>OW799233.1:136258722-137458722 GCA_941918925.1 Phyto melanocephala | reverse complement strand
AAATATAAAAAAAAATTTAAAAAAAAAAAATAAAAAAAATTTTTTTTTGCTCAGCTGGGATTCGATGCCACGTTTTCTCTAACCAGTATACACGTTTGTATGTATGTATGTTGTTGTTGTTATGTTGTTTTTGTGAAAAAAAATCGAGGTGGTCGTGGGTTTTTGCTCATATCTCAGTTGTTTATGTACCAATGTTTCTGATTTTCAATAGCGATCTACTCCCGAATATTTCTGATATTTTAATACCTCACCCGAGTCCAAGCGATGTCGGGGGGCTTCAAAAAGTTGATTTTAACATACACACGGTCAGACGGACAGACTGACAGGGCTTAATCGACTCCCCTATTCATAAGCTTTCAGAAAATATATACTTTATGGGGTCGGAAATCAAAATTGTAGAAATTTCATACGAAATGACAAACCTATATATACCCTTTTTCACTGTGTGAAGGGTATAAAAATATTTGTAAACCAGTTTAGGGATATTTCTTTATTTTTTTTAAAGCTTAATTTTTTCTTTTTAATAAACATTTAACAGTTAATATTGTAATTTTACACTATATGTATGTACTTGTATTTAATGATTATTGGATTTTATTATGTTATAATTTTTTTTATATAAATTTTAAATAATTCACACTCAATTAATGAATAAAACACAAGTCAGCCATTAGACGGTCGTTTAAAGTTATTTTAGTACAATATTTATAGATCATTAAAGTATTATTTTGTTTTTTACGCACTCTTGCTTGAAGCATACACGCGTTTAAATATTGATATTTTATGAATTAAAATCAACAACAACACAATATCGCATCACACACACAAGACAACAACATTCATGCCAAACTCTTCATACTTAAATTGGAAAGAAAAATGTTAATAGCAACAACGACAGCGATACATTGTTTGATCCAAACACCGTCATCGTTAGCATTATCATGCCACATTAAATAATCGTGATCGATACAAATAATGATAAAACTCCAATCAAATGCAACATTAACATTTTTATACCCTTCACACAGTGAAAAAGGGTATATATAGGTTTGTCATTCCGTGTGAAATTTCTACAATTTTCATTTCCGACCCCATAAAGTATATATTTTCTGAAAGCTTATGAATAGGGGAGTCGATTAAGCCCTGTCAGTCTGTCCGTCTGTCCGTGTGTATGTTGAAATCAACTTTTTGAAGCCCCCCGACATAGGTTGAACCCGGGTAAGGTATTAAAATATCAGAAATATTCGGGAGTAGATCGCTATTGAAAATCAGAAACATCGGTACATAAACAACTGAGATATGAGCAAAAACCCACGACCACCTCGATTTTTTTTTCACAAAAACAACATTACAACAACAACATACATACATACAAACGTGTATACTGGTTAGAGAAAACGTGGCATCGAATCCCAACTGAGCCAAAAAAAAATTTTTTTTAATTTTTTAAAAAATTTTTTTTTAATTTTTTTTTTTATTTTTTTTTTATTTTTTATTTAATATATTATTTATATTTTTATTATTATTTTTTTTTTTAATTTTTTTTTTTTTATTTTTTTTTTTTTGTTTTATATATGTATATTATATATATAATAATTTTTTTTTTAATTTTTTTTTTAAATTTTTTTTAAAATTTTTTTTTTAAATTTTTTTTTTAAATTTTTTTTTTTTTTTGTTTTTTTAACATACATACGTGTACGTATTTCATATGGGATGAATGGTGATACAAGCAACTGTTATTGCATGACTACACGTTGTGAAGGGTATATAAGATTCGGCATGGCCGAATATAGCACTCTTACTTGTTTTTAATAATTTTTTTTAATTATATTTTTTTTTTTTTTTATATCGTGATAAAATGCTAAATCACAAAGGAGAGTAACAAAATGGAAAACAGTGAATAAATGAAAACGAATGTTTTCAATTGTTTTTATTAGTGAGTGTAACAGCAACACGTTTTGTTAAACTTTTTTAAATGCACGCAACAATTGTATAGATTGAATGAACGAAATTTTAGACACACACCTCGTCCGATGAGTACACTTTTGAATTACAAAATGCGACCGAATCTCTTAAAGCCTGAAATTCAACTAAAGACATAAAAACAAAAATATTCAAGAAAACTGGAAGTATCTAAGTGGTAGCAAACAACTATAGCACTAGCAACTACAAAAAAAAACAATAACAACAGCTAACAGCAGCAATAACAAAAACGAACTTAAATGTTTTCGAATAAAGTCGAACAAGTCTTAATGATGGATAAGATTGTGACGAATCTTTAAAACTCCTACTAATTTGTCATTTTATTTAACGTCTATTTTTTAGTGGACTGTGTTTAAAAATGTTTGACTTTAAAATTTCTAATTATTTTTGATATGGTAGGACATATTTATGGAACATAGTAAAAATTACTTCTAAATGTTCGACACACGACTTTTATATTTATATCTTTTACAAGCTTAAAGGAATATAAACTTGACAAAAATAACAGCTATTGAGAGAAGTTTAATAACAGAACTCGTATTATTGAAGAAAAAAAGTAATAGTGCTATACTCGGACGTGCGGAATCTGATAAGGGTATTATGCATAGGTATTTATGCCCAGATTTTATATTTAATGTTATACACCACTTTATTTAACTTGACTGTGTTCAACTTTAAAAGATATTTCCTTTGATGCCCATATTGATGAAGTTATGTTAAAAAAAATTAATAATCTCTTGGATTTTACACTTACATTGTATATAACTGTAATAGCCGCCCGGTACGTGCTTAGCTACGTATCAAGTGGAATAATAAAAAAACATGAATTAGGTACGAAGATACAATATTACCGATTTTACTTGTTTTTAGCCTTTTCCCCCCTAAATTCCAAAATTTCGAAAATATACAAAAATTCATTATAGATTGTTTTAAGGAGCGTAAAAATTCAGTTTTTACCCGTTTTATCCCCTTAAAACTCAAAAAGTACTAGACACCTATACAATTATTTTTAACAGGCTCTTTGGTCCTTTCTGAATTTTTGTGATATCTTTATTAAGCCCGGAGATACTGAGTTACCGATTTTACCCTCTTTTACCCGTAAGCCGATCGACGGATTTTGTGCAAACTTTACATAAACCATCTACTAAATATTCCAAACAAACATTTGGTTCGGATAGGTGAGCCCGTTCTTGAATTAAAAAAAATATCAACGAAAAGTGGCATTGATTTTTATACAACTGTATTATTGTCTCTGTTGCTGTGGATATGCGAGAAATAACATGTTTTAGGGAATTCAGTGAAAATCCTTATTTTCTTCTTTAAAAAATTTACGATATACCCCATATGTTTTAGGGACATTATTACAACTTGCCTTTATTTAAGGGTAGGATTTTTTGTGCCCGATAAATAGCTTTGCATTATTACAACTTAAATTTTTTTTTGTTGTTATTAATAACGATAATATTTAATGGATAAAAAGATAAGAGTAGAAGGCTTTATAATACAAATCCATTTATCGGTCCGACAAAATCCTGCCTTTAACTAACGGCAAGTTGTAATAATGGCCCTAAGTCGATCAGAAAAATACTTTTATCAATGGCGACTTAAAAACACCATACAGAATAGGCCGGTTTGATATTGTTAGAGAAATTTTCGAGCTAGAATATTGAAAAGCAACAAAAATGAGAAAATTAACAATCGTAATCCAAATAGATTTCTGAAAATGCGTGGCATAGTTGTCCAAACTCTAAGCAATTCAGTTGCTGCTGCAATTAGATCTGTTATTAAAAAAAAAAAAATTACCAGCAGCAGTCACTAACGACTCCAACCCTCTATAGCGTTTCTTAAAGTTAAATAGTTAAACTTGGCAAGTACTTTAAGAATGGATTACCTAATTGAACAGGTAGAATATACAGTAGGGGTAAAACCAAAATAAAGCCCTATCACCACGCTGTAGCCGATGTTGTGCTGAAACCGAAAAATGTTTCCTCAGGTCATTTCGGAACAAAAACGTTCCGCGTCGAAGCTGATTTCTGAAAGCCTTTTAAATTTTTTTTTTTTGAAAATTTTTAATTTTTTGAAAATTTTTTATTTTATAATTATTTAACTATTTACATTTGTTAATGTAATAATATGATTATAATCAAGCGCCTGCTTTATTTTTATTGAATATAATTCAATATTTAATGGAAAAACTTATAATTTATTTATCATTTAATGAATTTATAAAGAAAATATTGTTATTTTATTAGAACTTAATGATCCCAAACTTAATTGCATTTGACGCGGAATATTTTTTAACGATATCGAAAATCTAAAGATGCAGTTCTTTATGTTTTTTTAAGCGTTACATGGTATGGATAGGGCCATTTTGATATTTTCGAAAATTGTAAAAAAAGTTGTACCCCTAATATACAGGTAATTAATTATTTTTGTTGAACGATCTTTTTCAAACAACGAAAACCTTTTTATCGACTAAATGGTGTGCAAAAAATTTTAGTTTACTCTGCATTTTAAAGAGCGACTTCAACCAAGATCTGTTAGAAAAAATGTATTTATCTATACGTGTCAAAGGTGGACGCAGCAAAAAAGCTTTCGTTTATGAATTTAATATCGTATGTAAGCATATGTACAAGTATTTTAAAATTCAATTATACATAATCGAATTTTTGTTCTAAAAAAAAACACGATGTGTTACAAACCAAGCAACAATAGGACTATATCTACTTAACTTTAGTGATGGATAAAACAAAGCATTTCTATGGTTGTTTTAAATTTTGTAGGCAGCAACAATTAAAAGTTAAAAAATAAAATGCATGAAACAACTAAACGAACGAACGAAAGTTAAACAAAATTTTTGTGTGAAAAAAAAAAACAAACACACATATACATATGTACATATACATACACTGACCGTTGAACAGTAATAAAAACACTAAAACCCAATACAATAGGGCTTAAATATCGAGTCTTTTTAGTTGTTGTTAGTAGTTGGGTATTCGAAATATTGAAACTGTATGTACGGTATCTTAATATATGTATGTATGTACCATGATTTCATCAATATGTCACTGTAACAAAAATATGTTTATACTCAAACTTGTACTCATTTTTTAATCTTTATCTGAAAACTTATACATAAATATATACTATACGAGTACATGTTACGAATATGGATATGTACATACATTTAGACAAGTATGTATGAAATGTGTGTTTTGGCGGTAACTAAAGACTGGATCACATGCGCTCACGCGATTTAAATTCCCACAATTTGCTACATGTTATGTTGTATGCTTCACAGTTAACAAACATACAACATTAAACCATGTGTCCATTTAATCTGCATTGCATAAAGAAAACAAGCAAAAGCACTATATTTGGCCGTGCGGAATCTGATAACACCCTTCACCGTAATGCACATCGTAACTTATCGTAGATTTACGATTTCATGTAATACGCTATATTCTTTATCATTTCTAACGGCATGTGTGATTTTTAATTTTTACATAGTCGAGCACTTTCATTTGATACCCTTATTGTTGGGCCTAGGAATATTTGCTTCGCCATTTTGTTTCAGACGCCATCTTGGATTTTACACTTTTTTATAGTTTACTACATTGTATTGATACAAATATTGTGGTGATAAAGGGGACAAAGCCGTAACTTTTTGACTCATACATATATTCGCCATATAATCTAGGACACCATTTTGGATTTTTTTCTTTTCGTAGCTAACTATATTTTAAAACTCTATTCCTTTCATTTGATACCCACTTTGGCTCTCTCGGTTGTACACAAACTGAAAAATATCGATTTTCGTTTGTAAAATTTAGGAAAAACACCGAAAAGTTATACCTTGGTTGGTTTCAAACCGATTTTTTAGTTTTTCTCAGAAATAATTTTTGTGATTACGGTTTATAATCGGGTATCTTAACCGTGATCAAAAATTATTTAGAAGTTCGCAAAAATTTTATGTATTTAAAAACTTATACATTTTTTCAAATAATTTTTGCCTATAACTTTGCCGATTAATGATCAATTTGTCCAAAATTTTTCATGAATATCTCGAGAGGCATATCAAATCTATGAATAGTAACAACAGTGTCTATAAATTATCCTAGTGCTAGAAAATTTTAATTTTGGTTGTAAAAATAAGCGAAAAATCAGAGGCAGTCGTGTTTATTTGATCACATCTCAGAAGGTTATAGGGCGATTATGCTGACTTCCAGTACCGATATGTTCCTGAATATTTCTCATATTTTGATACCTTAAACGGGTCTTGGCAGTGTCGATGGGAATTGACACGGACAAACAAACAAAAAAATAAATATTATAGAAATTTCACACGGAATGACAAACCTATGTATATATACCCTTAAACTTGCTGTGGTATAAAAAAGCACCTCAAAAAATACAACAACAGCGGCAGCAACAACAGAAAAGAAATAAAACTAAACATCAACAATTTTACCAAAAATAGTAGGCTAAACCAGTCTTGAGATCATTGAATTCTTTTGTGGTTTTAAAAACAACAAATACGTATCAATGGGGTAGGTGAGGTAAACTCAAAGTTATCCGTTTCCAGAATACTATTAAGGATAGAATAAAACTGGAAACTTTGAACAAAAACAAATTAAGGGCGATAAAGAATATAAAATCTTAATTACACTAGTTAAATATCATTACAAGTTATTTTATAATGTCATAATGTTTTAAAAGTAAAATTAAATATTGTTTTATTTAAGAGTGATGGATGTAGTTCACATAAAAAATGTTTCTTCTATTCTTCTTTATAAATCTCAGCCCCCATTTTAATGCAACTCTGTCAAATACTTAGTGCTCAAAGAAAAACTGCACTGTTGTAACCAATGTTTTCAAACCGAGTATTGTGGCTTTTGATTGCTGAATTGTAGTGGTTTAAAACGAAACTTTTATAGTTAAAGGTGCTGTTATGTTCATTCAGTTATGAATGTGTGTTTGTGTTACTGACTACAAATCTAACTTTTGGATTCGAAACGACTTTTTTGTGTTAGTGACATGGTACAAACATTTTGTTTTTAATTTTTTTTATTTATTTTTAGATATCGTTTTCTTCCCATTGCCATGAATGTTTTCTTGCAACAAACCGAACGGATGCTGTGCTTTGGAAGCATTAACAGTATTTTTTTTTCTTCTTTATTTTCAATAATAAAAGGATTATATGCAGGTGCTTTTTTGACAATAGGGCAGGTGTTTTGTGGCAACATTTAATAAAATTAATCTTAAATGAAAACTTTGCAAAACAATAGCGATTAATTTTTTTTGATTAAAAGCTGCAAAAATTTAATATATTATATTTATATTTCTTGCCTATTTTATTATATTTTTTTCATTTCCTTTGTAATATGTATGTTCTATGAAATGTGTACATACATGTTTATGAAAAAGTCCATATAATTTTATGTTTTTCTATTAGATTAATCAAGGTACAAATACTCGTGGTTCTCATAACTTGTTTGGCGTTCTAATTTTCAATTTGGCGACATGGCGAATTTTTGACGATTTAGAAAATAGTTGGCGATTTTGTTGGCTAATTTTCATGAATTTGTTTTGAGAATCTTTAAATTCAATTCTAAAAAAATATTAATGTTATTCTGGTATTTTCATGTATAAAATTTGAGTCATTCATATGTTTGCAAACGAATTAGAGGCTCGTTGATATGGTGTGTAATTTATCGTATTTTATTGTGAAATATTTTAATTTAGCTTCCTTGCACTCTAATTTTTTATTTGTTATCACATTAAAATAAATGCGAATACATAAATGTATGTAAATATATATGAACATGTCAAAAATTAAAGAGTATTTTCAGTAAAAACTCTACTAAAACTCTGCATCGAAACAGAATACAATACGAACTTCTTAACGTTATTACGAGTATGAATGTAAATAGAACATGTAGCACTTCTTTAGTACCTTTGCAAGATATGTTGACTAATTTTAAATTCCATACAGTGTATTCCAAACAAGATGACGTTAATAATAGATGAAGTTTAATAATATGTACATCTAATCTAATATCTAATATTTATTTGTTTAGTACTAACCACAAAAAAAATTTTTGCTTCTTTAAGTAGGCTTCTATTAACTATTTTATAGCAAATATCGTACCTTTTTGTAATCTCTAATCATTTTTACTTTGTTTTTAATAATAAAATATAAATCATAACGAATTTTTATACCCTTCACCTGTGGTGCACAAGGGTATATATATATAGCTTTGTCATTCCATTTGTAATTTCTACAATTTTCATTTCCGACCCCATAAAGCTTATAAATAGAGGAGTCGATTAAGCCCTGACCGTCTGTCCGTGTGTTTTTTGAAAAAAACTTTCAGAAGCAACCATATGTTCTTCAGACCTGTGTATAGTATCAATCTTTTGGAAATATCCGGGAATGAATCGCTATTGAAATTCAGCACAATCGCACCATAACTTTCTGAGATATGAGCAAATAAACACGACATTTATACATAGGTATCTTTGCTACTATTTGAAGATATAATATGCCTCTGGAGATATTCGTGAAAAATTTTGGATAAAGCGGGCTCTAATCGGTAAAGTTATAGGCACATTTTTTTTTTTTTAAATATATATTCTAGACAAATGAGAGAGTCAATATTAGTATCATCTGAAAGGACGTGACTAGCGCAACATAAGCCTGTTGGCCGCCACTACAAAATGGCGGACAATAAATTTATATATGGGTCAAATCTGGTATTTTAAAATGTAACTTCTTGAACACCCTCAATATTGGTATCAAATGAAATGGCTTTACCAGTAGAATACAGTAAATTATTAAAAAATATAAAATCCAAGATGGCGTCTAAAATAAAATGGCGGAACAGGTTTTTTTACCCCATCAATATGGGTATCAAATGAAAGAGCTTGACTAGTAGAATAAATAATTACGTAAAAATTCAAAATCGGGCATGGCGTCGGAAATATCAAAGAAAAAGGGCGTATAACATGAAATATACAGGGTGGCTCAGAAAGACCGAAGTGGTGTGAATTCCTTATAACTTTTTATTTAAGACATATTTTTTTAATTTTTTGTTTTTTTAAATACAGTAAATTTATAGGGAATATTTTTAGATTAGTTATTAAAAATGATATCCCGCAAGTGGTGGTCATTTTCTGCTTCCCACAAATGTGCTCTTTCCAATACATTTTCCATGACCTTTCGCAAAACTTCCGGTGTTATGTTGTTAATTTAGTATCGAATATTGGTTTTTAATTCCTCAATAGTCCTAGGCTTATTAACATAAACTTTCCCTTTTAAATAACCCCAAAGGAAACAGTCTGGAGCGGTAAAATTCTAGGAACGTAGAGGCCAATTAAAATTGCTTCTACGCGCTTTTTTGCTTTTTGCTGGAAATAAACAGCAAACATTCTTATGGTTTGCAAAATTTGCTGCAGCGACCCTCTTGAGAGGTCAAGTTGTGTCGAACGTCTCCTGGTTGATGTTTCTGGATCCTCCCGAATACTCTCCTGTACCACTTGAATATTGTCAAACGTGTGGACAGTTCGTAGTCTGCCGGAACCAGAAAGGTTCCTTACTGCTCCTGGTTGTCGAAAATTTGCAACCAGACGGTTTATTGTTGACTGAGAGGATGCAACCCGCACATTAAATTGACGACGGTATGCACGCTGAGTCAGCACAATGGACCGTTGATTTGAAAAGTAAATTTCAACGATTTGGGCAAATTGTTCAGTTGTGTATTCCTCCAATTTTGGCGAATTTAAGCGATTTGGATCAAATTAATTTTTTTTGGATTCATAAAAAATATTTTGATTAATTACAAAAATATATATGTATTTCATTGCCAAAAACTTAGAAAAAGAAGCCTAAGCGATTTTGACGATTTTTAAAATTGAATTTGGCTAAAATATAAAAATAAATCTGACAGCCCTGGCGATCGGTGATTATTTTCTAAATTAGAGTGCTTTTTTTTGGTGACACCAAATACTAAATTTCAAATAAATTTTTTTTAATTGATAACAATTTTCGTAAGACTAAGGATACAAAACTAAAAAATATTTTTAACTTAAAAAGTATATATGGATTGTTAGTACAAAATGTTTCTGTTAATATTGTTTTAAACTAGCAACCATTTAAAAAAATAGTTATGAATTAACTATATATATTACATTATTTATTGTTATTTAATACCGATACTAGGTTTGTGATACCCTGTATTGTTTATGAGACATAAAAACCTACTTCTGATACAATTAAATTGTTACAAGAACTTATTACGTAAGTAAAGTTTTAAATTAATCAAACATATTGAATATTTAAAAAAATTACATTTGAATATTAGACGTACTTTTCAATTTTTATGAAGAAACATAAAAAAGAAAAAATAAAAAAAAAGAGAAATTGATATGCAAACACTTTATATTTTACAATTTTACAGAGCAACAACTGACACCCTAATAAGGTAAATATTTACATTGATAGCAATTTTCATATTGATAGCATTATAATTTATAATTCAAAGAGTGTTTGGCCAGACGATATTCAGAATAGAATAGCTGTAGACTTATATCGATTCTCGATAGCAAAATAATTTCAATTTCGTTGCCAGTTGAAAAATAAGGTATTCCAGAGGGCAACTGGCGTCCAAAAGCATATATTTTCTGAAAGCTTATGAATAGAAGAGTCGATTAAGCCCTGACCGTCTGTCCGTGTGTTGGTTGAAATCAACTTTCAGAAGAAACTATATGTTCCTCAGATCTGAGTATGCATACATATACATATAAAAACGTCCCATATACATATAAAAACGTCCCATTGTAAAATTATAAATTGAGTTTACATACATATGTATGTGTTTAAAAAAAAAAAAAAAACTAAAAAAGAAAAAATAAAAAAATTCAAAAAAAAATAAAAATATAAATAATGCTCAGCTGGGATTCGATGCCACATTTACTCTAACCAGTATACCATGTTTGTATGTATTAATGTTGTTGTTGTGAAAAAAAGAGGTCGTCGTGGTTTTTTTACTCATATCTCAGTTGTTTATATACCGATTTTTGCTGATTTTCAATACCGATCTGCTCCCGAATATTTATAATATTTTAATACTTCACGCGGGTACAGGCGATATCGGGGGGCTTTAAAAAGTTGATTTCAACATACACACGGACAGACTGACAGAGCTTATACTCCCCTATTTATAAGCTTTCAGAAAATATATACTTTATGCGGTCGGAAATTAAAATTGTAGAAATTTCACACAGAATGACAGACCTATACCCTTTTTCACTTTTGTGTGAAGGGTATAAAAATAAACAAAACAAGTAACAGGCCGTGCCGAATCTTATATATCCTTCACAACGTGTAGTCATACAATAAAAATTGTTTGTATCACCATTCATCTCATATAAAATAAATAAATATAAAATTATAAAAAAAATTTAAAAAATTTCATTCATCTCATATAAAATACGTACATACATGTAAAAAACATACCAAAAAAAAAAAAATAATAAAAAAAATTATAAAAAAAATTAAAAAAAAAATATAAAAAAAAATAAAATTTAAATAATATATTAAATAAAATAAAATAAAATTTTTTTTGGCTCAGCTGGAATTCGATGCCACGTTTACTTTAACCAGTATGTATGCAGGTTGTTGTAATTGTGAAAAAAAACGAGGTGGTCGTGGTTTTTTGCTCATATCTCAGAAAGTTATGGGGCGATTGTGCTGAATTTCAATAGCGATTGATTCCTGTATATTTTCAAGAGATTGATACCATATAGAGATCTGAGGAAAATTGTAGAAATTACAAACGGAATGACAAAGCTATATATACCCTTGTGCACCACTGGTGAAGGGTATAAATATTCACTACGAACTGCAATTACCTGATGAATAAAGATGTATGCCTTGATACGAATATATACATACAAACTACTTATACACATGCATATATATCGAAGGCTTAATAAAATAAGAGCGTATCTCTCATTTTGCAGGAGAAAGGAAGGAAGGACAAAAAAACCGTTATTTTCAACTATGGCTTATAATACACTCATATCGAATTCTGTTGGACTATTTGTTGAATGAAACTGCATCAATCTTTACGTTCAACTAGAAACAGTTTAGTTTTTATTCCATTTCTAATATGAATTATTGAATACGTATACATTTAAAACGTGATTTTGTGTCAAGTTTTGTTTTTATTTTATTATTTCTTTTGCCATTCTTGTGTTTTTCGTTCAACAATTGAACTTTGCCGTTTAACGGCTGTCTATCTCAAGTAAATAAATAGTTAAAACGTGTACAGACTTAAGGCTAAATATGTAACACTAGCTGAACCCGGACCGCTTTGCTATCTACAACAAAATTTGTTTGTATTGCATGCCTTAAAAGATAGATTTAAATATTGTTGTTAGTCCTCATTAACAAGATTAACAGTTTATTAGATATAAGTACATGCATACACATGTACTTATAATCTAGGTATCACTATTTTTATACCCTTCACACAGTGAAAAAGGGTATATATAGGTTTGTCATTCCGTGTGAAATTTCTAAAATTTTCATAAAATATCAGAAATATTCGGGAGTAGATCGGTATTAAAAATCGGAAACATCGGTACATAAACAACGGAGATATGAGCAAAAACCCACGACCACCTCGATTTTTTTTTTCACAAAAACAACATTACAACAACAACATACATACATATGTATATACTGGTTAAAGTAAACCTGGCATCGAATCCCAGCTGAGCCAAAAAAAAAAATTTTTATTTTATTTTTTTATTTTATATACATATTATTTGTATTTTTATTATTTTTATATATTTTTTTTAATTTTTTTTAAATTTTTTTTTAATTTTTTCTTTTTTGTAATTTTTTTTTTTGTTATTTTTTCATTGTTGTTTTTGTTTTTAATATTTTCATATGTGATACAAACTATTGTTATTGCATGACTACACGTTGTTAAGGGTATATAAGATTCGGCACAGCCGAATATAGCCCTCTTACTTGTTAATTATTATTATGTACTATATATTAATAGGCAAGTTAATTTCTTATAAAACAGTTTACGCTCATATTATCAACCGATTTTATTAAAAATATACAATTTAAAATGAATTTTCTTGCAGATGTGCACAATCTAAATTAAAATCGGTTCAATATTTTAGGAGTTATAAGCATGCATACAAATCAAATAAAAATTCGAATTAATGTGTGTTGATTCAATTGTGTTTTATTTGTATGGTAAAAAAAATAAAGAAGGAGAGCAAAAATTTGAACTTCCGTTTAAAAGATGTTTTCAGGGATGACAGTCTGGTCTGATCGAGCCAAAAATTACAGATTTTTTTAATTTAAGAACAACTTGATTTGTTTGGTTTTTTTAAGTTTTTGGTAGAATACGATTATTTTAAGTTAAAAGCACAAGGTAAAAATAATTTACAAATTAAAATACTATTGTATTATAATTTTTATTAACATATAAATGTTCTTAAAAAAAATAAAATTAAAACTTAATCTGCAAGAGCTCTGTATTTACACTTGAGATATTAAAATTTTGTATATAACTTTAAGTGTCAATACATGGTATCCAGTTGACATAATAAAAAAACTAACGGTGTGAAGAAAACCTGTTGAGTTCGTTAAATTTATAGCAGTCGTTTCTAAAAAAAGTTATGCATGTATATACATATGTATTTATATTACATCAAATGTCCATATTTGAAAAATTTGGTTTACTCTGATCTGGAACTTGTGATATATTTCTTTATATATTAAAACAAATAACTGTATTTCGGAAACATTTAAACACTTAAAATATTAAGTACAAATTTATCGTAGAAATTACTTTATAATAAATAAATTTTTGTTTTAATAAGTTGTATAATTTTAGCACTATTTTTTAACTCTTTTATTTATTTGAAAATATTTTTTTTTTTTTGTTATTTGAATCATTGATTTTTTATTAAGAAACGCCATTTGAGAAAATGGTAGGTTTTGTCAGACTTTGGTCCGTTTTAAAGAAAAATTTGGTAGGAAATTTATTTTCGTTGTGACATCCCTGGATGTTTTGTTGTTTTATGTTTTTCGGTTTTAATTTTGGTGTTCGCAGTTTATTGATTTTAATTCCGGCTTAAGGATTGTTTTCGTTAGACCTTTTTAAAATATCGAAATCGTTTTTTAACAAGGTGTTAAAGGGGTAAAGTGTGTAGTATACAAAATCCAGTACTGGACATATTTTCTTTTCTCTTTTCCTTTTTTCTATTTTTGCTCTTGTTTTACATGATTTTGCTAATCTCAGCGTCAGTTTGATAGTCTGTTATGCGGGTTAGACACCATGAGATAGCGAAAATAAGAAATATTAAAGAAAAGTAAATTTCGTCTGCTTTTTAATTTCTTGATTGTAAAAGGTTTAGGCAAGATTAAATAAGAAAAAGAAAAAAGTTTGCTCTTCAATTTCGACATCGTAAAAGGGGGCATTTCCAGCGTTTTATGTGAGTCCACTTGGTTTGTTTGTAATATTTTCAATATTATCCAAATTTTTTCAAAGAAAGTATGAAGTGTTACTTCTTAAAAAATAAAATAACAAAAAATATATCTTTCATTGCAAGCGTAAAAAAAATATCGTTGAAAAAGTTTAGTAATCAAACGAATCGTTTCGAAGATAACTAAAGACATACAAATATGCATATTCTCTTTGTTAGCACAGATGATAAGGTATGTATATAACAAAAACAAAACTAATATTTAAGATCGACTGCACGATAAGAACATTGATAACGGTCATCACAAATTACCTAAACACGGAGCATTACCTAATTAAAATTCTAAACTGAATCTGACCTTTTTATTTTCTTTTATTAATAGTACATTTTATGTAATTTATAACGAGCTGCAACTGTATACTTATCTTCAAGTTATTTTGTTGCGTTAATTATACCCTTCACACAGTGAAAAAGGGTATATATAGGTTTGTCATTCCGTGTGAAATTTCTACAATTTTCATTTCCGACCCCATAAAGTATATATTTTCTGAAAGCTTATGAATAGAGGATTCGATTAAGCCCTGACCGTCTGTCCGTCTGTCCGTCTGTCCGTCTGACCGTCTGTCCGTGTGTATGTTGAAATCAACTTTTTGAAGCCCCCCGACATAGGTTGGACCCGGGTAAGGTATTAAAATATCAGAAATATTCGGGAGTAGATCGGTATTGAAAATCAAAAACATCGGTACATAAACAACTGAGATATGAGCAAAAACCCACGACCACCTCGATTTTCTTTTCATAAAAACAACATTACAACAACAACATACATACATACAAACGTGTATACTGGTTAGAGAAAACGTGGCATCGAATCCCAGCTGAGGCAAAAAAAATTTTTTTTAAATTTTTTTAAAATTTTTTTTTTAATTTTTTTTTAATTTTTTTTTTATTTTTTTTTTATTTTTTATTTAATATATTATATATATTTTTATTATTATTTTTTTTTATTTATTTTTTTTTTAATTTTTTTTTTATTTTTTTTTTGTTTTATATATATTATATATGTATATAATTATTTTTTTTTTTTTAATTTTTTTTTAAATTTTTTTTTTTTAAATTTTTTTTTTATTTTTTATTTTTTTTTTTTGTTTTTTTTAACATACATACGTGAATTTACTGTTATTGCATGACTACACGTTGTGAAGGGTATATAAGATTCGGCACGGCCGAATATAGCGCTTTTACTTGTTTTGATTCCTTTTGATAATAAATTTTTTGAAGACTTTTATATGTACGCTTATGCGACGTGCTACGAATAAGTTTATGTATGGAAATTAGGGTTTGGGATTTCCCGGCCTTTTTACTTTCCCGGGAAACGGGAATTGAATAATCGTCTTCCCGGGATTCCCGAAAATAATATTTCTTTTAAAATAAATAATGTTTGTTAACATTAACATCACGATTTGGTTAATAACTCATTGTTTTAGTAGTAGTTTATTTTCCATTAGAGTCCTTATTGTGTCAGCATTACATCTTCCGGAAATATAAACTTAACCCAAATTATAAAAATAATTATTGCCATGTAAACAGATACTTTTTTTGGGCAACACTACTCCACTCGTCTAATACAAGAGCAAACCACAAATTGTCACAAATTTGACTCGATATTGTTTTCACCATTGTATTTTTAACGGCGTTGTTATATTAGCTCTGTTCCACATGCATAACGAAACAGTCCGAACTTGCCCAAAGTTACCCAAAAGCGTTCCACATAACAATTTTTGTTCAATTATGAGAGTAATTGAGAGAGTAATTTTTTCATTTCTTTCTTTTTTTTTTTTTTGGGTTCTAATAATTAAATAAATGGCTAGTTTCTGAACTAATAATGCCATGGTATCCCACGATGGTTCAGTATCCACAATTCGACCTATACCTTCATATAGGAAGCCGGAGCTGAACGCAAAATTATCTTCTCAAAATTTTTGCATGTGGTCAATTGAGACTCCGAATACCTGTATCTCGGTACAGTTAACCGACGCCACGCAATTAACCAATGCGAGAGTGAGACGCGAAACTCTCGAAGACGGATGAAAAGGACGGCCTGATTGCCCTTAAGAGATAATGGCAATGACGCGCGAGCTCTTGACCCGACCAGAGCTGAATCACGACTGTTTTTTCATTTCCTGTACAAATTTGCACGAACTTTTTCTTTGGGTAAGTTCGGACAAGAATTTAACAATCAGCTGTTTTTTGTTTACATATGAAACTGAAAATTAATCAAAAAATTTGCAAGCAAAAAAAAAGTTTAGTTTTTGTTAAAAAATATATTAAAAAGCAAAATGGAAGGTTTTAATGAAAAATTTAAAGTGGTAAATACATTAGTGAATAGATATCTCCCTTGTTCTTTAAAATAAATACTTTTAAAAAATTTACACTGGCTCAGCTTTTCTTTCAGTTCTTTTTAAATTATTTTTAACATTTGTTGGCAATGATGCAAATGTTTTGTTTTTATAATGTTATTGCTTTTAAGCGTCTAAAATCACTTAAATAGATTTTAATTTAAAAAGTAAGCACCATTAGTATTACAAGAAGTGCAAAATTGGTTTTTTGCGTTCCAGCAATTTTGGGTAGTTTTGGCAAATTTAGAGAGTAATTTTTATTTTACTCTCATTAGTCCGAACTTGTCCGAGATCTTGTGGAACACACCTATTTTATGGCAATGTTTTTAACATCAGTTTAATTTTGGTAATGTCATATTTTTACTGAAAAAATTTTGACTAATAAAAGAACTTTGTGTAATTGTTCGAATAGATATTCCATCGACTGCTGCCAATTTTGAAACAATTTCTGGTAATGTTTGGGTGTCTAAAAAACTTTTAATGGTGGAATTATTTTTTTACTTGGTGCAAGTTTTGAAGAATCGTTTTTAAATTTATTTTATGAACCAAAAGAAGGTGCCGTATGAGACCACTAGTACTACCGCCCTTGGACATTAACCTTTTCGGGAAAATATTACATTGTGCTGCGTTGTCCACTTTTTGAAAATAGTTCCAGACTTCAGACATTTTGCTTCTAAACAAAGTGAATTTTCAAAAGAAGTATTATTAAAAAAATTCAATCATAAATAAAAAAAATTATACTTACAAATTCTGTGACCACTTTTAAAAACAATTTGTACATACGATTATATTTATAAAAATGAACCACGGAAACTACTGCTGGATTTACGGTTGTTATAAAAAACATTTATATACAAGAAAACAATTAATTATGTATGTATATAATTAATTCACTTGAAATTTATAAGTACTTATTAAAAATAATTCCAGAAAGTCGTTAATTTTGGCGTAAAATATTTTTGACCGATGTTTGTTTTTCTTTTCCATATTCGTATTTGAGAAAAGTTGTAAATACTTAACAATTAAAAAACGCTAACAAATTAAAAACCTTACTTTTTATTCAAATATTCTCTAAATTTACCAAAACAGATAAGAAATTAAAAATAAAATTAAATATATTTCCTAATATACTACATATTTTTTATTTCCCGTTTTCCCGGGAATAAGAGCAAAATTTTTCCGGGAATACTAAGTGGTTCATTCCCGGGAATTCCCGCCCGGATCCCAAACCCTAATGGAAATACATACATAAGTATTTAAAATATATGTTTTTTTTCGTAAAATGTTATGCACGTTATAACCACTATATTGGTCTAGAGGGGGCTAATTATCATTAATAAAATCTTCACTAAATTCTATAAAATGGCTCATAAATAATCGCAGTAAAAAGAATTATATTAATGGTATTCACATAAAGAATTTTGGTCTTGCAAAAGTCCAAACATATATTTTTTTAACAAAATAAGTAATTTGAAATAATTAAAAGTAAATAAAAAATCCAAAGTTTCTGAAATTCCAACTATTTTCAACTAATCGAAAATTTAAGGTTTTTGTTTTTGTATGAAATGTATTTTATTTTTTCGTAAAATTAAAAATACAAAAACTGTTAAACAAAGGTTTAATCAAGGCATATTAATTGATTATGAATTTAAGATTTTTTTTTGATTATGTCTTTTATACCTACATGAAGTTTGATATTTGAGATAAATAAGAGAAGAGAGAGAATTATTTCTAATTTATAAACTTTGAATGCTGAAGTTCAACCAAGACTAGTCGATAAAAAAATTTTACTTGGGATTATGTGTACAAATTTTAATGTAAATTTCTTTAAGTTAATATAGTTTTTACTTGATTTTGTTAAACTTATACTAAAATACAATACACGTTTCTTTTCATTTGTTTAAATATACACAAAATTTTTTACAGGATTATTTTTTGCTGTAGTGATACATTAAAGGCATAGTAGCCTTTAATTAAATTAAACATTTAAAAGTACTGTTAGATGTATGACCAGTATGCAAGTCTACAAATTTAAACCAACTGTCATAAAAATATCAAATATAAAAAAGCTACAACTATAATTTATATCAAAAGTTTTTTAACGAATAATTAATCTTTTAACTGTAATATGCTTGTTTAAAATTAAATTGTTGTTTAATATTATTTGAATATCCTTGTTTCATAGTTTTTATTATATAAATGGAAAATATAAAAATAAAGTTTAGTTTTTGAAAACCAATACACATAACCAAATTTTGGTGCTTAATTGTGACCTCATTTATAATGATGTTTTCTAAAAAAAACCTATTGAAATTATACCTAACTAGCAGTTTATTCTGTAACTTGCTAAAGCTAAATCTCTATCGCTAAAATTCTAAAAGCTATATTTAGAGATTTTTGTAGCCTGCGTCTCTAAGTAAACGGCCATGCAGCCTTATTTTGTAACTTGCTAAAGCTACATCTTTATCACTTAAACTCTTAAAAATATATAATCGAGCATTGGGATTAAATTATAAAGACAACAAAAATAATTAAAAAATTGTAATCGCTGTTTTCAAAAATGACACATTTTTAGAAATTAAATTTTTAGTCCTTGAAAAAAAAACAAAATAATTTTAATAAAAAAAGATCAGAGGTATGTAACTCTTATTATCAATTAATAATTAATATATTCATGCAAGGCGCATTTATTCATCAGGTAGTCTTGTTTCGTCAGCTGATTGTTTTTCTCTTCACTTATTTTAAATTTCAGCTGTCAAAGTCTATAGATAAAAAACAATTTTCTCTCCTCTCATTTATTTTAAATATCAAACATCTTATATAAGAAATATAAACAAAAAAATTCTCTCCGAACTGCAATTACCTGATGAATAAATATAATATAAAGTGGGCGTTGTAGTAGGCGTGTCGAAGTTGTTTCTGCTAATAAATACAACTTAGGTATTTCAATATAGCCCTTTATTATTCCAAAATCTTTATTCATAAAGAAATTATATGAATTTAAGATAAAGCGTTATATGGGAGGTGGGTGTAAAAGTGGGCGTGTCAAATTTATTTTCCGTTAGAACAAAGCCTTTGACCAAAGAGCAATGTTTGCAAATTTTCAGAATCGTACATCTAACTTTGACAGTTTTATTAGGTTTTAAACTTTGAATATACCAAAAAAGACACTGTGCGGTATAAATTTTCGTACATTTTGATCTATAGCTCCTTTTCTAATGCACAGATTTAACCAATTTTATTTTATTCTGGCAAAATTTGAGCCCCCCTCGCTTTTTCGGTCCGAACTCTATCGTGCTTTCAACAGACGGATGGATGGTCGTCATAAAATGAAACCAGGACTCAGAAAATATATATTTTATGTGGTCTAAAATTGATATTTCGATGTGTTACAAACGGTATGACAAAAAAAAATATACCCCCACCATATTTTTTAGTGGCGGGTAAAAAAATACAACTGTGCTTTCAATAATTCTAGTCAAAGGATGGATATAGAAAGCATAACAAAAAAAGTAGTTAAAATATAAACATGTAGAAAAATGTCATTTGATAGGAAAAGAAAGACAAATTTAGAAATACATATATGATTCCCTAATTCTAATTTCATTTAATTGTAACATAAATAGTCGTTTATATATTATATTTTTACTTATATACGAGTATACCGATAAACTAATGATGAAATCGTAGCTGGTTTCGAAAATGCATTAGGCTAAATGCGGAATAATTTTTAATATATAATTAAAATGGTTACAATTTAATTTAATTTGGAAAATGTCTTAGGAAGCTAAATAATAGAATAAATAAACTTGAAAAGATATACAATCCCATTTTAGACTTTAAGTTGTTTGACAAACAAAAAACTTACTTTTAAATTTTGCTTTTATAAATCAGCTTTTAAATTTGTGTATAATTGTTCAAACAGCTTATTGTTTAACAATTTACATTTAGAAAAGGTCTGGGCTGTTTCGTGTATTAAGAAGAATATTTCTCTTTCGATAAGATTGCGATTTCCCGGGATCAGAGTACGGGAACTGACTTATTATAAACGAAAAATTCTAATTCACAAGATATAACAAATATTTAAATCTTTTTAGGTACAACTCTGGCAGATTTTTTGATAGCATAGAGGAACGTTTTTATTAAAATATAAGAATTGTTTGCTGCTAAATGTATTACAGATTAAAGGAAAAACTTGTTTTAGTGAATGTCCTGCGTTTGCACAATCGACTTATAAAAGATGAATTCAAAACAAGCAGCTACTGAAAAAGGCAGGTATGTAACAATATAAGTTGTTTAAATATTTCTCCTTCAACTTACGCGGTGACATGATAACTGCTTATTTTTTTAAAATAACTTTAATTAGTATTGGCTTCTATTAGCGATTTTCGATCTTTGACTGTGGTCTAAAGAGTTGATTGGTGTTGCTACATACATACATTTGTTGATAAATTTCGCTATTGAAAATTTCAAAAAATTTTATTAAACATAATTACAAACGATTAAGATTTACAACAAATTGAGAAAAAAAATCCTTCAAAACTGAATTTCGGTCGGGACCCAATAAAAATTACGTCAGCGTTATTGTTTACGCAAAACATTTAGGGCCAATTCAAAGTGGTTGCATATCAGTCATATTTGTACTATTTCATATTATTTTATGCATGCATACAATTTTTGTTAGTAATTTCCATACAAAAAAAATAATATGACTTTACACATTTGTTTCCTATGTATAAGAAATTGTTTATGTTATACTTTTAACCATACTGTCTCTCAGAGAGAATTTCTTCGCTTCTCACCTCTCAGAGAGAAAATTTTCTATTTTCTTCTTTTCTGTATACATACAATTTTTAACAGCGTCATCTCTTTGTCTTCTTTCTTGTATTAAATACATAATTTGTTAACAAAAGGTGTTCAAAGTCACTAGTCATATTAATATGAATTATATGACATAGTACAATATGAGAGTCGACTTTGAATTGGCCCTTAATATTTCGATACATAAAAAAATGAACTTATACCACATTCAAAAATAACGGTTTAATTTTATATGAATCGAATTGATAAAAATAGAAACAGTAGCCAAGTTAAAAAAACAGCTGTGGTTATCTAATTCGATTCGAAAATAAAAAATTTCAAATTTGTATGCTTAATGCCAGGGCATATTTATTCATCAGGTAATCGTAGTTCGAAGAGAATGTTTTTTTATTGTTTTTTATTTACGCACTTTGACAGCTAAAGTTTAAAATTAGTGTAGAAAAAAATAATCAGCAAAAAAATCAAGACTACCATTAATAAATATGTCTGACTTAATGCATTATATTTAATTAAAAACTATTTTCTTTCAAATCGAATAACCCCTTACATATTTTACTCATGTGACTTTTAGTTAGTATATACAACCATTGTAAACTGAATTTTAGGTTTGTCAGCAAAGGAATTGTTCAGAAAATGTAACTTTAGTCAACCCTTAAAATTTCTCAAAACAATTCAAAAATTTCCAGTAACACTTTCTAACTTCTTTTTTTTTTCTTTATTTACCTTCGTTTGGGTAAAATAGAAAGAAGCGCATTTTATTAACTCTAACAATACAAACTATTTTTAACTAAAAATCAATATTCTTATCTGCTGTGCATATAATAATCAATGATTGTGGAGAAGGCTGCAAAACCAGCGGCACCAATAAGACCAGCTTTAACACCAGCTCTCAAGCCAATTAAACCACCAGTTACGGCACCAGCATACGTGCCATTTCGCCAATCAGTAACACCACGTTTCTAAAATTAAAAATTTTTCAAATGTTATTTCACACTTTCGAATATAAGGAATTTTTTAAAGCAATTTCGAAAAAAGTTTATATCTTTGGCATATTAAACTTTTGCTTATAAAATATTGAGATAAAAAACATATGTATGTTAAAATATTTTATTTAGCTGTTTTTTTTTTTTTTAATAAAAGCAGTTTTAGTTTTAGATCTGGTGTTAGAATGCCGAGTTGAGTTACCATATCGGTAAATCACATATTAAATGCCAAAAATAAAACCAAAATTTTAGAAAGCGAACCCTACGTTTGGCAATTTTTTTTTTCGAAATTGTTTTGAAAAAATACTTTATAGCTTAGTGTATATACGTAGCTGATAGAATGAAAAAAATATACTTACACTTTCAATTGCACATTCAACAGCTGAAAATACACAACCAATTAAAGCAAAATTTTTAGCATAACCATGTGTTGTGGAGCGCATTTCTCTAAAAATTTCGCGTGCTGTTTGTTTCTTTTCATTGGCAAAGGGATCTGACATATTTGGATTTACGGAGGCACTAAATAAACCAATAGCAGCACCTAGGCCATAACCTTGAATGGAAAAAAAAACAGCAAAATTTTTAGTCAAATATTTCACAAGAGTTTTATACAAACTTTAAAAAAAATATAAACCGGTTTGTTCGTTGTCATTTGTAACAACGATTTTTTAGTTCGTGATTAATTTTTGTAGTGTTTTTATACCCTTCACACAGTGAAAAAGGGTATATATAGGTTTGTCATTCCGTGTGAAATTGTAACAAACTTCATTTCCGACCCCATAAAGTATATATTTTCTGAAAGCTTATGAATAGGGTGAGGTATTAAAATATCAGACATATTTGGGAGTAGATCGGTATAGAAAATAAGAAACATCGGTACATAAACAACTGAGATATGAGCAAAAACCCACGACCACCTCGATTTTTTTTTCACAAAAACAACATTACAACAACAACATACATACATACAAAAGTGTGTACTGGTTAGAGAAAACGTGGCATCGAATCCCAGCTGAGCCAAAAAAAAATTTTTTTATATTTTTTTTTATTTATTATTTAATATATTATTTTTATATTTTTATTTTTTTTTTTAATTTTTTTTTTATTTTTTTTTTTATTTATTTATTTAAATTTCGGCAACCAAGCCTCTAGGCCATAACATCTACAACATCTACTACTACAAACATCCACTAAAAAAAAATTTACAATGCTTTTTACTTAAACTATAAAAATATAATGTAATAATTTAAATATAAGTAAATATAAAGGAATTAAAATGACAAGAAAATTGCACAGAAAATATAAGCCAAACTAACCAAACTTGAGACCAAGATTGAAATAAAGAATGAGATCAGTGAAACCTTAACACACATTTTTAATTCCACCTTTCTTCATGCACAAAAAATATAACTGTTTATGATCAAGTTTGCATTTAAAAACTTGTCAAATTATGTGTACAAAATAATAGCATAATCGGATTATTAGTTTGTTTGAAAATTGATTCCAAAGAAAAAGTGCGTGAAAAAATAATAACAATTTTTTTAAAAAATCCCAGTCGTACTTACAAATCTATTGCAAATGAGATAAAGGTGTCACGACAAACAGTTTCGCGTGTGATAAAAGTGTATAACGAACGTCGTAGTATTAAAAGGAAAGCTGGAAGTGGAGCCAAAAAAGGTATAACTGACCCACAGTTAGCTTCAAAGATTGTTAGTCTTCTAAACCAAAATCCCAACCTCTCAAACCGTAAAGCCGCCTTAAAAGCAAACTGTTCCGATTTTTTTGTAAGGAAGGTTAAAAGATATGAAGGCCTTAAGTCCTACAAGGTTCAGAAAGTGCCAGACAGATATTCGAAGAAAAACTTGGATGCAAAAAGTCGTGCCAAAGAACTGCTTTGAAATTTTATCAACAAATATGAGTGTTGTATTATGGATGATGAGACTTACGTTCTTGCCGACTTTTCTCAGCTCCCAGGGGGAAGTTATTATGTGGCCGATGGAAGAGGTAATGTCGATGACCAATTTAAGTTCCAAAAAAAGACAAAGTTTCCAAAGAAGTACTTAGTTTGGCAAGCTATATGCACGTGCGGAGAAATAAGCAGTAAATTTATTACTACTGGGACTATCAACACTAATATTTACATCAAGGAGTGCTTGCAGAAGAGGTTGCTTCCATTCATACGAAAACACAATAAGTCAACATAATTTTGGCCCGACCTAGCGTCGTGTCATTATAGTAAATCTGCAGCAGAATGGTATGAAACAAATAATATAGTGGTAGTGCCAAAAGAAGCAAATCCACCTAATTGTCCAGAACTAAGGCCCATCAAACGTTACTGGGCTTTAGTCAAAAGAGTGCTGAAGGATACAAAACAAGTTGCTTATACTACTAAAATTTTTCCCCAGAAATGGTCTTATTCCAGCAATAAAGTTACTAAGGATACCATCAAAAGCCTCATGGTCTCAATTCCGGAAAAGGTGAAACAGTTCATAAAAAAAAGCTGAATTTTTACAAAAAGCATTAATATTTTAATTTACTGTTATTTTATTGTTAAACCACGCTATTTTCATTAAAATGGATTAATTCGTTTCAAAGTTATTGCGTTTTATTCGTGTTAGGGTTTTATCGATCTCATTCTTTATGTAAATGGATAGAGAATGGTCATTTAATTAAGTACTATTGTCAGACAGCTCGCGAAAAAGTTTTTTCCTAAAGGAATCAATATTTACATCAAACGTCCTTAAAGTATCCGATAACCTATTATAAGTTCGTGCCACTCTCACACAAAAAGATCGTTCCAAAATTGAGGTCAATCTTGGTATGATCAACTGTCTTTTTCTATTAGATCTACAAAACCTAAAAAACTTAACTAAATATTTAGGTATCTGCAACTTATATAACGTATAAAAGTGTAAAATATTTCTAAAATTTATAAATTCCATAAAATAAAATCCTAAAAACTTCAAAACAAACGATGAAATATGCTGACCAAATCTGACGGAGTACAGGAACCTAACCACCCTATTAGATACTAACCTTAGTCTCTTTATAATATATCCAAAGGTACCTGCGTACACTTCTAAGCCATACAAAAATATAGGCATAATAAGAGCATGAACAACTTGTTTCTTTATATTAAAAGGCAGCGATAAATTTAAACTGTATAACTTACGTAAAGTAAAGTTAATTCTAGATATAACAAAATTGACATGACTCTCAAAATTCAGACCTGAGTCAAGGCATTTAATTTTATCAACAAATTCTATCAAAGTACCATCCAAAGTTACAGAAAAACTATTTTTAATGCTTTTACCAAAGATAATTGCCTTTGACTTTCTAACATTAACTGAAAGACCATTATCAGAAATCCAGCATGATAACAATCCAAATGTATAATCAATCATGTTCTGGAAAACATCAGGGAACTCTGTTCTGCCTCTAAACAACAACTGAACATCGTCAGCAAATGAAAAAGGAACACACATATTACACGATATCTTATCAAAAAGATCATTCATAAACATTATAAAAAGCAAAGGCCCAAGGACAGATCCCTTAAGAACACCACTGTGAACTGAAAGCATTGAAGAAGCACGACCACCACTATATACAAACTGCTTTCTACCAGAAAGATAAGAAAAAATTAATTTACAAGCAGACCCCGAGAAACCATAATACATATGCAGTTTTTTAACCAAAATGGAATGACTTACTTTATCAAAAGCTTTAGCTAAATCTAAGGATAACAACACACAAACACCCTTGTCAGAAACATATTGTACACATGTTGTACAGCGAACCAGATTGAACGTCTGCAGAAACTACAGTATAGAGCAATGCGAACCATACTAAAGTGCAATAGATACACACATATTAATTTCATGCTAGAAACACTAAAATGGCTCAACATAGAACAAAGGCTCAAATTGAACACACTTAATTTTATTAAAAAAATTAAAATCGGTGAAGCCCCAGAATACTTAACGGAACAAATAACATATGTGAGAGACGCTCAACCATACCAGTTAAGAAACGTGGATCATTTTAGAATTGAAAGAGTATCAACAACTGCAATGCAGCGGTCGCTATTTTATAAAGGCTTACAATTATTCAACTCCCTGCCCAATGATGTAAAATTAGAACGTAATATGAATTTATTTAAAAACATATAGTCTACTATGTAAAACATAATATGTAATATAAATTTATTTAAAAAAACATATGTAATTCCGAAAAATTTATAGACAAATGTTAATGTAGTAGATTTGAAAAGTATTTTTAATACTAATAAAGAAATATTAATAATAATAATAATAATAATAATAATAATAATAATAATGCTCAGTTAAACCAAGCAATAAAGAAGTAGTACTCCTATTACATCTGAATCCAGACTGACAGTCATGAAGCAATTGTCTATCATCACTATGCTGTACAAGTTGGATCTTAATTGAAATTCATCCATCATATTATTTTTTCGCAAAGGAATAATTTTCGCAATTTTTCATAATAAGGGAAAACTAGAAGTTGTCAGGATAGTGTTAACCAAACATAAAATATGATTACCAATAAATGGCATTTAAAGCTTAATAAATTTAAGAGTAAATCCATCACTACCAACTGCCTTTGATTTAATTAAATTAAATGCCTTAAGCATTTCAAGCACATCCACACAACGAAAAGAAAAACCACCACAAGCATTAAAAGGCATTTCTCCAATGTCATTAGCATCCATCGTCTGATTGGAGGAAAAAACATTATGTAAATAATCAGGAACACCACAACCTATATTATCCACCGTATCTGCTACACCATTTTTCCTGAGAATAGACCAAATTTCACCACTGTCTCTTCCTTCGAAAAGTGAAGCATGCTTTATTTCTACATCTACAAAATATTTTCGAATTATTATCAGTTTTATTGACCAAATATGTTTTATAAGCAAGGTCTCTAATCGACAAGTCATACTTAATCTCAGGAGCATTAATCCAGTTATCCCTACGATTATAAAAAAATCGCTTTCTCAAAGGAACAAAAGAATGTAAAAATTGCAAATTATTATTCAATACCATCAGTTGCTCATCCACATTGCTAGACATATGCATAATATTCCAATCACATCTAGTTACAATTGCCTGAAAAAAGTCATTACTTACTACATCATAGTCATAATACTCATAAAAACGTTTATTAATCTTTTTTGGAACCCGAAGAGATAAAAAAATAAAAGAATGTCGCGATATTCCCGGACACTGAAATTGGCTAGACACTTCTACTAACCCAGGGGATGTAACCAAAAAGCTATCAAGCAAAGAAGTTGAATTGTGTGAAATATCAAAATGAGTAGGCATAGAGTTATATACAAGGGAAAGATTCATTCTACTATGTTATTGAAAATTTCTATCTATGTTACAATTCAATGAAATTTGAATTAGTGAATCCTAGTATTAATTTTTAAATTTGTTGAATTTTCATTTCACCTATCAAATGACAATTCATAATTCAACATGTTCATATTCTTTTATATTCGTAATACATTTTCGTTATGCTTTCAATATCCATCCTAAAGAGTGCTGATGATGAAATCGAATGATTTCGAAAATGCATTCCACTCGGCTAATATCGGAAATAATTTTAGAAAGAATATTCCTAAAAATGGTTACAATTTAATAAAATTTGAATTATAAAATTAAATGAAAGAATAAACGAACTTAAGCCAAAATAAAAAATGGTTCACATTAAAAATTTAATATGTAGTAAAGGTTCGAATAAAATATAAATATATTATTTTACTTACTTTTAAAGAAATATATTTTTAATTAAAAAGAAACAAATGCTTTTTCTCCCTGTTGTAAATACTACTAAAAACTGCAACAATGACACAAAGTCCCCTTTCTGAAAGTATTAGTTCCAAATGAATGATATCCTACATGTTCAAAGTGGATTTAATCAGATGACTGCATAGGAAAGATAATTTTTAACCCTCTTTTTTTATGCCCACCACCGAAATATCCAATATCCAAATATGGGGTTTAACCCCATAAAGTATATATATTCTGAATCGGGGTTTCATTTTATGACGATCTAGCTATGTCTGTCCGTCTGTCTGTCTGTTTCTCATTCTCAAAAAACATTATATATTAAATACATATGTATGTATTTAATTAATAATATTTATATATAATTAATCTGCATAAATTTTTTAAATATTTAAGTTTAAAGTTTTTTTTGTATATAATCAATTCTTATTAATAAAAAAAAACTTTTTTTAAATAGACATGTGTATATATTTGTTATGGCACTTTTTAATATATTTCGGCACTTTCTAGCTAAAATTTTGGCACAAGACTGAAATTCTCATATACCATCACTGCTACATAGTAACTTTTGGATGCATAAACCTTTATTTAGGCATTTTTTCTATACTCACCCATTACGCAGGCAGTAAACGATTTAAAGCCACAGCTTTCCACCGCCTTTTCAATCATCTTCTCTTCATCAGTTTTAATCTGTATGGGACCATTGCTTTTTGGTATCACAATATTTTCACGATATCTTGGAAATTTGAAACATTTGCATGCAAATTAATCCTAAATTAAAAACATGTTTACAACACACCTGTACAAATTGCCGACAAAATGTTGTGCCATATAATCCATTGTATAATTTTCAAAAAACACCGGTTTTTTTATGTCATCATTAGAAGGTGGTGGAGTTAATTCCATTTTGGTTAAATTTTTACCTAATTTTATTACTTTTAATTAAAAAGATGTTTAAAGCTGTTTGTTTTATTTATTCTGTGATTCCTACTGACATATGTCTGATCAGCTGTGTTTGTGGTTATTAATTGAATGTAATAGTTGCCAGATTTCTAAAAAATTTTGTTATTAGCCGGTACACCTAACAAGGTAAATGCAGTGGCGATTTCGCTGAATTTGGTCTAATATAAATATGAATTCTGCGTAAACCATAATAAAAAAAAAAATTTGTATACATCAACAATATCGGAATATAAAGCCTTTGTCGGCCAAAATAAAATAGCAATAATACCTGAGATACAAAACTAAAATTAATTATTGTATTATATCCACCGGAAATGCAAAACGACTTTAGTAACAATAAGCTTAGAAACGATTTTATGAATTCCGGTGTTTTATTTAAACATAGAACTACCAAACAATCAAACTTACCAAAAAAATGTTGCGATATGATTAACAATTTCATTAGAGAAATTAAAACCATATATAAAATTTGTACATTTTTATCTTCTACTGTAAAATTATTAAAAATTTTACTTAAGGTATTTAGAATTTTAGGTAAAGATACATAAACTTATTTTTTTTACTAAGTAGTATTTAAAATTCTTTAAAAATGTTCTTTAATAACATAATTAACTTTTTTCTAAATTCTGATTGATATTTTGAAAATAAGTTATGTTGCTCCGTACATATATGCTTATAACTGTTCATTAACAATTTTTCGATAAGTTTCTCACATGTTTCTAGGGTATTTAATGTGCGGAATTCGTAACATTTATTTGTTTTAGCAATTTTGTTTATATGTGTTACCATTAAGTATTTCCAACTATCAGGGAAACACCTGTTTTAAGTGATTAATTTATTATTATGTTATGTATTACTTTTCCTAGAATTTTCCAATTATCTATAATAAGCTTAATTGTAACTTTGTTTAAATCTGGATTATTTTATATACGATTATTGTTTTTATTTTTTATATACTTTGTTTTATCACAAAATTACATTGATATTCATGTACTTAAAATAAACATATATGCAAGGTTTATTAAATAACAATTAATTTATAGACCTTGGTACTATGTATGTAAACTTTTTAATTGTTGAAAATGTTTAACTTTAAATTAAATCATTGTCGCTTTCTTTTATAAATTTAATCAAAAATTCAATTTTAAGAATTTTTGCTTTAATAAAATAAGAATATTGGTTGTTAATTAAAAGCATATAATAATAATAAAATTATACAAACACCAATAACTGCTCCCAATATTAAAGCATCTCGTTTCTTTTTAATATTTATACGTTGAATTAAACTGAAAAAAAAAGAAAAATTTATATAAAATTTTGATTTAAACATTTTATAAATTTTAACATACCTTGAAACTAAGGGAAATCTATTGGATATATCGTTTAAACGTGTCTGTATCCTCTTAAATGCCTGACGTTGTGAGAGTAAATGTTCCCTTGTCTCAATCGCAATGTTAATCTGATCGTTTACCATGTTGCCTGAACTGTAAAAAAAAAATCATAAAAAAATGTTTGTGAATAAAAAGTTTATAATTTAATTTTTTTTTATATATAATTGAAATTTTAAAAAATTTTATAAATAAGAATTTATGTATATTGTGTTCTTTTTGTTAAGTGATCTCAACTTTTTTTATGCAAATATTTGTTATTGATACCAATATTTAGTTACTAAACAATGGGTAGCATCTTTAGGGTAAATATACAAATTACAACAACGAAAACAATTGTCTTGTTTTGAATTATTCGTGTAAACTAAAGTAGAAACTTCATTATAAAAATATTTTCCATCAATTTACCTATTAATATGACCACTTTCCTTTAAATACATATCCCGTCTACTTAAGCCAGATATCGAAGGACTATTTGTAGCTAAACCCGTACCGCGTAACAACTCCTCACGCTCCAAACGCATCGTATGATTGGCAGAGATTTTATTAAACTCTTGACGATAGCCGTGCAATATTTCACGATGACGTTGCAATGTATGCATAGCTGCTGCACCAGTTGTAGGAAGCTCAGTCATGGTTTCATTTATAGATGAAAGCTACACAAAGAAAACCAAACAAACACAAAACAAAGCACACATTATAGAACAAATTTGAAACTTTCAATTAAACCTCTACAACCTTATCCAACATTTGGGCAATTTCCTCCGACAGAGAATCAAAAACATGTTCACCCAACAAAGGGGATGTGTCTGCATTTGAACTGTGACCCATTGCCGTTGAGCTACTGCCAGCTCCGATTTTACTAAAAGCCACTAATTTCAAGTCAATTTCATTTTCCAACAGACGTGCTTGTTTACGAAGCGCTTAAAAAATAAAACTTAAACTTATTAAAATATTTAATTTTTTTATCTTTTGGTGAACAATTACCATCATAGTTGGATACTACCATGGTGTTAGATTACAAAAATATTAAACACTTGTTTATGACAAAATGTATAGAACACAACTGTTTGAACACTAATCACTTTTAGACATCGATTAATACTCTTATCGATATTGCATTAATCTAATGATTGGAATTATTAAAATTCCAAAAATAATTATAGGTAAAAACAATCAAACTTTCATGAAATTAAATATTATGATTTTCTATATAAGAAAATTCTAAAAAAATTAAAAAAAATTATTTCTTTTTGCACAAATAATAAAAATTAGTGAAGATAATTCAGCGATTTTGTTTGCTTTTAGTTGAGTTAGCTAACCTATTTGGCATAAAAGCAATTTTTAAGCGATTTTGTTAATAAAGGAATCAAACAAGTTTGAAAAAAATTTTAAATATTTTCATTTCATTATTCTGGGTGTGCGATGACAAATATTTTTTGTACATTTTATATAAATTTAATCAGAATTTGCTTTCGAATTCTCTTTCCAATTGGGTTTTTGAATTTACAGTCATGAAAACAACTAACGGCAATTTTAATGAGCATTTCGATGCCTTACTTCCTCAACCTCGTATCTTAAAAATAAAATTTTTCAGGAGAGAAAAAAAAACGGTATATTTTTATACTTCGGTGTTTGGTTAAAAGTTTAAATGCAATTATTAAGGAATTGATTGTATTTATGTATATTAGTAGTAATAATATACTAATCTTTTGTAGTTAAAGCATGAAACAATCGTTTGATATGAAAAAGTCAAAACCGTATTTTTTAAGTTACGAGGTTGAGGAAGTAAGACATTGATATTTTTTTCTTTTGATTTGGGCACACTTACCATTAACCATTACACCATGATATTAATTTTAAAATTATTTTGCCGCTATTGTTGTTGTTGTTGTGTTTTTGTTGCTTTTATTGTATTATGAACTATTTTTTTGTATCCTAATGTTTGTCAAATTCCATATAAGAAAAATAAATTATAGTCTCAAGAATTGTTAAACTCCATCTATATATGTAAAATTCACGTGTCACAGTGTTTGTCACCAAACTCCTCCGAAACGGCTGAACCGATTTCAATGAAATTTTGCATACACATTCTATCTATATATATAAAAGTGAAACTCTGTCTGTGTGTTAGCTATAGACTCCGAAGCTGTAAAACCGATCAGACTCAAACTTTGGCAAATTGTTGTACACATTCCAGGGAGTGTTTATGGGTGGAAAAAAATGGGCGGAGCAACGCCCATAACAAATTAGTTATCATATATAGCTACTTGCACTTGACTGATTTTTCTGAAACTTTGCACACATATTAAACTGTCATGACTTTATAATTTCGTGATTAGAAAAGTGGGCAGGGCCACGCCCTTAAAAAAAGTTTTAATTTTGAGGTACTTGCACTGGACTGATTTTTCTGAAATTTTGCACACATAGTGAGCTGTTATGACTTTACAATTTCGTGAGTAGAAAAGTTGGCAGTGCCACGCCCATAAGAAATAAGTTATAATTTTTAGCTACTTGCACTAGATCGATTTTTCTGAAACTTTTTACACACAAATTGAGCTATCATGACTATCACCCCAATTCTAAATAACAACTCCCTGTGAATTGTTTCCCTATTCCCTGTTCCCCTATTCTAAATTATTTCTCCCGGGGAAATTGGTTCCCTTTCCCTTTTCCCTTATTCTAAATGAACTTCGAAATTGGGAAATTGTTCCCTGGGAAAAAGTAGGTATTACAAAAGGTAATTAAAGGGAGAGTGTAATAACAATTTTTGGGAAAAAATCCGCCAACAAATTCAAAGGGAGTTGTGACAAAAATGCAAGTTTTTAATATTTTTTTTTATAAAAATTGTGAAATATTGTAATTTATTGTTACTTTTAGGATAAAAACAACAAACAGGAAGCAGAATAATGAATTGGTTTTTAGTTTTAAAATAATTTTTATTTATCTTTTTTTTAATTTTTGAAGTTTTTAAATTATTTTAATAAAATGTTATATTTATTTAAAAAAATATATATACTACATACATATATAAGAAATGGCTTTATTACAGAAATTTATTAGAGATTATTCGCAATATTTTTTCTAATATTTTTCTATTATATTTTCTAATATTTTGGGCAATGGATAAATATTGTGGTGAGTCTAAGGATACCACATCATTATCCTGAGCGCTCAAATAATCTAAATTTTCTACATCGTTTACTTCAGCATTGCATTTAAAATTAATGCAGATATTATGCAACGCACAGAAAAATTTTGTTATTTTAGCAGCCTTTTTTGGAGCGTAGTGCAGCTGTCTAGCACCTAGAATGCACCTCCATCTATTTTTTAAAACATTATTAATGCATTCAACCACATTTCAACACTTGGAGTGAATTTTATTTCAACAGACTCATCCTGTGGGCATCTATAAGCCTCTTAGAAAAAATGCATGTTTAATTTATGAATTGTCTGTTATCATTCAAAACTTTACCAAGAAGTCATTAATTGCTGCCACCTCTAAGCTATTCTTGCTCAAGGTGAGCACGCAATTCGCCAGAATTCCAAATAAATGAATCGTGACACGCTCCGGGATGTGAGGCATCAACATACTGAATCCTCAGCTCATGATCACAGACCTTTAATTTTTTGAGTTCCGTCAACACATCCAATAACGTTTGGAATGCCATACTTCACATAAAGAGCTATAGCAACTTTCCGTTTTTGCACTTCAGTTCTGCAGAAAGTTATCTACATTGGGCGTAAATGTTCCTTATATATTAATAACATCTGCCAGAACTTTGCTAACACTACACTGAGCCAAGACACACCGTAATCTTTACCAATACCCGTTTGGTACAAAGCTTCAGCAAAGAAGCGGAAAGTCGCACTTATTATAATCAACGCTACACTAAACATTTTTGTTCACTTTTAACAATTTTTTTTTATTATTTACGAATATTCACTTTTTACGCTAAAAATTATTAGCAAATATTTTGTCAAAACAAAACAGCAAAAGCAACAGCTGACTTCGAAAATGTAAAATTCTCTCTCCCTTGTTATTCCCTTCCCCGACTGTTTAGAATAGGGGAATTTTATTCGCGAGAAAAATTAATTCCCGGGGAATTCATTTCCCTGGGAATATTTAGAATTGGGGTGTATATAATTTTGTGACTAGAAAAGTGGGCAGGACCACGCTCATAAAAAATGTTATAATTTTGAGGTACTTGCTCTGTACCGATTTTTGTGAAACTTTCCACACATATTGAGTTGTCATGACTATAATATTTCTTGATTAGAAAAGTGGGCAGTGCCCACAAAAAAAATTATCATTTTCAGCTACTTGAACTTCACCGATTATTCTGAAACTTGGCACACATATTGAGTTGTCACTATACAATTTCTTGATTTAAAAAATAGGCAGTGCCACGCCCATTAAAAAAATTTATAATTTTAAGCTTTTTGCACTTGATATTCAATATAAATTTAGAATGCATTTATTCATTAAGGGGCGTAGCAACGCGCGCCGGGCTTTTCTAGTATACATATATATGTAAGAAGAGAGACAGAAAATAGTCTATCTCTGCGCTATCACGTTATGGCCCTAATAAAGTTATAGCATTGTATTCATTAGGAGATACATTTTAACATTATCTGCCACCGTTTGTTATGTATTTAATATAAGTATGTCATAAATAGTATTTCATTCGTATGAGGGTATCACCCTTTTCTGATACTTATCATTTTTTGTTCTAACAGAAAACTGTTATTAAAAATTGCTTGTACTAAATTTCCAGAAATGATATCAAATGTATTTTATGTATTAGGGGAACCCCCTAATTTAAAGCTTATAACAATTTGAATTCTGCATATATGCCAGGATATAAAATGTCTTTGAATGGGAGGTATCACGCTCTCTGATTAAGGATCAAATCAAATTATTGGAATGAATTGTACAATTTTTAATAAAATGTCTAATAACAGGTTTGAAAACTTTAACATTTATTGTTTCTAAAATAAATCATATAATGAATATTTTGTATGAAGAATACCCATACCTCTGTTTCAATCGTAACGATTTTTTGTTGGAATAATATCTCATAAAATGTATTTTCTTTAAATTAAAGGTGTTATGCCCATTGTTCTTCGATTTTAGATGATTTTAAAAATGTGGGCGTAAGCGTGGGCGTAATTAGTTTTATTTTCCGTAAAAACCTAAGTTGGAATATTACAAAGATTAAAAAAATTGGCGAAGCGGAGCATCCGTCCTTAACTGAAGCAATTACCAACTGTTACCAACTAACGACATTTACAGCGGTAGTCATAACAAGAAACTTTGTGCTAACTAACTAATTTGCCCTTAAAAGGTTAGCACATGTGACCTTCTCCGAGAAAAGGGAACTAGTGTGTCGAAAAACGGGTTTGGAATTAATAGTAAATTCTGGTAGCTAAAATGGTGTTGAAAAAGATGAAATGAGTTAGATTTCTGATAAAAATTTATTTACCCCATAAAAACGTAAAAATTATGGAGATCATAAGCAGCAACAATAGCGAAGGTATTTGAATTTTCACAAGCAGTATCTATGTTTAAACAACTTCAACGTGTGACTTTAGTAGAACTTCACGATTGGGTAAGGGCCTAACTATATAATGCATAAGCTGACTTAAGAAGCTACTGTCAATTTATTTATTCATCAGTTAATTTTGATTCGTTAGCTGATTATATTTTTTTTTACTTATTTTAAATTTCAAATGTCAAAGTCCATAGATAAGAAACAATTTTCTCTCCGAACTGCAATTACCTGATGAATAAATATGCCTTGCCAATGAGTTAAGTTAACAGCATTTTCCGTACGGAATTTACGGCAGGTTTCACTCTTTGCTTAAGGAAATGATTTTTAACTAAAACTTAATGAAAAATTTTGTTAAGTACATTATGGTTTTCCAAATTTGATTATACGCTTTTGCTTAAGACAGTTGTTGTTTAGAGAAATATTCTTACGATCTAATTCATTAAAAATTAAAAGAGCTTTATAAGAGGTTTACAAATCAAATTTCAATAACAAAGGTTTTATAAATCCTTTACAAAACTCTAAACATTTTTATGAATAAGTCAGTTGAACTGAGATTTTTTTATAAAGTTTTCAATACAATATAATACTACACATCAATATACTTCCTATTAACTGATTTGTATGAAACTGCACACAGGTACGATTCTCATTCGAGAATAAAAATAAAGATTATATGTCAGGGCGTGAATAGTGATGTCAAACGTAGATGAAAACTCAGATAGTGTAGATAACATAAAAGAATATACTTTTTTAAATATTTGTTGTTGTATCATTTATTGATTTTGTAATGTTTTTGTTGTTCTTATTTTTTAAGGAAACATGTTTACATCAATAGAAAAATTAATTATATAAATCGCATTTCATTTTTTAAATTCTTTTAAGTATAATTTTTTCTGTTTGAATTATATATTTTATTTTTATTTTACGTTAAAACTAAGAATAAGCATACATAAATATGTGGTATTAAGTGTATATCTTATGTATTCATATTTAAAAAAATAACTTAAAATGTAAAAAATATATCTATATATTTATGTATTGAATTAAAGAAAAAGCTTTAAGCCTAAATGTTTATTGTTTGCAATCTTAGCATTATAAAATACTATTTAAATATTATTAACTTAAAAGTTGGTTTTAAAATTATTAAAAAAATATCAGAATAAAAATAAGAACTTATAATGCTAGTAACTTAAGAACATTTAAATAAGACAAGCTTTAATGCTAAAAAAATAATAATTTCTATTGAAACGTGTATTAAATTAATTTAAAAAAACTTAAGTAACATTTTAGTTAATTCTATTATTATATGCTTGTGTATGTTGTGATTATTGTGTTTAATTTCTTCATTTATATATTTTTATATAATGTAATGTAAGTGAACCTAGTTTCTAGGTTCACTCTTATATTATTGTCGATTATTGACACCATCGATGGTGGCGTGCATGGTATGTTCCATGTTCTTAACAATTATATAGTTTGTTATATGATTAATAGCCTCGTCCTGAAGGCGATCGGGCCAACGTTTTATATAGGATTTTATAAAATCGCCAAATGTATCGACTTTGTCCGGGGTGGTTTTATGTGAGTCAACAATATTCTTGACAATATCCACAAATTTATCATAATCATCAGGTGATTTTTTTATTTTATTATAGTTTAAGACACCACCACCATTTGTGGCATTATTGGAGGAAGCAGCTGACGCGGCAGCATTTAATTGATCCATTTGATTTGATTCATTAAGACGGGAGGCGGCAGCAACTGCTGCTGCAGCGGCCGCTGTATTAGCCATGAAATTAACATCGCCGCCACTGCCAGCGGCACCACCAGCACCATTAGCAGCCTGAGCCTGCGAATGGTCGATAAAGTGCCGATGCATGCCATATTCCGATCTAAAAAAAAATTAAAAGAAAATGTATTAACAAAAGAGCACTTTATGTAAGTGAATTAAAGAATACAATACAAAGAACTTAATAAAAACAATTATAAAGCAATTTTTATTTTGGAGTTGGATTTCATTATTTAATTTACTATACATATTCGATTTCGATTTTACGATTATAACTGTTTTCTTTTAAAACCAGCAGTCAATCATAAAATGTATTAGAAAAATAGGCTATGAGTAGAAAGAAGTATTGAAAGAGCAGTGTTAGTGAGTGTTTATTTTGAACTTTTCTTATGAAAAAATAATTACTGTTGCACTTATAGTAAACTTGTAGATCAACAGTAATAACAATGTAGATGGCAAATTCTTTGATTAGTATTGTATTATTGGTAGTAGTTAACCTCACACATTTTAACTCCAGTAATAGCAGTTTACTTAATATCTTCATTGTTAGTAATATGAACAAAGTTCTTCTCTTTAACCAACTTATTACATCTTGTTTGCCAAAACATAGCCTCATTTTCAACTGGTATGGCTTTGTTGTTCCAGAATGTGGTAAATTATAAATGGATCGTAATATCGATTTCAATACATTAAACGAGCTTTTATATGGGTTTAATTTACTTCGTTCTGCCACTTCCTTGTTGGATTTTTATATGTCAAATCGTTGTTAATCAGTAAGGGTATGTAATTTGTCAAACTTCTTATTTGTAAAAAATGGCTTTTTAGAAGTATTTTATTTATTAACGTTCTACCATCTCAACTCGTAATGTGAGGTATACATACTTCATTATGCGGACGATTTTTAGTTGTATTAAATCCGCCTATGTAGAGCAAGGCTAGATAAAACCTTAAATACCGTTAAGAAAAGGGCTTCTAGTCCTTTAAAAAAAAAAAAAAAAAAAAAAAAAAAAAAAAAACATTTACGATTATGTTATGCATTACTGCATTTACAAAATATAATAAAACTAAACTTGATATAAATCTTTATTCGGAGTTAATATAATAATATATGCTTCATATATTACTTTAAATTATTTTATACAATATGATGTAATGTCCACAGAACTGTAAATAATTATAAGAAAAAAATCCAAATATTTTCACATATTTCAGATTTAGTGCCCAATGACTATTGTTTTTATCTCAACCTTGAGAAATGGCTCGGTAAATATTTAACAACCATGAAATCATAGACTAACTAAAAAAATTACACAAAATTTTAGGAAATTTTGAACAAAGTTTGAGATTATGTTCAAAAATGTATTTCATTTATGAAGTAACGGCCTTATAAAGATTACAGAAATATTTTACAGAAATTTATTTAAGGCATAGTCAATTAATCAATTACTTCTCAAAACTTGCTCACACTTACTTATAAAATCCCTCGGAATTATTACTGTTAAACTCTTGTTGAGACATTTGATTTTTCCAAACGGGTGACTCGGATGAAGACGGTAAACTGCTAGCATTAGATGCTGGGGTCATAATACGTTTATCTCTGCAAAATTTTAAAATATTTTATAAATATGTTAATGTATTAATTTTTTTTTTTTTTTAATTTATTTAAAAAGAAAGATGTTATTTGGGTTTTTCAATAAGTTTTTTAAAGCTTGTCGTTTTATTATTGAATTCTCGTTTTGTTAATAAGAATTTGAAAATAAGTATTATAACATTTTAAACTGTTTCAAGAATTTAGGTAAAAGGTCTGTTAACGATCTGGGGCCGAATAACGGCATTCGAACGTGATCGAAATTGTAAAATTCTTATTAGAATCTCTACCTTAAGCACAGCGAACTCGATTGTTCGAGTAAAATTTCGATCGTGATCGAATGCCGTAATTTGGCCCCTGGTCTAAGCACCAGTGAAATGCATATAGACCAGCTTAAACGAAACCAACCAACCAAATAAAACATTGAAATATTAGTGGTTAGCATATCCCGAATAATTAAGTAAATTATTTATTTATAAAAAAAATTAATTCTTACTTTGTATAGCCTGTTTGTCCCAAGCTTTTAAAAACATCATCCACTTGATTATAAAATTTCCATGTACTTATTATACCAGTTGCTTCAAAGGTTTTCTGTTCTTGTCTATAGCGTTGCGTTAAATTGTTTACTTTAAAATGAACTTCTAATGCTGTTACGGGTACTCCAAGACCAGTTAATTGCTTTGCCATAGCCACATATAGATGGCCATTGCGTTTAATAGTGCGCAATTCATAAGCACAAACTTTCCATAATTTAATTAACTCTAAAACTCCATTATCCTCCCATTGTCTACGCTTTTTATTGAATTTTTCATACTGTATGTTTTATTTATATTTTGTTTAAATAAATTATTAAAAAAACGTAGTTTATTAAAAAAAAAACTTACAGGCATTTCACATGGGTATCACAATGTTCAAGTCAACTCTCTGAAGACACTTCCTTTATATTTGGAGGCGCTACTCTAAATACATGAATGTCGTATGTATTGGACCCATCCACTCGTGTTCAGAATTAAAGTCCATTCATTTTACTATAAAAACAAGATTAAGAAATTATTTAATTTTTTTATTTGATTTCAATACATAAAAATCTCTCAAGGCCAATAATAGGATTAATCCTACTTATTGGTATTTATTTATTTATTTATTTAATTTATTGTCTATAGATTATAAATCCTAATAATAATATATATTCACAAGGTGTCTTATCATGTCATATTGTCCTAAAATTTTACAATGGTTTAAAAATGTTGTTGTTGCTTTTCAAACAAAAAGTGTCTTATAATAATATAACTTTGTACGCTATGTTTATTGTGCTGTCGTATTTAATAAGCAGAGAGCTGTGCTAAACGGCTAACCGGCTAAGCCAAGCCGGTTTTTGTAAGCTGTCGCCGTTCATTGTATAATTTTATCGGGCCGACATCCAAATTTGAGCGCAGTTGCTAATTTTTGATAACAAATCACTGTGGCGTCAAATAAGATCGGCTAAGGACTCTGCTGCTTTTGTTTATCAAACAAAATTTAATTTATTTGTAATTTATTTACTTGAGTTTACCATTACAACATCTAAAATGTACTTTCCGCACAAACTGGCTATTATTTTGTTTTTTTTTTACTTGTTTTTGGCATTATGAAAGAAAATATTAATTTTTATAATTGTTTTAAATTCAAAATAGCACACTTAATTATGAGGAGTTGTTCAAAATAGTCTTAATTTTTCATGCTATTATTATAGGACATATGACTTTATGACACTACTGTGAATCCCCCAAATGTAGGATTAATTAAAAGTTTTTTATTGTAGGTAATTTATAAGAAATACTTTAGCGATTTAAATATACTTCTTAATTTGTCGGCGGCTACTAATACCGAAAATATAAAAAACAAGTAAGAGTGCTATATTCGGCCATGCCGAATCTTATATACCCTTCACAACGTGTAGTCATGCAATAACATTTGCTTGTATCACCATTCATCCCATATTAAATACGTACACGTATGTATGTTAAAAAAACGAAAAAATTTTTAAAAAAAATTTTAAAAAAAAATTAAAAAAAAATTAAAAAAAAAAATTATTATATATATAATATACATATATAAAACAAACAAAAAATAAAAAAAAAATTAAATAAAAAATTAAAAAAAAAATAATAATAAAAATATAAATAATCTATATATATAAAAGTGAAACTCTGTGTGTGTGTGTGTGTGTGTTAGCTATAGACTCCGAAACTGTAAAACCGATCGGGCTCAAACTTTGGTAAGTTGTTGTACACATACCAGGGAGTGTTTATGGGTGAATGGCGAAGCCACGCCCATAAAAAATTAGTTATCAGTTTTAGCTACTTGCACTTGACCGATTTTTCTGAAACTTTGCACACATATCGAGCTGTCATGACCAAATAATTTCGTAATAAGAAAAGTGGGCGGGGCCACGCCCCTAAAAAAGTTTTGATTTTGAGGTACTTGCACTGGACCGATTTTTCTGAAACTTTGCACACATATCGAGCTGTCATGACTAAATAATTTCGTGATTGAAAAAGTGGGCGGGGCCACGCCCATAAAAAAATTAGTAATCAGTTTTAGCTACTTGCACTGGACCGAATTTTCTGAAACTTTGCAGACATGCTGAGCTGTCATGACTTCACACTTTCGTCATTAGAAAAGTGGGCAGTGCCACGCCCATTAAAAAAAAGGTATCATTTTGAGGTACTTGCACTGGACCGATTTTTCTGAAACTTTGCACACATATTGAGTTGTCATAACTATACAGTTTCGTATTTAGAAAAGTGGGCAGTGCCACGCCCGTAAAAAAAGGTATCATTTTGAGGTACTTACACTGGACCGATTTTTCTGAAACTTTGCGCACTTATTGAGCTGTCGTGACTATACAGTTTCGTAATTAGAAAAGTGGGCAGTGCTACGCTCATAAAGAAAAAGTTATAGTGTTTAGCCTTGCACTTGATATTCGATTAAAATTTAGAATGCGATTAAAATTCATGAAGGGGCGTAGCAACGCGCGCCGGCTTTGGCTAGTATATTAAATAAAAAATAAAAAAAAATACAAAATTTAAAAAAAATTTTTAAAAAAATTAAAAAAAAATTTTTTTTGGCTCAGTTGGGATTCGATGCCACGTTTTCTCTAACCAGTATACACGTTTGTATGTATGTATGTTGTTGTTGTAATGTTGTTTTTGTGAAAAAAAAATCGAGGTGGTCGTGGGTTTTTGCTCATATCTCAGTTGTTTATGTACCGATATTTCTGATTTTCAATACCGATCTACTCCCGAATATTTCTGATATTTTAATACCTTACCCGGGTCCAACCTATGTCGGGGGGCTTCAAAAAGTTGATTTCAACATACACACGGACAGACGGACAGACTGACAGGGCTTAATCGACTCCCCTATTCATAAGCTTTCAGAAAATATATACTACCTATATATACCCTTTTTATACCCTTCACCTGTGGTGCTCAAGGGTATATATAGCTTTGTCATTCCGTTTGTAATTTCTACAATTTTCATTTCCGACCCCATAAAGTATATATTTTCTGAAAGCTTATGAATAGAGGAGTCGATTAAGCCCTGACCGTCTGTCCGTCTATCCGTCTGCCCGTCTGTCCGTGTGTTGGTTGAAATCAACTTTTAGAAGCAACTATATCTTCCTCAGATCTGTATATGGTATCAATCTCTTGGAAATATCCAGGAATGAATCGCTATTGAAATTCAGCATAATCGCCCCATAACTTTCTAAGATATGAGCAAAAAACCACGACCACCTCGTTTTTTTTCACAATTACAACAACAACATACGTACATACATACATGTAAAAAACATACCAAACAAAAAAAATTACAAAAAAAAAAAATATTAAAAATAAGAAAAAAATAAAAAAAACTACAAAAAAAAAATTTTTAAAAAATTTAAAAAAAAATTTAAAAAAAAATATAAAAAAAAATAATAAAATATAAATAATGGGCCAATTCAAAGTGGTTGCATATCAGTCGTATTTGTACTATTTCATATTATTTTATGCATGCTTAAAATTTTTGTTAGTAATTTCCATACAAAAAAAATAATATGACTTTACACATTTGTTTCCTATGTATAAGAAATTGTTTATGTTATACTTTTAACCATACTGTCTCTCAGAGAGAATTTCTTCGCTTCTCACCTCTCAGAGAGAATATTTTCTATTTTCTTCTTTCCTGTATACATACAATTTTTAACAGCGTCATCTCTTTGTCTTCTTTCTTGTATTAAATACATAATTTGTTAACAAAAGGTGTTCAAAGTCACTAGTCATATTAATATGATTTATATGTCATAGTACAATATGAGAGTCTACTTTGAATTGGCCCAATATATTAAATAAAATAAAATAAAATTTTTTTGGCTCAGCTGGGATTCGATGCCACATTTATTCTAACGTGTACGTATGCACGTATTTTATATGGGATGAATGGTGATACAAACAATTGTTATTGCATGACTACACGTTGTGAAGGGTATATAAGATTCGGCACGGCCGAATATAGCACTGTTACTTGTTCACTGTGTGAAGGGTATAAAAACAAAACGAAATTTTCTTCATTTGTCTTCTTTACATACAAACATATTTTCTCTAAACAGCGAAATTTTTGTGCTGTTTATATAGAAATTCATCGATATACATTTAGAATAATTGATTGATTGTTTTTAAATTTTTAATTTATTGAAAGTATTCTGTAGAGAAAATTTAACGAAATACCAACTTATACATAAATAAAATTAATTTTTATGAATTTGGTTTCTAGATTAAAAAAAACAAATTAACGAAATTTAAAAAATTTTTAAGCAAAAAACAAAAATTTTTATAAATACACACTAGGTAACACAATGCTTGATGAGTATGATTGATGAATAGAGTTGGGTAAATCGGTTACATTATTTATTTCCATCAAACTAGTTCATGTAAAAAGAGATCATAATTAATTGCAAATTTTTAATGAATAAACGAAATAAATAAGGTAACTATAAATAAGTCTATTGATGAGTCCCTTTCGGCGATTTTTTTCATATTTCTTGACATTAACATCCGCGAATACTAAACACTGTTTACATATGTATATGTCAGAGATCTGCTTAATTACGAATCATACGGCATAATTTTGCGTTTTCTAAAATGAATATTGAGCTAGCAATTAACATTAATAAAATGAATGATTCTAATGCATGATTTATATCATCGACTATTGTCATATTGCATATCGCTGCTCTTAATGTGTATTCATTTATATGATTCACAAAAGCAATGAATATCTCTGTGACTGTTTTAAATATATTTTAAAGACTATTTTTTACATTTCTTATTACTTCTGAATTTATTATATTTATTTTTATAAAAACCATCTTCAATTGCTATTTTAACGTAACTTTAAAAAAAATGTGGAAGCATATATGTACTTACATAGCTATGAACGTCACCATGCTTCTGTAAGTTATTTGAATACGGTCAAACGGTCAAACAACAGTATGATTTTTGTTTGTTTATTTTTGCTAACAGCACATATAAAACAAGAATAAGGTAATGACAGTAAGTTTTAAGAGAGCTGACAGTGCAAGCAATTTTATTAATACATATTGATGTTATGAAACAATCTTGTGAGTGGAAGCGAAATGAATCAACTCGTCTGATAGTTGTATGTATGTACGTTTATTGATTTAAGGTTTTATAGAATTTTACCTAAAAGGTCGAAAAACTGTAAAATAAAAGACTGATAGACGTTTTTAATTAATTTATTATTATATACATATGCAAGTTCGTAAGTCAGAGAGTCAAGAGTAATCGAAAATAGAAACTTTTGAATGGTGCATTTACAGCTTAGGCGCTTAAAGTAAATGTTATTTTTTTTACTTATATGTACCTACATAAATAATAAGGATTACGAGAGTCAATAGTGTTAAGGTTTTTTTTTAATTTAAAAAATGTCTTATTGTGTCATGCTTCACATTTTGTTTATTCGAAATTGAAATAGGTACTAAAAAATTGAAACTAATGATAAAAAATAAATTTACCTTTCGATTTATTAACTAACGCGCAGTCAAATAAATATAACGAATACAAATTATAATTTTATGAATGTTTGTAATTATAAAAAAACAAGAGAGCTATATTCAGCAGTGCCGAATCTTATAAAAACCTTCACCGTCATGTACAAATATATAAATACCAAAACGTAACTAAGCCTAGATTTTAAATTTCATGTCATACGCTATTTTGTTTATTATTTCCGATACCATCTTTGATTTTTAAATAGTTAACTGAAAATATCAAAAAACACCGAAGCAGTTGTACCTTAGTGCTTATATCTCTGTAGGTTTCAAGCCGACTTGTTAATTTTTTTTAAAAGTAATTTCTGAGATTACGGCATATAATTTGCGTGGTCAAATATTATTTAGGAGTTTAAAAAAACTTGGTATATTTTTGCCTATAACTTTGCAGATTAGTAACCAATTTGTCCAAAATTTATCATGAATATCTCTAGAGGCATATCAAATCTATAAATAGTAGCAACTGCGTTTATAAATTATTCTAGGGCTACCAGAGCATATTTAAGTTAAAGTAACAGTTCATATGAGACTGTTCAACTTAATATTTTGTTTAAGTTTTAATAAATAAAAATTTCTGAATGGGGAAAAATCAGAATTTATTTAGGTAAGTGATGTAAAAAATAAAACCGTTAAATTAGAAAACTTTTGAAAATTACCGGAAATCAAAACAAAAGAATACCTACCTATTTATAGTGAAGTATAGTATTGATTATACATATGTATGTAGGTATATGCTGTGTAACAAAATTTGAATTAAAGACCAAAACAAAACAGGAAAAAACTTTGTAATTATCATTATAATTATTACGTTTTTTTTATACGATAAGAATAATCATAATTAAATTTAAAAAAAGACATTTTCATTATGATCCGATAGCGATAATGATGTTTGTGTTTTTCTTAATTAAAGAACAGAACACAACAAGTTGATTGAAATTGTATAATCATAAAGTAAAATATCAATAACAAGAGAGTAAAAAATATGAATTAAAAAAATATAATGGAAATTTGAAAGATACTTTGAATGTTTTAGCAAAATTTTATAAAAAACTTAATTTTATGTTTTTAGTTTTTGTAAATAAATAAAAAAAAACGCATTAAAAATATTTAAAAATAGAAAAATCTAAGTTCATTCAAAAATGTATGGGATATAGAAATAAGCGCAATGTTGCTAGATTTCTGTTTTTAATTTTAGAAATCTTTAAATCTATATTAACAAAAAACAAACATAGGTACACATACATATGTATGTAGGTACCTTTATAATTTTCTCAATGAAAAAAAAAAGATGTTTATAGGTACAAAATTGTTTGTAATACCTATAATAGTTTTTGTATACATATGTAGGTAGGTATGTAGGTACATAATTTTCCATAGAGAATTTATTGAGAATAGATATTTTGTAAATATCTAATGGTCAGTTTTTACTACGTATATACGTAAATGTCATAGGTATGTACATACATATATCTTTAAGTCATATTTTAGCTTTATAAATCTTTAAAGGTAATTACTCTTATTTAATTGTAATGAAAATATGACAGCATGTTTTTTTTTTGTTTTTTAGAAAACCGATGTTTAACAACTAAAAATTCGTATAGGTTTTCCTTAAAAAAAAATATACAAAATAACAACAAGCAATACTAAAACAAGTATTAAAGTAACTTACAATTGAAACAATTTGTTTAATTTTACGGAACAAAAACATATGTTTATTTGTTTAACTTAGACTTTAGAGCAGAGTGTTGGTCATTTAAATTTTATTTAAGTCTGCAGTAAAGTGGATTTCGAACTTAAAAATAAATGTCTTATAGGCAAGTGCCTACCTACCTATGTGAGGTCAAAACTGGCCATTAAAGTTTTTTTAAATACAAACTCAAGAAATGAATGAATAAAATAAATACAAACAAAAAAATTTATAGAAAATCTTTTATTATGAACTATGTATGTGGGAATTTATCTTTGAAAAGGAAAATTACAGTTAACTAAGTATAGAAATTGTTGAAAAAATTTTGTTTAAAATTATAATTTTTAATAAATATATATGGTAACTCTGTCTACGATATGCGCTCTTTGTGCCTTGGTTGGTACTCTCATAGCACAAGTATACATACAAAGTAAATTGCCAACGCTTAGTTCGAGACACGATAATTACTTAAATCGTTTTGCGATAATTATAGATTTTTTCAGAAATGATCATTATCTACAAGTAATTATTATGTACATTGTTACAGCAACAGCAAAAAACCCGGTGCATTATAAACACATCAAAACAATCAAATTTCTCCTAAATTATAGAAAATTTATTTTTTTTTAACTTTTTTCGTTTTCCGTGTACTAAACTTATAACAAATGTTTAGTTTTGTAGGTATACTTGCTTCGAATACACAACGAAACTTAAAAAAACGATGATTTTTTTCCTCTTTATATGAATACACTGTACAAATCAACACAAAGAGCAGAAAAAGAAGACGATTCAAGTTTATTTTATAAGGCGCGTACACTTGCCAGGGATTTTGTTCTTCAGTATATGTATGTAAGTTTTGTTGGTTGCAACAAAATATATGAAGAAAATACATCTACATACTTATATATGTACGTATTTACATAAAAACATATTGATGTAGATATGCACGTATCAAGTTAAAGAAGAAGACACCCTTTTTCTGTATACACATACTATATTTTAGAGGAAAATTTTAATACACTTCCATTTATAAATGATTATTACATTTTTAACAATTTTATCCGGCCATCTGATAAGAATTTAACACCACCACTTGAGAAACACAAAGTTAGCATATTTCACTTCATTTATTTAATGACATTCTTATAATTATGTCGTTAAATTTAGTTCCTTTAGAAGTTTATTTAATGAAAATTATATAAATGATGTAATTAACTGTTAATTGTTGTTGTAATAATTTACTTATACTCTCTGATAATAATTATACACTCATGAAAAACTAGCCGAAAAAACAAACAACTCTGTCGAACATCAAACCAAGACTGAGAAAATTTCCTATTGTCTACCAACACGAACTTTGTTCTTTTTTTTAGTTCGTTTTAAATTCTTATTGAGTGAAGTCTCATGTTGTCCCTTTTACTTTCATGCTAATGACTGTTTTACGTAAACCTGGCATAATGATGATGTAGACAAAAAATAATTCCAACAAATAGTAATGTAAACTTAATTATGTTTACTGCATTTTCGTTAGTTTTAGTATTACCAGTGCGTTAAAAATCACAAAATTTAAAAATATGTAGACACAAACATAAAAATACATAGTTTATTAACATCTCGAATTGAGATTTACCCTTCATTCGGAAATTTATTTAAGTTTAGAACAATTAAAACACTTTCTATAATTACTCAAGGCATATTTATTCATCAGGTAATTGCAGTTCGGAGAGAATTTTTTGTTTATATTTTTTATATATGAAGTTTGACATTTGAAATAAATTAGAAAAGAGAGAAAATTATTTTTTATTTATGCATTTCAACAGCTGAAATATAAAATAAGTGTTGAAAAAAATAATCAGCTGGCGAATCAAGAGTACCTGATGAATAAATATGCCTTGTAATTACTAAACAAAGTAATACAAAAATAATTAATGTTAATTTTAAATCTTATAAAAAATGTAACAGTATTTGTAACTACAAATTTTACATAAATGAGATCAAATATGTTTGCTTCTGGTTTTAAACTAACCAAAAATTATGTCAAGCCTTATTTTAAAAATAAGTGAAATTAATTCACACATTTCTAGTTGTAATACGTAATGTAGTACGTATGTATTTTGTTTGGTAGCTTTGATTTTCTAAATCAATTTTCGAAAATAAATTAATTTTGCTGCAGAAAACTTTAAGTCAAAAGGGTTTCGTTTGGACATCTCTGGACAGTTTTTCCCAATCAAATGGGCGAATTCATCTTAAGGAAATGAAAATCGTCTACAAAACTTTGTTCTTTTATTTAATTAAAATAACGTTAAGTTGACAAAGGTTAAAATATTTAATAAATTTAAGGTTAAAATATTTAATAAATTTAAACAAGGCATATGACAGGTGTAAGGCATCTAAATTTCAAAAATCGGGAAATTTCGGAAAAAAATATGTTTAAATCTGATTTTGACTCAAAAATTACGATAAAATCTTTATTCTGTCATCACTGCATTACCTGCATATTCTATATTTTCCAAAATTATTCCCTTGTATCTTAAAAATAATATTAAGAATTTTTCTATTTTCGTATTAAAATATCAAAACCGGCAACACCGTTAGTTTTGTTAGGAATCATTTGGATTCTCTTCTTTACTCTCATGCTAATGACGGCTTATTAAAAACCTGTCATGATAATTATGTAGACATCATACAGGGCTGCCAGGTATTTACTTTCGCTGTCTCTGAAAAAATATAAAAAAATCATTAAAATTTAAAATAACAGTTTCTAATTAATTTACAAAAAAAATTTGAGTGCCATTTTAATAAACGTATTTGGTACTAAGCAAATTCGGCTTAGTACTAAGTATCAATTTCCAATTAAATTAATTTCAGACAAATTATAAAATTTTTACAAATTTGAAAAAAGAATCACTTATAATAAACGTACAATAAAAACATAATAAACAGGAAATATTGATTAATATCTTTTTTGTAATCAGTATTAATTTGTAACCAAATTTATTTAATAAATCAAATATTTTACAAATAATAGACTTTCTAAAGAATCCGATACGAATAATTCAAATTAGATTTAAAAAAATTAAAAAATGTAGGAAGACGACACATAATAAATGGGGAATAAAATGGGAAAAAAAAGATTGAAAATTTCAGACAACCAGGTCGTCTAAAGCTATTAAATGAGAGAGAAGAAAGATTGTTGCCACTGTAAAAAAAGTGTTTGGAGCAAAATATCCAATGCACTTTAGTATGGTAGAGGCTCGGTTGTAGTTTGGGGGTGCTTTGAAGCTTCAGATGTTGGCAAACTTGGTTTCATTGATACGACCATGAATGCGCAAGGCTATTTACGGATTTTAGAAAATCTTCCACCAAGCGTTGTCAAGTTGTGTTTGCCTGGACATTGGATCTTTCAACAAGACAATGGCCCCAATCCCCAATACATCCCGATTGACGAAGGAATGGCTGCTATACCGAATACCAAGCCAATCCCAGTCCACAGATCTCAATCCTATGGAGAATATTTGGAACTTCAGATGCGAGAAAGGAACATAGCTAGTAAGGAAACCCAGAAAAAAGCTCAAAGAGATAAATGGATAAAAATTCCAACCAAACTTACCAAAAAGTGGGTGAAGTCTATGCTAAATAGGGTCAAATGCGTAAAAAATACAAAGGAGGCCAAATAAAATAATATATAAAAAAACTTGGAATTTTCTGTGTTGAGTTTAAATGTTGGTATATACTAACTTTTGAGGCAAAATTTATTGACTTGTTTGTTTTAAAAAACACCAGTTATTTGTGGTTCGATTTGAACTATTTTTTTTTGTTAATTTAATGCATTAAATAGTAAAAAAAAACTATTTATTTTATTCTCTTAAGAAAATAAAATTATTCACCTGTGCTTACTCCTTTTTATACCCTTCACCTGTGGTGAACAAGGGTATATATAGCTTTGTCATTCCGTTTGTAATTTCTACACTTTTCATTTCCGAACCCATAAAGTACATATATATTTTCTGAAAGCATATGAACAGAGGAGTCGATTAAGCCCTGACCGTCTGTCCGTGTGCTGGTTGAAATCAACTTTTAGAAGCAACCACATGTTCCTCAGACCTGTGTATGGTATCAATCTTTTGGAAATATTCGGAATGAATCGCTATTGAAACTTAGCAAAATCGCCACATAAATTTCTGAGATATAAGCAAATAAACGCGATTGCCTCTGTTTTTCCCATATTTTTACCACAAAAATTAAAAATTTTCAGCCATAGAATAATTTATATGTACCTTTGCCACTATTTATAGATATAATATGCCTAGAGAAATATTCGTGAAAAATTTTAGATAAATCGGGGCTTAATCGGTAAAGTTATAGGCGAAAATTTTTTTTTTTAAATATATATTCCAAAAATTTACAAACGAAAATTAATTTTTTTTCCAGCTTCTAGACAACCGAAAGCGTCAATATTGGTATCATCTGAAAGGACTTGACTAGCGCAATTTAAGCACTATAAAAAAAATTAAAACTCATGTTGGCCGCCACTACAAAATGCGGACAATAAATTTATAATTGGGTCAAATCTGGTATTTTTTAATGTAACTTCTAGAACCCCCTCAATATTGGTATCAAATGAAAGGGCTTGACCAGTATAATACAGTAAATTATTAAAAAATGTAAAATCCAAGATGGCGTTTAAAACAAAACGGCGGATAAATTTTTTTAACCCCATCAATATGGGTATCATATGTATGACTAGTAGAATACAGTGTACTACGTAAAAATTCAAAATCAAGGATGGCGTTGGAAATAATAAGAAAAATGGCGTATAACATAAAATATAGGTTTAGCTACGATGCGGGATTATACCTATGTACATGATGGTGAAGGGTATTATCAGATTCGGTAGAGCCGAATATAGCACTTTTACTTGTTTAAGTTCATAGTACATCAAATACAACAGTACGCAGATATCATGATGTAGCTTCGTACGCGGATATTAGCTTCTTTATTTGTTAAGGAAAGGTCTTAAATAAAATAATCAAGAGAACGAAAGATTATCTTATGCTAACCTATAATTACTATGACAAATGTAAAATAAAAGTCAATGATTATAAAACCCTATTATTCAATTAAAAAACTAAATATCTCGGAGTAATCCTAGATAAAAAACTTTTATTTAAAAAACATGTTAATCACATTTGTATTAAGGAAATTAAGTGTAGCCGTGCCTTGTACTCTGAATAGGTCGAAGATCTAAACTTTATTTAAAGAACTAAATAGCTACTTATTTACGAAATATGAATTCGACCGATTATAACCTATGTTCCCAAAAAGCTGGTGAAGCTCATAAAAAAATTGCAAATTATCTCAAATAAAAATTGAAAATAATACACAATCTACCTTCAAAATATTTAAGTTCATTGACAAGGGAACAAATGGTTCAGTTAGTAGATTTGTATTGTTTAACTTAACAGATCTCAGTCCCGTTTAACTGTGTGTGTTAGTAAAAACGTAGTGTTGTCTATTTTTATACATTCATTTTGTCATTCTGTTTGTATCACTTCGAAATATCTATTTTAGACCCCTTTAAGTATATATTTTCTCAGTCCTGGTATCATTTTAAGTCGATCTAGCTATGTCCGCCCGTCTGTTTAAATTGATAGATCTCGAACCGAAAAAGTTTTCCAAAATATTTCTTATGCACAAGGTTTGTTTGGTATGGAAAATGGGCTAAATGTACGACAATTTATACCGCAAAATGTATTGTTTGGTATATTAAAAATATATGATTCTGAAATTTAGCAAAAATAACTCTTTAATCAAAAGACTTGCAATAACGGAAAATTAAGTGACACTCCCACTTTAATGCCCACCTCTTATATAACGCTTCATCTCAAATTCATAAAAAAATCTATTTTCTGTGGATTTATGGTTTACGAAAAGTTACGATAAATATGTAGTAAGCAGTAAAACGCATTGCTTATGCGACGGCTTTTGTCCGCTGATTTTTAACATCTCAATACAAATCTACTAACTGAACTACATACATACATATAACTTTGTCATTTAATGAAAATAGCAGGTTGTAAAACTTTGAAATAATAAGAAGTTCGCTCAATAATCACATTTGTACAAAGTCCCAGTTTAATTTAAAAAATTTTTATAACTTTTTAGTGAATACTAAAGTTTTTACTTGCAATTTTTTCTTAAAACTATGATATAAGTAGTTTGTTTATTCAATTAATCAATTTGTAAATTCTCATAACCCTGTTTTAACTGAAAAAGTAAATAATAATAAATAACAAAGATTTTGTATAGCAAAACTCAAACTTATGTTAGCATATCTTACAGACAATTCTATTGCAGAATTTCGAATTTTTTTTTACTAAACTGTACCTATAGGTACTTATACTTACATATATTAATAACACATAAATTGTGGAACTACCATGTCTCAAAAACTAGAGTAAACATAAAAAAATTAATTTCAGTTTCGCGTCCCAAATAACCTTAGAATTGGCTATCAATGGTGATCGAAAACAAAAGCAATATTATTTAGAAAAATTCTATATGAATTTTTTGTCACGCCAACAAAAAAGTAAAAAACCCCAAATTGGATACAATACTGTTTCTGATATCTAACAACAACATGCTGCGATGTTAACTTAATTATATTTTATACATGTGTGTGCGTTCAATCATTAGAGTGAGACGTGCATACATACTCTTATAGGGCGAAAAGAAATAAAAAAAAAACAGAAAACTTCATTAATAGCTTAATACTCTGGCTAAATTTTTTCCTAATGTTGCTGCTGCGGCAGCAGAGCTCATCATCATTAAATTTTGATGACTTCAAAATATAGAAAATTACTAGTCATTTTTGTGAATTTGTTTTTAAAGTATTGCCAGATTGAATTTTTAATATATCTTAAGTAAACATACATATAAGAGATACTGTTAAATAAAAACATTCCTATGTAAATATGTAATTGTTTAATAATAATGTTAAGTTTTTATACCCTTCACACAGTGAAAAAGGGTATATATAGGTTTGTCATTCCGTGTGAAATTTCTACAATTTTGATTTCCGACCCCATAAAGTATATATTTTCTGAAAGCTTATGAATAGGGGAGTCAGTCTGTCCGTCTGTCCGTGTGTATGTTGAAATCAACTTTTTGAAGCCCCCCGACATCGCTTGGACTCGGATAAGGCATTAAAATATCAGAAATATTCGGGAGTAGGTCGGTATTGAAAATCAGAAACATCGGTACATAAACAACTGAGATATGAGCAAAAACCCACGACTACTTTGATTTTTTTTTCACAAAAACAACATTACAACAACAACATACATACATACAAACGTGTATACTGGTTAGAGAAAACGTGGCATCGAATCCCAGCTGAGCCAAAAAATTTTTTTTTTATTTTTATACCCTTCACACAGTGAACAAGTAACAGTGCTATATTCGGCCGTGCCGAATCTTATAACCCTTCACAACGTGTAGTCATGCAATAACAATTGTTTGTATCACCATTCATCCCATATAAAATACGTGCATACGTACACGTTAGAATAAATGTGGCATCGAATCCCAGCTGAGCCAAAAAAAATGTATTTTATTTTATTTAATATATTATTTATATTTTATTATTTTTTTATATTTTTTTAAAATTTTTTTAAAAAATTTTTTTAGAAAAATTTTTAAAAAATTTTTTTAAATTTTTTTTTAAATTTTTTTTAAATTTTTTTTTTGTATTATTTTTATTATTTTTTTCTTATTTTTAATATTTTTTTTTTTGTAATTTTGAAAATTGTAGAAATTACAAACGGAATGACAAAGCTATATATACCCTTGTGCACCACAGGTGAAGGGTATAAAAAGGGTATATATAGGTTTGTCATTCCGTGTGAAATTTCTACAATTTTGATTTCCGACCCCATAAAGTATATATTTTCTGAAAGCTTATGAATAGGGGAGTCGATTAAGCGCTGTCCGTCTGTCCGTCTGACCGTCTGTCCGTGTGTATGTTGAAATCAACTTTTTGAAGCCCCCCGACATCGCTTGGACTCGGGTGAGGTATTAAAATATCAGAAATATTCGGGAGTAGATCGCTATTGAAAATCAGAAACATCGGTACATAAACATCTGAGATATGAGCAAAAACCCACGACCACCTCGATTTTTTTTTCACAAAAGCAACATTACAACAACAACATACTACATACAAACGTGTATACTGGTTAGAGAAAACGTGGCATCGAATCCCAGCTGAGCCAAAAAAAATTTTTTTTTAATTTTTTTAAAATTTTTTTTTTTATTTTTTTTTTTATTTTTTATTTAATATATTATTAATATTATTATTATTATTTTTTTTTTTAATTTTTTTTTTTATTTTTTTTTTGTTTTGTATATATTATATACATAATAATTTTTAAAAAATTTTTTTTTTTTTTTTAAATTTTTTTTAAAATTTTTTTTTAAATTTTTTTTAAAATTTTTTTTTTTTTTTTTGTTTTTTTTAACATTCACACGTGAATTTATAATTTTACAATGGGACGTTTTTATATATGTATGTTTTTATATGTATGTACGTATTTCATATGGGATGAATGGTGACACAAACCACTGTTATTGCATGAATTCACGTTGTGAAGGGTATATAAGATTCGGCACGGCCGAATATAGCGCTCTTACTTGTTTTTATATATTTTTTTATTTTTTATTTAATATATTATTTATATTTTTATTATTATTATTTTTTTAAATATTTTTTTTTTATTTTATATTTATTATATATTTTAATTATTTTAAAAAAATTTTTTTTTAAATTTTTCTTTAAAATTTTTTTTTTTATTTTTTTTTTTTAATTTTTTTTTTATTTTTTTTAACATATATACGTAAATTTATAATTTTACAATGGAATGTTTTTATATATGTATGTTTTTTATATGTATGTACGTATATCATATAGAATGGTGAGACAAGCTACTGTTATTGCATGACTTCACGTTGTGAAGGGTATACAAGATTCGGCACGGCCGAATATAGCGCTCTTACTTGTTTTTTATTAATCTATATATATAAAAGTGAAACTCTGTGTGTGTGTGTGTTAGCTATAGACTCCGAAACTCTAAAACCGATCGGACTCAAACTTTGGCAAGTTGTTGTACATATTCCGGGGGTGTTTATGGGTGGTAAAAAGTGGGCTGGGCCACGCCCATAAGAAATAAGTTATACATAATTTTTAGCTACTTGCACTAGATCGATTTCCCAGAAACTTTGCACACACATATTGAGCTGTCATAACTATACAGTTTCGTGATTAGAAAAGTGGGCAGTGCAACGCCCATTAAAAAAAGTTATAATTTTTAGCTTTTTGCACTTGATATTCAATTTAAATTCAAAAGCATTTTTATTCATTAAGGGGCGTAGCAACGCGCGCCGGGCTTTTCTAGTTTTTTATAAAAGATAAATTATTGGGACAGTTATTTTACCTAAAAAGTTTAATTTTTATCATAAATTTTTGAGCAACCTTAAAAACTGTACATTGGAAAATTTAAGGGTAATGTGTAATACTAATAAAGCACAACCAAATTATCAGTTTAGGTTTATAGATATTCATAAAAAATAAAATAGGTATGTATATATAAAATCTAGGTATTTTAAGAAAATTTTGTATAAATAATTTGAAACAAAATATGTTTGAAACTCATTTATAATTTTATATACATATGTATATGTGAGTTAAAGTGTAGTAAATTTTTAAAAGTGTCTAGATTTTTTATATATTGAGTAAATTATTGAGTAATAATAAAAAAATTTGTAAGTAAAGGGTGGTTTAATTTTAAGGGCCAATGTTAATTTTGAATAAAACACAAACTATTTATGAAATTATTGTCATTTCTTCTTTTTATGATAATATTGGTATGGTTTAATTATATATGGAAAAAAATAACGGCTAAATGGATGCCACGACCTCGACGACACATCTCCATCCGATGGTCCAAATTTCAATCATACAGACCTGTTTTGCTGTAATTTAAATGTTTTTCACAATTCTCCCAATTGTGGACGAATTTGAACGATTATGTTGACCAAAACAATCACGAAGTGCACGAAATGCCTTTTGATTTGAAGGCACATTTTCATAATAAGCCTGAATAACTTAAACGCGTTGCTCGATTGTGTATCTGTCCTTGGTTCAAATTGAGTTAGTCTGAAATCGAGAAATGTCACATGAAATGCAGAAAAAAAACTTGACGTTTAGGTGTGGTTCTCATTTAACATCGGCCCTTAAAATTTAACTACTCATTATGTATGTATATGTGGTGACTTGATACTTCTGATTTGAAATATATTACATATCCATTTATACATACATATGTAGTTTGTGTGCTTTTTATAAATGATGTTGCTTTATTTCTTAAAGGGATAGCAAAAGACTCATTTAGTGGATCCACAAGGTGTCTTAAGTATTGTATTGTTATATTAAATATCAAAATATTAAATAAAAAAAAATACAATACAATACAAAAGAATTAGAACTGGTCATTTTAATGTATTGGACGCTCTGATTGTGGTTCTAATTTCTGGATTTTTTTTTACTACAAATTGTTTTTTTTTCGCTCGTTAATATAAAAATAAAACGAGAAATCACCGAGTTATTCGTGGTGTGTACAATTTTTAATATGTAATATCTTAAAAAAAACTTTCAGAAATTCGAATTTTTCAGAAATTTAGTCCGCCCGACGTTCAAACTGTTTGTAATTTGAGAGATTCTACTGTACTTTTTAAAATTTATGAAATATGATTTATATACATACATAGGTATAAATACCACATCGTAGCTGAGACTAGATTTTAGAATTCATGCTATACAACATTTTCTTTATTATTTCCGACGCAAAGTTTGATTTTGAATTTTTACACAGTTAACTGTATTCTACTAGTGAAGCCTTTTTATTTAATATGGGTATCGTTGGGGTAAATTGGATTTTACACTTGTTAATAGTTTACTACATTGTAATGGTCAAGCTCTTTTATTTGGATGTTTTATTTTCATAACTAATTTTATTTTAATACTCAAGCCCTTTCTTTTAATTATTTAGGAGTTTGAAAAGATTTGATATACATATTTAAAAAAATATATTTTTTCAAATAACTTTTGCCGATTACTGACCAATTTATCCAAACATTTTAATGAATATTTCCAGAGGTATAACAAATAGTAAAAATAGTAACAAAAAAAAAAACTTTTGCACGTCACGGCTCGGATCGTATGTAAATGAGGTTGCACCTGTGTACAGACTGGCAGCTTTCCGAGTATGTAATACATTTCGGACAGTATCAGATGAGGCAGTGCTTATCATTGCGGGTTTGTTGATAATAACTTTGTCAGATTGCTATTATTTAGGTCGGTCAGTGACATGGCTTGACAGAGAACACGTTGACTTGAATTAAAAACTGTGTATTTAAGTGAACAAATGGGTATTTTAGATTGTACTTGTACCTTTCTGAACATGACAATAATCCATTCTCTTCAAATTGTGGTGGAAGATGCCAGACATGTCTTCTTAATCTGTCCACGATTTAAAAATTGGAGGGCGAACTCACTAAGATTAAGCCATCATATTAGGCCCGATAATATACTTAAGGGTATTTTGTCTTCTTTGAGTAATTGGGCGAATGCATGTAACTTAGCGAAATTGTTTCTATTGGAACTTCGTAGGTTAGAGCAGATTCGAAGCAGTTTAAACCTGTGACAGAAAGATTTGCGGTAGTTCCACGGGAACATGAGGGTTAGTGTATCGTGGTGTTTTAGCGTTTTAAAGTTTCGCACTTTAGGAGTCAGGGTATTTCGACAATTTTACATCATATACTATGTATATGTATGTACATATGTTTATATAAATAAATAAGTATGTACATATAAATGAAATCAAAACATTACAGGTCATCATCATTATGTTTTGATAGAATCGCTGCTGCTGTTCGTTATGTTTACTGGTCGCTCATTTATTTGGTTGGACGACATACATGCCAACATACTAATAGTAAGACTTTGCTCTGCGTGTTGGTTTTGTTTTTATGTTGATTTGCTATTCATACTCAGGAAAAGAATAATAACAAAAACAAAAAAATTAAAATGAACATTAGTTGAAACGAATTTTGCGGCACACAAAAACGATAATGTGTATGGTAATCATCATTAAATGTAGCCAGAAAAATGAGTAATGAAAAACTAAAAACAAAAATAGCGGGAATTGTTAAGTCATTTAAGACGTAACTGACATGTATGTTTGAATGTAGCATTTGATGACGAAGATGTTGTACATATGTGTGTAACTACTGGGGTTTATTATTCCTATTTGCTGGAAACTTTTACCTTTATTTCCGGGGAAAACGGAAAAATTTACATTATACCTAAGTATATATTAACAAAAGTATATACCTACTAGGGTTTAGGATTTTCCAGACTTTTCTACTTTTCGGAAAAAAAGGAATAAAAAAATCGTTTTCCCGAAAAACCGGAAACGTTAATTATTAAGTACATTTACGTACTTAAAATTACAGATACATTTACATATTTATACATAGGTTTAATAAAAACGTTTAATGTTGATATCCAGCTTTATTGTGCAACCTCACTTAACGCAACCAATAGAAATTTTGGCAGTTGCGAAAACTGAGGTTATTGCGATAACCGAGTCTCAATTTTTTAGGGCGAAAATTCTCTTTTATGGTTTAATATGGCTTCTTAAACCACTTGTAAAAATCCTATCTAATTTTCGGATATTCACAAGCTCTTATTGTAACACGCTTACCTAGTCCAAATTTTTTTAATGCAGCTTCATTTTTTTTAATTCTGGATATTGTTGATTTGCGGTTAATCTATAGCTAAAAAAATCTAAATAAAAAATATGTACCTAACTACAAATGACAAATTGATCGTTTTGGGAGAAAAGTTGCGATAACTGGAGTTTTTTTTCAGTTGCGTAAACTGAGTCAACAATGCAAACAATTTACGAGTTTCAATAATCGAGGAATTGCGCTTATCGAGGGTTGCGTTAAGCGAGGTGACACTGTAAGTATTTTGAAAAAAAAACTTAACTATTATTATTTATTTACAAAATGAGTTTTTAGAGCTTTTAAAACAATAAACAATTTACTTGACATCCGGGTCTAATTTTTTGTAAAAAATTCTACGATTATCAAAAAATTCGTTAGTTTTAGCACAAAATAGCTTTACATAATTAATTTTGATTTATTCTTATAAATAGTCGTTTTTAATGCAACATATGTCATCTTCATACGATAATATGAACCACCACTAGGTTCGCTCTTTGAATTACAATTTGGAACCTTGGTGTTCAGTCCATTGTTCTTGTTTCATTTCTTCTATACTTTAAAATATGTTCCACTATTTCTTTTTTTATATTTTTATTTAAATATACATATGTACTTACATATGTATGTAGTATATACACATATACTTTTTATTTGTTAAAAGTTTCCTCTATATTTTTAAACATTAGTTGTTTTTGTTTTTATTGTATAAACTAGCGATACTTTGTTATCAAAATTGGAGATATTAGTAATTTTTTTGCGGTTCGCAACAAGAACTCAAATGAACCAAGACATTTCACTTCCAAAGTTTTTTATGCCGAAACATGTTGGATGAAAAATGATTCGGGCGCGGACCTTGAAAGAGAGAGCGAACTTCGAATTTTGGTGTCCGTGTGAACATAGCATAATAGAAAAGAAGTGGTTAGTTTGAAAAATATTATAACTTAAGAAATATTAACAAATAATCTGGCAAAATTTGATCCCTTTAAATTTATAGGTTCGAGATCTATCGTGCTTTTAACAGGCGGACCGACATATCGTCTTAAAATGAAACCAGGACTCATAAAATATATACTTGATGGGGTCTAAAATGTCTTACAAACGGAATGACAAGATGAACATACCTATCTCTACACCATTTTTTTTGGTGACACAATACAGTATGAAATACATATTTATGTATGAACGTAAAAATGTATTGATGTAACTGTTTGTATGACAAAACTAATGATGTTGTTCCTACTGTTAATTTACTGTTGATGATATTTAAAATTATCATTGTTATAATGTTTTTATACTAATTATTCATTTCAGGTTGCAAGCGTATAAATAGCCTTTTCATTTCGTTTAAATTTCTCCACCATTTATCTGTGATCTATTCTGAGACAATTTAATAAGTACATAACTGTATATCAGTCTATCCTTATGATTTCTAAAGCTTACATACATACATATGTACTTATGTTGGTAGTTTAGTTAGTGAGGGAGAAAATCGGTATTTAAAACTTGCAATATTGCTTCATAAACAGCAAATAAAACAGCCTGTAATTTTAATTATACAAAACTAATGTAAAAAAAAATAACTCAAACCTTTTTTTGGCACTAAAAATTTTTAAATTTGAGGAACCAGTGCGATATGGCCTACATTTTTATAACCTTCACCTGTGTTACACAAGGGTATATATAGCTTTGTCACTCCGTTTGTAATTTCTACAATTTTCATTTCCGACCCCATAAAGTATATATTTTCTGAAAGCATATGAATAGAGGAGTCGAGGAGTGACGTCTGTCAGTGTGTTGGTTTAAATCAACTTATAGAAGCAACTATATGTTTCTCAGATCTGTGTATGGTATCAATCTTTTGGAATTATCCGGGAATGAATCGCTATTGAAATTCAGCACAATTGCCCCATAACTTTCTGAGATATGAGCAAATAAACATGACTGCCTCTGTGTTTTCCCATATTTTTACCACCAAAATTAAAATTTTTCTGCCATAGAATAATTTGTAGGTACCTTTGTTACTATTTATAGATATAATATGCCTCTAGAGATATTCGTGAACATTTTCGGATAATGCGGGCCCTAATCGATAAAGTTAAAGCAAAAAAATTTTATTTTATATATATTCCAAAATTTTAGAAACGAAAATCTTTTTTTTTAGCTTCTAGACAACCGAGAGAGTCAATATTGGTACCATATGAACGGACTTGACTAGCTTAATATAAGCACTATAAAAAAATAAAAATTCATGTTTGCTGCCACTACAAAATGGCGGACAATAAATCTATCAAATCTTATATTTCAAAGTGCAACTTCTTGAACCAAATTAAATTTGGTTTGGTATCAAATTAAATTATTGAAAAATTTAAAATCCAAGATGGCGTCTAAACAAAATGGCGAAACAAATTTTTTAACCCCATCGATATGGGTATCAAATGAAAGCGCTTGACTAGTAAAATACAGATAACTACGTAAAAATTCAAAAATAATTTGAAAATAATAAAGAACAAGAGCACTATATTCGGCTGTGCCGAATCTTTTATACCCACCACCAATTTTGTGTACATATAAAGCACAATATTTATTATTTTGTTAATCGCTATGGAATAATCTCTTTAAAATAAAATATGTATCACTTTCTTTGTAGAGGGTGGTTAAATTTTAAGGGCTCATGTTGAAGGTGAACAACACCTAAATTTCAACTTTTTTCTTGCATTTCATTTGACATTTCTCAATCTCAGACTAACTCAATTTGAACCGTGGAAAGATATGCAATTGAGCAACGCTTTTAAATATTAAAGATTTTTATAAAAATGGGCGTTCAAATCACAATGCATTTTTTGCACTTCGTGATTCTTTTGGTCAACATAATCGTTCAAATACGTCCACAATTGGGAGAATTTTAAAAAATATTTTAATTTCTGAAAACAGGTCTGTATAAAATGTTAGAACATCTGTGAATGCCTTTTTAGTTCGTTGACTGTTTTTTGCGATAGTCTGGCAAAAGAGCTGTCAACCTCGACTCATCATCGTGCACCAATATTGTCTTTGAAAATTCGGACCATCGGTTGGAGGTGTGGCGCCGAGGTTAGGGGTTGGGTGCCATTTGGCTGATATTTTGTTCCATACATAATTGAAACATACAAATAGTATCATTATAAAAAGAAATGATAATAATTTCCCAAAAAATTTGTGATTTATTTAAAATCAACATCGGCCCTTATAATTTAACCACCTTTTATAACTTCGATATGCTAGTAAAATGCTTTTGTTAATTTAGTCTTTCAATAAAAGTGGGCATTAAAGTAGGCGTGTCAATAAATTTTATGCTAATAAATACAACTAAGATATTTCAATATAGTCCTAAATTCTTCCAAAAACTTTGTCAATAGAGAAATTACATGAATTTAAGATAAGCCGTTATATGAGAGGTAGGCGTTAAAGTGGGCGTGTCACCTAAACTTTTTGGCACAACAATTACATTGGTTAGAAGGATCTATGTAGCAAATTTTATCATCATACCTCTAATTTTGTCGGTTTTATGAGCTTTTAAATTTCACTAGCGGTAGATAACGTGAAAAGTGGGCGTTGTAGTAGGCGTGTCAAAGTTATTTCAGCTAATGAATGCAACTTAGATATTTCAACATAGTCCTTTAGTAGTCCAAAATCTTTATTCATTGAAAAATTATATGAATTTCAGATAAAGCATTATATGGGAGGTGGGCGTAAAAGTGGGCGTGTCACCTAAACTTTTTGGCACAACAATTACATTGGTTAGAAGGATTTATGTAGCAAATTTTATCATCATACCTCGAATTTTGTCGGTTTTATGAGCTTTTAAATTTCACTAGCGGTAGATAACGTGAAAAGTAGGCGTTAGGGTAGGCGTGTCAAAGTTATTTCTGCTAATGAATACAACTTAGGTATTTCAAAATAGCCCTTTATTATTCCAAAATCTTTATTAATAGAGAAATTATATGAATTTTAGGTAAAACGTTAAATGGGAGGTGGGCGTAAAAGTGGGCGTGTCATATTGATTTTCGGTCATAACAAAGCCTCTCACCAAAAAACGAAGTGCACTAAATTTCAGAATTGTACATATAATTTTGTCAGTTTTATTAGGTTTTAAATTTTAAATATACTGATAAATACACTGCGCGGTATAAATATTCGTATTTGATCTATAACTCCCTTTCTAATGCATAGATTTAAGCAATTTTTGGGGAGAAATATTGTTTTGACTCCAGAAATATATATTCAAAGTTTCATGACTAGGGTTTGGGATTTCCCGGTCTTTTTACTTTCCCGGGAAACGGGAATTAAAAAATCGTCTTCCCGGGAATTCCCGGGATTCCCGAAAATAATATTTCTTTTAAAATAAATAATGTTTGTTGACTTTAACATCACGATTTGGTTAATAACTCATTGTTTTAGTAGTAGTTTATTTTCCATTAGAGTCCTTATTGTGTCAGCATTACATCTTCCGGAAATATAAACTTAACCCAAATTATAAAAATAATTATTGCCATGTAAACAGAAACTTTTTTTGGGCAACACTACTCCGCTCGTCTAATACAAGAGCAAACCACAAATTGTCACAAATTTGACTCGATATAGTTTTCACCATCGTATTTTTAACGGCGTTGTAATATTTTATTACAATGTTTTTAACATCAGTTTCATTTTGGTAACGTCATATTTTTACTGAAAAAACTTTGACGAATAAAAGAACTTTGTGTAATTGTTCGAATAGATATTCCATCGATTGCTGCCAATTTTGAAACAATTTCTGGTAATGTTTGGGTGTTTAAAAACTTTTAATAGTGGAGTTATTTTTTTACTTGGTGCAGGTGTTGAAGAGTCGTTTTCAAATTTTATTTTATGAACCAAAAGAAGGTGCCGTATGAGACCACTAGTACTACCGCCCTTGGACATTAGCATTTTCGGGAAAATATTATATTGTGCTGCGTTGTCTACTTTTTGAAAATAGTTCCAGACTTCAGACATTTTGCTTCTAAACAAAGTGAATTTTATAAAAAAGTATTTTTAGAAAAATTTAATCATAAATAAAAAAAATTATACTTACAAATTCTGTGACCACTTTTAAAAACAATTTGTACATACGATTATATTTATACAAATGAACCACGGAAACTACTGCTGGTTTTACGGTTGTTATAAAAACATTTATATACAAGGAAACATTTATGTAATTATGTAGGTATATAATTAATTCATTTGAAATTTATGAAATATTTTTGACCGACTTAACAATTAAAAAACGCTAACAAATTAAAAACCTTACTTTTTATTCAAATCTTCTCTAAATTTACCAAAACAGATTAGAAATTAAAAATAAAATTAAATATATTTCCTAATATACTACATATTTTTTATTTCCCGTTTTCCCGGGAATAAGAGCAAAATTTTTCCGGGAATAGTAAATGGTTCATTCCCGGGAATTCCCGGGCGGGAATTCCCGGTTCCCAAACCCTATTCATGACCCTACGGTTATGCGTTTAGACACAATTTCATTTTATTCGATGTAAGAAGGACACGGTTTTTTCGACCTTCTCTTGCATTTGGCGCTATAACTCTCTTCCTAATATTCCGATTCAGCCCATTTTCAATACCAAACAAACCTTGTCTATAAGAAAGACTCCGGCAAAATTTGAGCCCCCTAGCTTTTTCGGCGCGACCTCTATCGTGCTTTCAACAGACGGACAGACGGACGGACATAGCTAGATCGTCATAAAATCAAACCCCGATTCAGAATATATATACTTTATGGGGTCTAAAATGGATATTTCTATGTGTTACAAACGGAATGACAAAATGAATATACCCCCACCATTTTTTTGGTGGCGGGTATAAAAATGGCGTATAACATGAAATATAGAACATGATGGTGAAGAGTTTAATCAGATTCGGCACGGCCGAATATAGCACTCTTATGTGTTGTTATATTATCTCTTGTCTTATAGAATCTTATGGAATCAATCTAAAAACGTTATTTTATTAGTTTATTCTAAAACTAGGTACATATTTATTCTTAATTAATACTAGGTATAGAATGGCATATTCATATGTGAAAGTGTCTCGGTATACATTAATACATATGTATGTATATTTTATTATGAATTAAAATTTAAACATTATAAAGTACTCAAAGCAAACGGTGAACCAGGTATATGATCATCACCCCATTTTGCTGCTAATAAATAATCGCCAGAATCTTGAACCTGATAAGTTACTCGATAAACATTTTTACCCATATGTTTAATGACCACTTCATCACATTGTCCCTTGGGGCCGAATATTCCCACAAACAGTATATTATTTCCAGCCTCCGAACCATCAATGGTAAATTCATTTTTTTCATTCAAAATAATTTGACTGAGACCCAGACCACGATAAACAACTTTAGATGCATCAGATTTAAAATTTGGTACTAAAATTAAAAATATATCCTCCTGTAATTTTTAAACAATTAAGATCTTTAAATACTTACGCTCCATTTTACTCTTATCCCCTTCGGAATCACAACCACTTACAGCTACAATGATGTAGGGTGATTTGGGTAAAATCACTGAATTACACCGAACGTGAACTTTATATAGACCAGCTTCTTTTAGTTTAAAGCTAACCTCAAATCTTTCAGGATCGATAATTTTTAGAGGAACATTCAATGTATCTCCGGAGGGGTTTTCAAGCTAAAATAAAAATAAATTATTATAACTTTAAAGAGAATGTCTTAAAACAGAGCAGGTCAGTAAATTATTTTGCAATATGTTATTCTGCAATATATACACCCATATTTGTATTAAATTACCTTAACTTCAAAGTTGCCTTTCACTCCATTTCTTTTAATGACAAAGTTAACATCTGCGTCAATGCGTAAAGCACCGTTGGGAAAATGTACGAGCTGCACTTTATTCGTATCCGTTAATTCGGGTGCTATAAAGACTTGATGTGGCTGAGTAGAATAATTATCTGCAAAGAAAAAATGTTTTTTTAGATTAATAATTTGCAGAAATTGTTTTTGTTTTAGATTTATATTCAATAAGATATTTATTTTCCATATTCGGACAAAAGTTTCCCAATATGTTCCTAGATTTTCTAATCGAACATCGTTTGAAACTGATTCCATTTTTTTCCGTGTTTCTTACAGCTTAGATCGTATTGGTCACCTGTAGATATCGCTTTCAAACTTTTACGTTTAAGGTTGGTTTATTCTCAACAGAAGTCAACAGAACGATAGCTACAGATCGACTAAATTCCAAAAGAGTAAGAGAGTGTTTGTTCAGTTACAGGAAAGTTTTACGGTTGTCATATAAAAATCATCACTTGCACTCCAATAGTTGCAACTACGCCTAAAAAAACATAAAACTCACTTTTTAAATTTTTTTGTTGTGAGTGGCGTATAAATATGACTGAAATATTACTGCTGCTTTTATCAAACATTACTTCTACAAGTCCCTCCGGTAGGGAGAATTCGGGAATACTTTTTTCATTTGATTTTCATCGGCGATTGGGCACATTTGCTGTTATTTTGCTGGTTACTGTTGGCGTTGCTTGGAATATTTTCTTATTATTTTCAACATGACTTTAATTCTCTATAAAGTCATTACGGTGTTGTAATATCTCACATTTTTTAAGATTGTTGGGTGAAACACCTTCATCTAACAATTCCTGTAAATACTTGTTTAATGTGTGAATGCCCGGGTTATTTTTCTCTTTCTGTTCCATATCAGTGTTATCAGAACTGTCAAGTGCAATTGACTCCAGAATGTCATCTTGACCAAAGCGTTTATGTGCGCAAAACGAACTATTTCTATTTTTCAGACGTGTTTATTCGCCAATATTTCAGAAAGTTATGGGACGATTGTGCTGTATTTTAATAGTGATTTATTCCCGAATATTTTCATAAGATTTGTATATCATACAGCTCAGTACAACATATGGGAGCTTCTAAAAGTTTATTTTAATTAACACACGGATAGAAGAATATTGTTTAATCGCACCCCTATTCAAAAGCTCTCAGAAAATATTAAAATACAAAATCTTATGACTATGAAAAATTTCCGATTGTCTATTTTATAAAAATTAAAACGACTTTACAAAAGGATTATAAATCAAACTTCTATAGAAAATAACTTCTTTCAAACTTTTATTATTTTAATGAATACGGCAGTCTGTTGTTAGAAAAAAAAAAAAAAATTTTAAACCATTTTTTTTATACCCTTCACACAGTGAAAAAGGATATATATAGGTTTGTCATTCCGTGTGAAATTTCTACAATTTTCATTTTCGACCCCATAAAGTATATATTTTCTGAAAGCTTATGAATAGGGGAGTCGATTAAGCTCTGTTAGTCTGTCCGTGTGCTTGTAGAAATCAACATTTTGAAGCCCCTGGACCCGGGTGAGGTATTAAAATATGAAAAATATTCGGGAGTAGATCGGTATTGAAAATCAGAAACATCGGTACATAAACAACTGAAGCCGGGATCCCACTATCGGCGCAAATAGCAAAATGTGTACCGATTTTTGTCGTGCTTAATCGGTACACATTCTAAAAAATTTAACGATGCATTTTTGAGCGGTCCCATTATCGTTGCATATTGTGACAATCTTTTTCGGCTCATATCGGTCAAAACGCAATTGCAACAGTAATTAATAAAATACGGTCACACTATCGTGCCTTATTCGCAAAATGAAGTCAATTGTTTTTGTTTATTTGCTTTTGAATACTCAAAAAACAAAGTATTTGAGGAAGAGAGTGATTACAAAAAAGAAATTAATATAGTGCGTATGAGAGAATTTTTCGCGAATTTAGTGAAGTTGAGAATCAAAGTTTTATTTTTAAAAATTATGTAAGAATAAAAAAGAAAAATTTAAATGATCATTAAAATATCAATGTTTTTATAAAAATCAATTTTTTACTTACTGAGTAAAATATTGTTTTTTATTCTTCTTGTTTTGTGAACAAATGTTTGCCAGCAAAATGGTTGCCACAAGTTAATTTTGTATTATCTCACAAAACTTTATGTTAAAAATCGCCAAAACTACCAATATTTTTTTAAGTTGATAACAATTATATAATTTTTTTAATTAGACGTATATTTTTTTGAGTAAAACAAGTTTATAAAGAGTTAAAAAATATTTGAAATATAAGCACCAACACTTAACTTCCTCGGTATTCTCTCAAAATTTTCAAACAAAAATCGAATTTTTTAGCTAAGACTTATTATTTAAAATTCGAATTTAAGATGGGGTACAAAAATAAATATGGGCCACAAATAGTAATTAAAAATGTATCCCCTTGACCATAACATTGGTATCAAATGAAATGAAAGGTCGGCAGATAACATATTGATGTGGGTATAAAATATATTAAAGGGCTTGACTTGTAATCATGAAAAATATTTTAGAAATTAAAAAACACATCGCACTTGATTAACAAGAGCACATTTTCTCGAAATTATAAAATTTTAAGTAGAGTCTAAAACCTGTAAGAAATATATATTTATAAATAAAGAAAACATGTATAAATATATATGTATGTATATACATATATATATAAATTTGTAAATAAATGAATGAAAAAATAAATTCCCACGTTTGACGAAAATTCACCATTGCTGGCAATATTGTTTTAGTATATCGGCGTTTATCGGTCACTTTAGTCGGCGCACAAGTGGCCGACAAAAATCGGCGCATATTTAGCAATTTATTGGTTCGATGTTGTGCGCAATAGTGTTCACATTATCGGCACATCAGAGTTGATTGTCCATAGTCAGCACGATTTCGGCGCAGATCGTCGCATTTTCCAAAAAATTGTGCGTTCACATTATCAGCACATGAAATGCGACGAAAATCGGTCCATTGTGCCGATAGTGGGATCCTAGCCTGAGATATGAGCAAAAAACCATGGCCACATCGTTTTTTTTAACACAACAACAACAACATACATACATACAAACGTGGTATACTGGTTAGAGTAAACGTGGCATCGAACCCCAGCTGAGTCAGAAAAAAATTTTTATTCTTTATTTTATATATTATTTATATTTTTAATAATTATTAGTTTCTTTGACCTTTTTATAATAATATATAATAGTTTTTTTAAGCTTAAGGTCTTTTCAATAATAAAAATTTTTTTGGTTTTATTTTATATTATTTGATCAATATTTCGCTACAATTTTTCTATTATTACACACATTCTTATAATACTATAAACATTTTTCAACAATTTTTGTTATAATACATTTTTGTTAATTAAAGATTTTTGTTATACTACATTTTTGTACAATTTTTATATATGACAAAATGTTTCAAAAAATTTTTTATATTATTTTCAATCTGTTAATCAAACTATAAATTTATAAAATAACAAATATCAAGACACTAAACCAACAAAAAACAAATATATAGATAATAAAAAACTCGTATCCTGATGATGCTACACAAAGAGGTAGCGAAATATTGATCAAATAATATAAAATAAAACCAAAAAAAATTTTATTATTGAAAAGACCTTAAGCTTAAAAAAACTATTATATATTTATATTTTTATAATTTTTTTAATTTTTTTTTTATTTTTGTCTTATTTTTTCTATTTTTTATTTTATATTTATATTTTTATTTTTTTTTTTTATTTTTTTTTTAACATACATACGTAAATTTATAATTTTACAATGGGATGTTTTTATATATGTATGTTTTTTATATGAATGTACGTATTTCATATGAGATGAATGGTGATACAAACTACTGTTATTGCATGACTACACGTTGTGAACGGTATATAAGATTCGGCACGGTCGAATATAGCACTCTTACTTGTTTCAATATCTATTGGTATATGCGATTAGTTTTTTCGACTTAATTAATGTATAAATTTTCTATGAAAATAAATATATTACTCGAATTGTTAACAACACACTCATTGGGATAAACAAAACTCACCAGCGTCTGGTGTTTTTAAATATTTTCCAAAAATACAAACATTATTTTCGCTGTCATTGTGATTTGTATATTGAGTGGCATTTGTTTTATTTAAACGTATTTCCTGTGATGATTTAAACATTTCTATTTGTTTTTTTTTATTTTCGTTATGTTTTGATAATTACATATTAAAATAAACACAAAATAATTTTTGTATTTTTGTTTGATGGCGTTTCTAATAAACTTATTTCAAAGAATATTTTCTTCTATCCAATATTTTCTTATGTATATGTACATATATGAACATACATAGTGCATATATACATACATACATACATACGTATTTACATATTTTTTCTTAAATTTATATCCACATTTAACACTTGCGTTCTTCTAGATAACTTTTTCCGATGAGTTTAAACGATCGACTAAATTGAGAGCATTAAATGAAAAATAAAATTTCCATATGCTTATGCATAATTTGAACTTATGAAAAATCCTAAAAGAAAAAGAAAAAATAAAATTTAATTTTCCAATGTTCTTTAGGCACAATTACAGATCTCATTTTTATTTTGTTTTTTCTTTATTTTAATGTTTAACAAGTAAGAGCGCTATATTCGGCCGTGCCGAATCTTATATACCCTTCACAACGTGTAGTCATGCAATAACAGTAGTTTGTATCACCGTTCATCTCATATGAAATACGTACATACATATAAAAAATATACATATATTAAAACATCCCATTGTAAAATTATAAATTTACGTATGTTTGTTAAAAAAAAAAAATAAAAAAAAAATTTTAAAAAAAAATTTAAAAAAAAATTAAAAAAAAAATTTTTAAAAATAATTAAAATATATATAATTAATATAAAACAAAAAAAAATTTAAAAAAAAATAATAAAAATATAAATAATATATTAAATAAAAAATAAAAAAAAAATAAAAAAAAAAATTTAAAAAAAAATTTTTTAAATATAAAAAAAAATTTTTTTTGGCTCAGCTGGGATTCGATGCCACGTTTTCTCTAACCAGTATACACGTTTGTATGTATGTTGTTGTTGTAATGTTGTTTTTGTGAAAAAAAAATCGAGGTGGTCGTGGGTTTTTGCTCATATCTCAGTTGTTTATGTACCGATGTTTCTGATTTTCAATAGCGATCTACTCCCGAATATTTCTGATATTTTAATACCTCACCTGGGTTCAAGCGATGTCGGCAGGCTTCAAAAAGTTGATTTCAACATACACACGGACAGACGGTCAGACGGACAGACTGACAGACTGACAGAGCTTAATCGACTTCCCTATTCATAAGCTTTCAGAAAATATATACTTTATGGGGTCGGAAATGAAAATTGTAGAAATTTCACACGGAATGACAAACCTATATATACCCTTTTTCACTGTGTGAAGGGTATAAAAACAGATAGATTGTGTAGTGCGCTGCACTTTTATTTGAAAAAAAATATGTTTTTAATAGGGAGATCGATTATTAATTTTTTTTCAAAAACCGGGTTTATGTATAAAAATTTAAAAATAATTTTGGTTAAAAAAAATATTTCAAATATGTCCACACTTCAGAGGATATCTGTATAAAAATGTATGTATTTAATATTAACAATATTCTCTAACATAATAATGTTTTAACATTTTAACTTAGCGCTAGTGTCTCAAATCAAAATCTAGTAGCTTTTTGTGATGCTGCACAAAGAAAAATTTTTATCATAATTTAAAGGGTGGTTGCAATTGGGCGAGTACTTTTTTGTTTAATTTTTTTTTTATATTTAAAGCCGGAAAGTATAGAAAACTTTTGGCACCACTTTATAAATTTATACACCTTGATGAAAACTAACCTTTGTAAACGGTCAAGAAACTATGATGTAAACGGTGTAGATTTTAAGAAATATTTTAAATCAAATTTATTAGATTTCGGTGCAATTAAGGCATATGCATCGCGGCAACAACCACAATTTAAAAACGCATGCATTTCAAGATTTTAGACATTTCAATGTAGTCCTTTATTATTCCAAAATCTTTATTCATAGAGAAATTATATGAAATTGAAATAAATCGTTATATGGGAGGTGGGTGTAGAAGTAGGCGTGTCACATTTATTTTTCGTTAGTACAAAGCCTTTGAATAAAAGCAATGTTTGCAAAATTTCAGAATAAGAGATCTAATTTTGTTAGATTTATTAGGTTTTACATTTTTAATATTCCAAAACATACACTGTGCGGTATATATAAATTTTTGTACATTTTGATCTTAACTCCTTTCCTAATGCATAGATTTAATGTGCTGTTTTCACAAGCCGATTGAGTGATTGTCTTGGACGATTAATGTGTATTTTGTTATTGTAACAAAAACAAATTACACATAAATCGTCTAAGACAACCACTCAATCGGCTTGTAAAAACAGCACATAAGCAATTTTCGGGGAAAAATATTTTTTTATTCAAGAAATATACATTCTACGTTGATGCGTTTGGACACAATAGCATTTTATTTGATATTGATGTTTTTTACCTACTCTTTCATTACGAGCTATAACTCTCTTCCCAATATTCCGATTTAGCCCATTTTTATACCAAACACACCAAAAAAACGGATATCAGATGCGAGTGATTCTTATCTTAAATAATAAGTTTATTATTATTTCACACACCTTATATTAATAGGTAAGAAAATTTGTTGTTACGCAGTTTACGCTCACAATAGATTTCATTAAAAAAATATAGCACTTAAAAGGAATTTTCTTGCAGATGTGCATAATCCTAATCCTATTAAAATTGGTTCAGTGTCCCGGTGACCAACGTCATCATGATTCATCTGGACAAATGCTGATTTTTCTTTGACGTCATATATGAATTTTTAAAGCAAATGTCCAAACATTCGTAGATGACTAAAGTTGATTTCGTCTCATAGTCCTCCTCATCATGATTCATTGTCGCACTCTTATCTACTGTTATGGACTCATAAAAGGAAATGTCACTAAATTTTAACTGTCATAAGCATAGTGAACCTTAAATGATATTGTCATGTATAAGTCCCTTCGTTTGTGTCGTGGATTCATAAATAAAATTTATATTTACGTTAATTTCAAAATTAAATATGTATGTTATGAAAAATGTAGCAATTCAGAATCTCTGTACATATTTGTTACATTTTGTTTTGATATTATTCTTCATTAAACGTTTGAAGTTGCCTAGATGTACAAACGAGTAGGTTAGGTTTAGGTTAGGTTGAAAAGGAGGGGTATAAAAGCCCAAACCCATGACAGGTATACACCTATGCCCAGTTGGCATGTTGTGCGCTCCATGTGGAAAACGGAATTCCCAAACAAAAAACCATAAACATAATTTCCCATAAATATCGGACTAGTCCAAGAAACCAGTCCCCTCAATGTAACGCCTTATGGATCTCCAGTTCGAGTTCCCCAGGTATACCAAGTTCGGCATATTATCTACTGTAAAATTTTCGCGTCTAATATGCCCAAACGCAGGACAATGACAGAGGTAGTGTACCAGGGTCTCATCCTCTTCCTCACAAGCTCTACATGTCGTCTCCTCAGATAATCCCATGCGTGCTAAATGAGTTCTCAACTCCGTATGACCTGTAATTACACCGGTTAATTTCCTAAGTGTAGGTCTACTTAGTCTCAAAATCTCCTTTGACTTCCCAAGATTTGGGTCACCCCAGAGTGTTCTTGTCACCTTACCGACATCAGTGCTTTGCCATTTTCTGACATGTTCTTCCATTGCCCAACGTTTAAGTTCATCCTTAAATCGTTTAAGGGGTTTGGCGTTCTCCAAAGTTATAGTACTCAAAAGAGCTCCCATTTTGGATAATTTGTCGGCTTTCTCGTTTCCGATCAGCCCGTGATGGCTTGGTATCCATATTATCTCCAGATGTTCACAATTTGCATATGAGTTTATCTCACTCTTGCATTGCAAAACGTTCCGGGATTCAACTTTCTCCTTTCTCAATGTCTTAATCACTGATTGGCTATCCGTAAAGATACGAATCGGAGTTTCGCTATTCGTTTCCTTTATCCATTTAATTCCTTCCGTAATCGCCATGATCTCAGCCTGAAAAATAGTGTTGTGATCTGGTAGACGGAAGTATTTGCCTCTATTTCGGCTTATGTCGTATAAGCCCATTCCAGTTTGGTCACCAATCTTTGAACCGTCTGTATAAAGATCGATTCCGTGGGTGTTTCCCATCCTGATTATCTCATCCCATTCTCCCTTCCGGTATAATGGTGATGCAGTTAATATTCTCATATCTCATCGGGATTTTATCACATGTTAATTCTGTAATATTTCCTATCGGTAAGATATCCGTTATTCTTTGGTATCTGGTCTTATGTTCTCTTATAAGCCACTCATCTATTGCCATTAATCTTGTGGCAGCTAAGGCCGCTTCATATTTTACCTGTATCTCAATAGGCCAAATGGATAATATATTCTCAATGGCCATTGTCGATGTGGTCCTCATGGCGCCGCAAATACTAATGCAGCACTGTCTCTGAATCTTTTGAAGAGGTTTTATATTCACCTTCTTCTCTAAGGATGTCCACCATACTAACGAAGCGTACGTAATTGTAGGCCGCAGTACACTCGTATATAGCCAATGTGTCATCCTTGGGCTTAAGCCCCATTTTGAGCCAATCACTCTTCTGCAGAGGGCCCATATTCTTTGAGCTCTCTCCACTTTACATTGAATGTGGTCCTTCCAGGATAGTCTCCAATCAAGTACTATTCCTAGGTATTTGACCTTTTTATCCATCTTAATTGTCTTATTCCGAAAGATGGGATAGCTATGCACCGGTATCTTCCTCTTTCTCGTAAACAAACAGATTTCAGTCTTTTCCGGGTTGACATTGAGCCCACGCTCCTTCGCCCAGTTATATGATATATTCAAAGCCTCCATTGCTCTCATACATAAAGAATTTGGATTCGTCCCCCTGATCAGTATCGCAACATCATCTGCGTAACAGATAGGCTTGAATCCCTCGTTCGATAGAATCCTCAGTAGACTATGTATGGTAGTTACCCATATTAATGGAGATAAAATACCTCCCTGCGGGGTTCCTCGACATACTTTGTCCCTTCTTCTTACTCCATTTGCCTCACAATTTATCCATCTGTTCCTTAACATATTGCTAATCCATGCAATTAAGACATGGCTTAACCCTAAGTTTTCCAAGGAACCGATAAGACTCGAGGTCATTACGTTATTGAAAGCTCCTTCTATGTCTATGAATACGCCCATGGTATACACACCCAGGTCGAAGGATCTCTCTATATGATAAACAACCTCCTGAAGAGCAGTCTCAGTAGATCTGCCCTTGATATAGGCGTGTTGTCCAAATCTCATTGAATCGCCTGGTAATCGTCTTCTGACCATTCCATCGACGATACGCTCCATGGTTTTCAATAAGAATGATGTTAAGCTTATGGGTCTATAAGCTTTAGGATTTGCGTAATTTTCCCTCCCTGGTTTAGGTATGAAAACGACTCTCGCCTCCCTCCATTCCACAGGGGTATACGCATATTTCAGGCAAGTAGTAAAAATATTCGCCAGCCTTATGTCGATTAGGTCAATGCTTCTTTGTAGGAGAGCCGGAAAAATACCGTCCGGCCCTGGTGCCTTATATGGCAAGAAACTATTTACCGCCTCTCTTACCATCTTTGTGGTTATAATTATGTCCGTCGTGGCACTACCGTCATGGGGGTGTGGAATTTCTCCGTCATCCGCCATTTCCGTTTGGAAGTGTGCCTCTATCAGTATTCCTAGCGTCTCCTCCATCGTCTCCGACCTTTTCCCGTTCGAGTCAACGAGGGTTTCCGGTTGGGTGTGGGTTTTCGATAGGAATTTCTAAATTCTAGAAGCGTCATTCACGCTGTCCACCTGATTGCAAAAAAGCCTCCAGGATCTGCGTTTGGCGATTCTTATTGCTTTGTTGTATATTCTGAGCTTCTCACTGTAATCGTCCCAGTATACTGATTGTTTCTTTCGATAGGCTCTGTTAAATAGCCTTCGGGTTTCTTTCCTGAGATTAATCAGTTCACCTGTCATCCAGGGCTTTTCCCTTGGGGTTCGCCTTTGTCGGAGTGGACAATGCTCCTCAAAAGTTTCCCTAAAATCGGCAGTCAGTCTTCCCACCATCGAATCTATCGTGTCCAGATTTTCATCCGGTTCTGGATAATTTTCGAGTTTATGTTGAAGACTTAACCTAAAATTTGGCCAGTCCGTCCTGGCCTTATTCCTAAAAGTCACCGGTTCCGGTGGCGGATGAGTTAAGGTCATAAAAATATAGCGATGGTCCGAATAAGAGTGCATATCAGATACGTGCCAATCGCAAATTTCATCAATTAAATTTTCTGAACATATAGTCACATCAATTACCTCTTCCCTAATTCTGTTAATAAATGTAGGTTTATTACCTGAGTTAAGGGTAAATAAGTTATTAGCATTTAGGAATTCCCATAGGGCGTCTCCTCTCCTGTTACAGTTCGTGCTGCCCCAAGAGAGGTGATGCGAGTTCGCATCACAACCTATTAAAATATTCCTACCTGTTCTCCTTGCCGATGTTATCATACTTCTTAAATCCGACGTTGGTGGTAGTGTCGGAGCATCAGAAGGTTGGTACACCGATGCCAGCATTAAATTGCGTGAGCCATGTATTAAGGTAGTGGCGTCCGCTGTAGATAAATCTGGGGAAAAAAGAAAATTTAATCCCTTATGACAAAGTATACATGTTCTGGGTCGAGACCCAGTTTTAGCATAAAATAATTGGTAATCACACTCATTCAATCCAGTAACTCTGTCTTTAACAGTCCAGGGTTCCTGAATGAGAACTATGTGTACCTTACCTTTAGTTATATTTTCCATCAAAGCTTGTGTAGCCGTTCTGCTTCGATGGAGATTGATCTGCAAGAGCAGTATCATTGTTGTTCGGCTAAAAGAGATTCTTCTTGGGATTGAGTTATCTCCAACTCCTCCCTCTTCATTGGCACGGGGTGGCCTTCATCCTCTTTGGCCTCCTTTGCTTCTTCGTCAGGGTCTTTCTTCTCCGTTGGATTATGTGTCCAACCAATGGGCGTCTTACCAACTTTGAAGAAAATAGTTGTACTCGCGAAGTACACCTTCCCTTTTTGCTCCTCGAGGTAAGACATGGAGGGTTTATCCACTCCTGCAACTACCAGGGTGCCATCGTCAGTTTCCTCACGATGGAAAACCTCCCATTTGTCTACTTCCAGACCTCTATTTTGCCTGCCAATGATCCTAAGCATGGCCTTGCTATCAAGTTTGCTGCCCCAACCTTTAACGAAAAATGAAACCTTGGTTAGGGATGGGATATCGGCTTTTTTCACCATGGCAAGTTTGCCACCCTCCCATGGGGCTGGTATGCCTCCCACTAGGTCTTTCATAACATGTGCGCAGGTGTCTGATTCTAGTTGCAGAAACAGTACTTCCCTGGCGAACCTACAGCTATCTATATGGATCTGTGGAGCATTATCATCTGCTTCCAGGACATACTGCACAATCCTCTCATTTATGGCATTCTCTACTTCCTTCTGATGTGCCATTGGAATTTTGCCCGATGCGCTATTGGAGTCGATAACAGCATAGCATAGCTTCTCTGTCATCTTCCTTCTGGCCACTTTCGCATACGTGGGTTGCTCCTTAGCCGATTTTTCTTCCGGCTTTCTTTTACGTGATGGTGGGGTTTTTTTTCCGGCTGTTTCACCATCACCTATATTTTTAGCTACCGCTTTCGCCTGTTTTGAGGTTGAAGCTATTGGTTCATTACCTTCTCCTTTCAGATTGGCCGGAGGGTCTTCTTTCGGGAGTTGGGAAATGCTAACCGTTTTACTTCCCTGCTGGTAACTTTTTTTCTTTTTAGTATTGCCAACGGTGTTCTGTTCCTCCGGAGATCGAATCCTCTTACCCTTTTATGTAGAAATGGGTGTAGATGAGTCTTTCTCTTTAGGGACATCCCGCTGACCTTTCTTATTTACTCTCTGTTTCTTTTTGGCAGTCTTCCTTTGCTGCGCTCCGGAGAGAGTTCTTATTTTGTCTGTGGTGAGTTTGGCGAGTATAAAAACATTTAGCTCAATATTACAATTAGGTATATACTTAATTTTTTTAAAAAAATAAGGAAATCGAATAAAAATTATTAATTTTAAAGTAACCGGTTTATTATACCAAAATATCCGGTTTATTCGATTTTCGAAAAATTGACACTTAAAAATAATCGGATTCGTTAAATAAAAAAAAAACGGTTAAAACAGGTCATTTAAATGCCATTCGAACTCCCTTGTTTATTATTAATTCGGAAATAAAATATATATTTACAACACATTAATTAATTGAAAAGCAACACATCCCAGCAAAAACAAAATTGGAAGTAGTGCAGAGCGAATTACATTTTAAAGACTTCTAAATTAATTGTGTAAAAGCAATAATTCTAAATGACTCCCAAAATATGAAGCAATTTGTCATAAATGATGTGCTGCAATATCATGCAATGATGAATGCAACATCATGCAAAATATCTTAAACAATTCTACATGAACAAACAAAATCAACTCATGAAACATCCGATGCTTTTCACCAAATATGCATGAGTTCTTTGAACTTGTTAAAATAGAGTGCAGTGCGTTAAAATATTTATGTAAACACATGATCTCCAATGACATGCTAATGTTAAAATCATTATTGTTTTCACCTAAATTTAATCACTTCGTTACCATTTGAACCCCTGCAAATTCACTTTTTTGTCATAGAATTTTTTTGCTGGGATACCAAGTATACTCATATATGAACAATGATATTGGTTATGATCATGTGTTTTTACAATTAAATATTTTTCATTATTATGACATGTACAATAATTAAAATACAGTAAAGCCTCAATAATATTAACTACCGTATTATACGGTAATTCAGATTTATGCAACTCCTTAATGTAGACTACATTTGAAATATTGTGTAATGTTGACCTTTATTGTTGCTTTACTCTCGCGGGCGTAATCTACATGGTAGCGGCTTATGCATGTGAAGCCGAAGAAAAAAGCAAACTTGAATATTATTATACAGTAGACTCGCGGTAACGTGAACTATTAAAAATCGAGCGTGTTCACGTTTGTGATACCCCTTTTTATGAAAACGAATTGGATAACCAACAAATTTGTTCACGTTATAAGGCTTTCTCACTGTGTTCCCGCCACAGAGTAGTCAGTATAAAAAAAAAATATGTTCATCTTATCCGGTGTTCACGTAAGGCAGTGTAAAAAAAGTATGTCCATCTTATCCAGTGTTCACGTAAGGCAGTGTTTTTGTTACCGCGAGTCTACTGTATGTGTTGCCAATAAAGAATTCTCTTCACTAACTTCTAAATTACGTATTTTTAAGAAAATAATTCAGATCATAAAGCGTGATTTTTTTAAAGCTATAGGAAAGTTTAAAAAAAAAAACACATAAAATTTAGAAAAATGTATGAAATCTTTATTTCAATCGATAGTACGGTCCATATAATTTAATGTTTGAAGATTTTTTCATGCAAATGTTGACCGTGACTGCGCCTCAAATGGTCCATCCGCTTAGTCCAATTTTGGCATACTCTCCAGATGTTTGACAGTGAAACAAAACACGAAACGTGCGTCAGCTGTTTAAACCAGTGTTGCCAAAAAGATAATAGCCGTGCCGAGTCTGATAATTCCCTTCACCATTATGTACATATGGCCTCATCGTAAAATTGACTTGATTTCCGATTTAGTGTTATACGATGCCATTTTAAATTTTTAATTTTTGTATAGTTAACTGCATTCATCTCATTCCGTTTGCATAACATCGAAATATCCATTTTAGACCCCATTTTAGTATATATTTTCTGAGTCCTGGTTTCATTTTAGGACGATCTAGTAATGTCCGCACGTCTGTCCTTCTGTTGAAAGCACAATAGAGCTCGAACCAAAAAAGTTAGGGGGATAAAATTTTGCCAGTATGATTTTATAAACAAGATTTATTTCGCATTGCAAATGGGCTAAATCGGTATATAAGGAAGAAAGTTATAGGTCGTAGTGTAACAGTAGGTCAAAAAGACAATATCCTTACTACTAGGGCATTAATTTCGTAAGTATATATATTTCCTGAAAAATCTTGTTTAGAAAATTGCTCTAATCTATACATTTCGAAAGTTATAGATCAAAATTGACAAAAAATTAACCGCATAGTGTCTTTTTACCTCCCATATAGCGCTTTATCTTAAATTCATATAATTCTCTATTGACAAACATTTTGAAAGAATAAAAGACTTTATATTGAAATATCTTAGTTGAATTTATCAGCAGAGACTACTTTGAGGCGCCTATTTAACGCCCTTTTCTCAAATATTTTACTGTTAATAAAATTTAAAAGCTCTTAAAACGGACAGAATTAGATGTATGATGATGAAATTTTGTATATATTAGTGTATAAGTGTAATTTCAAAAGGTTAAGGTGACATGGCCACTTCAAAGCCCCATATAACGCTTTATCTCAAATTCATATAATTTTTCCATAAATAAAAAACGGTTTAAATAGGTTTGTCATTCCGTGTGAAATTTCTACAAATTTCATTTCCGAACCCCTAAAGTATATATTTTCTGAAAGCTTATGAATAGGGGAGTCGATTAAGCTCTGTCAGTCTGTCTGTCTGATCGTCTGTATGTTGAAATCAACTTTTTGAAGCCCCTCGACATAGGTTGGACTTTTATTATTTTTTTTAAAAATTTTTTTTTTTATTTTTTTTTTTTAATGTGTTTTTTTATTTGTTTTTTGTTTTATATATATTATATATATAATAATTTTTTTTTAATTTATTTTTAAAATTTTTTTTTTAAATTTTGTTAAAAAAATTTTTTTTTTCTTTTTGTTTTTTTAACATACATACGTAAATTTTTAATTTTACAATGGGATGTTTTTATATATGTATGTTTTTATATGTATGTACGTATTTCATATGGGATGAATGGTGACACAAACTACTGTTATTGCATGACTACACGTTGTGAAGGATATATAAGATTCGGCATGGCCGAATATAGCGCTCTTACTTGTTTTTTATTTATTTTTTTTTTTTATATTTATTATATATATTTTAATTACTTTTTTTTAAATTTTTTTTTAATATTTTTTTTTTATTTTTTTATTTTTTTTTATTTTTTATTATTTATTTTGTTTTTTATATATTATATATATTTTAATTTTTTTTTTAAATTTTTTTTGTAAATTTTTTAAAATTTTTTTTTTTTTTTTTAACATACATACGTAAATTTATAATTTTACAATGGGATGTTTTTATATATGTATGTTTTTTATATGTATGTACGTATTTCATATCGGATGAATGGTAATACAAACTACTGTTATTGCATGACTACATGTTGTGAAGGATATATTAGATTCGGCACGGCCGAATATAGCGCTGGCGTACAGACAATTTATTTAATTGTAATCATTGATCGTAAGTATATTATTACTCATAATTGTTATAACACACATGTTCACAACAGCATGTGGGCATAAAGCCAACGTGAAAAAAATATGTATGTATGTATGCCAACTATACGAACTAGAAAAGTTATTCTATTTCCTTTAGATGTCTTTTAAAGCTGAAATGAATTGTAATTGAAATCCAAAACAATCCCCCTATAACTTCCTGAGATAAGAGCAAATAAACACGACTGCCTCTGTTTTTGATCGTATTTACGATTTTTAACACATAAATTAGAAGTTTTCAGCTGTTACTGAAACGCTATTATATTATTGTTATACCTACTCATAAACATTATGGTGAAGGGTATTTTGAGATTCGTCCCGACCGAGTTCATCACTCTGACTTGTTTTTTTTTGTGAGTGCACATCTCTGTATTTAATAATTAAATGTAGTTTGATTTACTTAAACGAACCATAGTTTATGATTGCCATGAACTTGGTCATTAGCCTTTTTGACGACATATCGTTGGTCACAAGTAGAAAGGCCCTAACTTAAATAATTATAAGTTAACAGGAGAAAGCCAAAACGTAATAAATAGAAACTGCATCATAATAATGTAATTTCTTTTGTAAAAAGGCTTCTAAACCCCTTTAGCTAAATATTTAACTAGTAACGTTTTGAACTAGTTATGTAACTAGTTGTAACGATCCAATAAAATTTTCCAAAAATAAACAAACTCAGCATTGCAAAATTAAAAAGTTATTTATTTTTCAAACATAAATCTTATTACATAGTATCATTTAAATATGATAGAGTGTTGGTGCAATGGCAAGAGCGTTCAACCAAAGACAATAGAACTGTTGAACTGTCAGCTTTGAGGCAAGAAAAGAATTTTCATAACGTTTTTGATGCTTGAATTGCTGTGTAAAAGTTCATAATAACTTAAATTTTCAATAAAACTTTTATTTTATTTTATTTTTTCAACAAAAGTGATATAAAAAGCCCCTAAGGGCCAAAAAAAACTATATTACAAAGAATGTTCTTAAATATAATTTTTATTATTTCAACAATTGGCTCCCCAGCCGAAAGAAAGAAAGAAAGTATCCCGAAAGTAGTAACCAATCAACAAAAATATCCAGACATTATACCAAAAGAGTTAAAACAGTATAAACGAGCATTAAAGAGAATATATATATAGCTTGTATTTGATAGACAAGTAAAACGTGTGAGTATAATAAGTATACATATCTATAAGAAACACAATCTACCTACAACGAATTTTACTTCAGTGTCAATGACAAAGTAAATTATAAACTTGGTGTAATTACATAAGGTGATAGCGTAAAGGAGAGCAATTTTTGTCTCTCTTTTTTCATGTATGGAGTTTGACAAATTCCGGAGTTGAAATCATTTTTTAAATATGCAGTTTGACATACTCCAGAACATAAAAAAATAATCAGCTGGGCTGGCACCGCCACCTTGTATAATTACACCATGCTTATAAGTATAAAACTTAATAGTAAAAACATAGAAGTAATTAATTGTCACGCTTTATATTGTTTTTAAAGGCAAATATTGTTTATTTTTTTATAATAATTTTGTTTATTATTAGCTTTAAAAATACTAAATAAAATGCTTAATTTAATAATGTTTAATGATCTTTGAAAACACAAACAAAATAAACAGTTTGACTATTCTTATAATTTTTTTTCAATTCAAAAATCAACATGAATGTTTAGAGTAAGAAAAATTAATAAAAAATTTTTTTGACAAATATAACTCTTAAGAGTTTTTATATTTTTATCGATAGGAAAATCTTGGTTTTTATAAACAATGATTCAAATGAGTTCTTTATAAATCATATTGTGTGAAAGTGTAAGTTATTCTAATCTAAAAAAGGTAATCAGAGATTAATTTTATCCTATGGCTGTTGTAACTAATTCGGCCACATCTGGATCTGTGGTACGTACTGTCAACTGCATGGTGACACCATCTGCTAGAGCTAATTTAGAACGTACTAATATTTCTGCTCCTCCCCTAAATGTGCCTAGAAAAAAAACCATAAAATTTTATAAATTAACACACATATTTTAATAAACAAACACATTTACCTGAACACAGTAAAGTGTGTGTGGCTACACCTTCGGGAACTTTTTCAGATAGATTGGCGGATGCTAAGCCTAAGAACTTAATAATGGTATTTACTGCTTCTTGTAACGTATTAACGGCCGATAACGAGTAGGTATCTTCTGCCTCGACCCATTCTGTAAGAAAATATAACCAATTTATACACATTTAAAAGCTTTTCAGAATTATGCTCTCAATACCTTCAGTATCTGCTGCATCCCATACGGCTTGGAAATTACTCCTCTTATTCTTTTGTATTTGATCGGCAACCGTTATTTCCAAATCTTCCAACATATATTCATCATCATAGCCTTCGTCAGAATCTGGTTCGCCTGTGTTAGGATCACAATCTTTAACTACAAAACGTAAAGTGGCTCCAAATGTTGCTAAAATAGTACATAAATTTGTAAACAAAATTTGAGGACAAAAAAAAATGTAATAAGTTTACCAGCTGAAGAGCTAACATCTTGAGGGAATTCAACAATAACAAATGTTGTCTGTAACTCATTGTATGGCAATTTTGGACATGGTATAACGGCGCGTGTTATAAAACCTTCGGGTATTGTCAATTCTACACGAACATTTTCCAAAAATTGATCCGATAAAGTGTTCAGACAATCAAACTGTAAATATTTAATAATTATAAAAATATTGTCTAGAATTTAAAATACTAATTAATTTTTTTTTTGTATCGTAATTACTCATGAAAAGAATAAAAATTAATTTTTTTATATTATATGATTTTTTGACTTTTAACTTTAAAAATTAGTTAATTTTTTAAGGTTAAATATAACTCGATTACATTACAAAATGTGTAAATGTTATGGAATGTGGAGTGATTGCTTACTTGAAAAACAATATGATTGGGGAATATATGTTTAATACAAGAAACTGTATATTCAGTTTCACTTTCTGTAAGTTGAATAGCAGTTGTAGTGCGGTGAATGGGACCCAATGCTTGTATACCTGGCAATTGAGCCAATCTAGCGGCACTTTCCTCTTCCCTAGTAATTTTAGGAACACGCGGAGCTAAAAAAAATAACTCAATACTTAGCTGTTTATGTAATAGATTTTTCCAATGCTCACCACTAGAAACCATCATGGCCTCATCTTTAATTTCCTCCTTAACAATAGTGGCTTTAGGTACAATCGACAAATCAAATCCGGTGCTACCATCACCATTCAAATGCTTTAATAAAGCTTTTTCTAGCAAAGCTAACGAACATGTTTCACGTTCAATAATATAATGTTTATATAGTTCTGGTTTTTCTGTTTGCAAAAGATGCAAATAATAAGTCGCACGGTCACGAACTTCATCATCAGCATCCATTTGACAACGGCCCAACAAAACAAGTATATTTCCCAAAAGAGCTGGACAAGAGGCTCCAAACTGTGCCAAAGCAGTAACAGCAGCTGCTCTTACAACCGGACTTTCCAATATAACGCGATTATAGATGAATCTTATATATTTTGAAGGTTGAACAGCAAATGGACCCTCTTTACCCAACAAATGTAAAATTCGTACTGCCAAAGAGATATGTTCACAATCCTCAATAAACTCACACAAATGTGAGAGACCAGATTCTTTGGCTTCTGCATTTTCTTCGATTATGGTGATAATAGTATCCACAATAGAGGTTTTATATTCCAAACCACCTTCTTCGCGTAGCATGCCACTAAGAAAATTCATTAGAACACTGTGTTTTCTGGGATATTTTGTACATAAAGAACAAATGGCCTGAACAACAACCACTTTAAATTCATCAGAGATTTCAGCAACAAATGAAGAAATTTGTTTCATCAAGCGTTCGACTGAAGATTCGGCTCCGGTTTTCAATAAAGTGGTAATAGCAAGTGTGGCAACCGAACGATTAGAATCGGCAATTAGACCCTCTAAATCTAGATTGCAGGTAGTTACAGCAGCCGGATGAGTCATGGCTACCTTGTTAAGAGTACGAACAGCGGCAAAACGTAAAGTAGCTTTAGGAGAGCTGCAAAATAGTTGAAGTATTGAGAAAGCTGGCGATAAAACACGAGCATTAGTATTTTTCAAATTAACTATAGCATGAGCGGCTTCATAAATGACCATTTCGCTTTTGTGGCGCAAACACGACTCAATAAAAGTGAACATGGGAGATTCCGACATTTCGTCGGCTGAAATGTCTTCTTCCTCAATTAGTTTACAAGCTATGCGAATCTAAATAAAATTGTAATTAAATGTTTTAAATTTTTTGTTTTATTAAGGGAAAAAATCAATTTAAAGAAAATAAATAAATAAAAATTTAATAAAAAAAAATATCTTACCAACATGCAAACAGCATACGGACTTTTCATTGAGTTTCGAGTTAATTTGTTGACTAATTTTGTAACAGCCAAACGATCAGATTTGCGTATGTGATACAAAAGACCCAAAGCATGATATTGAACCATAATGTTTTCACTGTTCAAAGCCTCTTGAGCCTCATTTGCCCAACGTTTTACCACATCTCCAGAGGTGCTAGCCAATCGCAATGAGCTTACCAAAGCTGCACAAGAGACAGCAGCATTCTTATCTACAATACATTGTTTCATATAACGTTCTACAGCCTGGAGCATGGTGTTGTCAGTAATACTGCAAAGAGCACGTATAGCAGCGGCTCTATATAAATCTTCTTTGCCTGTCATATCCTTGGTTAAAGAACTGGTGACGATGATAACATCTTCAGCAATTGAGGACAACTCTTTAATTCCCAAATAAACCATTCTACGTAAGACAACATCTTTAGATTGGAACAGCTTGGTCATAGCAAAGAAACAGTCAGTGGCCTCACGGGTCCCTAATTGTTCGCCTTGATTGATTATATACAAAATTTTTGTCAAAATGTGTATACATTTCCTGGGATTGACGGGAGTGTCATTGAAAGCTCGTGTCTCTTGTAAAACGGAAGTTTTCTCCAAATTTTGGTAGATATTGTTGTTACCTGGCAACGAATTAAAATTTTTAAACAAACCCATGCTAAGCACGTTCAAACACCTCGGAATAAATCTTTATTCTAATATTACTATCACCTTTTCTATTTTATATAGAGTAGTATCGATCATTTTAATCTTTATAAAAACATTGATAGCGGTGTTGATGGCTCATTATCTTTTTTTACTTACCCTCCTCCTCATCTTCTTTTTCACGACGGAATGAACCCATATCTTATATTGATGGTTTTTATTTTTAATAACAGTTTAAAAATATTTTATAATCTTGATTTTTCTTTAACAATCTAAAAATTTACACGTCACACAGATTAATGAAGTAATGTCAGAATTGCAAAAAGTCTTGCCAACAAGAAATTTTAAATCAAAAAGGAATTAATACCAGATGTACGAAAATAAGCGGTATTAAACAAATACTTTTTTTAATGCATATACATACATAAATAGCTTTTCTTAAAATATAGTAAATATGTATGAGTACATATAATAATAATTTTATAATTATATTTTAATACTAGCTGACCGGCAAACGTTGTTTTTCCATATAAATTATTTCTTTGAAATATTTTTTTAGTTCAATAAAAATAACTAACTTATTCTGCATACTTAAAAAAAAAGTAAACCATATTTGTTCTACGGTACCCAAATCTATCTATGTTTAAAATTTCATCGAAGTCGTAACGTTATTTAGGTGAGGCATAAATTGTCCTTTGGGGTTAGTCGCCCTTAATATTTAAGAGTATGAAAAAGATTTTTTTTACCGATTTTCAAACGTTTATTTGAAGAAAAATACAAAACAACTATATCGATGCAAGTACATAATTAACAAAGTGGGCGTTAAAGTAGGAGTGGTAAAAAGTAAACCAGCTACGATTTCATCATCAGCACTCTTTATTGTCACACTCATATGTTATTTGAAATTTTATTTATGTTCAATGAAATTATAATTAGGGAAACAGTACTAATTTTCAATTTTGTGTTTTTGCTTTTCTTATCAAACAACATTTTTCTACATGTTCATATTCATTTATAGTCGGAATACATTTTTGTTATATTTTCAAAATGCATTCCACTCGGCTAATGTCGGCTTAATAAATAAATTAAAAATAAACAAAAATATCAGAATAGTTTTTCAAGATTCTTAAATAATTACAATTTAATTTAATTCAGAAAAATGTTTTAGAAAATCAAAATAATAGAATAAATGATCTTGGAGGCAAAATTAAAATGATTTACAATAATTTTTTTAGATAATTACAGTGAGACCTCGATTATCCGCAATAATCAGGACCGGAAGCATTCTAGAAAATCAATTTTCCCGGTTAATAGAGTAACAATTTTGTCTGTGTTTTATACGTACTTTTTTAATTAATCAATTGATGAATATTGTTGTATATATTTATTTTATCACAAATTTTTAAATTGAACTAAATTAAACAAGTATAAATATATACGTATGTACATACAAAATTCCGGCTTATCGTTTTATTCACATATCGTTCAAAAAAAAATTTTGAAATTTGTTTATGTCCCAGATAATAGAGGCAATCACGGCTAATCAATACAAAAAATAAAAATGAAACTGACTTAAGAAAAATTTATTTTCTTCTTTTCCACATAACTGATGACTACGAATAATCGAGATCTCTGTGTAGTTTAATTAAAAAAAAAGAAAGTAAAGCCAAGTGTATGGCAAGGCTGATTAATATATGAATATACCTTGGTGTATGGCATCTCTTTATATTTTTTGAGAATAAACAAAACAAAAGGAAAGAAAAACACCTGTGTATGTAAAAAGTTTTTGTATTGAAAAAATATTTATTTTTTGAAAAAAATATTACATTAAAAAGAAGAAAAATAATAATGAGATCGCGTACTAGATCTAGAAGTAGACGATCTCCTGAAGAACGACACAAACGTTCCAGGTCGAGAAGTCGCATGAAAAAAGACAGACGTCATAGGCAGTCTAGAAGTAAATCCAATTCCTTGCAGAAAAGGAAAAGTCCCTACATCACCAGCGAAAGGCACCGGCGCCAATCTCACAATTTTTCGCCATCGGTGACTAAAGATAGACATTACAGAAAAAGTCCCTATAGGAGAGAAAGTGAACGTTCTCGCAGTAAAGAAAGACGCAGAAATGCTTCTAATGGTTCATCAGATCGCAGTCGTAGTCCACACAAAAAACCTGTAGAACGTTGGCCAAATGACAAATTTCATGAAAATAATCACAAAGAAAGAACCGGCAATCCATTTCGAGGTCAACCTACTGCTAGTTTTTCTCAGGAGGAAAGAAAACGTCATGGCTTAGGGTATCAACAGAATGGCCGAAACGATAAGTACAACAAATTGGATGCAAAATATTTAAAACAAAGACGAGAGGAACGCGAAATAATAGGCATAGAAGGAGAAAATGAAGTATGGGGTAAAAGTCCAGCTCATCCAGAAATATATTCTGATGACGATGATGACGTTAAACTCTTGGAACACACTTACCAAGGACCCAAAAAGAAAAAATCTAAAAGGGGTAAAAAGAAGACAAGTAAGAAATCAAAGAAAAAGAAATCTAGAATACAAAAAAAATCTAAAGGTAAAAAGAAAAAGGAAAGTTCATCAGATTCAACCTCACAAGACTCAGACTCCTCCTCATCAAGTTCAAGCGATTCATCTAAAAGTGATTCCTCGTCTAGCGACGATGAACATGAAGTGTGGATAGAGAAAACAGCTGACAATCTCCAAGAACTATCAAAATCAAAAAAATATAAAAAAAATAAAAAACAAAAGAAGTCAAAAAAATCGCAAGAATCCTATGAAAAATATTATGCAAAGTCCACTATATCAAGACCAACAAACAATCAGTTGCATGACCAAGAAGAAGATGAATTTGGTCCGTCGTTGCGTCAAACAGGTGGACTCAATCAAAAAGATTTTGGCCGAGCATTACTGCCGGGTGAAGGTGCTGCTATGGCCGCATATATAGCTGAGGGTAAACGTATACCACGTCGTGGTGAAATTGGTTTAACCTCTGAAGAGATTGCTACATTCGAGTCAGTGGGTTATGTTATGAGTGGCAGCAGACATAGGCGTATGGAAGCTGTACGTATACGTAAAGAAAATCAAATTTATTCGGCAGATGAGAAACGAGCCTTGGCTATGTTCAGCAAGGAGGAACGACAAAAGCGAGAAAATAAGATTTTATCCCAATTTAAGGATATGATTAATTCAAAATTACATGCCAAGGAGAAAAAATAAATCTAGTATTTTTTTAATGAAAATAATATATGTATGTATTTATTTTTAGAAACAACAAAAACATCTGTATTATTAAAGATTTTTTGATTATTTGTTTGAACAATTGATAATAATTGAACATTGAATAGATATAGAAATTTCATTTAAATAGATATTTCGATCTCTTTCGAGGCTCTTGAGGTGTTCTTGTTGTACAAAAAATGGAAAATTTAATTTTCAAATCCATTTCATTATAAATACAATACACCTAATGATGAAGAAAAACTGTAATTCCCTTATGGTAATATTTTCGATTTATGTAACACACGTTTTAATCAGAAGTATGATCTCAGGAATACTTCTAAATACTTTTAAAAGCGGTTGTAATCATGGTGTAATTATACTAGGTGACGGTGCCAGCCCAGCTGATTATTTTTTTGTGTTCTGGAGTATGTCAAACTACATATTTAAAAAATTATTTCAACTCCGGAAGTGGTCAAACTCCATACATAAACAATGAGAGACAAAAGTTGCTCTCCTTTACGCTATCACCTTATGTAATTACACCATGGGTAGTCTTAGGTGTGTTCCACAAGATCTCGGACAAGTTCGGACTAAGAGTAAAATAAAAATTACTCTCTAAATTTGCCAAAACTACCCAAAATTGCTGGAACGCAAAAAACTAGGGTTGGGCAAAATATATCGATATATCAAAATATCGATATTTAGTTTAAAAAATTTCGATATTAATCGCCGATATTTTAAATACCTCAATATCGATATTTATTTACAAATATCGGAGCCGATATTTTTAAAAGTTTTCCAAAAGAAGGTACAGCAGCAACGGCGAATTTAGTTTTAATTATACTAGTATACTTATTATATACTTATACTTATTATAGATTTGATGTAAACAATACCTCAATTGTTAACTTTAAACTTAAGATTTTCTGTCGAAGTTTTGGTTTGTTTTCTATTTTTTTGTTTGATCTAGTCATATAATCGTAAATATTTTTTCAGAATTTATTTTATAGATTTGGTGTAAACAATACATCAATTGTTGACTTTAAAATTTAAGATTGTCTAATGAATTTTTGGTTTATTTTTTGTTTTTATGTTTGATCTAGTCATATAACTGATCTTATCCTTAATCGTAAATATTTTTTCTAATTTTCGTTTTTATAAGCTCACGCATAAGAGCAAGCATTTATACTATTAATATATTTTATTATATCTAGTTTATTTCTTATAAAAATTTGAATAAGAAGTAGCTTCGAAGCCTAATATACATCTATTTTTGTTTGTATGTACATAAGTGGGTGTATTTAATTTTTAAATGTAAACCATTTCAAGAATAACTAGGTAAATATGTTTCAGTCGATATATCGAAATATCGATATTTTAAATTATTAAATATCGATGGTAAAATAAAATATCGATATAATAAATATCGATAGATTTTTCCAATTTGCCCATCCCTACAAAAAACCATTTTTGCACTTCTTGTAATACTAACCTACCGTTGCCACATGCAAGTGCAAGTGAAAAAAAACCAATACTCTAACACTTTTTTACTAACACAACTACACTTTGACAACCTACGACTCAGCTTGCGAGGAAATTTTTAAGCAAGTAAAATTTTTACAGTTACGGCAAGTAAAGTGACAAGCCGAAAAACAGTGTTGTCTAATACTGAGTTTTTTGTTAACTCAACAATATATCATACAATTGTGGTAAATAATTCAGCTAATTTTTTTTAATAAATATGTATATATGTATATGAAGAATATTAAGGAAAAAATATAAATATTCATTTAAAATGTAAGTTTTAATATAAATATCAATATTTAATAAAAAAAATTATATTAAAAAGTTACATGTCTAAAGGTAACGTTCAATAGTGGCTATTGACAACACTTAATTACCAATTGAAGCAACGCCATTTGTTTTAAACTTGTTTGAAGTTTATTTGTTGGCGACATTTTAAAAATGAACGTGCATTGTGCTGTGTAGACACTCAAAAAATATTTGTGTTTTTTTTGGCATTTCTCCTGATTTTCGTTAGTAATACGTATACACTACTTGCAAGTAAATACTTGCCTGTGGCAACGTAGGGTAATGGTGCTTACTTTTTAAATTAAAATCTATTTAAGTGATTTTAGACGCTTAAAAGCAATAACATTATAAAAACAAAACATTTGCATCATTGCCAACAGATGTTAAAAATAATTTAAAAAGAACTGAAAGAAAAGCTGAGCCAGTGTAAATTTTTTAAAAGTATTTATTTTAAAGAACAAGGGAGATATCTATTCACTAATGTATTTACCACTTTAAATTTTTCATTAAAACCTTCCATTTTGCTTTTTAATATATTTTTTAACAAAAACTAAACTTTTTTTTTGCTTGCAAATTTTTTGATTAATTTTCAGTTTCATATGTAAACAAAAAACAGCTGATTGTTAAATTCTTGTCCGAACTTACCCAAAGAAAAAGTTCGTGCAAATTTGTACAGGAAATGAAAAAAACTACTCTCTTAATTACTCTCATAATTGAACAAAAATTGTTATGTGGAACGCTTTTGGGTAACTTTGGGCAAGTTCGGACTGTTTCGTTATGCATGTGGAACAGAGCTCTTGTTTCGTCAGCTGATTTTTTTTCACTTATTTTAAATTTTAGCCAAAGCCCATACATAAAAAAACAATTCTCTCTTTTCTCTCATTTATTTCAAATGTTAAATTTTATATATAAAAAATATAAACAAAAAAACTTTCTCCGAACTGCAATTACCTGACGAATTAATATGCCTTGATTTCATACTTATATCCAGGTGGCGATGCCAGCCCAGCTGATTACTTTTTTGTGAGCCAGTTTGTCAAACTCTATATAAAAAAAAAATTTCAGTGCCAAGAATTCTCAAACTCTATATAAAAAAAAGACAAAAATTGCTATCCTTTACGCTTATATCAAAAACATAAACAAAAAGACTTTCTTCGAACTGCGGTTACCTGATGAATAAATATGCCTTGGCCAATAGTTAAAACATTTTTCCCTTTTCTCATATATATCAAATGTCAAACTTCGTATATATAAAACGCATCGAACAGCTATACTTAAATAAGAGCGTTGTAGTTAAGCTATATAAATAAAACATTTTAAATTATTGACTTTTTCGGAAGCATTTCTGTAAGTCTATTACCAAATACTATTATCACATTTATAAAGTGTTTAGCATATGTCCACGGCAACGATATTCGTAATTCGATGTCTTATTTATAATTCAAAGCCTAATTACGAACCAAATTACAAAATTTTCCCATGCACAATTTTAAAAGCGAATTACTATTTTTGTGCGTAATTAATTTACAATTACCATGCGAATTATAATAAAATCAGTGTCTTCTCTAATATTTATCGGCAGTTTACCATTTCCAGCTGACAATAATTTCAAAGCAAGACGAAAAGAAAAAAGTTCAATTTCATATATAAAAAATAAAATGGAAGAAAAACAGAAAATTTTAAAGAAAGATGTTATGTCTAGAAGACCATTGGCCACATAAAAATTATTCGATTTGACGAAATTCTGTTTAGAGGGCTGCACTGGTCCTATTTTATTGAACTTTTTATATTTTCTGGTAATTAAAAAAATAATTATATTATATGCAGACATTTCTTATAAATTTAAAATATTATTACTATTATTACTTACTTTTTGCCCCCATTGATAAAATAATTATAATTTTGTATATAAAATTTTATATATCTTAATGTTCACCGCCAAAAAAAAAGATCATTTGAATAAAAAAGCACGAAGAAGAATTGAAAAATCAAATTAATGGAAACAGGGTAATTCACTTAAGCAATTTAAAGAGCGAATCAAGTAATTCAATGTGTCGTGGAAACATGCTATTATTTAATTAGTGGTTTCAAACTTGTCGGTCTGGCAAGGCTGTTAGATGTTAAATAATTTTCACTTACGGCCCTTTTTACAATCTGTGATTATATTAATTTAACAGGAACATTAACAAACCGCCGATATCGTTAACCGAAACTAACATACGGTTAGTGTTTTGCGTTTCACCATCTTTCGGTTAGTTAACACTAACATTATAGAAAAAGTATGGTAATACTGGTTTTTATTATTTACGAAAAATAGTGGAATGAAAGAAAAGAATCAAAAAATATACAAAAATTCTTAGCAATTTTTTGATGAAAGACAAATATATATTTAAAATAAATTTTTTACTTAAAATAGATTAAATACAGTTCCTTGGTAAGTATAAATTGTTATATGTTATTTTATTATAATATTCTTATTATAACCGCCACCAAAAAAATGGTGGGGGTATATTCATTTTGTCATTCCGTTTGTAACGTAAATTTTTATCTTTATCTCAACTTCATATAATTTCTCTATTAATTAAGATTTTGGAAGAATAAAGGACTATATAGGAATATCTAAGTTGTATTTATTACCAGAAACTTTTTTGACACGCCTACTTTAACGTCCACTTTGAAAGACTAAATTTACGAAAACATTTTACTAGCATATCGAAGTTATAAAAAGAAAGTGATACATATTTTAGTATAGAGATATTATTGCATAGCGATTATTGTGAAAAACAAAATAATAAATTTTGTGCTATAAAAGAACATCAAATTGGTGGTGGGTATAAAAGATTCGGCACAGCCGAATATAGTGCTCTTACTTGTTTATTTTTATTTAAATAAAAGCCTTTAACCGGAAGATTTTGTTCGGTTAAATTTAACAGAGACTTTTTGATTAATCTCTGCCGGTTATATGCTAACCGTACTTTGTGAAATTCAATTTTGCCTAACTTACGGTTAAAGTTCATGTTAAATTATAATCGCACTTTGTGAAAGGGGCCGTTAAAGTATCATTTATTTAATAAAAGGCTTTCCCAAGTCGATTATATGGCTGACTTCCAAAACGTTTGTATACAAAGTTTGTATACAGTATTGCTACAGTATTTAAATCCCATACATCAATTATAAAACCGATGCATTGTTTGCTTTCTTAATGCGTTACAAATATTTGGCGGCAGCGTTTTGAAATGGTACACATTGTATAATTGTACTGCGGCTTTATGAAATATGATGTTTTGTTCAAACACAAAGCAATTCACGTTTTGGAAGTCAGCCTATATATAGGTTCGTTCGAGAACTCACAAATTTGTACGAATTTGTACAAATTTTTACTGCATTTTACGAAATTGCGTTCGTTTACACAAATTTGTAGTAAATGAGAGCACAAATAGAGAGCGAAAAGTGACAGTTCTTGACTGAGTATTTGCAAATTTTTACTACAGAAATTTCTTGCAGTAAGATTTAGCAAAACCAAAAAACATATGATTCAAAAGGTAAACAAACAAAAGTAAGAAAACAAAAAGTATACAATTTGTGAGAAAAATATTGAAAAAAAGGAAAATCCAAACAAAAGTGCAAAATATTATTAAATTTAAATTGTTTGTGAAATAAAGTTAGTTAATAATGTCTACAGATGAAAGAATGGAACTGCCTGAATCTGGCACAGGTATATATACTTAAATACATATTTGCACATATGTATGTACATAGTTCCCATTAAACAACACAATATTTATTTGCCATCAGCTGTTGCTTCAATCTTACGAATTTTTACAAATGTCTGTTTGAGTACTTTTTCGGATAAATTCTCTTTTTTATTTATTTATTTATTTATTTTATTTTGAGAGTAAAATTTTCAATTTACTTAATAATTACTCATTTACTACAAAGTGCAGTAAAAGTACTTGAACGAACCTTATATTTTTATTAAACTTTGACATTGAATTAATTCGAATAAGCCGTTACGTGTACCTTGTTAAGTGCATGTAACTAATAAGATAAATATGTTGAACAACCCTGTTTTTGTTATTTTCTTTCTTATTTAAGTTCAGTGACCAAGGCATATTTAAAATATTTTGTCAGTGACGGTAGTAGCACGCGTGTTTACACTTTTTGTTGCAGCAGGACGATTAACATAATAATTTAAATTATAAATAATTTTAACAAATGTAATATAAATTAAGTTTACAAAATATAAAGTGTTAAATAAGCTGTTTTTGAAAACACATGAAAGAGATCTAACCTAAAATATCTAGAATATCGTAAACCAAGAAGTAGGTTGTGTTATTTTTAAAAAACGGAAAGTCGTGTCACTACGTTTTACCACCCATGAATGGTGTTTGCTGCGAGAGATTGAGTGTGTGTGAGTACATCAATGCATTTTTATACAATCTAAACAAAAAATATGAGCAAAACAAAAATTAAAAAGGTGGTTAAATACATCTTGAAAATGGTTACGTACTATTACTGAAGAGTCCAGGGTCTTAATTCTCGTTTTGTGGAACTGAAATCAAAAGTTTTTGAGTATCATATCTTTTGGTTTCACCATACCTTTGTATAAAAACTTTGCATTTCTTGGTTACACAGAGCGATAAGATAGGTACCGTCAGACTTATTTAATCTTAATTTTTTTGGCACCAACAATAAACCGGCTTTTGTGACTGAACGATACAAGAACAATTTACGTACTATTGTTTATTTATTTACATACTTTGTTGCTTTATTTTTTGCTTAATTAAGTGTTCACAGTAATCGTATGTACCTAGTTATAATATAATGTTTAATTTTTTGTTATAGTTTGTTATTATTTTTTTAGTTAAGTTTAACACTTAGAATAGACTGAACGTTTGCTGAAAAACGGAAAATGCCCGCACAAGATTTACAGTCACCCACCAGTGAAATGGTGTTACTAACACCTAATACTGAAAATGTACCTAATATGGCGAACCCATCCGCCGCAACAAATGATGATAATAAGCGTGGTGGCTCTGAGGATTCCACTAATAGCAGAGTACAAATGAAAAAACAATTAGGTCTACTTGAGGGTGTAGCCATTATTTTGGGTATAATCTTTGGTTCCGGTATTTTCATTTCTCCCAAAGGCGTCATAAATGAAGTAGAAGCTGTTGGCACATCGCTTATAATATGGATACTTTGTGGTCTGCTGTCTATGATTGGTGCTTTATGTTATGCCGAGTTGGGTACCTGCATACCAAAGTCTGGCGGAGATTATGCGTATATAATGGAAGCATATGGTTCATTGCCTTCATTTCTTTATCTTTGGGATGCTATGATGATTTTTGTGTAAGTGATATTTTTAATTTATTTTTATTTTTTTATTTAAATATGTAGTTCTTATCTTGTTGTATGGTGTAGTTAATATGTACATACTTTTGTATGTATATTATTCTTGTTGAAAGAACACAACTTATTTTTTGTGAAGTAGAGGCCTGCCTTGATTATATTATTAGTCTCGATTAAGTATTTATTTAAAATTTGTACACCATTTCTAAATGAAAACTTGCTAAAAGTTTTTCAATAATCATTACTAGTAACAAATCTAGCTAAACCTGGATCAAATTCGAAATTTATTAAAAAAAATCGTTTATTTTTTTACAACTTTTAAATTTTAGAAAATTTCTAGGAAGACAATAAAAGGTACACAATAGTGTAAAATATATATATGATAAGTATAATATATATGCTGGTGGTTCCACTAGACATAAAAAAAATTTGTAATTTTACACGTTAATAACGGAGTAGAAAGGGAAATCAGTTTGGTACTTTTAATAATCTATTTATTTCTATGCAATAAAGTGTATTTTTATTTATTTTAAATAATGTCCACTAAAATATTTTATTATTAATATTACGTATTAATACTGCAAATTCAAAAAGGTACTTTTTTTATTTTTATTTTATTTTTTTAAGTTAATAAATCTAGAACTGTTATGGTACTTTTTGTAACCTTTAAATTTATGAATTGAGAATTTTGAAATTAGGACAAATTGTTTCAAGTTATAATTAAAAACTGTATGAGTGACACAAGGGGGACTTTTTCGCATCTTATGGTACTTTCTGTTTTTTCTACGTTTTAAGATGATACGGGCGACTAAGAAATACTTTATTTATTTATTTAATAAACTATAGGTTAATAGTAATTAATTAATAGCTTAGTTAATTTTGAAGGCATTTCAAGGCATTGGAAGGCATTGTTTCGTAAACAATTTTGAGCACATATATGTACGTACATATGTATGTATGTACATATGCATTTCTGTATTCATTCATTTATTTTTTACACACATATGTGCTTATTACTAAAAATTTTATTATGTTTCCATTCATTAAGTTGAAGTGTGATAAGAAATTTGAAAAGTTTTAGATTATGTCTTTATTTTGCTTTTAATTAATTTAAACAAATTAGTTTGACCTTTTATATGTTTCAAATCGATTAGCATTTTGTTTTATTAAATAAATGGAGATAAGTGAAACTTTAAAACGTTTAATATAAATTTAAACATACATGCATAAATTATGATTTATTTTAATTTAATTTATAGGCCAACAACAAATGCCATTATGGGTCTAACTTTTGCTTCTTATGTTCTACAGCCATTCTACGAGAGCGATTGTGAAATACCCACAGCTGCTAAACAAATGTTGGCTGCCGTAACAATATGTTTCCTCACCTATTTAAATTCGTTTTATATGAAGGTGACAACAAAAATGCAAAATGTTATAATGTTCACAAAAATTGCGGCTTTAGTATTGATTATTGTTATAGGTTTAGTTTGGATGTTTATGGGTAAGTTTCGATTTTTTAACATTCAATTTACTGGCTAATTTTGTTTGAATAATATACAGGTCATTATGAAAATTTTAATGATGCATTTGCAAATACACAGACTGATCCTGGCAAATTGTCGGTGGCTTTTTATTCAGGCATATTTTCATATGCCGGTTGGAATTACTTAAATTTTATGACTGAAGAACTTAAGGATCCTTATCGCAATTTACCAAAAGCTATTTATATCTCATTGCCTTTGGTGACCATTATTTATGTATTAGCTAATATGGCCTATTTGGCAGTGCTAAGTGCTTCGGAAATGCAGGCATCTGATGCTATAGCTGTGGTAAGTCAAATGTTAAAAAATTATTTATTATTTTATGAGGCATTTCTTGTACCACGCTCTCTATTATTTTAATAAACTTTTGTTACAATGAAAACGTGTTGTTCTCTTGTGTATGACTTTATTTTTACTATCTCCAAGTTCTTACTGTCAAATATGAAAAATTAATTTTAGCTTTATTTTACAGAATTTTAGATAAATTGTTATTTATATGGACATCGATCATAAACGTTTAAAATTTATATTTATAAATTTTTTTTTTTAAATTCAATTTCAGACTTTTGGCAACAAAATTCTGGGAGCCTGGTCTCTCATAATCCCTATTATGGTAGCAATTTCCGCTTTTGGGGGTCTTTCCGTACACATAATGACTTCGTCTCGCATGTGTTTTGTGGGTGCACGTAATGGACATATGCCAGCCATATTGTCTCACATTAGTGTTAAAAACTACACACCACTGCCGTCGCTAGTATTTTTGGTATGTATCCTAATATGCTTTCTTTGTAAATTAATTTATTAATACTTTGCTTCTTTTGTCAATTAATTTTTCAATTCTTTAGTGTGCTTTATCAATTATTATGTTGGTTTGTAGTGATGTGTATGTTCTGATCACTTACAGTAGTATAGTGGAATCATTTTTCATTATGTTGTCTGTGTCGGCTGTTTTATATTTCCGTTATACCAGACCTAACATGGATAGACCTATTAAGGTAAATACTTAAGTCTATATTAAAAATTAAATATTTTAGTGTGTACGTTAACATTGCGTTTATTTAATTTGATTAAAAATTCTTTTTTATCTTACTTCTTAAGGTTTCTATGTGGATACCAATAGTGTTTGTTATAATTTGTGCATTTTTGGTGGTTGTGCCCATTTATGTAGCACCCTATGAGGTCGGCATGGGTGTGTTAATCACAGTCATTGGTATACCATTCTATTATGTTGGTGTTGTGTGGAAATCTAAGCCCCAGTGGCTGTTGGATTTAACAAGTAAGTAATCAGTAAAGACTAAAGAAATTTTTTATGATAAATCATTTTTTAACATTCATAATATTTTTTTTTTAATTACAAAAGCTTAATTTTGTTTTATTAAAATTTTGGTTATGTACATTAATAAAATTGTCTTTAAAAAAATGTCTTCTCTTGCAGGATCTGTTACGTACACTTGCCAAAAATTATTCATGTCCGCCAAAGAAGAGAAAGATGACTAAATTTTATTAGTATCCTATGTTGCCAATTGATTAAAAACTTATTTTATTTATTACGAATAATCAAAAATCATCACTGTCATCTACATAAAAATTTTCACGCATTTCTTTAAATATTTTTTTTTAACATTAAAACGGACTTATTTCTTTTATTAATAATATTTTTAAAATTTTTCTCAATAACCTTTATTTCCATTTAACGTCTTTAGAAATAGCGGTTATCTTATCAAAATGGTACTATTTAAATGTAAATGTATTTTTGTATATTTAAGTTTATAGTCATATAAATGTAAATATATATCAAGTTTTTCAAAAATTTTTGTAGTATTTTTGTAAATTCTTATTTCTTTAAATTATTTTTCTAGTTAAATTTTCTATCAGCTTTATAAGGTTTTATAAACCCAAATATAAGCCAGTGTAGTGACCAGTATCTTATTTATATGTAATAACTTTTTAGTTAAAAACAATTAAATTTAATATTTAAAGCTGATAAAATTACATCATTGTCATATATTCTTTTATTGCGCTCATTACATCATATCATTTATGAATTAAGAATTTCTTTTATTTTTGAATTAAATAATTATATATTTTTGTTTCTTATTTATTTAAATAATTATGAATTTTTGTTAATATTTTGGTTTATTATTGACTACATTTTTTATATGTACATAAGTTTAAATCCAAGGTGTATACACAACCTTGTATAAAACAAAATAAACAAACGAAGTTTTTAAACTTATGTAGAATGTCACAACAAAATTGATTTTAGTTTTAAAATTTGGTAGCTTGGGAACTTGCTAGTTTTAGATTCTCGTCAATAAATTCAATATTAGTAAAGTTTAATTTTTTTAAAGCTTTTACCATATAATTAAAACAAGTAGGAATGCTATATTCGACCGTGCCAAATCTGATAATATCCTTCACCATCATATACATTTGGTAAAATGGATTCGTCATCGCATAACATAGATTTTAGATTTAACGTTATACGCCATTTTGTTTTACTACTTCCGATGACATTTTTAGTTTTGAACTTTTTTATAGTTTGATGTGTTTGTTCTACTTGCAGTTCGGAAAGAATTGTTTTGTGTATATTTTTATACATATTTGAAGTTAGACATTTGAAATAAATGAGAGAGGAGAGAAAATTGTTTTTTATCTATAGACTTTGACAGCTGAAATTTAAAAAAAGTGAATAAAAAAATAATCAGCTGACGAAACAAGACTACCTGATGACTAAATATGCCTTGATCATATTGATTGGGTTTGAAAAATTTCTGACTTTACATTTTTCATAGTTGACTTTATTCTTTTGGTCAAGCTCTTAAGCTTCATATACATATACAACAAGCTTGACTCAATATAAAATATTAAAGAACTGAAAACTTATTAATCCGGGTTTTACTTAAAACGACTGGTTCAATTAGGTTATACAGTAGTTTTTCGATTTAACAAAATTTCGATTTAGTCATTTAACGAACATCCAAATTTTTTCTACTAAGTACCCTATGTAACAAACAAACATTTTATTTTGTACTCGGTATAACGAACAAATGTAAAATTAAAAAAAAAAAAAAAAAAATTAATACCAAAATATTAGCTCTGTTCTACATGCATAACGAACTTGCCCAAAGTTACCCAAAAGCGTTCCACATAACAATTTTTGTTCAATTATGAGAGTAATTGAGAGAGTAATTTTTTTCATTTCCTGTACAAATTTGCACGAACTTTTTCTTTGGGTAAGTTCGGACAAGAATTTAACAATCAGCTGTTTTTTGTTTACATATGAAACTGAAAATTAATCAAAAAATTTGCAAGCAAAAGAAAAAGTTTAGTTTTTGTTAAAAAATATATTAAAAGCAAAATGGAAGGTTTTAATGAAAAAGTTAAAGTGGTAAATACATTAGTGAATAGATATCTCCCTTGTTCTTTAAAATAAATACTTTTAAAAAATTTACACTGGCTCAGCTTTTCTTTCAGTTCTTTTTAAATTATTTTTAACATCTGTTGGCAATGATGCAAATGTATTGTTTTTATAATGTTATTGCTTTTAAGCGTCTAAAATCACTTAAATAGATTTTAATTTATAAAGTAAGCACCATTAGTATTACAAGAAGTGCAAAAATGGTTTTTTGCGTTCCAACAATTTTGGGTAGTTTTGGCAAATTTAGAGAGTAATTTTTATTTTACTCTCATTAGTCCGAACTTGTCCGAGATCTTGTGGAACACACCTATTACTACGAAGGAAAGTAAATAAAAATTTACTGTTAGTTTTTTTTTGCATAGTTTTGATTGATATCATGTTTAAAGTAATTTGTGCTACAGACATCAAAATGGACAAGAAAAATAGATTGTTCTTAATGACCATCGAAATGGTTTGCGGGTTATAGATTTATGCAAAAATATGGGCTGCAAAAATCTGCTATTAGCACAATCCTAAAATTAAAGGAAAATGTTTTAAAAACTTTTGAAAACAGTCTTTTTGGGTATTGAAATAGAAGAGCTATAAAGGTGAGTTCCCGAGAATGGAGAACAAACTTTTCTAGTGGTTCTTCATGCAACGCAATTGTCATGTTCCTGTATCTGGAACAATTTTGCAATATAAAGCCAAAGAAACTTTTTTTTTAATTTTAATGGCAAGGCTTTAAGACCGTAGAGCCAGGGTATACCACACAGGTTCAGTATCCGTAAGTCGATCTTTACCTTCATATAGGAAGTCGGAGCTGAACGCCAAAAATATTATTTTTAAAAATTTTGCAGAGGTTATTAAGACTCCGGCTTACTGTACCTCAGTACCGCTAACCGACGCCACGCAAATAAAAACGCGAGAGTGAGATGCAAAACTATCGAAGTCAGATTAAAAGGTACGACCTGATTTTCTTTATTCGACTCTTGACCCAACAAGAGCTGAAATGCGACAGGCCATGTAATTAGGAACTTAATTTATTTTCCCCTTTTTGGTAACATTTTTGTCTCCCTAATAAAGATTAACCTAAAAATTGTTCATATTCTACTATAATTATTAATGAATGTTTTATGAAATAATTTGGAAATAGTACCAAAGTCTTATTAATATTTTTTCGCATATAATTTAATACAATTTTAATTTTTTTATATCTACATATGGGCATTTCTACAGAATTGTCAACCGCGGCATAAAAAAGCAAAGTCTAAAAAAGTATGATGTTTTAACATATTTTGACAGTGAATCTCTCAAATTTATGTAATATAAACAAATTTTTCATCTATTCATAACATATTTTGAAATATTCGAATGCAAAGTTGAACAACTGCAAAAGTTCTGTTTTAAACATTTTCATTTGATGTTTTGTTGACATTAATAATCTTAATAAGGGACATTATGCCCTGATATTTTTTCCTTAAAAAATCGGTTAACATTTAAAGAATATAAGAAAAATATAAAAGGAATGATGCGATTACCAATTACGGTAAATTTTGTCTTTATTTGAATATGTAAATACAAAATATAAAATTTGTGAATGTAGATGAGCAAAAACAAAGGGGGGGAATATAAAAAAACTGCAAACGGTGGAGAAAAAGATTGAAGTATGATGAAACAAAATTACAAACCTAAAGGTTAAAAAATAAGGAAAAAAAGCAGAAAGCTAGACAGAAGTGGGGAGCACTGGCTGAAGGTAAAGAATATATAATTCAAGAGAAACGAAAATATAATCGCATAAGACAACGGGAGAGGTGCAAAAAACTTTTAGAAAATGAAATGGCAGGAAGTGAAAAGCATTCCAGATATATCCCAGTTGCATTCGTTTTGTTGCGATGACCAACAGCTTAAAGAAGCTAGCACTGCATATTCCTTAAAAAAAACCTAATTTGCTATTAGTAATGCTATTGTCAGTAAAGTTACATAGAATGCACGTATTTGTTTTTCTTTATTGAAGTTATTTTGATAAGTTTATAATTTTTGTTGTGCAAATAAATATATTGTATATATTAAAATTCATTTATAATCATTTTATGCAAGTCTTATTAAATAAAAATTAAAAAAAATATACTCAAAAAGTATGATGGAACAAAATGTCGCATGCGACATGTCGCGTGCAACAGCGATTAAAATTAAATAAAAAATAAACTACTTAATATTTTTAAACAAAATTTATAACATTGTCACACATTAATGCATAACATTTTAAAATTATTCGCATAAAAATATTCCTTCAGCTATCGATGAAATCAGCGTTTAATTTGTTTACTTTGAAAGCGACTTCTATTTTTGTCGCATGCGAATGCCTTGGTTTTTTGTAATTATCTTGAAAACGAACAATTGTTTAAAATCAAACTTAGCAATAATTATAGTGATAATCAAGTGCTATAAGCTTCGCGTTTTGTCAAAATAAAATAATGCTTTGGCATATTTTTTTTAAACTTTAAATGCATAAGAATGTCGCATTCGCATTATTCAGAAAGATCTATTCGAAAGCCTTCAAAGAATACCAATATTGCCAATATACGTTCAGAAATGTAGTGAAAAATCTCATACATAACCGAAAACTTCAGAGGTCTATAACTTGAAAACTAAGCTTTTCCGATACTTTTGTCATTGTAATTTTTGTTCTTATTTTTCAAGAAGCTGGACCGTATTGGTCTCTGGGTGAGGGTGTGAAGGTTACTTCACACCGGCCTTACTTACCTACCTACCTTTCAAGAAGCTGCAAAAAATAATTCGTTACCACTTTTGGAATGATGATATTTTTTGTGAAATAGTTCAATTCCTTTTTTTGCTAGGATGTGTATAAAACATTTTTTAACTTTATTTTGGAAACTTTTTTAATAAATTCTTAAGTTGTAGAGAAATATACCTTGATTCTCTATTTATAGAGAACATTGTTTTTATTCTTTTTCGATTAAAACAAGATATTTATTAATAATCTTTTTATTGGTTTGTTTCATAGTGGGTTAAAACAAATTTCATCAGTAACCTTGATTTCAAGTAATTTTATTGCTACAAATATTTCTATGTGCATTTTTTCTTGCTGCATTAAACATATTTTAAATAATATTCGAATTCAGGCGAATTTGCTATTCCAAAATTGTCGAACTTTTAATGGTTTTTAGCCATGTGCAAAAATTTGTCTACAAGTACAACAGTGATTTTTGTAGCCAAATGGTTTTTGTTTTAATTAATAACTTTTATTTTATGACTTAACAAATTCGTTCCAAGAATTTTAATGAACTTTAAAAAACGATGGCAAAATATTCTTAAGATATTTTTTTTATTGTTAAATAAAATAATTTTTAAATACTATTATAAGTTAGTATTGCAAGAATTTATCTATTTGATTCGATAATCCAGAATGCAATATGTTTGCTTGTACTGTACCCAATACTATAAAATTAGACATGTTCGTATTTATGCGGGGATGGGAAATGAGATTTTCGTTTCGGTATTGAACAATTAACCCAAGTGTACCTTTTTGATAAAAAATTTACTAAATTTATTATACCCTTCACACAGTGAAAAAGGGTATATATAGGTTTGTCATTCCGTGTGAAATTTCTACAATTTTCATTTCCGACCCCATAAAGTATATATTTTCTGAAAGCTTATGAATAGGGGAGTCGATTAAGCTCTGTCAGAATGTAAGTCTGACCGTCTGTCCGTGTGTATGTTAAAATCAACTTTTTGAAGCCCCCCGAAATCGCTTGGACCCGGGTGAGGTATTAAAATATCAGAAATATTCGGGAGTAGATCGGTATTGAAAATCAGAAATATCGGTTCATAAACAACTGAGATATGAGCAAAAACCCACGACCACCTCGATTTTTTTTCACAAAAACAACATTACAACAACAACATACATACATACAAATGTGTATACTGGTTAGAGAAAACGTGGGATCGAATCCTAGCTGAGCCAAAAAAAATTTTTTTTTAAGTTTTTTTAATTTTTTTTTTAATTTTATTTTATATTTAATATATTATTTATATTATTATTATTATTTTTTTTTATTTTTTTTTAAATTTTTTTTGTTTTTATTTATTTATTTATTTATTTATTTATTTATTTAATTTATTGTCTATAGATAATAATCCTTACAGACTAAAGTATGTAAAATAACAAAAACAAAATTAAGGTTATATATAAAATAATATTCTATAATAATTCAACGATTTAAATATAAAATGATAGTTCTTTTAACAATTTCTTTACTTTCATTGAGGCCAATAAGGTGATAATAATTATTAAAGTTTTCACATATACGACGAAGAGGATCATTATTAGCATAGTTGGTTCTATAGTATTTTAAGTTAATAAAACGGAAATTTCGAGTTGGTCTGGTTGGAACATTAAAAGATATTTTACTTAGCAGGAATTCTGAGTCGATATCGCCTTGAATTAGGCCCAGCACAAAAGAAAAACTCAGCATTGAACGACGACTTTTTAAAGTTGGTAATTTTATAAGACAGAGTCTGCTTTCGTATGAAGGTAGTAAAAACGAATTCCATCCAAGGCCACGAAGACAAAATATTAAAAACTTCTTTTGTACAGACTCGATACTATTAATATGAATATTATAGCAAGGATCCCAAATAATCGATCCATATTCAAGAATAGGTCGAACTAACGATGAATATAATTGTTTCGTAATATAAGGATCTAGAAATTCCTTGCACCACCTCTTCATAAATCCAAGTACACCATTTGCTTTGTTAACAATTAAAGAAATATGGTCACGAAAATTTAATTGGTGATCAAGCAAAATACCAAGATCAAGAAAATTCAGAACTTTATCAAGTTTACACTCATTTATGCAATAAAATAAATCCAATTTCTTAATTCTGAAAAAGGACATATGCTTACATTTTTTTATATTCAGCTCCATTAAGTTGATTTCACACCAATTTACCAATTTGCCAATATCTGATTGAAGGAAAAGTTGATCTTCGGGATTATTAGAAGAACGAAAAATTTTGACATCATCGGCATACATCAAAACTTTAGAGTGCTGAATTACTGAAGGTAGATCGTTTATGAATAAGGTAAATAAAATAGGACCAAGGTGGCTACCTTGCGGAACACCAGAAGGAACTTTGATAGCATTAGGCGTAGCACTTCCATACTTAACTTGTTGAGTTCTTAAAGACAAGTATGATCTTAACCATTTTATTGTCATATCCGTAAATCCCATTAATGACAATTTGTTAAGCAAGAGATCATGGTTTACCTTATCAAAAGCTTTACTAAAATCTGTGTAGATAGCATCAGTTTGCATATTATTTATAAAACCATCATTTATTGTAGTAGTTAGCTCCAAAATATTAGTCGTTGTAGAGCGATGTTTACAAAAACCATGTTGGCACGGTGACAAAATCGAAGAAATTTGATAGTATAAATTATCAGTTAAAATTTTTTCAAAAAGTTTGGGAATATCACTCAGCTTAGCAATGCCACGATAATTTGATATCTCAATTTTGCTTCCATTTTTAAACAACGGAATTATATACGATAATTTCCAAATCAATGGTACGTATCCTAATTTAATGGATTTGTTAAAGATAGCAGTAAGCGGGCAACATAAATTTTCTGCACAATTTTTTAGAACGCAATTTGGTGTTTCATCTGGACCAGCATTAAACGAATTATTTAGTGATAATAAATTTGAAAGAGTCGTTTTATAAGTAATAAAAGAGAATTGTACACCAGATGATTGAGGTATATTAAACGGGTAAGATGTTATGTTATTATATACTTTTTAGAGTAGGTTGTTGAAAAAAAATCAGCAAACAAATTGGAAATATATTTATTATTATATTATTATTTATATTTTAACAATTTTTTTTTATGATTTTTTAAAAAAAATTTTTTTTTATTTTTTATTTTTTAACATACATACGTTAATTTTTAATTTTACAATGGGATGTTTTTATATATGTATGTTTTTTATATGTATGTACGTATTTCATATGAGATGAATGGTGATACAAACTACTGTTATTGCATGACTACACGTTGTGAAGGGTATATAAGATTCGGCATGGCCGAATATAGCACTCTTACTTGTTTATATTTATTTTTTGTGTTGTAACCCTTATCATGATGGGTAACACAAATATATCGTCGGCTTAATAAGCAAACCTAATAGCTCCGATTCAGCAAATTTTACAGGAGAGACAAAAAACTTCATATATTTCATATTTGTAGCTTGAGAGGAAAACTAAAAATATAGTTGGTTTATTTTATGATATTCTTCATGTATGAATACTGTCTACAAAAATGAAAAAAACAACAAACAAAAAGTAAAATAAATAAAATACCCTTCACCATCATGTACATAGGTATAATCCCACATCGTAGATTAACCTACATATATCATGTTATACGCCATTTCTTTCCCGACGCCATCCTCGATTTTGAATTTTTACGTAGTTATCTGTATTCTACTAGTCAAGTCCTTTAATTTTTTTAATAATAGGTATCCAATATTGATGGGGTTAAAAAATTTGATCCGCCATTTTGTTTTAGACGCCATCTTGGATTTTATTTTTTTTTTAATAATTTACTGTATTCTACTGTATTCAAGCCCTTTCATTTGATACCAATATTGAGGGGGTTCTAGAAGTTACATATAAAAATACCAGATTTGACCCATTTATAAATTTATTGTCCGCCATTTTGTAGTAACGGCCAATATGAATTTTAATTTTTTTATAGTGCTTATATTGCGCTAGTCAAGTCCTTTCAGATGATACCAATGTTGACTCTCTCGGTTGTCTAAAAGCTGAAAAAAACTGATTTTCGTTTGTAAATTTTTGGAATATATATGGACCTCGTACTTAAAGAGTTTAGGGAGACTCAGATCGCTATAGACTAAGGATCATAGGTAAATGCTATGGTAAACCTCAGTCTAACGAAGATGCTGACGGTTACGAAGGACTGTGCGATTAGGTTTATCGACAATTACCAGTCGGCGATGTGAAATCGTTTTCTATTCTAGAGAAAACGCCTATTGAGTGCATGCATTCATAGTCAATTTTATTTCTTAAGATGCCGTCGTCAGGGAATAAACACAAAAGGCTCGCTTAATGACGAAAGATTCATGTTACATAGAATTTCATGGCTTTTGCGTAGTTCTATTAATCGCAACAGATCACTATTTTTATGATTCATAAAACGAAACACAAAAACTTATTTATGTATGTATGTATGTATGTATGTATGTATGTATGTATGTATGTATGTATGTATGTATGTATGTATGTATGTATGTATGTATGTATGTATGTATGTATGTATGTATGTATGTATGTATGTATGTATGTATGTATGTATGTATGTATGTATGTATGTATGTATGTATGTATGTATGTATGTATGTATGTATGTATGTATGTATGTATGTATGTATGTATGTATGTATGTATGTATGTATGTATGTATGTATGTATGTATGTATGTATGTATGTATGTATGTATGTATGTATGTATGTATGTATGTATGTATGTATGTATGTATGTATGTATGTATGTATGTATGTATGTATGTATGTATGTATGTATGTATGTATGTATGTATGTATGTATGTATGTATGTATGTATGTATGTATGTATGTATGTATGTATGTATGTATGTATGTATGTATGTATGTATGTATGTATGTATGTATGTATGTATGTATGTATGTATGTATGTATGTATGTATGTATGTATGTATGTATGTATGTATGTATGTATGTATGTATGTATGTATGTATATATTTTTGAAATTTATGTATTTATTTATTGGCGACTGAACTATTTATTTGCAGCAGATTATTTGTACAAGCAGACATGTGAAAAAAACGAAAATTGTAATCAGCTGTTCTAAGCTTAGGTATACAATAACAAAATTCATTTACAAAAAAAAATATGCAAATTAGGTAACGTTAAAAAAATTATGTATTAAAATACAAACTAATTTTTCTTTGGATACAATTTTTATTATGCAGTTTTTCTGTTTTCTTTTTTAATTTCTTAAAAAATTATATTTCCTTTTCATTCGCATTTGTTTGCTGGGCCTTTAAAATTGCTCTTGCAAACAAATTAATAGTTTCTTTATTTGAAACATTTTCATGGACTTCCTGAATTTTTTCTAGAGAATTGTCGGAGTCATGTTTTCCTCAATATTAAAAATAACGTACAATAACGAAAACACAAACACAAAACAAAGTAATGTCCGGTAAAATTGTCAAACTGTTGGAAACATTTAACTGTCCGGAGTACTGGATAGTCCGGATAAGCAAGTGTCCGGACTACAGAGGTTATACTATATATTGTAACTAGAAAGGCAAAAATTTAACGTATGACCTCTTAGTAATGCCAAACGATATTCAAATAAGGACCAATTGCATTGAATAATATTGAAGCAGGTTTTAAGTATTAAATTTTATTCCATCTTCTAAGTAGAAAAAAGAAATAAACGAGTCCTTAATTAAATACTCCAATTTTTCATGACTCTGGGAACTATAATTGCTCAAAACTTTAAAAGGCTTACTTTAGTGCCCACTTTTAAAATATTGCAGTAAAAAGAAATGGATGATATCAAGCCTATTTTAAAAATAGGTTTCATTTTTCAGACTTAAACAAAGAAAGTAATAGATATTTTAGTACCTATATCAACAAATTATTCTATACTGATTAGAGTTATTAACAAAATAATAAATTTTATGTTATAAAAGCACTAAACGAAATTGGGGGTGTATATAAAAAATTTGGCACAGCTGGATATAGTGCTCCGTCTTGTTTCGGTTTCAACTGTTTAAGTATTAACATTTTTTTTGCATACGAATAAAGTTGCTTCTAAAATTAACAAAATTGAATCGTCAAATTTCGAACTATTTTTTTATTTGTTTTCGTATTAGTTAACGTTAATTTATTTATTTCTATTTACAGTCATTGATTTATATGCTAAAGAGACAAAAAATACTACTTAGGCAGAAAGGTACACAAAAACACCCTCTGCTAAGATTTCAGAGAAAAATTTGATTGCAAATTTCCCTGCCGATTTATAAGTTTGTTTGGTTGTGTTATCGATTTAAAGAAATTTAACTGAAGCATTTGAACTGGCTTCATTTTACCTGTAAGTGACGATCAGTGTTAGTGTACGGCGACACCCTATCGTGTGGTGATGGTTTTTATAAAACGTTGGTTCTAGTAAACGGGCATGCAAAATATTAAAAAAGAAAACATATTGATTAAAACCTTGATATTATTAAAAAGTGTTTAATTGAAAAAAAATTCTAGCAATCAAATACAAAAATGATATCGAAGATTTTCTTAGTGTTTGCCACGATTTTAATTGTTGGTCAAGGTAATACATTTTTCTGACAACTAATGTGCAAAACTATGTACGATTGTTTGTTTTTTTAATATTCTGTGCTGATAAAAAACTTATATAATTGATAAATACTTCAATTTCTATTAAAAAAAAAATATATATCTACCTATGCACATATGTATGTACATATATGCACACATAATATATCTAAGAAGAGTGTTATACATATCAAGTTGAAAAAAAAACAAATTTACATACAAAATTATAAATTTATTTGTTTTTTTTTAATAGTTAAGCATTTTTTGCAAACCAGAAAAAATATTTAGTAAAATAACATTTTTATAAATAATTTTAAAATTCGAACATTTTTTAATAATAAATAAAGAAAAAAACTTTTACCCCTTCTGAATCCCATTGCGCGCATTGTGGAATCTAAGATTTGGATTAGCTTAAGCTCATATGAAGTGCAATTGCAGAAACATTACACATATGGATTTCAAAGTTACAAATGTATTTAAAAGTAGACAGAGAAAATAGTATCGGTTGTGAGTAGGGTTCCCACCCTTTTTTTTTGCGATTGAAGTACATAGGATTGAAAGGTTAAGAAAAAAAGTACACAGTATAAAAATAAAGTACAATTTATTTTTATTTATTGTTATAAAATTTAAAAATGTATTTTTTATTGATTTTCGCAAGTTTTATCAAATAACTATCACTGCTAAACAAATACACAGCATTTTTACAGTCTATATTTAAATTAAAATAAATTATTAATTCATTTTTTATCAGGTTCAGAGTCGCTTTGTTTATTTCGTCTTTCCACTTGCTCTTTATTACAGAAAACACTCTCTCTGTAAATGCTGACGGTTCAGGAATAGAAAGTAAAAATGAAATGATTTTATAAAAATTTGATAAATTATCATCAGTCTTATTAAATACTAGCTGCCATTTACTTGCAGTAGATAACTCCGCAAAACCTTCAGAACTACATATCTGATCATAAACATAACACAATTTCTCCATAAAGATCATTCTTATTTATATTAAGTTTCTGTAGATTCAAATTTTCGATTATGTTGACAATATTATCAATTTCAATGTTTCTTTTTAAGTTTGTATTTCTTATTTTAAATAATCAGCTTGAGTTTTTAAAATCAAACCATCTATTCAGGTACTCCAAGGCTTTATCAATAAATAATAAAAAATTCGTGTGAATTTTGCTAGTCAGTTCCGGTGAAGACAACAACTTAATATTTTTGCTTGTTTTATATCCAAAGAAGAGATCTTGTTTTCTTTGTAATAGTCCATTTCTCAAATTTACCATTATCCCATGAATATCTAAAATTGTTATACAATTGTCTTCCAGGCATTTTACAGCTTTATTAAATAAATTCAGCATGTGACTGCAAAAATGGAAATAAATTTCAATCATATAATTTTTATTGTTGTTGAGCATCAATATATTTTGTAAAATTATTGGACAGTTATCTAAGCTTATAAAATAAGTCGAATAGGTGACCAATTTAATAGTAATGTATCAATGCATGGCAAAAGCGAAAGCCATCTTGTTCCGACATGGCGTTTTACTTCATGGAAGTATCCATCTACTGATGCTATAAATTTTTTCAACTCATCTCTTCTCACAGCAGAATGTGAAAAATTAGCATAAATTTTCAAAATTACATTTTCTATGTCATATGTCAAAAAGCTCATGGCATGTTTCACGCAATTATGCACTATGTGTGCATGACAGTTTCCTTTTATCAAACCTGGTACCAAATCTCTCATATTTGTAAATCAAGAAGGGTTGACACCAAAATTAGCATTTGTGTTGTCTGCACTTAGGGCAGATAATAATTGAAAGGATAATTGGTTTTGGGGGAATGAGTTTTTTATTGCTTCAAACATACCATAAGCAGACTCGTTACTATTTTTATAAAAATCTAGTAACTTGTTTTGAATGCCATTTCGTGCCGTAAAATATTGTAACTAATGGAAATATATAAAGTACGGGTGGCAAGCCTAGTTGTAGTTAATCGCATATAGATAAGTTGTGATATAGATGGCGCGCTAATAAAAACTTCTAAAAACTTTATTTTTGATTAATGTATTTAATTTATTTTTTATATAAAGCCTGAAGGTTTTAAGTTGAGGTCGCCCCAATTATTGTATTAATAGACTCCTTGTTCAGTAGAATTCCTTGGTTTCCTTTTGTATAACTCTAGCTTTACTTAAGCTCTCGAAAATATGTCTGGTGCAGTCAGATTAGGTGACCTAGGGGTTAAGCAGAAAGTAGAATCTCTGGATATTAATTTGTTTGGAAATTTTCGTTGGAGCTCCATTAAACCGGTCTGGTTAAGTGTTGCTCCATCTAGCTGATATCAAATGCTATTGAAATAGATACGTTTTTGTCGCTGTTCTGGGTAAACAAATTCTTTCAACATCTTTAAATAATGCTCCCCATTGACTGACTGCCAACATCGTTACATCGTATTTTTTTTCAAAAACTCCCACTGGAGCGTAGGCTGCCAATGACAGCTGTTCTCCATCTGACCCGTTTTTGAGCGATAGCACTAAGTTCATTTTTGGATTCCGTTGAACGTTTCGATGTTGTGTGTGGCCTGCCGCTTTTTTAACCCTCTATGTTGGATTGAACTTTATCTAAGAGCTTGTTTTCTTTGGCCAATTCATTTATTTTGTTTTAAAATTCCAGGCGAATAGACACATCCAGCGGGTTTAAGTTGCTTGTAATTTGGTAATTTGTACGGAAACAAGTTTAAGTCTCCGTGACTAATCCGTTGTAATAACTGCTTGCTAATTTCAATTTGCGCCGGTAAGTTTCTTGTCGAAACGTTTGACTAAATTGACGATCCTTAAGCTGCGGCCTACTTCTGATGCTTCTGAATTCGGCAAACATGTTTGCCATCCTCATATTGCTCAAACTCCTGCCTAAATTCTCTTTGGACGGAAAGGAACTGTAAAGCATGGTATCGTTGCACTTTCGAAATCTTTGGTATATCGAGCATACATTTTATTAATTTTAAAAATTAACCTGACAAATAAAAAAACATAAGTATATATTTATATTTTATTCGAACTTTTTCTATATATTAAATTTCTTAATGTGAACATTTTTTTTTATTTTGGCTTAAGTTCATTTATTCTTTCATTTTTAATTTTATAATTCAAATTTAATTAAATTGTAACCATTTTTAGGAATATTCTTTCTAAAATTATTTCCGATATTAGCCGAGTGGAATGCATTTTCGAAATCAGCTACGATTTCATCATCAGCACTCTTTATCGGTATACTACTATGTAATTTAAATTATGTTACAATTCAATGAAATTTGAATTAATGAATCTCAGTATTAATTTTCAAATTTGTTGAATTATTAATTGGTAAAAAATTATTCGATTGGTAAAAAATTTGTTTTCTGTGTGTATGTATACCTAGCATACAGTCTGAGAATGATTTAATCTCCAAAATTTTGGTATTATTTCATTATTAATCTATTTTCAACTCAAAACGAGAAGTGATAATTTACACCCCGGAATAATCACACAATATTGCAAAATATAATAATATAATAATGTAAAATATAATAGCGAATAACAACTTGTTTTAATTAATGATCACACTAATTTACAAAGACAAACATTTTCCTTAACAACTACAAAAAAGAAAAAACGAATTCGAATTATTAAGTGTACTCACGATTGAACCTGTGCCAATTTGAACAGAGCATATTTGCTGAGCATGTTACATCAGATCGTGAATTGATCCTTTTTAAATCCGAAATACATATTTATTTCAGTTTGTATTATCAGAGTTTCCGACTGAAAAAATCTGTCAGCTTCTTACTGAACTGTCAAAAAATATATTAAGAATAAAAATGCCTAAATGCAGTGAAAAAGAAAAAAATAAATGATTTTTTAATAAAAAGAATCTATTTTCTTTTTCTTTTACATGAGATTAATGTCGGTTAAAATGTCAAAAACAGCAGTTTTCACTTATTTGCTTCTGAGCATATATAAACAATTTTGCTCAAGCCTTTTATAATGCAAATGAAGTAAAGTGAAGCAATTCGCAAATGTTGCATTGCTGGACATATTTCTTTGACGTTAGGCAAAAAGGTCTTAAGTCAAAAAAATTCAGTTTTAATTTATGATTGAGTTTATATAAATTTTTTCTCTTTTGTTTGATATTTATAGCTTAAGTTTAGCTAAAACAACTGCTTCCAATCGTAATCATTTGCATTTCAGGTAATAATTCAGAAAAATAGAAAAAAAAAATATATATATATATTCCGAATCGAAAGAATTAAAAATTCATACCAAAAACTGTAGAAAATTGTGTTTTTTTTCAATCTTAACATAGTTTTTATATTAAACTAGCCTGTGCCCCCGATTTCGTCAGCGTAGCTATCGGCACGAAAGTCAGCCTCTTAATGCAATAATTCAGATTGTAATCTATGTATGTGTGCCAAATTTCATTTAAATTCGCGGGGCCACGCCCATAAAAAATTAGTTATAATTTTTAGCTACTTGCACTTGACCGATTTTTCTGAAATTTTGCACATATATTTAGCTGTCATGACTATACAGTTTCGTGATTAAAAAAGTGGGAACTGCCACGCCCATACAAAAATATAATTTTTAGCTTCTTGCACTTGAAATTAAATTAAAATTCAGAATGCATTTTTATTCATTAAGGATCGCAGCGTAGTTTATTAAATTTTTGTGTTTGGATTTAATGAAAATTCTTAAGTTAAATACTTTTTTAGAGGACATTGGATGATTTAATTTTTTTCGCTAGTACGGGTAGACTTTAAACCGAATAACTAAATAAAAAAATTTATTTATTGCATGTTTATGTGAATTGGCTTGATAATTGTAATAAAATGTAGCCTATTTATTCATTTATGTTTTTATCAATACATGTGCCAAAAAGAATTTAATGCAAATAATTAAGAAAAAAAACTTCCGTATATGATGTTGGATGATTAATTTTGGGCTTTCGAAATCTTTAAACAACTGAATAAAAAACAAGTAAGAGCGCTATATTCGGCCGTGCCGAATCTTATATACCCTTCACAACGTGTAGTCATGCAATAACAGTAGTTTGTATCACCATTCATCTCATATGAAATACGTACATACATATAAAAAATATACATATATAAAAAACATCCCATTGTAAAATTATAAATTTACGTATGTATGTTAAAAAAAAATAAAAAAAAAATTTAAAAAAAAAAATTTAAAAAAAAAATTTAAAAAAAAAATTAAAAAAAAAAAATTTAAAAAAAAAAATTTTTTAAAAATAATTAAAATATATATAATTAATATAAAACAAAAAAAAAAATAAAAGAAAAAATTAAAAAAAAAAATAATAAAAAATATAAATAATATATTAAATAAAAAATAAAAAAATAAATAAAAAAAAAATTAAAAAAAAAAAAATTAAAAAAAAAATTTTTAAAATATAAAAAAATTTTTTTTTTGGCTCAGCTGGGATTCGATCCCACGTTTACTTTAGCCAATATACAAGTTTGTATGTATGTATGTTGTTGTTGTAATGTTGTTTTTGTGAAAAAAAAAATCGAGGTGGTCGTGGGTTTTTGCTCATATCTCAGTTGTTTATGTACCGATGTTTCTGATTTTCAATAGCGATATACTCCCGAATATTTCTGATATTTTAATACCTCACCCGGGTCCAAGTGATGTCGGGGGGCTTCAAAAAGTTGATTTCAACATACACACGGACAGACGGTCAGACGGACAGACTGACAGAGCTTAATCGACTTCCCTATTCATAAGCTTTCAGAAAATATATACTTTATGGGGTCGGAAATGAAAATTGTAGAAATTTCACACGGAATGACAAACCTATATATCGATGCCTTACTTCCTCAACCTCGTATCTTAAAAAATACGGTTTTGACTTTTTCATATCAAACGATTGTTTTATGCTTTAACTAGAAAAGATTAGTATATTATTACTACTAATATACATTAATACAATCAAATCCTTAATAACTGCATTTAAACTTTTAACCAAACACCGAAGTATAAAAAGATGAACCGTTTCTTTTTTCTCTCCTGAAAAATTTTATTTTTTAAGATACGAGGTTGAGGAAGTAAGGCATCGATATACCCTTTTTCACTGTGTGAAGGGTATAATAAAAATAAAATAAAACAAGTAAGAATGCTATATTCGGCCATGCCGAATCTTATATACCCTTCACAACGTGTAGTCATGCAATAACAGTTGCTTGTATCACCATTCATCCCATATGAAATACGTACACGTATGTATGTTAAAAAAACAAAAAAAAATTTAAAAAAAAAAAAAAAATTAAAAAAAAAAATTATTATATATATAATATACACATATAAAACAAAAAAAAAATAAAAAAAAAAATTAAAAAAAAAATAATAATAAAAATATAAATAATATATTAAATAAAAAATAAAAAAAAAAATAAAAAAAAAAATTAAAAAAAAATTTTTAAGAAAATTAAAAAAAAAAATTTTTTTGGCTCAGCTGGGATTCGATGCCACGTTTTCTCTAACCAGTATACACGTTTGTATGTATGTATGTTGTTGTTGTAATGTTGTTTTTGTGAAAAAAAAACCGAGGTGGTCGTGGGTTTTTGCTCATATCTCAGTTGTTTATGTACCGATGTTTCTGATTTTCAATAGCGATCTACTCCCGAATATTTCTGATATTTTAATACCTTACCCGGGTCCAACCTATGTCGGGGGGCTTCAAAAAGTTGATTTCAACATACACACGGACAGACGGTCAGACGGACAGACGGTCAGACGGACAGACGGACAGACTGACAGGGCTTAATCGACTCCCCTATTCATAAGCTTTCATAAAATATATACTTTATGGGGTCGGAAATGAAAATTGTAGAAATTTCACACGGAATGACAAACCTATATATACCCTTTTTCACTGTGTGAAGGGTATAAAAATTCGCATATTTTTGCGGATTAGCCTGAATAATGTGATTAAGGGTAGCCTATGTGTTAATTTTGGTTGTTGTCTATCTGTGTACGAAAATTCATTTATTTCCATCCAGCCGTTTTTGTGTGATTGCGAGTAAAAAGGATCGAAACATGCAAACATTGACATTTATTATGCTATAAATATAAGTAGGATTAGTTTATTAAAATATTTATGATCTAATTCATACAAATTAAAACAGCTTTAAAAAAGGTTTATAGAACAAATTTCCATAACAAGCAGTTTTATAAGCCCTTTAAAATAATAATAACTATTTTTGAATGAATAAGGCAGTAAATAAATAATTGGGGGTATAATTTAGTATTTCTAGGTAATTTGTTTTATTTCCCAAAAAGAAAAATATAAAACCGCCTAAGTCCATACTCTCCTAAATTAAAGAATTTGACAATTTAAACAAAAACAATTTAGTTTATTTAATAAACCATAACACGGCTTATAGACTTTTGTCTAAAATTTTTTAAATAACACGTAAAGTCTAAAACTCGCGATCCTCAAAAATTTCAGCAACTTTAAACTTTTCAACACATTGTATACATTTTGACAGCTAATGAGCTGACATAAATAGAAAATGTATTTTATATTAAGCGTTATATTTAACTTTAAATTTAAAAGTGTGAAAAGTTTAGTATGCGTCAAAGTGCGTATATTATATACCCTTAGCCTCACTCCAAAAATATTTTCTATAATCTTTTTTCACTACATGTTTTTAATAAAATATTATTATGAAAATAATAGCACTCGTTTTTAAGGGGTTCCGGATATTTTTTTTATAAATATATGTTGAAGTAAAATTTCCCTGCAAATATCAAGTGTTGCAAAACTATCCTCTTTTACTTTGTACATACTTATCATAATTGAAAAGTAAAACGTTTCGAGTAAAATTAGGGCACATAAGGATTCTAAGAATACTTTACTGTTTAAACACTTTCAGCAGTAGAATCATCCACTCCGATTAATAAAACATTTATGAAAACATTCAACAAATAGAAGACCCTTTGCATTTCAATAAAGAAATAACGATCATATAATAAGCTTATTATTTACCTGCATTAATCCTTTGGCCAACTTAAATAGGAAAATCTCTAAAATTTATAAGTTGTAAAATATTGTACAGATTATTGTTTCACCCAGTAGTTAAAAATCCTAAAAAGGTCCTTAATAAAAATTTTTGCCTTCTATGTTTTCTCCTAAAGAATTTTTCCCAAAAGGAAAAAAGGTTAGAGGAAACCTCCTTACCTCCTGGCATCACTGGTATGAATGATTAAGTTAAAAATGAGAATAATATTTTTAATGGAATAATTTTTGTTCGATTGTTATTATGTGATATGTTTGTATTAAAAAATAATAGTTTTATTACTTTTTTCCATTGCAAATATTTAATATAAACAAATTAATGAATTGTGTATCCCTTAAAGACGTGTTTACACTCACCACTTTTGTTTGAGTTTTTTATTTACACAATTTGCATTAAAAAAGAATACTAATAAAATAAATGACAACTTGACTAAATTCATTATGTCACACAAGGTTTGTTGTGAGTTTTTTGTTCAATGAATTTATTTTAAAAACAAACAATAAAAAATAGAAGTATTTAGTAGTATTAAGTAGAAAAAATGTGGTACGATAGTACACATAATATTTGTTTTGTACTCATAGTTTTTTAGGCAGTAAAAAAATATAAACTAAATTAAATTAAAAATCATATGACTATTTTTATCGAAAACATTTACTGATGTATGCATAAAAATTATCAAAGGTTTATTAGAGGTTTATAAATCAAATTTCCATAGAATATCAGTTTAATTAATCTTCTATAAACCTTTGATAATTATTCTGCATACAGTGTTTAAGTTTTAACTGTCATTTTAATATTAATAAATTAATTTATTTTGAGTTATTAAAAATATTTTTATTTCAGTTTATTACCAAATAAGGTTCCGTTTAAAAATGAAAAATAATGTCAGTCAAATAGCTTGGCAGGCTCCAAATCTTTTACTAAAATTCTCAATCACGTTTTTCAATAAACTCTTGTCACTGGTTGATGTCTTCTCTATAAAGTTTGTTTTTAAGCTCTTGAACTGCTGTGGAATTATTGCTGTAAACTTTCGATTTCAAAACACCTACAAAAAAAGTCTATAGGTGTTGAATCATACGATCTTGGTTGCCAATTAATTTGTTCTTTACGAAAAATAGTACGTTTTTTAGATTTTTTTTAAGTCCTGTTTCTTTTGATAAGTTGCAAGTGGCACTATCCTGTTGAAACCACATAGGTACTCTTTACGTCTTTTTTATCTATTTTCCAGCACAAAATACTTCGGATCAGAGCCCTGTAGCTATTTCAAAATGAAAATGATTCTGTAGATTTGAACTCATTTGTTTGTTTTATTTTCGAATAATCTTATAATCATTGCGCTAAAACAACAAAAATGAAAATGTGTGAAATATAAATGAAATTACGAGTATGGCAAAATTGTTGAGCGAACTAGCCTCCGAAAGAATGAGTATAATAAAATATATTCTATCTCGTGGTTTAATCCTACGACGAATTTTAAATAGTGATTTGTATAGAAAATTATCTTACGTCGTAACTCCGTTTGATCATTAAAGCTTTACTATGATAGCTTATAAGCTATCGGTCTTATTTATATAAAAAAATAAATCAATAAAAATCAAGTAAAAATGTTATATTCCGTCTTGCCAAATCTGATAATACCCTTCACCATCATATATGAACATAGATACAGCGACTACATCGTAGTTTAGCCACGATTTGAGATTTAATATTATTCGCCATTTTGCTTTAATATTTGCGACGCCACGTTTGATTTTTTTAATACATAGATTTTTTTTACATAGTTAGTTGTATTCTACTAGTCAAGCCTTTTTGATTTTTTACTCATTATGATGGGGTTTAGAAAAATTATCGGCACTTTTGTTTAGATGCTATCATGGATTTTTTCCTTTTCATAGTTTACTGTATTCTACTGGTAAAGCCCTTTTATTTAATATTAATATAATTGAATTGGGTAGATTATTAATTATTATATTTCTCCGGCGATACGCATATCAATGGACATTATTTAATTTTTATTTATGTAAAAAAAGATTACAAACATGAAAAAAAAAATTTTTTTTAAAATCGGTTTCCGTTAAAATATTGATTGTATTAACTACAACAAGTATATTAGTAGATATATTAGCTCAGCCGGTCTCAGAATTTCGAAATATCAAAATAGTGGACGTGATTAATTTTTCTTTCCCTAAAAAATTGGGAAAAAATTAGCGAAATCGGTGCATCCGTTTTTAAGTGACTCGGATTACTAACAAATTACATTTCGTTTATATTTATAAAGAAAAGATTTGTAAAATATTAAACTCTGCCAAGCCACCTTCACGATTTTTTAATCATTAAAATATTTTGGTTTTCTTAGATGGCTAGAATATAATTTTGGGTGTCCCTAAATTGACACAAGATTTGAATTTAATAGCAAACACAGTTTTTTTTTTGATTTTTTTTTAAGGTTGCCAACACTTGACTGCACAAAAGGCGGCAAATTCAAATCTATCGTTTATTTTGAGACACCATATACAATTACGTTAACAACGGGTTAATTCATTAGCACCAATATTTGTTAATTACATATTTGTATTTTTTCTTACCTCTAAAGCTATCCTCAGACGGGATGTATTTTACATACGACTTTTATGTCTGTCAAAATTGTCCTTTTAAATATGGTTTTATATATTTGCTTTTTGCTATTTTGTTTTTGATACTACATAATTGATATAACAGCACTGATTTTGTAAACGAATTTTGTTTTGATCAAGTTTTAATACGTTGCTTTGTATGCGAGATTTGTAAAAATATTCTTTTTAATAAAGCGCATAAATTTGACTACAGTAGTAATTATTTTCTTTATTAAGAGCTTAAAAATAGTAATTTTTGAATTGTTTACTAGTTTTTGGATATCGTTGTCCTTATGTTTGCTCTATGTTTTGAAGACAAAACAGATGTCAGATGCTTGGCAGGTTAAAATAGATCACGGTTGAATTAAAAATTTTTCATATGGGTTTTACAAATGTATTTCACACATACATATTTCACAATATTCCAAACGATTCACACAAATATCAATTGTTCATTGGAAAATTTATTCAGTCATATGTAAAATACATCTCGTCTGAAGGCGCCTAAAATGATTTGTAAGCACAAATTTAACACACATGAAATTTAATTAGAAAAATAATATATTATTTTTATTCCCCAACTGAACTTGACCATAAACTCTTAACTCATTTGAACATGTTCGTTTTAAGACTATAAAAATAATATTTTTATTTTTTACAAGCAAATAAAACAAATACAATATTTTTTTTTAATTTAATAATGAAGCTAAAGATGGCAAATAAAGTCATGTGTATTGATACAAAAAATACTTAAAAATACAAATGTACGTTTTACTTTCTTCATTCGAAAAGTTTGTACTTTAGAAAAAACGATTTTAAATAAAAATTATGTAGTCATAAGTTTAACATAAGCTATTGTAAAATTTTGTCATTAACTTTACAATGAAATTCTGTTAAGAATGAATAGAAAATGCAATTAAAATAACCAGTTTGAAATGGTTGTTGTACATAAATAGCATGTGTGTGGGAGTTCGATTATATTTCCTTCTATGGTAGTTTATTTATGACTCCTGTTGTTATCAGTTCCACTGTAGTATTTAATCTGTTTATAGTTTTCTTGTACTTGTATTATTTATGAGACTTTTGTCACAAGGTTAGATGTAGGGGATATAGCTCAGTGGTAGAGCATTCGACTGCAGATCGAGAGGTCCCCGGTTCAAACCCGGGTGTCCCCTGTTCAGAATTTTTATAATTTTTTAGTGTTAACAGTAATTAGTTTTCATAATTTTTTAGACGTCTGAATAAGTGAAAGCAAATACTTTTTTCAACCACTTTTTACCAAATTCTTATAAAACTTTTGCATACACACCTTTAGGCCATGTAATTATATGACTACTAAAGTAGACACACACATTGAGCTTTCTCGATAATAAATTATTCTAACAATTTCAGTGGAAGAGTGGGCGTGGATCTTGCCATTGAAAGTAAATCTTCGCATATATGTGTGTATAAACAGCAAAGATCTAACTTTATGTGAGTCAATAATTATCGGTTTTTTTGACCTTTAATAATAATATATGTTTAATAGTTCTTTAAGCTTAAGGTCCTTTTAATAATAAAAAATCTTTTTGTTTTGTTTTATATTATTTGATCAATATTTCGCTACTTCTTTGTGTAGCATCATCAGGATAAACGTTTTTTTATTATATATTAGTTTTTTGTTGGATTTGTGTCTTGATATTTGTTATTTTGTAAATAAATTTATAGTTTGATTAACAAAATTGAAAATAACATAAAAAATTTTTTTAAACATTTTGTCATATATAAAAAATTATACAAAAATGTAGTATAACAAAAAATTACAATTTATATAAAAATATTAACAAAAAGTATTATAACAAAAATTGTTGAAAAAATGTTAATAGTATTATAAGAATATGTATGTGTAATAATAGAAAAAAATTTGTATAACAAAAATTCATAATTATTAAAGTATTAATAAGAATTTTATAAATTATTGTCCATACTTTAACATAAAAATATGTTGGTTTTGTACAGAATATTACAAATATTATATAAAAATTTTTAACAGATAATGTTATGTTACATACGTATGATACAATAATTATATATGTATAAAAGTATTGATAACAAATATTTTGTTGTAATAAAACAAGTGTATTAATATTTCTAAAAAATAATATAAAAAATGTAGATAAATAAAGTATTATCTTAATGTATTAAAAAATTAATTTAAAATTAAATTTCCTTATAAAAAAAACTTAACAAGGAAATTATATAAACATAAATGAATAGGTATAAGTGTTATTTCTTATGTATTAAATGTCTATAACTCTGTGCAACATTATCCGTATCTGCCTTATAATTAATTCTCTGTGTAGTTGGTACATTAATTATCTGTAACATTTCTAACATATATCTACGTTTATAATTATTTTCAATATTTAAAACTGATACATTTTCAAAGTTCGGAAAGTGATCAGAGTTGGAACAGTGAGAAGATAATGCTGTCTTTTGTGAAGAAATATTCCTATACTTTTGGTCAGATTTATGTCCAGCAATTCTTGTCCTAAGTTTATTTTTCGTCGTTCCTATATAAACCTTATCACAACTTTCCCCATCATTTCCTCCGCAAGGTATTTTATATACGATATTAGACATATCCCATTTCTGTATTTTGTCCTTAGTATTACTAAACAATTTACCTATTGTATTATTCATTCTATAAGTCATCCCATATCTATTCTTATCAAAAACTTTCGAATTCTTCAACCTTTCTGACATCCCTGGCACATACGTTAACGATTTATAAATTTTCGGTTCAACTATATTCCCTGAGGAAGGAGCGGGGTTATGTATTAAATGTGGCGAAAGCGGTCACTTTTTAAGGCAGTGCAATAACCCTGCAAAATGTTGCCTATGTTTGACAGAGAGGAAAACACCACTAGATCATTTACCTGGATCGAAAGACTGCAAAGCAAGTAGGCAGGTGTAATGAAGATCTTACAGGCAAACATGCACAGAGGAAAAGTGGCAGATGCACTCCTGCCACAAATAATGAAGGAACAGGATGCAGATATTGCCATCATTAGTGAGCAATACAGAAAGAAGCAAACCGGTTTGTGGATGGAAGATGATTCTCGAACATCGGCAATATGGATACCTCACCTAAGCAAGTTGGTCTTAAAAGGATATGGAAAGGGAAGCTGCTTCACATGGGCACAGTTCGAAAATGTAACAGTTATTAGCTGTTACTTAACCCCCAGTGACCACATGGAAGAATTTCATAAAAAACTGGATGATATCGAAGACTTTGTAAGAGGGACTAGTGGACATCTAATAGTGGCAGGCGATCTAAACTCTAGGGCACCAGATTGGGGCATGCAAACCATAAACTCCAGAGGCAGGGGGGTGGTACAGATGATAGCCAGACTGGGCATGGTCGTGGCAAACGTGGGAAGTGTACCCACTTTTAGACGACCAGGTTGTGAAGGCACAATACCGGATATTACTTTAGTTTCAGAGAGAATCGCAAGTCAAATAACGGATTGGAGGGTTATTGAATCATATACGGGAAGCGATCATCAATATATAACCTACTCAATTAACACAGGAAGGACAAACAGAGGAAACACTCGGCAACAGAAGGCAGGCACTAAGAGATGGAACGCCAAAAAACTGGACACATTTAAATTAATTACGGAAATTGATCGCAGAATAAACAATTTGCCCAGAACTGCGGATGCATCCACTACCGTAGAAAACGTTATGCAAATAATCAGAAAGGGATGTGATAAATCGATGCCCAAGATAAGAGGACACAAGACGGGAAAAAAGGAAGTCTATTGGTGGAATGAGGATATCGCAAATGCAAGAAGAGACTGTTTTAGATGCAGAAGGCAGTACACTAGAGCTAGGAGAAGAGGCGAAGCGGAAGCTGAAAAGATCGCTTTTAAAGTAGCAAAGAAAAAACTGCAAAGGGAAATTTTTGACAGCAAACGAAAGTTATGGGAGGAACTGCGTGAGGATGTTAATACAAACCCATGGGGCACGGGTTACAAAATAGTGAAAGAAAAACTGGGGATGAGAAGCCCAATCCAGTTGATGGAAGAGGAAAGGATGAAGATCATAGTGGAAACCCTTTTCCCGACAAACGAAATCCCTGCTGATAGAATAGACACGGAGGAAGTGACTGATATTCCATTGTTCACCACAGAAGAATTGAAGATGGCCGCTGGAAAACTAAAGCCTAACAAGTCACCTGGTCCAGATGGAATACCAGCAGAAGTGATTAAGCATATAGCTCTAAACCGACCACATTTGGTACTCGAAATGTACAACAAATGCCTTATGCAGGGTCTTTACCCAAGGGTATGGAAGCTACAGCAACTTGTGCTTATCAATAAAGGCAAGGGCGATCTAGACTCGCCATCTGCTTATAGACCACTCTGCATGCTGGACACTGCGGGCAAACTTTTTGAACGACTCCTTAAACCTAGATTGAGAGAAGCTATAACTATCGGAGGTGGCCTATCGGGTAGACAGCACGGTTTTAGACCTGGAAGATCTACCATTGGAGCACTGAAGGATATTGTTGATGTTTTTAACGCTTCTCAACAGAGGAATCACTTCAGTAGGCCGCTCATTCTCTTAGCCACTCTGGACATTAAAAACGCTTTTAACAGCTTAAGATGGCCGGACATTCTTCAAGCCTTAGAGACACGTTTCCGTATACCGACATATATGTCACGTTTAATAAGAAGCTACCTTAAGGACAGGGAGCTCATATATAATACGAAGGTAGGACAAAAAAAGATAACGGTAACATCCGGCGCTGCACAGGGATCAATTCTTGGCCCAGACTTATGGAACATTACCTACGACGACATACTAAGGATCGAGATGCCACAGGATACCTTCCTGGTGGGCTACGCAGACGACATAGCGGCAGTTATAAGCGCTAGGGACACAGAAGAGGCTAAACGGAAACTGAGACAGGTTATGATCAGAACGAAGACATGGCTGGATGCACATGGACTTCAGCTGGCAATTCAAAAGACCGAACTGCTACTCTTGACAAGAAGACACATACCCATGGAAATAGACATTAATATAGAAGAAGTGTTTTTACAAACTAAGGCATATGTCAACTATCTCGGTATAAGACTAGACTCTAAGATGACTTTCTCGAATCAAATCCAGTATGCGGCAGGCAAAGCGGCTAGGGTAACAGCGCAACTAAGCCGATTAATGGCGAATATAGGAGGCCCACGACAAAATAAGAGAAAGTTGCTGATGGAGACAAGTAATGGTATTCTCCTATATGGTAGTGAGATCTGGGGCGAGAGTATTAGGAGAAATAGGATAAATATGCTACTTGCGGTACAGAGAACATACGCACTGCGGATAGCTTCTGCTTATCGTACAGTATCAACGGCAGCCATCCTTGTTTTATCGGGAACTATTCCGATAGATTTGCAAATAGGAGAAAGGATAAAGATATGGCGGAAAAAACAGAACGGCAGTTTTGAACAGGGTGATAGAGAGTTCATAAGACAGGAGACCATTCAAAGTTGGCAGGAAAAATGGAACGAGGAAACGACAGCTAGATGGATGAGGAAACTACTCCCAGATATTAACATCTGGGTAAAAAGGGTAACCGGAGAAGTAAACTACTATCTGACACAAATGATATCTGGTCATGGATACTTCAGGAAGTACCTGTATAACATAGGAAAGTGCAGCACACCATACTGTTTATATGAAGACGAAGACATAATCGACGACGCTAAACACACCTTTTTCGAATGCTGTAAATGGGCTGAAAAGAGAACAGAATTGGAGAACTTTATGGGCGAAATAAATGCTGAGAGCATAATTGATCGCATGGTACGGAATGAGGGAAATTGGCAAGCAGTATCAAGATACTGCGAGTACATATTGAGAAGGAAAAAACCTGATCTGGATGAAGCAGATTAGGGACTGAGGGCGGATAGGCGAGGACCTGGACGCAGGTCAACACGGACTGGGGCTGCAGAAACGGCCAAAGGGAAACCACCCCGAAGTAATGCATTACAGCGGTCCCGGGGTGGAATCATTTCCGGAGGAGGACAAAGGGGGGTTTTTTAGTCGGTATACCACGCCGGGGAGCCCGACATACCACAGATGGTGACGACCGATCGTGGATGCAGAAATGCATTTTTTACCTCCTTTCCCGCCAAAAAAAAAAAAAAAAAAAAAACTATATTCCCTGAGTTATTTTCCCTCCTTTCCTTAAAATTATTTATAAATCGATTAATAAGTCCAATAGGAAAATCATTGTCAATAAGTATATCCCTAATAATCACCCTATTTTTCTTATGAAAAACTTTATCACTAATTTTCAATACCCCTCCTACAAAATTTTCAGCCGTATTAATTTTAACTTGCCTATTGTGGCTAGAATTATATTTTATAATTCTACCTGAAGCAGTGGGTTTTTGGATACATTAGTTATAAGAAAGGGAAATAAGTTGTTAATAGATTGGTACAAAAAACCCACTGCTTCAGGTAGAATTATAAACTATAATTCTAGCCACAATAGGCAAGTTAAAATTAATACGGCTGAAAATTTTGTAGGAAGGGTATTGAAAATTAGTGATAAAGTTTTCCATAAGAAAAATAGGGTGATTATTAGGGATATACTTATTGACAATGATTTTCCTATTGGACTTATTAATCGATTTATAAATAATTTTAAGGAAAGGAGGGAAAATAACTCAGGGAATATAGTTGAACCGAAAATTTATAAATCGTTAACGTATGTGCCAGGGATGTCAGAAAGGTTGAAGAATTCGAAAGTTTTTGATAAGAATAGATATGGGATGACTTATAGAATGAATAATACAATAGGTAGATTGTTTAGTAATACTAAGGACAAAATACAGAAATGGGATATGTCTAATATCGTATATAAAATACCTTGCGGAGGAAATGATGGGGAAAGTTGTGATAAGGTTTATATAGGAACGACGAAAAATAAACTTAGGACAAGAATTGCTGGACATAAATCTGACCAAAAGTATAGGAATATTTCTTCACAAAAGACAGCATTATCTTCTCACTGTTCCAACTCTGATCACTTTCCGAACTTTGAAAATGTATCAGTTATAAATATTGAAAATAATTATAAACGTAGATATATTGTTACAGATTTATTTTTAAGTAGCTTAATTTACATTATAATTTATTTTAGTTGTAGTAGTTTAAGTTACTGTAGTTTTATTTGTATTAGTTTATTTTGCTGGTTGTTCGAAAATGTTGTTTGTTATTTTGTGTAGCATACTTTTAGGCACTTCTATTATTCGTACCTATTACTTAACGTCTTAATTTAAATGTAACGGTTTTCGAATGTACTAGAATGTACATACGAGAACTTTGTCGAATGTTACCGAACAGCACTGTGTTACTATAAATAGCCGAACAACACAGCTAGCGTGATCAGTATTACAGTAGAGCTTGTAAGGTGCGTATCAAAGTGTGTTTGATAATAAAAGTGTATAACTAAAAGTGTAATAAGTAAAGTGATATAAAAGCAATCTTTGAGTGTGTTTAAGTAAATAAAGTGCTCTTAATTTTAAAACTAATTTCAACTGTTTTTGATTGCAATAAAAGAACTCAAGAGCTTTATTTAAAGGAAATAATCCAACGTTTATAAAAGGTATAAACGTAACAACTGGTGTCAGAAGTGAAATTGCATTATAATAAAAGACATGAAATTTGAGGAGCTTAAAGTTGAACAACTCAAGAAAGAATTGAGTAAGCTGGCATTGCCGACAACAGGTAATAAAGTAGAATTGCAGAAGAGGCTTCTAGATGAATTTAAGCGGCGTAATATGGACATTGATGGTTACGAGTTTGACGAAAAAGAAGAAATGGAAGTTTCTACTCGTGCAACTACAAACAACATAGATTTAAGTACAATGCTTGCTGCTATGATGGAAAAAATGGAAATTAAATTCCAGGAAACCCAAGAAACTTCAAAAGCTAATAATGAAAAATTATTAGCTCAAGTTAAAGTAGAAGTTCAAGAAGTTAAACTAGAAGTTCAAGAAACTTCTAGAGCTATTAATGAAAAATTATTAGCTGAAGTTAAAAAAGAAGTGCAAGAAACAGCTAGAGCTACAAACGAGAAACTTCAAGAAATTTCTGAAGCTGTAAATAACCGAGTAGAGGGCATTGAAAAGCAAGTTAATAAAATTGATAAAAAAATATCTGACCTTGAAGATTGCATAGTTACTCAAGCAAGTGACTTCAATAGCAAATTACAACTACAAGTCAAAGACGTTAACGAAAAATTGCAGTTACAAGTCAAAAATGTTGACGAAAAATTTCAATTACAAGACGAAAAATTTAAAAATCTGGAAATAAAAATTAGTGATCTTCAATGTCATGAGGGACCAGTGCGAATAATTCCAGAAATATCGAGTAGAATAAAGGCCCCTACTTTTGACGGCAGTGCACCATTTAATGTTTTTAAATTTCAGTTTGAAACAGTTGCCAATAGAAATATGTGGAACAATGAAGAAAAGGCTTTAGAGCTGATTTTGGCATTAAAAGGCAACGCAGCACAAGTTCTAGAAAGTATACCCATTGGCTGCAGAGAAAACTACGATGACATAATGGTGGCGCTACAACGCAAGTATGGCGGTGAGCACAAACGAGATATATACCGAATGGAACTACGAGGCAGAATACAAAAAGCTAACGAGTCATTACAAGATTTTGCAACGGAGATCGAACGTTTGGTGCAGCTGACATATCCAGGTGAAAATCACCCATTTTTGGATCAGTTTAAAATTGAAACGTTTGTAAATGGAATACGTGATCCAGAAATAAAGCACGCGGTGTTTGGCATACATAAATCGACGTTTGCAGAAACAGTTTCATATGCACTAACACAGGAAACTGCAAAATTACTCTCTAAGCCACAAATATGTAAGGTGAGAAATCTCGAATTTTCTGCAGAAAGAGACGGAGATATAGTTAATGAAATTAAAAATGCAGTTATACAGGCGTTAGAGGAAAAGCAAGGCAAAGCCAGAGCCAAATGCTATAATTGTGGTAAAAGTGGACATTTTCAACGAAATTGCAAAGCACCAAGGAAGCGGGCTAGATTTGTATCGCCACCTGAGTACAACAAGCTGGAAAACACGCAGTTACCGTTGAAACAGGTTAACACTTATAGGCATGAGCATGATCCCATAACCGAGGGCCCCACAATCTCCATATCAGTTATGCAGCAGAAAAATAGCAACCTTACTGCTTGTGGGTATATCAATGGTCGGAGGCATGTTCTTACAATAGATACAGGAGCATCACAATCAATTATCAGACCTGATATAGTCAAGGAGGAAATCGAACCACTATATGGTGTAAGTCTACGAACAGCTACTGGAGAGTTTGCTAATGTTTATGGAAAAATAAAGGTGAAATTAACTATTGAAAATATAAGTGTTAATCATGTATTTATTGTTGCTGACATTGTGGATGAGGTAATCGTGGGCGCTGATTTTATGATAAGTCATAACATTAATCTGCACATGGGACGAAAAGTTATGATTTGGCGCAACATTGAGATTCCGTTGGATTACTGGACTAAACGACTTCAGGGAAATAAATCCAGTATTGAGCACAGAAAAGGGGTCAAACATGGCAATGAGGATGCACGTTCCAGAAAAATCTGCAGATTGAAGAGTAAACATGGTACAAAACCTGAGGAAGAAGAGTGCGTAATAGATGTTCGACTAACGCATATAGACAAAAGCGGTGAATGGTCAGTGGCGCAAAGAAAAGATCCTATACTGGCAAAGATTATATCAGCCAAGGAAAAAGATAAAAGGCCCACTCGAAACCAAATATCAGCGGAAAGTCCACTGATGAAATCTTATTGGGCGCTGTGGAATAGCCTGAAGGTGGTTAATGGATGTCTATACCGTTTATGGGAAAGTGCTAATGGAAAATCGGTCACAAATCTAATTGTGGTGCCGTCCACTAAAGTCGACGAAGTTTTAAGGGAGTTTCACGAAGGTCTCAGTGGATTTCACTTTGGCATGACAAAAACCCTTAAAAAGTTAAAGCAACGGTTCTATTGGGTTGGCTGTCAACAATCGGTAGCTGGTTGGATAGAAAATTGCGCCCAATGCATCGCAGCTAAAAGCCAAGCAAGAAAAAGTCGTGAGCCATTGCAGAAGTATAACTTGGGTGGCCCCTTTGAGCAAACAAACATGTCCAGCAACAAGATGAAAGCCAGATACGACCGTGCAGCAGAATCTGAAGGCTTTAATGAGGGTCAGCGAGTTCTATTATATAACCCACAACGCAATAAAGGATTGCAAAATCATTGGGATGGACCGTATAAGGTGATAAAGAGAATAAATGATGTGGTGTATAGAATCCAGAAATACAAGAGCCCAAGATCAAAGATGAAAGTGGTTCATCTCGAGCGCCTCGCTAAATACGGAAAAAGTGAATTTATGCCTATTCGGGACGAACAGGCTTAAGCGGGCGGTAGTGTTACAGATTTATTTTTAAGTAGCTTAATTTACATTATAATTTATTTTAGTTGTAGTAGTTTAAGTTACTGTAGTTTTATTTGTATTAGTTTATTTTGCTGGTTGTTCGAAAATGTTGTTTTTTATTTTGTGTAGCATACTTTTAGGCACTTCTATTATTCGTACCTATTACTTAACGTCTTAATTTAAATGTAACGGTTTTCGAATGTACTAGAATGTACATACGAGAACTTTGTCGAATGTTACCGAACAGCACTGTGTTACTATAAATAGCCGAACAACACAGCTAGCGTGATCAGTATTACAGTAGAGCTTGTAAGGTGCGTATCAAAGTGTGTTTGATAATAAAAGTGTATAACTAAAAGTGTAATAAGTAAAGTGATATAAAAGCAATCTTTGAGTGTGTTTAAGTAAATAAAGTGCTCTTAATTTTAAAACTAATTTCAACTGTTTTTGATTGCAATAAAAGAACTCAAGAGGTTTATTTAAAGGAAATAATCCAACATTTATAAAAGGTATAAACGTAACAATATGTTAGAAATGTTACAGATAATTAATGTACCAACTACACAGAGAATTAATTATAAGGCAGATACGGATAATGTTGCACAGAGTTATAGACATTTAATACATAAGAAATAACACTTATACCTATTCATTTATGTTTATATAATTTCCTTGTTAAGTTTTTTTATAAGGAAATTTAATTTTAAATTAATTTTTTAATACATTAAGATAATACTTTATTTATCTACATTTTTTATATTATTTTTTAGAAATATTAATACACTTGTTTTATTACAACAAAATATTTGTTATCAATACTTTTATACATATATAATTATTGTATCATACGTATGTAACATAACATTATCTGTTAAAAATTTTTATATAATATTTGTAATATTCTGTACAAAACCAACATATTTTTATGTTAAAGTATGGACAATAATTTATAAAATTCTTATTAATACTTTAATAATTATGAATTTTTGTTATACAAATTTTTTTCTATTATTACACATACATATTCTTATAATACTATTAACATTTTTTCAACAATTTTTGTTATAATACTTTTTGTTAATATTTTTATATAAATTGTAATTTTTTGTTATACTACATTTTTGTATAATTTTTTATATATGACAAAATGTTTAAAAAAATTTTTTATGTTATTTTCAATTTTGTTAATCAAACTATAAATTTATTTACAAAATAACAAATATCAAGACACAAATCCAACAAAAAACTAATATATAATAAAAAAACGTTTATCCTGATGATGCTACACAAAGAAGTAGCGAAATATTGATCAAATAATATAAAACAAAACAAAAAGATTTTTTATTATTAAAAGGACCTTAAGCTTAAAGAACTATTAAACATATTTTATGTGAGTCATTTTTTTTAATGTGAACAATCATCTAAATGTATATTTAGTAATATTATAAATACAATATGGCCACACCAGCAATATTTCTGATAACTTTTTTCAACCCAATGAATATGGGTACAAAGCACTTAACTAGTAATATACACTACACAATATGCTGTATTATTATATACAGTCAATTCCTTATATGAATACGATTCGGATGTATTTTCTCAATAGATAATTTATGCAAAATGTGTAAAATCCGTCACTATTATCGTGCGACGTCACAGAACGGTAATTAATATACAAACATATTTACTCAAGCTAAGCTTGTGTAAAACACGATTGTGTTTTATAATGATGAGCCAATAATCGTGGCATACGCAAAAGTTGAACTTTATTGAACCCTTTTTATGTGCCGCCTAAAACAACTTAGTAAATGAATGTTATCCGCTGCGTCCCGCTACCATTGGTCCATCACTATTAATTTAATCAATGTCAGGGTTACCGTTAGGAAATTTTAAAAAAGTGTCACTCACCAAAAAAAACTTTTAGAAAAAAAAGTCGCACACAATTTTTTTGATGTTTTTTTTTATAAAAAAAAAATAAAATTACAACCCAAACAAAACATAAAACGAAAAAGTATTCAATATTATTTTAATATACATTTGTATTTTACATATATGGGCATTTAAATAAAAATATTGCATTAAAAATATACTTTTTACTTTTTTTTTGTTTTTACTGATTACTGATACCGAAACTGAAAATTGCACTAAAAATTTCAGTTAATTTTACTGAATTAAATTTAAGTAAACAGTAAAAATGTATTATATTAAATTAACAATTGTTCAATTCACAATCCCATATTGTATTATATGTCGTCTACGGAAATACAGTTTTGATTTATATACTTGTGAGCATAATTTCGGTTGTAACAGTTATATTGTTAAAAGTCAATTTATATTAAATGCCAGGCAAATAAAAAGTTAGAGAGTAACAAAAAATATTTTAAAATAAATTTAAGTTATAATTTTAAACAAGTATAAAAAAAAATTAAAAGAAATATATTTTATTATTTTGGAAGAAAAAAAAAAAATACTACAAAAAATTATTTTTTTTCTGCAGAAAAAAATTATATTCCATCCCTGTATAATTCTAATACAAACTTTAAAGTCCTATGACTTTAAATCGTATGTTATACAATATAATTTTAATAATTTTATAACATAAAATGCATTCCACTCGGCTAGTTGTCGGTAAAAATATAATTTTTCAGATTATTCTTTCATTTATCACAAATAAAAAAATTCTTTGTAACAATAAGAATGTTAATATGAACTCGAGCCTGATTAGAAAATTTGAATAGTAGTTTAAACAGAAAAGTTCGATAAAATAAAATATAATAAAAAAATAATAATAAAAATTTCGAACAGGGGACACCCGGGTTTGAACCGGGGACCTCTCGATCTGCAGTCGAATGCTCTACCACTGAGCTATATCCCCATTTTTGGTAAATTAGAAAAAACCTTAATAGGAATATTTCTTAACAACCATTGAAAATAACGCATGCGCTATTTAAGGGTTAAAAATAATAAAAAATAAAATAAATAAATAACGTAAAAAGCTTTAAGGGTAGAACAGAACAATAGAACTTTTATGGTTCAGGTACGCACTAAATTGTAAAAATTTGGCTACAGCCAGAAGGACTAACCATTTTTAAAATTAACGAAAATATCAAAATAATGATAAAATTGAAAATATAGTGACGTTATTTAAATGTTTATATGAAAAATAAAATAAAAAATTTTATTGTCATTATGTGTGTAACAAAACAAAAATTTATTTAAGAACTGGCATGGTAGAAAAATAGAAGGTATGTAGTTTCATAAATTTTTTTGTTTAACAAAATTAGGACAAATTTAGATAAACAAAAAGGACGATTACGCCTTAGGACTTTTTAATGAGTTATTTTTATCTTAACAGGATATTAACTACTTATATACTTAATAATAAATTCGTATGATTAAGAATTTCAGAATATAATAAGATGTTATTCTTAAGTCAAATGTTATTTTGCTAAGGTGATTTGTGTACGTACATATGTTTATAGTTATTTTGTTTCTAATGACAATTTACAAGGTGTCAATTATCGTTCTGTGTAACTATGAAATGAAAAGTATTTGCGTGCCTATAATCTGGTGCCACTATACATATATTTTACTACACAAACACTTTTTATTTTAAAGTTTCACAGAACAAAATCATTTTCTGTGAAATCTTTATCTTATACATTTAAAGACAAGTCGATTTTTGTTACACAGCTTGCGCTTCTATTTAATTCAACTACTTACATGTAAGTTTCTTTGCTGTTAATAGAAAAAAGAACCCATTTCGTCTCTAACCAAATAAATGCATTTAAAAAATAACAAATCTAAACAATAAGAAATAAGTTCTGACTTGCAGAATCTGATAATAGCCTTCACAATAACATCATCGTAGCGTAACTTAGATTTCAGATTATACGCCGTTTTCTTTATTATTTCCGGTACTCATATTGTTAAAGGAAATAAATATTCGCCAGATATTATCTTTTCTTAATCATTAATATTATTGTAACAATGTTTCAAAAGCCAGTAAATAGTGTAAGAAAGACTTGAACATTGAAATAAAACCTGGATCAGGAAGAAAAAAAGGTGTAACATGAAAAAGTCAAACAACTTTAAAAAAAAAACACCGAACACTTCTCGTAAGCAGAGCGTTATGTTGAATTCTCTGGTTCTTTTCTGCGCAGCTAATCCTAAATTGAAGTCTTATAATGTTTTAAGTCATAATGAGATATAGAACAAAATAAGAGCGAAGAGTTGAGATCAAATTTTATAAAAAACTAGCTGACCCGGCAAACGTTGTTTTGCCATATAAATTATTTCTAGGAAATATTTTTTACATTAAAAAAAATGTACCACATATCGTCGTTCGTAAATTATTGTGTTCTATGATACATATAAAACATATACAAATAGAACACAATAATATACGAACGACGATATGTGTTCTATGGTACACAGATCTATCTTAGTTTAAAATTTTATCGAAGTCGTTACGTTATTTTGGTGAGGCATGAATTGTCCCTTGGGGTGAGTCACCCTTTATGTTTGGTAGTATGAAAAATAGATGTTGACCGATCCTTAAAAGTTTATTTCTGCATTGGCTACATTAAAAATTGTGTACAATTTGAAGAAAAATACTAAAAATGTTATCGATGTAAACACATTATTAAAAAAGTGGGCGTGGTAAAAAAGTATCCTAATAATCATATCAGAGTCTTAGTTATATTATGTAAAAAATTTAAGAAGATTGGTCCAGCAGTCTGGCTTACTTGAGGATACGTGAAAAAAGGCGTGGCGTTGACAGGTATGAAAAATAGACGTTGAGCGATTCTCAGACCTACCCGATATGCACACAAAATTTCATGATAATTGGTCGAGCCATTTTGGAGGAGTTTAATCACAATCACTACGACAAAAGAATTTTATATATTAGATTCACTTGTTGTGTAATGAATGATGAAACTGATATTCTGGCAGACTTTTTACAACTTTCGGGTCAAGATTGTTATGTGGCTGATAGATGAAGTAATGTTCAAATGTGGCAAATGAAGCCAATCATTTGTGACATCAGGCACGATAAACACAGAAATATATATTACGGAGTGTCTGCAAGCAAAAACGGTTTTTACCTTTCTTAAAATAGCACAAGATTTGTTCATATTTTTGGACCAAAGAATAATGTAAATTTTGTACCTCGCAAGGCAAGCCCTCCCAACTATCCAGAACTTTGGCCTGTGAAAAGGTATTGGGCTTTTGTATAAAAAGAATTAAAGAACACAGGAAAGACATCCAGGACCGATTTTAAGCATAATTGGACCACCTCGTTCATAAGGGTAACGGAAGCAATTATTAAATCTTTAATCGAAGGATTTTTTTAATTTAATAGATAAACTTTATTAAACCAATAAAGAATTTAATGTTTTAAAACAAGTTTGAGTATTTTTGAAAATTTTAATATTGAAGTTTTATTTAACTTAATACAAGTATTAAGTTAAATAGATCCGATTCGTCCAAAACTTTTTACAAATAGTCCTAGAGGTGTTTCATATTTAAACGTAGTAACAAACGGTATTGATTATTCTGGAGCATAAAAATATTGATTTTTATGGTAAAAATATGGGAAAAGCAGAGGCAGTCATGTTTAAATGCTTACATATAACTCAGCAAGTTATGCAGCCATTTCCGAATATTTTCAACAGATTGATATTGATTGATTAAAATAATTTGATATTAAGATACAAACAATACAAAGTATACAAAAATTGTAAATAGAAATTGTGTTCGTCTGATAGATAAGATTCGACACAAACAAATAAAATGTATTCATATTTGTTATTTTTGCCTTAGTCTCTATAATTATGAATACTATATCGGGTGATTCATCGAGAGATTTGAAAGATAATGTGAAATAAATCACATAAATTTTTATAGTGAACATAAAGTTTTTATTACCGATTGAAATATTAATTTATGGCATTTACTGTTTGAAAATGATATTATGTAAATGTTGGTCTGAGGTGATCCATATGCTTAGCGATTGGTATCTCGCGAATAACACGAGTAATATTGGTTTCCAAAGCGTCAATCGTAGCTGGCTTAATCCTGAAGACTACAGACTTTATATATCCCTTGAGAAAATAGCAAAAGGCGTTATATCGCACGACCGCACCAAAACGTGAAATAAAGTGCTCAACAAGTTCATTGCTTTAGGACTTGTGGCCATAGCTGCCAGATTTGACGATTTATCGTCATTTTGACGATTTTACGTGCTAAAATTAAGTGTTGACGATTTGACGATTTATGCTATGTTTTTGACGATTTTCAAGAATTCAAGTTTGCAACATTTTTCATTACTTTTATATCAACCTTAAACTAAATAAAAATAATTTGTAACGGTTTTTTATGTTATTAATAATAGAACAGAGTGAAAGAGATACATCGATCATTATTTAATGTGTTTGTGTGGGTAATTTTTCCACTTTGTACATTTTTATCATAGTATATGCCACATTTTATCAACAGATACCTACAACACAAACAAATATAAATTTGGAAACGCGTTTAAAACAATTTTAGTTTTTTAAGTAAATTTATTTAAAAACAAGTGGCAAATTAATAGCTTTAAGACTTAGAAAAAATTGTAAGTTCTTTTTAATTATACATTAAAACCTTAAAAATCAAACATTATATTTTCTATAGAAAACCAAGATGATGAAAATTGTAGCAGCTTTTCCTCGGTAAGTAGAAATTTCAAAAATTTTTTTATAAAAAACTTTGTAGTAGCTTAAATGAAATTTTAATGCTGTTTTTCACAGGTAACCAACAAGAAGAAGAAGAAAATTAAGGAAGACTGGTTTGCAGATTCAGAAATAAATGTATGGGCTGAAAAGAGAAACGATGTGGTTTATTTTGGCGTTGTGCTCGTCTTCCGCTTGTCTAAAGCTACCCTAAATGATTATATAATTATTTGTCAAATAGTCCAAAAAGATGCAGCCAATTTATTATTTTTTGTATTTATTTTTCGAAATGAATTCTAAATTGTATTATATTTATTGCCATGTTCTTAACTTTAAAGGGTCTAATAAAACCACTGGTCTCTCTAGATTTAAAAAGTTTGCTATGTTATCCATTAAATAAAAATGTATTGTTTTGAAAAATGCGTTTTTTTATTTTGACGTTTTTATGACGATTTGAGTACACCATTTGACGATTTTGACGATTTTTTCCTCCAAATTAGACGATTTTACCCCTAGTTTATCTGGCAGCTATGCTTGTGGCACCGTTTTGTTGTTACTCACCGAAAGCATGCGATTAAATTTTAGGAAGCTCATAGTCTGTTAAAATAGTGCGATAACGGCTACCATCGATGATAATATTCTGATTTTTGAAGAAAAATGGACCAATGATTCTACTAGTCATAAACCACACCATACCGTTATTTTTAATGGAAACAATGGTAGCTCTTGGTACGTTTTGGGTCGCTCATAAGCCCAAATATGATTATTTTGTTTATTAACATACTCATTGAGCCATAAATGTGCTTCAAAATTTACGATAAAACACCGGAAAAACATTTTTTACAGAACACTGTTTTTTGTAGTACAGCTGAGCAATTTGGAGACGCTGTTGTTGTGTGAGGGTTTCCATGTAACTTGCCAAACGATATTGAACGAAACTAACAAATCACTTCGATATGAGTCATGCGTGATCTGTCAGCTTTACAAGCTTTACGATAAATTATCCGATACTTCTGCAACTTTTTTTTATTTTTCTTATTTACCAATCATTGATCACTTGTACACTTTAGCCGTAACAAGTTGTTTGTGCTTAATATTGTATACAATGTAGTCTTTAATTAACACATGTGATTTGATACTCTAAAGTACTAAATGAAAAAAAATATACAATTTTATAATGACACCAGAACACCATGACACTTTAGTAGTGAAGGTTATGATTACGATGCAACAACTACTGGTTCGAATTGTATTTTAATTGCAAATATTACTACTGGTTTGTGATATAAAAACGGATTTTTTTTTAAGTTTAGTTTTTATAGCAAATAAAGATATTAATAAACTTATTTATATTTCCAAAGATGCTTTTATATCTAAGTTACAAACATTTATAAACCGTTTATTTCGGTTTATAAAATGGTTTTTAATATATAAGAAACTGGGGACCATATCGCATTTAAACGCATTTAATTTTTTGTTCAAAAATTTTATTTAAATAAATAACTTGGACCATGATTATTGAATAAACAAATGTCAGAATACTATGTTGGAAATGGTGATTTTTCTTAGTGCAACTGTTAAAATCCGTTTTTGACATGCAAATAAATGTTTAAACTAAATGGACTCAACTGACATACTTAAGCGGTTTAATTTCAAAATTTTTTATCAAAAGTCACCAGTAGCTATTCTTTAAGTTTTTCTTCCCGGTAATGTATTTTAAGACCTTAAGCCGATGTTGTTAGTTGCTTTCACATATGTACATGGAGAAATATTTTTTTTTAGTTATGTCAGTTCTAATGTTTATAATACTTTTAAAATTATTTGTATACCCTTCACAAAGTGAAAAAGGGTTTGTCATTCCGTGTGAAATGTCTACAATTTTCGTTTTCGACCCCATAAAGTACATATTTTCTGAAAGCTTGTGAATAGGGAAGTCGATTTAGATGTCAGTCTGTCCGTCTGTCCATCTTTTCGTGTGTTGGTTGAAATCAACTTTTGGAAGCCACCATACGTTCCTCAGATCTGTGTATAGTATCAATCTTTTGAAAATATTCGGGAATAAATCGCTATTGAAATTCAGCACAACCGCCCATATTTTTTTGACTGCCTCTGTTTTTCCCATATTTTTACCACCAAAATTAAAATTTTGCATAGAATAATTAATAGGTGTATTTGCTACTATTTGTAGATATAATATGCCTCTAGAGAAATTCGTGAAATATTTTGCATAAAGCGGGCTCTAATCGGTAAAGTTATAGGCAAAATTTATTTTTTTTAAATATATATTCTAAAAATTTACAAACGAAAATCAATTTTTTTCAGCTTTTAGACAACCGAGAGAGTCAATATTGGTATCATCTGAAAGGACTTGACTAGCGCAATATAAGCACTATAAAAAAATTTTAATTCATGTTGGCCACCACTACAAAATGGCGGACAATAAATTTATATATGAGCCAAATCTGGTATTTCAACTTCTTTAACACCCTCAATATTGGTATAAAATGAAAGCACTTGACTAGTAGAATACAGTTAACTACGTAAAAATTAAAAATCAAAGATGACGTCGAAAATAATAAGGAAAAATGGCGTATAACATGAAAATAGGTTAAGCTGCGATGTAGGATTATACCTATGTTCACGATGGTGAAGGGTATTATCAGATTTGGCACTGCCGAATATAGCACTCTTACTTGTTTTTATATGTGTATGCGGAATTCCGAATTTTTAAGACATATTTTAATATGATATATGTATGTAATACTATTTGAGTTAATTTTTTCATATAGTGCAATTTTAAATTGGCACACGATAAGAATCAAGTAGTTTTTAATTTTAATTGTGTTAGTATCGTTTAATTTATTTAGATTTAGATATAAATTCAATTCAAAACCCTAGTTGTATCGCAAGGCATATTTATTCATCAGGTAATTGCAGTTCGGAGAGACCTTTTTTGTTTATATTTTTTATATATGAAGTTTGACATTCGAAATAAATTGGAAAAGAGAGAAAATTATTTTTTATTTATGCATTTTGACAGCTGAAACTTAAAATAAGTGTTGAAAAAAATAATCAGATGTCGAATCAAGAGTACCTGATGAATAAATATGCCTTGGTTGTATCGTAAGAACTATTGATACTACTCTTGTATGTGTTTACAGTATTGTATGCCTGTTGTTGATAATTTCCATTAAAACATTTTCTATAACAATACCATTTCATTTCATATGTTTTTAAAGTGGTGTATTGGATTCATACAGGAATGAAACATGGAAACTTTTTACAAAATCAATAAATAATTTTTGTTATTTTTTTTTTCATCCAAACTGATAAATATATAATAACTTTTTATCTTAAATGTTTTGTTGATTTTTTCTATCCTTGCTAAAATTTTTTACTAAAAATTGTTTTAAAATATTTTTTGGAGCTCTGCAGAAGTAACAATTGATCAGCTTTCCCATTCCTGATTTTTATTTACTTGACGTTTAATATTATTTGACATTTGGCATTACAAGCATACACCGATACAACAAATAAATAAACTAAATAAATAAACTAAAACTGTATTTCAATAGACAATACAAAATGCAATACGAGGTTGTGAATTGAACAATTGTTTTTTTTGTTGATGTTTTTCTCTATCAATATTGTTTAGTTATAATAATTTTAAATTACATTTTATTTTTAGTAACTTGTGGTCATCGTTTCGGTTACTCTGAACCAAATCAAAGACGATGGGCCCGCCATCATGGTCATTGTGCGGGCAAAACTCAGTCACCAATAGCGGTGCATTCAAGTAAGGTAATTCATACATTCATTCCTACCCAGAAAAAACAATTAAATTTTTCGAATTGATAAAATTTTTCTGAATATATTTAGTGCTGACCCTTGCGAACAAATAATAAATAAATAAATCTAGCCCAGCTAAAACTAGCTATGGGCAAAAACCTAAGTTAAACCTTAAAATTTTTATCACAATAAAAATCTTCAATATCAAACAAATTACAATAACAAACAAATGTTGTTCTACAAATACAAGTTTCCGTATTTGGTCAGAAAACATAGTGCAGGGTCCAAATTACGGTATTCCATAAGTATCAAAATTTTAGTTAAATGTGCGGGTTTTTCCTGCTTTAAGTATAGATTTAATTAAAATTATAAAATTTCACCTTTAATATAATACTGTAATTTGGCCGTTAGTATAAATAAAATAAAAATACATATGTATTACATATTGACCAATTGTCAGAATATTAGTTTTTGTTTCAGCTAGCGTAAACAAGTCTTAGGAAAGTGTAATAGCGTCCTTGTATTAGATTAGCTGAATACTATTTAGCAAACTAAAGGAGGCCTGAAAATTTAAAATTTTTAAGAATATGTACTTCTTATACAATAGAAAACCTTAATTCAGTCCCAACTGCATACTATCTAGCCTTAAATTTGCAATTTTTTTTGGTTTGTAGCTTATGAATATGTGTAATTAAACCATTTTTATTGACCTATATCTTTCTAGGTACATTTTGAGATGTTATATTTTCATATAAAAGGTTTGAAAAAGTTATTGATAAATCATTTATAGGGAAATTGTAATAAATTTTATATTTAAGTAATTATTAAAATTTTTTATTTATTTCAAACATTTGCCGATTTCTTTCTTATATTTATAATAATTTTTGCAAAGTTTGCAAGATCTATTTTTTTAACCAGGTTTAGAGTACTCTTATCCAAACAGCTGATTGGTTTTTTAACCACATACAAGTGGTGCCAAATTTTTTTTAATTTGTCTGCATCTGTCTAACTTAGTTTTATTTTTATCTACAATAAATAATTCGTGTACTGTAGTATTAACGTTCAAAATGTTACAAAAAATAAAAAGTCAAGAATATAAGGATTTTACTCTAAACTTATTAAAAAATGAATTAAATTAAAAAAAAGGCAAATAAAATATTTGACATATGTCAGCAAAAGTACAAAAACAAAATACATGTGTATTTTCTGGTATTACATTTTGGACGTTTCATTTGTATTATATATTTGTTTAATTTTTAAATCTAGGCTATAAGTTCAATGCGATAATGACAGAATATCTAGGAAAAGTTAGTTATCCGATACTAGCTGAGTGAAATGCATTTTCGAAACCAGCTACGGTTTCATCAGAAGCACTTTTTTGATTAGAATTCAGGTGTTGTGTGTAAATATCAACTATTTAACTCAGTATTGTATTGAAACATAGAATTATTTGTCCTAATTAATTTCATGCTTTTTCATATACATATCACATGTGGTTTTTCATTGTTGTATGTACCTTGGTGAAGGATAACTTATAATTCTGCCTTGGTAAGTACATATTTTCTTTATATTGACAATTTACTCTAAATGGATTTTTTTTTGCAATTTTCAGTTTTTAAAATTTTTTTTAAAATCAGCTAAAAATTGTTTTTGATAAAATTTTCTATTATGAAAATTTTTGAAATTGTTTCTATATTAATAGGATTTTGTAAAAAAATTTTAGAACTTTTTTTAAATTTTTTAGAAACAATTTAATAAATGCTCTATTAACGAATAGTTTAAAAGGGCACTAAAGACTCAGCATAGTCATATATGCATTACAAATATTTTAAAGATTTTTAAATTTAATTTCATATTTTTTATTAAAATCTTTTTAGACCATAGCGCTGTATATGCCTGCTGTCGATATGATTGGTTATCACAATGTACTGCCGTATCCTTTAACGATGACTAACAATGGCCATACTGGTAAGCAAATCGATTTAACACCGTTGTTAATCTCCGCAGGAACTAAAACAACTTACTTCTTTCCTTTCTTGAATCTTAATAACGATTAATTTTATTTTCTTATATTATCTCCTTATATACTACAATTCTTATCACTAACCAATAATAATATATTTTTCTTACATACTAGAAACCTTATCACTAAACTCAACATACTTAGTAACCCTTTGTCCATCGTAAGCAAACAGTTCTTTTGGATTATCCGTACTCTGTTAATGACTGTTTACTTAGGCTAGACCAACGGGTACACTATAATTATTTGTTTGTTTAGGCTATTGTTTGCTTAGGCTATTGTTTGTTTACACTACGTTTCAACACATGTGTTGTTTGTTTATTCGTTATGACAATAATAAATAATTTAGTTTATACAATCTTAACATTCTGGCGGCCTTGAAAGATTGTAATTGGTTTATAAAATCTTAACATTCTGGCGGCCTTGAAAGATTGTAATCTTTCAACAAGTTATATCCTAGCTAATATTTACATATATAAAAAAAATCTAATTGTATTATTGATGACGGAATATCTTTTATGTTAAAAGAATTACACTAACCTAGGTAGAGCAACGGCTGCGGGCAAATAATTTGATGATATTACGCACAGCTTTCTTAATATGTAAACGACTGCAACAATAATCACACAGATTATTATGATTGTTGTAATGCTGATCCCATAATGTGTTAGATGATGAACGCCTAATCGAGTGTTCAGTCCGAATAAGTTGGTCGTTGTTGGAATGTCCGGTATTTTGTATATTTCCATTTCACCATCAATTTTAATGTGAGCAATGGATGGTATGGAGCTCGAGATGTTAATTATGGGAAAAACATAGCTTAACTCCGCATAAAATAACTCATGGGCCCAAAGATTCACTTCAGTTGACTCGAGGTGACACTGAGCGTGTAATTTTAAAATACCAGCACCTTGTATAATGACAGGATGACTTTTATCGTCACATATTACATCTGCTGATGTATCTTCCTTAACAGAAAATACCCATGAATTTGCGGTGTGCATTTGTTGCCAATAGTTCTGAAACCTTTTTATTTCTATTTTACAACTGTTTGGAATTTCCTTTGCTTTTAAGAAGAGTTCCACCTCGCAACCAGTTTCACCTCTAGTATTAAACATTGGATGAATCTGATAGCATAATATCAACCGATTCATCTTTTGGCAATGACCAAATTCGTTATCATTTAACTTGTAGTATGAATTTTTGCGTTCATCGATCAGGATATATCTATCAGCTGTATGAATTTCTATCGATAACCCGTCGTGTAGAATGGGATACGTATAAACTTCGTACGCTTCAAGAATCTCATTGTTGATTAATGGCAAGCGTATATTAAACAAGATGAAATCTTTCGTTGTTCTTGTTGATACTTGTGCCACCTTGGCTAATTCAATAGGATTTTCTGCAGGAAGACGCAACTTCCTGCTTATCGTTTTCTTTATGATTTCAATTTGTTGCTTAAATTTCTTCACAGGCAAAATTCGGTGAATAACATTGCCTTTCAGATTTAAAAATACCTCAATTATATCTTCTTGGATTTCCTCAAATATTTTTACCGACGTCAAAATGTTTGTTATAGCACTAATTCGAGCTGCTTCGTCTTTTGTCTCATGTATTTCGACCTCCAATGACTTTATTGACTCGCTCAGCTTTACAATATTTTTGAAAACAACCTTGTTTTCCTTCTTAATTACATCCATTGTTATATCCTGAACAGATGAAATCTTTTGAACGATATTCCGTAGGTCTAGATTATCTTCCGAGCTTTCTTTCAGTTTCTTCGACATTTCTTCGGCATGCTCTTCGTCCATTAAACCGAATAATGCATGATGAATACTACCCACAAACGGAAAAAGAGATCGGGCTGTACGACTTGGAACTGAAGACATTATTAATTCATGCCTGTTTAAGATTCGATCATACAGATTATGTAGATTTTGTCCTGCTGATGATGCAAATATTTGGGCTGTTTTTCTTAGGTTCTCAAGCGTATTCATGGCTTCATCTAGGGATATTTTGGCTGTCATATATTCAGATATGTTGACGTGTACTAATATATTCCAAGAGTTAGTTGACAACCCTACCGTGCCTACCTTCTCAAAAAATATGCCTGTATTATTACTAAATCTTTTTATATCATATTGCGCATTAACAGGATTAAGTATTGCTAACATTGATAACAACATTACTAACATATTTTTATTTTTTAATCTGTTAGTGGCTTTATTTTTCTTATTATTAATATCAGTACTTATCTTATCATTATTATCTACATTTAAACAATCTACATTTTCTTTTTTATTTTTTACCCTAGTAGCACCTGCTATATCATATTCTACATTATCAGTGGGAAAAGGACAAACATTGTGGATTGACCTTTTGGTCTCCCCATTGCTGGTTCTTACGTCCACCATTCTGCATAGCCCATCCGATCCTAATATGGTTCGGATGATCCTCCCCCGCCTCCAGCACATGGGAGGAATGTTGTCTTCCTTTAAAAGTACTAACGTTCCCGGTTTAATATTTTCTTTGGGTTTGTTCCATTTATACCTTTTTTGTAATTCGGATAAATATTCCAAAGACCAACGTCTCCAGAAGTCTTCCATGTTGGCTTGAACTGATTTCCAATGGTAGCATTGGTTATTTGATGAATCATTAAAACTGGTCAATGATTCACCAATTAGAAAATGTCCCGGAGTTAAAACATGCAAGTCATTAGGATCATTGGACAAAGGAGTCAATGGTCGTGAATTTAAGATTGCTTCTATTTGTGTCATAAGAGTGTATAATTCTTCGTATGTCATTATCCCTTCTGTTACTTTATGAAAGTGTTTTTTCACGGATTTGACGGTAGCTTCCCATAAACCTCCTACATGAGGTGATCTTGCTGGTATGGTAAGCCATTCAATTCCATTATTTTCACAGAAAGTATCTAAATTCTTATTGTGATTAGATTCAGTAAATAGCTGATAAATTCTATTAAGGCTGTTGGCAGCACCTACAAAATTTGTTGCATTGTCTGAATATATTTTTTGTGGGCAACCTCGTCTAGCAACAAATCTTTTTAAAGCACCTATAAACGCCGCTGAGGTTAAATCTGAAACTAATTCTAAATGTACTGCTTTTGTCGCAAAGCAAACAAATACACATACATATGTTTTGTCCGTCTTTTTTCCTCTTATCTTGTAATGAATCGTAATGGGACCTAGAAAATCAATTCCTGCATTTAAAAACGGACGAGTTCTTCTAACTCGATCCTCTGGTAAGTTTCCCATCAACTGATGTAACTGTCTTGAGCCTTTTCTAAAACACCTGTAACATTTGTTCACTATTTTCCTAACTAGTTGCCTTCCTCGTAATGGCCAAAAACGTTGTCTGGTTATCGTTAATAGTCCTTGCGGACCTACATGTAGATGTTCTGTATGTAGATGTTCTATTAATAATCTCACAATATTGTCCTTGTACGGTAAAACAACTGGATGTTTAGCTTCATATGCCAAGGCACTCTTTTCTAACCTACCTCCTACTCTTATTAACTCTTGATTATCTAGAAATGGACATAATGTTGTAAGTTTTGATGATTTTGGCAGGCTTTTTTTCATTTTTAAAGCTCTTATTTCGTCTTTAAAGTGTTCCCTTTGAATATCTTTTAAAATTACTTTTAATGCTTCTTTTTTGTAAAATAAAAATGGTTCAGATTTCTGTTTTCTACTTAAATGTATAAATTTTAGAACATATGCTATGATATTTTGAAGGCAATTAAATTTGTTCCTATGATTGATTTTGCTATATAAAGATTCTACCTCTTTTATTAGCAAAACATTTAGTCCTCTTTTTTGCTCTGGAATTATTGGTTCCAAAATAAATGAAGAGAAATACGGCTCGGTTTTCTGTAAAAATTTAGGACCTTTGAACCAGAATTCGTTTTGAATTAATTGCTCTGCCATTAGTCCTCTTGATACAAGATCAGCTGGATTTTCCTCTGACCTCACATGTTTCCAATATTCTATATCGGTATTAGCCTGTATGAAACTGACTCTATTAGATACAAACAATTGCAAACGTGCTGGATCTAATCTTAACCAGCTTAAAACTATTGTAGAATCAGTATAAAAATAAATATTTTTAAATTTTATTTTAAGACTCTCAACCACTACTTTCATTAATTCTGTTAATAATACACTGGCACATAATTCCAAACGTGGAAGTGTAACTATTTTTATTGGAGCAACTCTTGATTTTGATGCTGCCAAATATGAATGTATTTTCCCATTACTATCGATTGACCTTATATAAATTGCTGCACCGTAAGCCTTCATTGATGCATCACAAAAGCCATGTAGTTCTATTTGTATTGGTTTGACACCAATAAAATGTCTCGGTATTGTTATTTTATTCAAATATTTAAAACTATTTCTTATAGTTCTCCATTTGTTGCCGATTTCTTCCGGCACTCTTTCATCCCAATTAATTTTTAATTTCCATAATTCCTGCAATAATATTTTTGTACTCACCATGATAGGTCCAACCAATCCTAACGGGTCAAATAGCCTTGAAATTTCTGCCAATATTGATCTTTTTGAAACGGCTTCCTCTGTCACCCATTTACAGTTTATTCTTAGTTCGTCTGTGTTTGGATTCCATATTATACCTAAAGCTTTAATAGAATTTGAAATTTCTGATTTAATATTAAGATTTTCTACTATATATTTTTCATTTACTCCTTTTACAATTGACCTATCATTGGTGCACCACTTTCTTAAGGGCATACCAAATTCGAGCAATATGTTGTCTAAATTTTTTCTCAGTAGTGTAACCTTTTCTAAACAATCTCCTCCAGTCATTACATCATCCATATAAAAATCGTTTTTTATGATTACACATTCTTCAGGAAATTGATTTGATTTCCAATCTGCAATCTTTTGTAGGCATTTAACCGCCAAATACGGGGCAGATGCCGTACCATAAGTTAAAGTTTTGAGAGCATATGTTCTTACTTCCTCTGTTGGATTCCAGCGCCAGAATATTAACTGATATTTTTTATCGGTTTCTGATACCCAAATTTGCCTGTACATTTTTTCTATATCTGCCGAAAAAACATATCGATGTTTCCTAAATCTCAGTAAAATATTGAACAAGTTCTCCTGAATTTTAGGACCCGTATGCAAAATATCATTCAATGAGACATTGGTTGTAGTTTTGCATGATGCATCAAACACCACTCTCAATTTTTTAGTTGTGCTTTCAGGTCTTATTATACAATGATGTGGTAAATAATACGTGTTGCTTATAAAATTTGTACTGCTTAATAATTCCATATGCCCCATGTCTAAGTATTGTCTCATAAACTCACTATACTGTTGCTTTAATTCTGGACTTTTGCCCAATTTTCTTTCTAAAGCAAAAAATCTTCTTTTAGCTATAAAGCTAGAATTGCCCAACTTACTCATATGGTATTTAAAAGGTAATGCTACTTGAAACTTACCATCTGCCAATCTTTTGACATTTTGATTAAATAATTTTTCACACTGTTTTTCAGTGGCTGTCAAATTATTTATTTTTGGTACTTCTTCTAGTTCCCAAAATTTTTCTAATACACTTTCGCACGTTGTGTTTACTGTAACCTTTTTAGTTCCACTAGTATTATCCAATTTTGTCATACTATAAGCTACCCAACCTAATTTTGTATTTTGTAATTTGGTTTTTGTTGTTTTGTCTTGTAGCTTACCATTGCATATGAGATCAAATACAAATTGGTTTGATAGAAGTAAATCAATTCCTCTTGGTGTATTATATTCAGGATCTGCTAATTTTATATCGGCAGGAAAAGTTCCTGCTAACATTCTTGAATTTGGTACATCAGACACAATCTTATTCATTACTACTGCATTAAGGAAAGTTTTGTAGTTAGAAACTTTTGACCTTATGTTTATGCCAATTTGTTCTTGTACCGATGATTTTTTCATTTGTAAACCTTCAATCTTTTTATTTATCTTAGTAATATCAGGCAAATTTAATTTGTTCTTAAATTCTTTTGTTATGATATTTAACTGAGAACCATTATCTAACAATACGCGACAATCTACCCATTTATTATCCCCTGTTTTTACCTGGACAATTGCTGTAGATAAGAAAACATAATCATCATTATTATCTTCATTATCACTATTCACTAAAATTGTTTTCTGTTGGGACTTTTCTTCATGGATAAGAGTGTTATGATCATGTTTGCATATTCTGCACTTAAAATCACTAAAACATTTTTTTGTAAAATGACCTGGGGAAAGACATCTGTGACACAGTTTAAAATTCTTTACTTTCTCCAATCTATCTTTTATAGATAGATTTCTAAATTTAGCGCATTTAAATAAATTATGACCTATAGAGCATCCCAAAACACATTTCGTATTAATTACCTTTAAAAATTTTGAAGAACGTTCCTCTCTTCGATCTTCTGGTCTTTTGGAATTATAAAATTCTTTTTGATTAATTGGACGAAAATTATTTGTGTCATCCTCCCCTTTTGTAAATTGCTGACTTGCATCCAAAGAATATTGAACTTGTTGCAAGAACTCAATCAATTTCTCCACCTTTGGCAAATCTCGAGATGAGCCCAAGTATTGTTCAAATTGGATTCTCATTTGATCATCCAATTTTCGTTGCAATATAAAACATATTAAGGACTGATACATTTCCGTTGGGTCAATTTTTACCACATTCAGTGCTTGTAGACTTTCGTTGACTACATCCAAAAAATTTCTAACACTTTTAGAGTTACACCTCACTGAAGGAGCGTCAAGGATAGATTTAAAATAAATTGAAGTAGTCGCTCTATTATTGGAATAGTATTTATTCAATATTTCCCAAGCTATATCAAAATTTTCTTCTCTGGAGGGTAATTTAGCTATTTTCCTTATCGACTCTCCACCTAATTTTGATTTTAATATACACATCTTTTGTGTTTTCGAAATTGGTTGAGCTATAATTAGTTGCTCAAACAATTCTCTAAATGTATCCCATTCCGTAACCTTTCCATCAAATTGTGGTATGTCAATTGATGGCACTGTAAATGGAAGGGTTTTCAAGTTTTTTCCAATATCTGGAATCTCCTGGTATGAATCACGCAGTGAGTAAAAAACTTCAGTCAACTCATCATCAGGAAATTCTCCAATATATTCAAAGAACACCTTTTCTGCAAGGCTAAATTTTTCTTTTACAACATCAATTGTTATATTTCCACATTTGAAATTGTCTATTTTAACTTCTACCTCATCTAAGATGTACTGAAATTGCCGTTTCAGTCCAAACCTTTTCTTATTCTCATACTCCACTTTTCTAGCAAATTCTTTCATTTCATCTTCCCCCTGAGATCTAAAATTTTGCGTCTGCATTTTCGAACCAGAAGCAATTTGCTGCTGTGCTCCTTCCTGCATTATTTTTTTTTTTTTTTTTTTTTTTTTTTTTTTTTTTTTTTTTTTAAATTGCTGATACAATCCTTCAAAACTTTCTGAAGTTTCTTGCACCTTCTTTACAAAATCTGTTTTAAAATAACTATTTCGTTCTAACGTTGCAGAAGGTGGTCGAAGCTCTTTGTCGTTTTTATTAAATTCTGCAATTGCAAATTTAAACGATTCTCTTAATTTGCTAACTTCATTTTTACGTTCCTGCTCATTAACATTGCTTTGAAACAAAGCGCTTAGAGAATTATAAAGGGTCGCAATTTTTTGCCCTAACTTCTCCTGACACTGGATAAGCTCAACCGGATTCATTATTCACAATCACCCACTAGCACTTGTTATATTTAAAACAAAATTATTATCTTATTTTATACTCACGGTTGACAATATTTGTTTGGTTTGAACAAAATTATTATTTTTTACCACTCGTCCTTCAAATCACGTCGGGGTCACCAAAATGTTAATCTCCGCAGGAACTAAAACAACTTACTTCTTTCCTTTCTTGAATCTTAATAACGATTAATTTTATTTTCTTATATTATCTCCTTATATACTACAATTCTTATCACTAACCAATAATAATATATTTTTCTTACATACTAGAAACCTTATCACTAAACTCAACATACTTAGTAACCCTTTGTCCATCGTAAGCAAACAGTTCTTTTGGATTATCCGTACTCTGTTAATGACTGTTTACTTAGGCTAGACCAACGGGTACACTATAATTATTTGTTTGTTTAGGCTATTGTTTGCTTAGGCTATTGTTTGTTTACACTACGTTTCAACACATGTGTTGTTTGTTTATTCGTTATGACAATAATAAATAATTTAGTTTATACAATCTTAACATTCTGGCGGCCTTGAAAGATTGTAATTGGTTTATAAAATCTTAACAACCGTAATTCTCGTTATTTAAAATATAAAATTTGGAAGTGCAGAGTAAAGTAGATTTAAGGCTTAAGGTATATATTTTCTAGAATCTAAAATATATATTTGTTAATAGACTTTGTATTAAACCATTATAAATAAATATCTTTAATTGAAAGTAAGAAATTTGAGAGTCTATAAATTAAATGCTTCTGTAAAAAATTTATTTAATTTATTTTTCATCTGTTTTAAACAGTTTTCTAATGTTGTCGAAATTTTCTTTAATTTCAAATTGCTTACCAAGTATACATATGTATTTATTCGTCAGGTAATCGAATTTTTTGTTTATTTTTTTTGTGTATGAAGTTTGACATTTAAAATAAATTAGTTAAGGAAAAGAATAGTTTTTGTATGGTCTATAATAGCTTTATGAAAAATGAGTCCTTTTTGAAGCTTTAAACTTATGGAAATAGTTTTTTTTTTTAAATTAGGGACTACTAATCCAAATTGAGGTTGAAAAAAATTATGAGGGTGACCGAAAAGGTACATTTATCTATGTACTTTAATGGGTCTTATTATATTTTCTATGTATACGTATCCTGATTTTTAAAATAATGATAAGATTAAAAATGATACGGACGATCCAAACGGTACTTTTCTCTACTTTTATGGTACTTTTGTACTTTCTACGTTTATGAATCTTTTCTTTTTTTAATTATGGACTATTAATCCAAGTTAAGATTGTAAATATATTGGCCGACCAAAAAGGTAGTTTTCTGAATTTTTATGATACTTTTTTTTATTTTCAACGTTCTTTAAGCCAGAATTTTGAAATTAGCTACTGTTGATCAGAGGTGAGAATGATAATGTAATAGGTGACCAAAAAGGTACTTTTTCAAATTTTTATGGTTCCTTTTGAATTTTTTACATTAATGAAGATAGAATTTTAAAATTAGTGACTATTAATCTGAATTGAAACTAAAAATGTTATGGGTGACCAAAAAGATACATTTTAATCGAACTTTTTGTATTTTTGTTTAGTTTTTAATTTACATAGGATTCTGAAATTAATTCTGTCGATCTTTTGAGCTTTTAAATTTCATTAACAGTAAACTATGTGAGAAGTCGGCGTTAAAGTAGGCGTGTCAAAGTAGTTTATGCTGATAAAATCAACTAAGATATTTCAATATATAGTCCTTTTTTCTTCCATAATCTTTGCCCATAAATAAATTATATGAATTTGAGATAAAGCGTTGTAGGGAAGGTGGGCGTGCCACCTTAATCTTCCGTCATTGCAAGTTTGTTGATCAAAGAGAAATTTTTGCAAAATTTCAAAATCATACATGTAATTTTGTTCGTTTTCTTACGTTTTTAATATTAAATATATCAAAAAAAAAACTGTGCGGTATAAATTTTGATCTATAACTTCCTTTGTAATGTATAGGTTTGAGCAATTTTCAGAGAAAAATTTTTTTTACTTAAGAAATAAACATTTGAAATTTCATAGCTCTACGTCAATACGTTTAGTCACAATTGCATTTTATTCGATGTTGGAAAGACATGGTTTTTTGACCTTCTCTTGCATTACGAGCTATAACTCTCTTTCTGATATACCAACTTAGCCCATTTTCAATACCTAGCTTTTTGAGCTCTATCGTGCTTTCAACAGACAGACAGACGGACAGATATACATGCATAGCTAGCTTATCCTAAGATGATACCAGAAATCATATACTTTAGGGGGTCTAAAATTGATATTTCGATGTGTAACAAACGGAATGACAAAATGAATATACCCCCACCATTTTTTTGGTGGTAATTACTGATCGAATTTATATAAAATTTTACGTAGGAGTTTCTTTAGGGAAAAAAGAAAAAATAATTCAAACAATGTAAGAATATTTTCATTAACTTTTAATAATTTTTAATTTTCTGTAGCACAGGTATATTTTTTTAGCACAATCAATTGCTTATGCACTTTTATTGCAATTTAGATCATTTTCTTTCCTTTACTGCTTGCAAATAACATTTTAATTCTATGTGAGTTTTGAAAACAGTACATACATACGCACGTAAATATAAAAAAAAATTGTTAAAGGAATTTCTATAGCTTATCGTTTCATAAATTACAAAGAAATTTCTTTCAATTTTTTTTATTAATTTTTCTTTGCTCAAGTCTTGACCAATCAACTCTGTAAATAATCTGATTTTAGTAAAATCTACTTTTTTGCTTATATTCTTCTTTTATCTTGACAATCCATGCCACTTTTCTTTTTGAATTTTTTTCTATCAAAAATGTATGGCGTAAGTATGTATGTATGTATGTACATATGAACAATATGCATCGCACATGTGTGCAAAAAGTCCTGTGTACCTGCACTTTGTTATTGAAAACTTTATACCATTTTTTTTTTGCATGAATGACGATTTTGTGTTGCTTACCTGAGTATTTTTTCTATTTTTCTATTCCTGGCTACAGTATCAATTGCCATACCGAAACTAGCTGATGTTGCAAAGAATAATGGAGAATTTATGCCATATGTACGCGGTGCCAAGTTGCCTGGTGAATTTGAGGTTGAAGGCATTCACTTTCATTGGGGTGATAAAAATAATCGCGGTGCCGAGCATGTTGTCAATGACATACGTTACACTATGGAAATGCATATTGTACATCGCAACAAGAAATATGCCTCATTGACAGAAGCTCTGGATTATGCTGATGGTGCAGCTGTATTGGGTTTCTTTTTCAATGTGAGTATGTATGTATGTATGCATGTATGCTTGGTGCAATAACAATGATAAATATTGCATTATTACAATAAATTATGATTTTTTATGTAGATATAATTCAAAAGCAATTTTTTTTTGAGATTGTCGTTTTTGCTTAAATTTGTTGATGACAATTTATTTAAAAAAATTTTACTATTTAAATTTGGTTAAATTTTAATTTAATACAATTTTATGCAAATGTTTTATTTCCTTCATTTCCGTCCAAAGATAATTTAGGCGGAAGTTTGATGGCACTATGAGACTCGTAAAGATTTTTTCCGAATCTGGAAGCATGATACGAAAAACCTACCATAGATATCTCTAAGTTCGGGTTCAAGACGAAATCACGTTTATTCAGCAAATCCAACGTATAGTTAGTTCATGATGAAAAAAACTTGTTTCCGTACAAAATCCAAATATTAGCAAATTAAGCCCTCCGGAATTGCCTATTGGTTTGGAATTTTGCAATATAATGAGTGAAATGGCCGCAAGCAAACTTGGCGTATACAGAGTGAATATAATTCAGAAATACTTCATAAGACGAAACTGCGCCCAAAACGAGCCACTGTGTGGTATGCAGTTTTACAAAGATGCATTGTGGAGCCATAGTTCTTTGAAGAAACTGGAGTAACAGGAACTGTCAATGGGAATCGTTATTTAAAGACGTTTTTTACCCAAAATTGCTACAGATCAAAACCGAAACTGATATGATGGAGCTTTAACGATAATTCTCAATAAAATTAATTTCCAGAAACAAAACTTTCCGCTGGCCCCAAATCTCACCTGATCTTGTGTTATGTCAAGCAAAAGGTGTACCAACTGAAAGCAAGTAATTTGACTAAATTGAAGCAGTCCATTAAAACAATAATTAAGGAGATCCTGACTTCCTGATCAAGTGTCGCATAGAGGTCATTTATTAAATTAAATTTTCTACACAAAAAAAAACTTTGTTTGAAAAAAGTTATTTGAATTTAGTAATGAACCACAATTGGTGTGCCACCCTGTATTTATTGCTTGCTAGATGTCTTATTTAGTCAGCTTTCACATGCACAAATTTAATTTTGCAAACTCTTGAGTTTGTTGCTGAGAGAGGAAGGGAAAATACAGAGGGAGTTCAGAGTTATTTGTACTTGAAAATTCCTTTTGTTTGGTTGTTTTTCGTACATCAACATTCAAAGAAATACACACGATAATACGCAGCCAGCAATTTTTGAAATTTTTTAATAAATTTGAGTGCTTTTCAACTCTTCTGTGCGATTAAAATTGCAGAATATGAGCTCATTTTCTGGTCGTAAAAGATACTTTGTTCGCTTGCCACGACTCTTCTTGTTGTTTTGTTTATGATTAGTTTTTTTTGGTATGTTTAGAGTCATTTTCGATCCCTATTATTATGTCTGTTATAGCCTTATTCGATTCGTTTTGGCCCCTTTCGCATTAGGCAACTATAATTGCGCAAGTCTTGTGTTTGTGGGTGTGAGAGGAAAGGTCGGTTTGAAGGGGAAAGAATTGCCGAGATTTGAGTACAGACTTGCTTGTACTTGGCAATTCTGCTTCTGCTGTCATTCTTGTCTTGGAATATTTATTTGTTTTTGACATTGTCTTTTATTTCTACTTCGGTGTGTTGTGTAATTTTGTGTGTGTGAAAATTTTATTTGTTTATAAGTGAACCAAATATTTAAACATGATGAGAAATTGGAAGCGAGATGAAACAAAACAACTAATTCAATTAAACTTGCACAACCAAGTTGCTCAATGTGAACATAAAAGCAAGTTCAAAAGAAAAGAAAATAAATAAAAATTAAAATTATACTTGCGCAATTAAAGTTGCCTTATGCGAAGGGGGCCTATCTAGTCATTTATCAGTCTTATTTCGAGTCATATATCAGTCATATTTCTTATCGCTCACGAGTCTATTTTGAGTAATTTTTAGTCGTTTTTTTATTTTTTGGTAGTGTTTTTAAAGTCATTTATGATTGTTTTTCGAATCATTTATCAGTCGTATTGCTAATTGGATTTGACTCATTTTTTAGTGTTTTTTTAGTCGGGTTTCTTAATCCTACATACACACTGACGTAATTTCTAAAAAGGACTTGATTTTGTTCATTATTCCTTAACCGCGTAGTGGTATTTAGTAGAATAAACAAAATCCTTCCAGGCTATTTAAAATTTTAAATGTCATAAAACTAGCAGAATTAGGCGTAAGATTCAGAAAGTTTTCATGTAAATGCTTTTGTTATATATTATTGTAATAATGGAGAATGAAGGTGACACACACACTTTAACGTCTACCTCCAATATAACGATTTATCTTAAATTCATATTATTTCTCTATCGACAAAGATTTTAAATGAATAAGTGAGCCTATATTGGAATATCTACGTCAAATTCATTAGCAGAAAATACTTTGGCACGCCTACTTTAATGCCCACTTTTTAAATATTGGGGCAAGAGTTGTTAATAAAATAATAAATTTTTTTCATATGAATGTGCTACACAAAATTGCTGGTGAGTATCAGAAATTTGGAAATTGTTTTTATTAGTATCGGTTTTAAAATGTGTAACTTTTGAAGCAAAAAATCGACCAGCCTATTAATTTAAAAGATTTTATCATTTATTTATTTTTTTGAATTCCGCCTTAAGAGGGATATGTGTATTTAAAAATGATTTGCATAAGGTTTAATTTATTTTTTTTTATTTAAATTAACTTAGAATACTTTCTTATTTATTTCCTATACTCATTTCAGTGTGTGTATTTTTTCTCTTTCAGTTGGACGAAGATGATGGTACTGGTCTAACGACACTGTGTCGTCATTTACACTTGATACCGGAAGCCAATAATGAAGTTTCTTTGAATGTTACTTTCTCCTTATCATCTCTAATACATGGTGTCGATGTTGATAAATTTTATACATACAAAGGTTTGTTAGTTTATATAAAATTAAATTTTCTTTGAAATTCGTAAGATGTAGAAGAAAAATATTAAAAAAAATTAAAATTAGTTTATTCAATTTTAAGTATAAGTATGAATTTAAGTATTTATTAGTATAAGTTTTAAAATTATTAAAATTTTATAACTTTTATTATCTACTAGCCAATCCCGGCGCGCGTTGCTACGCCCCTTCATGAATTTTAATCGCATTCTGAATTTTAATTGAATATCAAGTGCAAAAACCTAAATATTATAATTTTTTTTATGGGCGTGGCATTGCCCACTTTTTTAATCGCGAAATTGTAAAGTCATAACAGCTCAATATGTGTGCAAAGTTTCAGAAGAATCGGACCAGTGCAAGTACCTCAAAATTATAATTGTTTTTATGGGCGTGGCCCTGCCCACTTTTCTTTTCACGAAATTGTAAAGTCATAATAGCTTAATATGTGTGCAAAGTTTCAGTATAATCGGTCCAGTGCAAGTACCTCAAAATGATACCTGTTTTTTATGGGCGTGGCACTGCCCACTTTTCTAATCACGAAATTATTTACTCATGGCAGCTCGATATGTGTGTAAAGTTTCAGAAAATTCGGTCCAGTGCAAGTAGCTAAAACTGATAACTAATTTTTTGTGGGCGTGGCCCCGCCCACTTTTTAATCACGAAATTATAAAGTCGTGACAGCTTAATATGTGTGCAAAGTTTCAGAAAAATCGGTCTAGTGCAAGTTCCTCAAAATTTAAACTTTTTTAGGGGCGTGGCCCCGCCCACTTTTCTTATCACAAAATTTTTTAGTCATGACAGCTCGATATGTGTGCAAAGTTTCAGAAAAATCGGTCAAGTGCAAGTAGCTAAAACTGATAACTAATTTTTTATGGGCGTGGCCCCGCCCACTTTTTTCCACCCATAAACACTCCCTGGTATGTGTTTAACAACTTACCAAAGCTTGAGCCCGATCGGTTTTACAGTTTCGGAGTCTATAGCTAACACACACACACACACACACACACACACACACACACACACACACAGAGTTTCACTTTTATATATATAGATAGATAGATAGATATATATAAAAGTGAAACTCTGTGTGTGTGTGTGTGTGTTAGCTATAGACTCCGAAACTGTAAAACCGATCGGGCTCAAACTTTGGTAAGTTGTTGTACACATACCAGGAAGTGTTTATGGGTAGAAAAAAGTGGGCGGTGCCACGCCCATAAAAATTAGTTATCAGTTTTAGCTACTTGCACTTGACCGATTTTTCTGAAACTTTGCACACATATCGAGCTGTCATGACTAAATAATTTCGTGATAAGAAAAGTGGGCGGGGCCACGTCCCTAAAAAAGTTTTAATTTTGAGGTACTTGCACTGGAGCGATTTTTCTGAAACTTTTCACACATACTAAGCTCTCATAACCATATAATTTCGTTATTAGAAAAGTGGGCAGGGCCACGCCCATAAAAAAAGGTTATAATTATGAGGTACTTGCACCAGACCGATTTTTCTGAAACTTTGCACACATATTGAGCTGTCATGACTAAATAATTTCGTGTTAAGAAAAGTGGGCAGTGCCACGCCCATAAAAAAAAGGCATCATTTTTAGGTACTTGCACTGGACCGATTATTCTGAAACTTTGCACACATATTGAGCTGTTATGACTTTACAATTTCGTGATTAGAAAACTGGGCAATGCCACGCCCATAAAAAAATTATAATTTTTAGGTTTTTGCACTTGATATTCAATTAAAATTCAGAATGCATTTCGATTCATTAAGGGGCGTAGCAACGCGCGCCGGGTTTGGCTAGTATTTTATATTTTTTAAAATTTGTATAGGTTTTTTACAGACAAATCTAAACGAGAGCGTCAATCGTTTTGATTAGCGCTAACGCTGAAGTGACAAACCTAAACAACAACGATAATGCTACATTTACACCTTAGCCAAATTTAGTAAGTAGCGGATTTTGAGCTACATCCAGTTAGTTTCTACTAGATTTTTCTACGCTGCATAAAGAAAAATTCAATCAAAATTTATAAGGTGGTTGCAATCGGGCAAGTAATTTATTGTTTAAAATTTTTTATATATGGTGTGTGAGTTTTGGAGACGTAGAGTACAGAGAGCTAATCACACCACCTTATAAATAAATATTTATACTGTTTTGAAAACGATATCACGCAAAGTATTAAAAAAATAATAGTGTGAACGGTGTAGATTTTTATCAAGATTTTAATTCATATAAAAAATTTCGCGTAGCTGTAAATGTACTTTAAAGTTGTTTAATAAACGGTAATGGTCACTTATGTTGTAAAAAAAAAACAAAAGTTTTACTGCAGCCAACTTCAAAATCAAGGCGAATTTATACAGGTGAAATTATTAGCTCAGCTGATGGGAAAGAATTTTTTTACAATTTTGTTGAGTTCACCTTGATTTCATTCGTTAATGCAGGGATGGAAACTCAATTTTGGTTTAGTATTAACTAATTAACTTGAGCATAGTTTTTTGATAATAAATTATAATATATTATTATAAATTTGATAAAATTTATCTATATTTGTTGCTTTTGCAAAAAAATTTTTTAATCAAATTTTATTAAATTATATACTTATATACTTGAAGTTAAGGATTTTCCAGGTTGATTAATAAAAAAAATTCACAAAGGCACTCAACTGTGCCTGAACTAAAACACTGTATAGTATTACACAATTTAATTTATTTATTCACAAGTATCAATTTAATTTATTTATTCACAAGTATTAATTTAATTTACTTATTAACAATTCATATGACAATTTATTAATTTTAATAAACGACTCTATTCATCCGGAACGCAACTAAGACTGACTTTTCTAAATTAACTTGTTGACTGCAAACCTTCACACATAAGGTAATCACGTTGCGCCTGCATGTGCACTTGTGTGGGAAAATGCTGAGACTGCAGAAAGGTGTATTTAGGCCGGATGCGTGTGCAATAGTTCGGCGCGTGTAATAATTTGCCAACGTGTGATTATGCTGACTCTGCCAAATACATTCCGTTGGCAGTGTCAGTACTGTTGTTAACTCCTCCCTCCTTAAATGTCTGCGCCCCGCAGATCACATGAACAGGTTGAGCTGTAGGACTCTTCGACTGTGGAGTCTCGACTGCGGGCAAGTTCAGTTTCCTCGTAATTTTATACCACAGAACTCCGATGAGGACTCCCGTTATTATCATGATTGGTATATGGGTGCCCAGTGACACATTTAATTTTGAGCCTAGGTACTGGAGTTCATCAATGTTGCGTAGACTGATGTTATGGATTTGGTCAATGTCCAATATTAATTTTCCACTAGTGACGTTCATCAGGACAGATGGTAGTGGTTTTGTAGTCTTGAGCTCGAGGTACTAGAAAATGTTCTGTTGCTAATCTTAACGGTTTCATTAGATAGTTGGATCAGGTAGGTGCCATTAAGTTTTTCGGTGTGTTCCTGAAATTCCACAACACCCTCGTAGTTGGTTAGGAACAAGATGTCAGTTGTTATCAATTCTATAGCTTGTGCTGTTGTCACTCTATATCGACAATTTGCGGCTCTTCTCTTAAGCAATCGTGGTATACAACTTTCCTCCGCTAATTGGCTCAGCGAGGACTGTCGGCATACTGTTGCGTTGTTAATGTTTAAGCAGGAATTCTTCACGCCAAATGTCTCACTCTGGCTGATGAGGATTTCGTCGTATAGAAGTTCAATTTGTTTCCCCATTCTAATAGGCGCTCTAGCTATAAGTCGGTGATAGAAGTCTTCTTTTAGCTTTGGGATGGACAGCACGTACAATAAAAGAGACCCGTTGGCATAGATTGATGGACTGCCATATTCAATAGCCTCTACAGCGTTTGCGTATGGTAGAGTTTCTATTTCAGTGATGATATCCTCAACTTCAGTTCTGTCTAGCAGGTTAGTGTTAATAATCCCGCTTTTGGCGAGTTGACAAGCCCTGACTATTTCATTGACGGCATCCTTCAAGACGAGAACCTGGTTAATGGTGTCCTGTCCAATCTGTTCGGCTTCTTTCCCGTTACTTGTTTGGTTCATTCTTTCAATCAGTTCATTAGTTTTATGAACGACTTCTTTCGTGTTGAAGATTTGTACGTTGATTTTGTACTGTTCATTGTTGTTGTTAATAATGGCGTCTTGGGTTTTTAAAACTGCATTCCAATCTGTTGCATCCGGGTTACCAGCTACCCATTTCCATGCGGTACCAATCCAATCTATTGATCTTCGAGTCCTACTTTTCACGCAGCCCAGTTCAGTTAGTCTTTCCTTTATCTGCGTGACGTGATAGTTGATGATATCTTTGGTTTGGCTTTGCGGCATACTTCTTTCAACTAATGTGGTTATGTTGTCCGCGATCGTGACGTATTCGTCCAGATTTATCATGTGCACCAGTTTAAAGTTACCGTTTACAATCCAGGCATTTCCGGCTCTTATGGTCACCAAAGGGACGTCGTAATGGTATATTTGTGCTGCGCGTGAAGTTAATATTCCCACACATGCTAGTATTAGTATACCTTCTTGAAAAATCATCTTTTATCTGCAAAATAGTCAATTCTTATCTTAGTTGCGTTAGGGGTTTATAAAAATATGGCAAAGCCGTTTTTTTTTTTTTTTTTTTTTTTTTTTTTTTTCTTTTTTTTTCATTATTTATACTGGCTTAAAAATAAATAAAAAAAAAAAAAAATATCTTCCTCATTTCATTTACGAAATCTTGTGAAAAGAAGTAGAAGTTTCTTAAGTTTCTTGCTTTAAATTTTTAATGTGAGCTTTGTGTACCCTTTTACCACTTACCGTACATACTGTGACTTTGTTATCTTTTTCTACAATTTCTTTCCTATATACTGGCTTGTTCTTAGCTTTTATATTCCTCATCCTGACGTATATCGCATCGCCCTTTTTATACTTTCTGGGCGACGAACGCTTTCTATTCATGCGGCTGTTTCGCTCCCTTGCGTTTCTTTTAATGATACTCCTTAGATCTCTATTAATTCGAGAACGTGCTTCGAGCAGTTTATCAAAGTCCGAAGTTTTGGTCCTATTAAAAAATACGTCACTTGGCCTTCTTCCGGTCACGGAATGTATAGTATTGTTGTATCTGTCCACCGCGACGTACATCAGCTCCTGTACGCTGAGTTCAGCCTTTTCCGTCCTCAGACACCTATAAATTTCAATGATAGTTGAATGGAAGCGTTCCACTTGGCCATTTACTTCACTACGTTGTGATGGCGTCAGGTAAATTTTTATTCCCAGTCTCTCAAGAAAATCCCTTATCAAAGGGCTAAGGAAGCTACTTTCATTGTCCGTTACCAGAATCCTCGGTGCCGTAAAATAATGTACAATTTTCACCAATTTTTCCCTAATATTCAAAACAGATCTGTCACTGATGTGAAATAGTTTCGCAAACTTTGAAAACTTGTCGAGTACGGAAATAAATTTCTGGTCCTGTATTTCAATAATGTCCATGTGTAAAATCTCACATGGCATCATAGGTGCAGGCGTTTCCTGAAATTGAGGTCTGGGGGGATTTCTGTCATATTTATTAGTATTACATACGTCGCAATTCATTACAAACTTCCTGATGAGGGCATACATGCGAGGGAAATAGTATCTATCCAGTACCTGCTTCCTATTTTCCCTTGCATTTCTGTGTGCTCTACGATGCTCCTCCTGTATTATTTCAAACTGGCGGCTTTCCAAGCTGACATCTGTGACTACCTTCTGGGCAATTCTAATTTTGTATCTAGAAAAATGTTGCAAATAGAGGTCTTGTATGATTGACAAATAGCATTCCGGGGCTTTGATTCCATTTATTGCGCTGGGATGCAATGTTCTCTTGAGAACATCCGACAAGTTTTCGGTATTCCACTCAGGCGATGAGAAAAAAAGTCGCATGAAGTTCCTGTGTGGTATTTCGCTTGAATGAAGTTCTGGACCAATTTTAATGATTATCTGGTTTCTAAAAACATTGATCGGAACTTCCATATGAGGAATGAGGTCTGAGGCATCTTGGTTTGCACTATGAACGGTTGAACCCGTAGATACGATGTCATCGTCCCTAGTTTCTGAAGTTGTTCTTGTAATTTGGGAGTCACCCTCGCTGGCTGTTTCGGTGGATTCATCGCTGATGTGATTGACACTAGTCTGTAATCTAGAGAGAGCGTCCGCAACGAAGTTTGATCTACCTGGTTTGTAGATCAACTCGTGGTTATACTCTCTATGCGTGCTTTCCATCGTTTCAATTTGGCATTGAAATTCCGGTTACCCAAAGCGTAGGTAAGGGGTTGATGGTCCGTATAGATCCTAATTCTCTTTGCACCGTATAGGTAGTTTCTCAGATTATCTAGTGCCCACACGATTGCCAACATCTCTTTTTCATTAGTCGCGTATCCTTCCTCTGTCTTGCTTAATGAACGCGATATGTATGCAATTGGTCTGTCCTTATTAATTTCTCCTTGTGAGAGAACAGCGCCGATAGCGTAGTTTGAGGCATCTGTCGTAAGATTAAAAGGTTTATCAAACTCAGGGAATGCGAGGATTTCTGCTGAAGTCAGTAGGGTTTTTAGCCTTTGAAAAGCCAAAAGCGCCTCGTCATTCAATTCCACTAATACCTTCCTCGATTGATTGGCCTTTACCTGTGCGTTCTCGCCTCTCGTTAAATTCGTTAATGGTTTCGCTACCTTTGCGTAATCTTTAATAAAACGCCTATAATAAGATGTCATCCCTAAAAATCCCTTTAACTCTTTTAGATTGGTAGGTGGTACGAGATTTTCAATGGCCTTTACTTTCCTCGGATCGGGTTTTATGCCCTCTGAGTTTACTATGTAACCTAGAAATTCGACTTTCGTCTGCATAAAATGAGTTTTCTCAATATTAACCTTCAATCTTGCCTCTTCCAGCTTCCTGAAAATGATGTCGACATTATTCAAGGTTTCCTCTTCGCTACGCCCAAATACAATTATGTCGTCTATGTAGACGTAACATTTTTTCCCTATATATTCCTTCAGAACGTCATCGATCATTCTCTGGAAGATCGCTGGAGCATTCTTCAGCCCGAAGGGTAGGCGAAGGAACTCAAATTTCCCATTCATTGTTGAGAATGCAGTCTTGGGGATGTCAGATGGTTTCATCGGAATTTGGTGGAACCCAGAAGTTAAGTCAATTGTAGTAAAAAATTTTGCATTACCCAGACTAGCTAATGTAGCATTGATGTCAGGTATGGGATATGTATCGGGCACGGTCACAGCATTAAGCCTTTTATAATCGACAACTAAGCGGTATTGTTTCTCTCCGTTTGGTTTTGGCTTTTTCGGCACAATCCAAATTGGAGAATTATAGGGACTTTTCGAGGGGCGTATTATTCCTTCAGATAATAATTCGTCAATTTGTCCTTCCACCTCTGTTCTCATTGCAGCTGGATACGGATAGCTTTTTGAGTAAACCGGTTCCGAAGTAGTTGTCCTAATTTCCGCTTGCACATTCGTCGCAACGGCTTGATTGTTATCGAGTGGCCCGAATAAGTTCCTATACTTACTAAAAATTTCGTTAATTTTATCTCTGGTTTCCACTGGCATGGATTCGCCCAGTATGAAATTGAGACTACTAGAAATCTTCGCCTTAAGGGGTATCCTAATAGTGTCCCTAATTAAGAGAACGTTTTCCTTCCTATCAACCACTGCTCCTAACTTTTTCAAGCTATCGTCGCCTATAATTCCGTCAAAGGTTGTCAAACCTGGTAATATGTAAAATGTAATAGGATCCAAGATTCCATAAGCTGCGAAGAATTTACCTGTTATTTTCCTTTTTATTTCAATTTTCCCACCTGCGGTGTTAACTGTAAGTGGCGTGGGTAAAAGTATACTTCCGGCGGACAAATCAGGACTGCAAAAATTTTTGTTCGAGCCGGTGTCGATCAAAAATTTAAATGTTTTGTCGCTTTCCGTCACGTACTCTATGTAGGGTAGGCTTGATGGCCTTCCTCCATAAAATTTTGTTCGTTTACCACGTTGTCAAAATTATCAATAGCTGTGTCCTCTTGAGAATAGTCTTCCGTACCGTCACAGCTAGCGTCCAGATGGAAGAGACGCGGCTGTTTATCCCTATTATATATCTCAGATGCACTTCTCTTTCCAGCATATTTGGGTCGGTTCATGTAGTTTACCTTCCGTGTTTGTACCGAACGGTCTACATCCATAGGCTCTTGTTTAACCTCGTGCGGTCTATTATAAGGTGCTGGTCTATGGTTTGGGTTAAAGTTGTTGTACTGGTTATTATACCCTCTTTGCTGCCAATTGTTCTGTCTAAATTTGTTAAATGATTGATTGTTAAAGTGGGGTCTAGGCGGTCTTGGTGGAGTAGTCGTTCTTGCCTGAACATATGGTTGTGCATTAGTTCGACTCGGTGCTCTGGTATGAAGGATGTTATTTCTCATAGTGAGATTTTGAAGTTCAAGACAGGCAGAGTAAGCCTCTGGTAAAGTTCTTGGGCGTTGAATTATCACCATTCTGGATAGTTCGGGAGTAAGACCTCGTATGAAAATATCCAAGGCTCTGTTCCTATGTGTCGTTATCAAAGCGTTTACCGTTTCCTCACTGTAGGCCTCAGTTTTTAGTTTATTGATAATCAGAGACAGCTGGTGGTTAATTGTTGAATAAAACTCATCCACCTTAGAGGAGCCTTGTGAGAGTTGGTTGAGCTGGTGTTCCAACGTCTGGATATCTCTCTTATCGGCGTAATGGAGCGAAAGTATCCTCTTAACGTCCTTCCAATCGCTGTCAAATATATTGTATGACACCAAGGCTGCGTCCGCTTCTCCAACCACCTTTTGCCTGATACTTTGTATTATCGAGCGGTATATGGGTTTGTTCTTAACTATCTCAAAATCCTTTAACACCATTTCAACCGAATGCACCCAGGACACATAATGCAAGGGGTTCCCATCGAAAGTGCGCAGCTCCTTGACACTATCGGGAAGTCTACAAATCGATTTCAAGTCTTCTTCAGTTCGTGGTCCCTGTAGAATTGAAGCAACCTCGTCTTCATGTTCCATACCGTTCCGTCCCGCCTGTTCGATCTGGTCTAGTCTCCTACTTAACTCTGTCACGTCATTAGCCTGTTCCATTCTACCAAGTCTACCCTCTATTAACCTCATCTGATCTAAGAGGCGATTGACGGCGCCCGTAAGGGTGGTCAATGTCGTTTTCATATCCTCCATTTTTGTCACAAGTATAGCGGTAATTAGTAATAAGGATTCACTCACCTGGGTTTTTTCTGATGAAGCTATTAAACCTTTTCTTTTTTTTCTTTTATTCACTAGCACTTCCACTTCTTACACTTCAGATTTATTTTTAAAATAATTTTTATTATTTCTTATTTAAAGGATATTTGTATTTCCCTTCAGTTTGGAATAATATTTTTCCAAAGGATTTTTTATATATGCTTTAAATTTTTCGATTTTTCTCTTCCTTTTTTTTCTTTTTCCTCAATTATTAGGTTGGGCTTATACTTTATCCCTTAATAAATTTTTTCTAAAATTTGTAGCTTTCTTGCTTATCAATTTCTTCTCCGTAAGACTTTTTTCTTTTTCGTAAAGATTACTTTTTTTCCTACAGATTTTAATTTCTTTTATTTATAAAAATTGCTTTTTCATATATATTTTTTTCTTTTTTTCTTTTCAAAATTTTTCCGCTTTTTGCTTTTCCTTATATATATATTAAATTTTCTCTTATATAACTTTTTTGCTTTTTCCAATTTTAATTTTTAATTTTATTTTTTCAATCTTTCTCACTTTTCTCTCCTATTTAGAGGTTTTATAAATTTTTTCTTGAATAACCTTTTTTGGTATTTTTTTTATATACTTATGTCTAATTAAATTTTCCCTTTTTGCATATCTTCTTAGATTTCCTAATTTTTTAATTGAGCCTTAGTTACGCGACGCGACGCAATCAACCTAGAATCCCTTTAATTAACCCTCTCGGAAGGTCCGTAGAATTCCTTTTTGGAAATCCGCTTTTATGCTCACGAATACCTACTAGGGTACGGATGGCTTCACTTTCGCGCTGGTAACCTTCTGTGATATTTTTATTGATCACCGGGAATATCAATTTAGTGATTGATAACCTTCTGTGATATTTTTATGGATCACCAGGAGTACCAGGTTAGCGAAGGAGGATCGGGTATATTTATTGTTTTTATTATTATTTTCTTAGTTTTTTATTGGTCCTGGAGGGATCCGTAGATATCGCAGGAGATTTATTTTTGTTCCTGGAGGGCTCCGTAGAGATCGCAGAAACGTTTGTTATAACTTTATTTTTTATAAATGACCTTTTTCTCAGGTCCCTGCTCGGGCGCCAGTTAAGGATTTTCCAGGTTGATTAATAAAAAAAAATTCACAAAGGCACTCAACTGTGCCTGAACTAAAACACTGTATAGTATTACACAATTTAATTTATTTATTCACAAGTATCAATTTAATTTATTTATTCACAAGTATTAATTTAATTTACTTATTAACAATTCATATGACAATTTATTAATTTTAATAAACGACTCTATTCATCCGGAACGCAACTAAGACTGACTTTTCTAAATTAACTTGTTGACTGCAAACCTTCACACATAAGGTAATCACGTTGCGCCTGCATGTGCACTTGTGTGGGAAAATGCTGAGACTGCAGGAAGGTGTATTTAGGCCTGATGCGTGCGCAATAGTTCGGCGCGTGTAATAATTTGCCAACGTGTGATTATGCTGACTCTGCCAAATACATTCCGTTGGCAGTGTCAGTACTGTTGTTAACTTTGAATAGTTTGTTTATCAATAAATAAAAAAATAAATTTAAGATATCATAACAACTTTTCCATGCCTGATATTGGAAATTGCCTTGACAGAAAACATCCACTAAAAAGTTATATCAATTCTCGATTGCATATACCTGTATAACTATGCCTTGTTCAATACTTTTTACCAAGGCGAATTCATTATCAGGTGTTGTTGACAACGCAGCTGATCTACTTTTTTATTTGCAAAAATGATGATTGAATTGTCAAATATTAATTATGTTTACATAGATTACTCCTTCCGGCGCAAAAAAACACAAACAAAAACCATGTAGTTTTTGACACATCGACAGTATAAAGCAACAATAAAAAACCATGTTATTTTTTTAATGTTGTATTTGTTGTAGAAAAACCACCACCTGATAAATAAATTCGCCTTGCTCTTTACTGTAACAAAATTAGATTTGACAATTGCAAAGTGTTGCCACAGCACTATTTTCAGTTTTCTTTATACATATTATTTGGGAATCAAAATTTTCGACAGCCAAAAAACGCTTGCCTCTCTTGTTTAGTTTTGGATGTTATAAACGTTTAATGAAATTCATGATTTTTGTTTTGCTTTTGTTAAATTTTATTAAGGTTCTCTCACCACACCACCCTGTTCGGAGGCTGTGACCTGGGTCTTGTATCCTGATCCCATACCTATTTCACCTAAACAGGTAAATATTATGTTTTTATTTACTGTTTAATACATTCATAATATATATAAAATATTTTCTGCATTACAGATTTCTCGTTTTCGGCAATTATCCGATAATCAGGAAGGTGCTTTAGTCGATAACTTTCGTCAATTACAACCATTGGGCAATCGTCGTATTTTCATGCGCAATGGTAACACTCAACATACTCAAATTGCTCGATTAAAATCGGAAGTTGATTATCAAAAATGGGATTGGTTCCATTGAATTGGGAGCTTAAAAATGTTATCTTCAAAATGATTAGTTAACTTATGGATTATAAAATATTTAAATTTAATTACATTGTTAAGTTTTCTTTTTCGTATAGTGTTACATTCTCTTTCTCTTCAACAGTTGCACTGAATTTCTTGTAAGCTTTAATGCGAAGAAAAACTTATTAACGAAATAATTTTTATTTAAAATATAACTTAATGCATTTATTTAAAGATTTGTTAATAAAATATTATTGTTTATTTAATTAAAGCTTTTGTTGACATTTCAATTATTTGAAATGTTTTTTTGAAGAATTATATTAAAATGCATAAAATTAGTTAGAAAATATTAATGATTATTACCATTTTTTAGTCAGAATACTGATGCAAATTTATTTGTATGACCTTTGAATGTGAATACGATTTAAATTTTTATTTTTATTACATTTTTATATATTATATGTACATATGTATGTATGTAAATGTAATTATTTTATTGTAAAAATTATTTATGAACAAAAACAAAATTTAAGATTATTTTTTGTTTAATCTCTACAAAAAAGTTTTAATTAAAAAAATTAAATATATAAAAGAATTATAAATTTACATCGCTGGTCACAAGTAGAAAGGCCCAAAATCGTATATTTTTGAAATTGATTGAATTAAGTGATTCCAATACATTTCACATAAATACACCTCGACACAAAAATTAAAAGTAAAAGTATCAAAAATTACATTTTTACAAGGAATTTTACAAACGAAGCTTCATTATATAATGCTGCTTCTATTACGTTTTTACCTTCTCCTTTGAAGTTACAAATACTTGAACTAGCGACTTTTTACTTGTGACCAACGATATGATTCCTTAATATCCACTGGATCATAGGGAGACTAATGGGAAAGTGAAGCAAACACAATTGGCAACCCACTATCCAGAATAACCTTAACAATTGCACAGAGGAAATTTTGTCGAATTAAGGTGATCAACCTACGTTACCTTACATTAAATTAATACTAAATCGTTATTTAAAGAAAACTTGCTAATAATTCTATACATATTTTCAGATCTTTTAGAAAAAAAAACTCTAAAATAAATTTTTTTTAATTCGATTTTTTTCCTTTTTATTTATTTATAATAAGAACTTTAAATTGGTAACACTGGTTTCTATGACAGCTAATTTAAGTTTGATTGTTACCCGGGGTCTCCACATAGCAATATTTATTACCGAAATAGTCGAATTTGATTGCGTCCATAGAGATTGCAACGTGTAGACCGAAAATTGCTATATGTAGCAATTTATTCCGCAATAATTGCTCTGCTGATTGCTTGAGCAATTATTGCCGCAATAATCTATCAAAATCGTTTAATTTTCTTTGAATTTTTTGTATTTCTTTGCAGAAACAATTAAAAATTAAAATAATTTTACTTGATAATAATTAACAGTGAGGTATTCCAAAAAAAAAAACCATTCAAGTTAAAACAAAAATATTAAATTTTATAAATAAATGACTTGGGCCGTGTTCTCCACCCAATGAAATAAAAAAACATACTTTAGCAATAAAGTGCCGTTATTCTGCCGACGTTTTTGCTTATGCTTAGCAATGCAAATTGCTACGTGGAGACCCGCGTTATAACTTTCAAATATAGGGACAAGGTTACACATCTTTAGAAAGCCTCTTCATTCTGTTTTTCATTTCTATAAAATTAATTTGCTACCCCATAAAATATATATTTTATAAACAATCGGAGGTATCTGATGAAAAACGATTTAGAGAAAAGACCTTTTTTAAAACAATGAAAGGCGTGATGTGTTTGTTATAGTCGTTTTGTCAAAATTTTTGATAATTGTTTTTCCATCCTTTTTTAAAAATTTCGTTTCAAAATTTTATTACATAATTTACATTTTATAGTTGACACTTGGTCTGTATATTAAAGTCCACATTGACATTGACACTGTTACACAGTGTTAGTGTACATTTTTTAAAATATATATTCAATAAATACACAGCAAAAAAAAATTTGCACTAGTTCAATGTGAATAACAAATCTAAAATAGTTAGCCATATATCTGTGGCTTGGAGCTAAAAGGGCCAATGTCAAAATAATTACTTTTGAGAAAACTTGAATTTAACTTTAACTTTTATAGATGCTTTCATAGTGACATTGACCAGCATTTTATTTATAAAGTGGTTCTGGGTTAAGTATGACTTTAGTAGTTTTACCATAATGAAAAAGAGCAAGAAAACAAATCTATGCAATGATTAACTCAAAATAGCAAAAAAGTGACATTCGCCCTTTTAGCTTCAAGTCACAGATATGATGTGCTTCAAAAAACATGCAAAATATCTTAAACAATTCATGTAAAGAAACATTATTAACTTAAGAACGAGGGTATGTTTTCATCTACTGTGTATGCGTTTTACGCAGTTATTAGAATGAAGTAAATTTCGTTAATATATTCATATGAACACATGCTATCCAATGACACGTTAGTGTTAAATTCATGCATGATTCACCGAAATTGAACCACTTCATAATGGGTTGAACTTATGAATTCACCATTTCTTTTGCATGTCTTTTTTTGCTGGGTAAAAGAAGAAAAAAAAAAAAAATCAAAAAGTTTAGTACTATAAAAATTATGTACAAAATTTTTAAAAAAAAAATTTTAGATAATTTTTTTTATATAATTTTTAAAGTAAATTTCGTTAAAATTAGTTTTACTCTCTATATCTTTTAAAATTTTTGCTTCTGGCACAATATTCGAAAACAAAAATTAATTAATTTATTCTTTTATTCGTTCATCACTGATTCCTGCCATACAATTTCTCCGGACTTGGTATATCACCAATCATAAAATTGGCGGGTATTAACAAAAACACCGGATATAAAATATCAAAAAGTGCTCGTTCTACTGTCTCGTTAATAAGAGGACGTAAAGCTTCAAAGAAATCTTTCCAATTCTTATTAAACGACTCATTTGTGCTACGCTCTATTTCTTTATTGTTACCACCAAAGAGATCATCAAATTGTGTGAACAGTTTCGATATTTCTAAGTCGACTTTAATGCTAGTGATGTTGTAGAAAGTAAAGCCACCCTTTTCGATGAGTTTCGTTTTGGTACGCATCACAATATCCATGTTGTCTAAAAAGGGAAAGAAAAAGGAACTTCAGACTTTAAGAAGGTTTTTTTACGTAGTCGTCAGAATACACTTACCAATTTCAATAACAAAATGTCCCTCGCCATTAAGAGGCAAAAGCAAAATACGTCCATCCATTTTGTAGTGGCCCTCTAGTTTAAATTTTGGTATAAAGATTTTGGTCAACCAACTGAAGTCTTTTTTGCTGACTCTTAAATGAATTGAAATAATTGTCAATACTGATATATTACATTATAAAGCCTATATAGTACACGAGATGTAAAAACCCACACGCACATGTGGGTCTGACGTCACTAAAATGTTCGGCACTTTGGTTACATTTTTGAAAAAAGTCGTAGTGGCTGCATGCGGTAAGATTATGACATTAAACAAAATGTATTTTAATCCAGAAATGCAAACGAAACACACTTGGCCGAAGCGGATACATTTATTCTTTATGATGACGTCAAAATTACGTCACAGCCACATACGTATGTGGCTTTTTACATTTCGTGTACAATGGGTTTAAAGCTTATTTTTTAACAGGGTGTTAGTGTTAGGAGTGTATCTCGTCGAATTTTTAAATTGTTATACACATTGGCGATGTAATTCATAAAAACTAAAGCAAGAGGTTTAAAAATAAGATTCCTGTAGAAAATTTGTTCTATAGATCCTCTATAAAGATTTTATGAATAGGCAGCTTGACATATAATATCTCACACAGGTTTATAATTTAAGTTAAATTTTTTTTGTATAAAGAATGTTCTTGCTAGAGATAATTTTTAACAAAATTTGTTATTGGATTAAAATTTTTTTTATATTATTATTAAAAAAATTTTTAATTGATTTTTCATGCTCGAGGTCTTTATAAATATTTGTTGATTACACTGCTCTGCAGCAAAATCCTCCATTTAATAAAACTATGTGGACTATATGGATTTTGACGAGCTGAACTCAAATCCGTTGTCGGTTTTTTTCCATCAGATCGGGATTTTTTTTTATGGGCGTGGCAAATTTTTCCCCCTAAATTAGTCAGGTACGGACACATATTTAATCCTAACTCGAGAACCAGTCATCTGATTTTCAAAAATAAAACACCAAAAAATGTGTAACCAAATTGTTTTCATTTCAATGGAATAAAATTTTTCTCTATCTCTTATCGTTTTGGAGTTATTTAGAAATTAATGGAGAAAAAAAATTTTTTTCGTGCAAAATTCGTCATATTTTTCAATTTAAAAATGAAATTAAAAAAAAATTAAGGCAAATATTCAACATTTTAAACCTTTTTCTAAGAGCTACTTGTCTTGGAAATAAAACAAGCCATAAACCATAAAAATCGGTTAAAAAATGTGGATTTTATTGTAAATTTACCGCAGGTACCCAATATTGACCAAATATGTGTAATGCAGCAAACAACGTCAGAGTGGGCGCACTAAAGCGCCTTGTAGCATCAATGAATAACAACTTTTTATTTCTATCTATTTTCGTACAACTAAAACATATACAAGCAAAAAAATTTGCCAGATTGTAATTTTGTAGCAACGCCTCGCTTAAAGCACCCACCCTGTCGTCACCCTTAGATAACTTCAAATTTCAATAAAAAATTAAAATATTTACAGGCTATTTTACTTAAAATAACACAAAATTTTTGTTAATAATTATTAATTTTTATTAAGGAAACATTGTTAAAATAAAAAAGTAGCTTAAGCTGTCCATGCTCTTTCTTCTACATCATTCAATTTCTTTCTGAAGACCACGTCCTTCATAAGCTGTCGTATTTGTGGACCTACAAAAATACCTTCTTTTACTTTAGCATCTCTGATTCTAGGAAATTCGCTCTTTATGTATAGAAAGGCTTTACCATCCTTGTTCATTGCCTTGACTTTATGAAGCTAGCCTAGCTTTATATGAAGAGAAGAGTTTGTTCCTTTTGTTTTTAAGGCTCTTCTGCCACATTTTTTTTTCTGGAATAAAATTTACTCTTTTCGGTCAAATTTTAGCATTGTAGTGTTTTTCTTTTGCGCGGCTATCCCATCTACATAATAAGCAATAAAACTTAGTATATCCACTTTGCAATTCATTTAACAAACTTTCAAATCTGCACATACGTTCCATGAGTAATGGGAATATTTAATTTTTTGTAGTATCATCTTCATGCTACAATAGTTTTCTTTCATATTTCTTGCATACGCGAGTGGGACCAATGGAAATTTGTTGCCATTGTGAAGTAAAACGGCTTTTAAACTTGTCTTGGATGAATCAATAACAAGCCGCCAATCCTGAGATTTATGACTGAAACACAGTTGAGGCAAAAGTCCATCAGCATTATCGCAAAATATCAAACCTTTCTCTTTGCTGATATATATTAAAAAAGGTTTTCTTTATTTCGAAAGTAAGAGACGTTAACATCCGTTTGCACCAAACTCCATTCTTTCGATTGGGATGCAAGAAGCTCAGACTTGATTTTTTTAAAACCTTGATTTACAAACAAAGTTATTCATATCAGTTTAATTCGGAAAATAAGGTGTACTCGTTGGACTTCCAAACGAATGCGAAGAAACACCCATGCTGGCGTAAGTGGATTCAGTTGCTGCAGAAATCCCATCATCTTCATCGTCTGTAGGAGGCAATGGAGGTAAAAATTTACTTGTAAACTGGAAAACTGGTCATTTGACGCATAAAGTATTTGGATATGTACCTTTATTTTTTGTTTTTTTCGTAAACCCACGTATTTTATAATGGCAAAAGTAGCAATCATTTTGGTGATTTTGTGGTTCACTCCAAATCGCTGGCTTCATAAACGGCTTCATAAAGACTTATGACTTCCTTTTAACCAACCTTTTAAGGACTTACCACAGCTACTAAAACATATTTTCGGACCCAATTTTTATCTCTATCATTGATAGGAAACCAAAAATAACGGCAATAAGCATCTTTAACCTTGGAAGATATTGTCTCCCGTTGAGAACTTAAAGTTAGATCGCCACATACGTAACAAAATAAATTTAGAGATTTGTTACAAGTCCTTGACATTTTGTAATATGAAAGCGTTTGTGGATTCTTTAATTGCTTTATTTCTTTACACAATAACAAAGTACACTATAAGATCTATTGACTGTTGCCGATTTTAACCGCACGATATTCAAATTAAAAGTGACTTACTTATTGCCCATTAGCTTCTATATATACAATAAATACCAGAATCTACCCTAATGTTCTTAATTTGAAATCACAGGTAATTGAAAAATACTGTTATAAATATTAATTCCAAGAACTATGTAAAATACCGTTGTACTTTAGTTCCATTACCTGCTCACCTAACGAAATGTTACTTATATCATAAGTAAGGCTGGTTGCATTACAATATTGGGTACCTGCGGTAAATTGACAATAAAATCCACATTTTTTAACCGATTTTTATGGTTTATGGCTTGTTTTATTTCCAAGACAAGTATCTCTCAGAAAAAAGTTTAAAATGTTGAATATTTGCCTTAAATTTTTTTTAATTCCATTTTTAAATTGAAAAATTAGACGAATTTTGCACGAAAAAAATTTTTTTTCTCCATTAATTTCTAAATAACTTCAAAACGATAAGAGACAGAGAAAAATTTTATTCCATTAAAATAAATACAATTTTGTTGCACATTTTTTGGTGTTTTATTTTTGAAAATCGGATGACTGATTCTCGAGTTAGGAGGAAATAAGTCTCCGTACCTGACTAATTTAGGGGGAAAAATTTGCCACGCCCATAAAAAAAAATCCCGATCTGATGGAAAAAAACCGACAACGGATTTGAGTTCAGCACGTCAAAATCCATATAGTCCACATAGTTTTATTAAATGGGAAGACAAAAAATTATTTTTTGCAGAGCAGTGTTATTATTCAATATTTCGCTACTCCTTTGTGTAGCATCTTCAGGAAAGAAATTGTGTGTTTTTACAAAATTTTATATAATTTTCTAACATAAAAATATTTTATAAACATTTAAAAATTTTTTTTTTTTTTTTATAAAACGTAGTATTCAAGTAGTTCAAAGTTTGCTAAATCAATTTAGAAAAAATCATAATAATAATAATAATAATAATAGTAATAATAATAGTAATAATAATGATAATAGTAATAACAAGTAAGAGCGCTATATTCTGCCGTGCCGAATCTTATATACCCTTCACAACGTGTAGTCATGCAATAACAGTAGTTTGTATCATTATTTCATATGATATACGTACATACATATAAAAAACATACATATATAAAAACATCCCATTGTAAAATTATAAATTTACGTATGTATGTTAAAAAAAAAATAAAATAAAAAAAAAATTTTAAAAAAAAATTTAAAAAAAAATTAAAAAAAAAATTTTTTCAAATAATTAAAATATATATAATAAATATAATACAAAATAAAATAAAAAAAAATAATAAAAACATAAATAATATATTAAATAAAAAATAAAAAAAAAATAAAAAAAAATTAAAAAAAAAATATAAAAAAATAAAAAAAAATTTTTTTTGGCTCAGCTGGGATTCGATGCCACGTTTTCTCTAACCAGTATACACGGTTTTTGCTCATATCTCAGTTGTTTATGTATTGATGTTTCTGATTTTCAATACCGATCTACTCCCGAATATTTCTGATATTTAATACCTCACCCGGGTCCAAGCGATTTCGGGGGGCTTCAAAAAGTTGATTTCAACATACACATGGACAGACGGTCAGACGGACAGACTGACAGGGCTTAATCGACTCCCCTATTCATAAGCTTTCAGAAAATATATTCTTTATGGGGTCGGAAATCAAAATTGTAGAAATTTCACACGGAATGACAAACCTATATATACCCTTTTTCACTGTGTGAAGGGTATAAAAATAGTTATTCAGACATAACAGAACGGAAAATTTACAAGTTTATGACTTATATGCCGCAAATTTCAGAACGTTTAAAGAAATCTAGAATCTTTGATTCTGAGAGATATGGAATAGCTTATAGGACATATAATACATTAGGTAGACTATTTAGTAAGACAAAAGATAGAATAAATAAGTGGGACATGTCAAATGTAGTATATAAAATATCTTGTAAAGGTAATGATAATGAGAGTTGTAATAAGGTTTACAAAGGTACGACAAAGAATAAACTTAAGACGAGAATAGCTGGACATAGATCGGACCAACAGTACAGAGACAATATTAATTCACAGAAAACGGCTTTGGCAACACATTGTTCTAAATCGAATCACTATCCAAAATTTGAAAATGTATCAGTTCTAAACATTGAACATAATTACAAACGTAGATATATGTTAGAAATGCTACAGATAATAAATATTCCAGGAACACAAAGAATTAACTTTAAGGCAGACACAGATAATGTTGCTCAGAACTATAGGCGTTTTATACACAAAAAATAACATTCCCACAAGCTTTAAATTTAGTAATTAATATTTTGTGTTAATATTTTGTTATGTTACATTTTTAATATAATAATTTTTATGTTAGTTTTTGTAATACTACGTTTTATATAAAAAAAAAACAAAAAAAAAAATTTTTTTTGAAATGTTTATAAAATATTTTTATGTTAGAAAATTATATAAAATTTTGTTAAAACACACAATTTCTTTCCTGAAGATGCTACACAAAGGAGTAGCGAAATATTGAATAATAAATAAATCAACAAATATTTTTAAAGACCCCGAGCTTGAAAAATCAATTAAAAATTTTATAAAATAAAGGTCAAATAAGAGCAATAAGAATTATTAAAAAAAATATTTGTTTAATTTTTCTTTAAAGTTAAAACAAAACTTTTTTAATAAGCTTGTTTTTTTTTTAAACATTTAATAACTTTTCTTATTTTAAAAACAAATCATTTAACTTACTTGCTTTCTTTTATGACTAGATCTTTTAATCCTGTTGCAAGTAAATTCGTTAAGTCCGCTCTTAAGCTGGCCGCTTCTGTATTGTCCTGTTTAAAATTGATTTCTTTTAGTTTTATAGGATCAATGGACCCAATGACCGCAGTTACTTCCGGAATTCCTGCAAGTTTTGATTAAAACACTTAATGTAATTAAAATGCAATAAGTTTTAATAACTTTACCATTTGCAATCTCCTTTATTAATCTCTGAGTACTTTCGGTAGAACAGGCTGTGAATCCAGGCTCATAGATTTTACAGGGCTTTAAAAATGCAGCTAAAATAAAGTATATATTAAACAATCATTAAGTATGTGAATTTATTTATATGACAAAAATGTGAATTTATTTATATAACAAATATTTTTGTTTTATTATTAATAATAAGTTATAATTATAAATTAATATTTTTTCCAACTTTTTTTAGGGTAATTTTAAATCGTTTATTCTAACTTAAGTTCATTTTTTTTAATTTTCAACTTCCTTAAACATTTTTAAGTTAAAGTTCAAATATTAGACGAGTTTAATGTATTTTTAAAACTAGCAACGATTTCATCATCAGCACTCTTTATCTTTATACACGCAAAAAAAAAAAACTATGGTTGCGATATAATCACGACGATAATATTATACTCTCTGTAATAATACTTGGTTGACGAAAACACAAAATATTTAGTTTTTTTTATTTTATATTTTGTCACGATAATCAAGCGTATGTTTGCATTTAGTGCTTACTATAAGTAAAAATTTCGATATGGTTGTTTTTTTAAAAGTATGATTAAAAAATTGTTATGACAAAAATAGCATGATATGAACATTATATTCAAAAACATTTAAAATAACAAATCGTCGTTGTTCTAACAAATTCAATTATAAGGTTTTTATTGAGTTTTCAGCAGAGCAAAAAGCATCTTATTATGTCACTTTACTATATTAAATTAGCATACACTGTCTATTGTTTATGTTTGTGCCAGCCAAGATATCCTTAAAGCGCTCGGCAAACATATGTAAGACCAATAAAATAAATAAATAGAGAAATAAAATTTTTTTTAAAAATTGTCACATAACCAATCTCGTCAAAGCAGCAACGAAATAATCATTCACTAATAGGTGAAATAACAGTATAATTACAAAACAATTAAGCTATGATTTTTTAATATTTTGATTTAAACTGTTCTCTTGCTGATTAAATTTGTATTACTTTTTAAAAAGTTTGTGATGTCAAAAAAAATACACAAAAAATTTGAAAAATTAACAATATGAAAAAAAAACGAAAAAATTTTAAAAAACCATGATTACGACATGATCACGTTGGTCATATTATATTCTCTGTAATAATTATTAGTATTACAATACTTGGTTGCAAGTATAGTTAAAGAAATAGTTAAATTTATTTTATTTCATCATAGGTTTTGTCACGATAATTATGCGTTTGTTTGAGTTTTATCAGATAATGTTTACTTTTCGTATAAATTTCGATATGATTGCCGTTAAAAAATAGTATGATTTAAAAAAATTTTTATGACAAAAATAACATTATATTCAAAAGCATTTAAAATTACAAATAATCATTAAATAATACATATGTGAGACAACAGTATGATTAGAAAGCAATCAAGCAATGATTTTTTATAATAATACTTTGATTTCAACTGTTCTTCTTCTTGCTGAACAAATTTTTATTATTTTAAAAGCTTGAGATGTCAAAAATTTAACAAAAATATTGAAAAAATTAAAGAAATTTAAAAATAAAAGAGAAAATGTAACAAAATATTGATATTAAAATTGCCATTAAAGTGGCAAGTACAATTATGGTGTTTTCTTTTCTGACGTAAATGTTGCATTAATTCTGCCCTATGCCTTTTTTTGTGTTCTTTTCTTAAAAATATGCAATATTATAAACAGGTGACAAATTCTTTTGTAATAATGTTGCCATAAAAATGAGAAGAAATGTTACATTTCGTACCCTGAATTAAATCAAAGGGTTAGAATATTGCACTCTTTAACAGCTAATATTAAAACGGAAAATTAAGTTTTTCTAGTGGTTAAAAATAATTGTTGGTCTCAAATTATTAAAATGGAAGCAAAAAAGGCAGTTTTACATAAAAATATGCTATCATGTAAAAAAGGTGAATATTCTGTTCTATTCTGCTGATTATAAAGGTAGCATTTTATTAGGGTGCAGGTGACCTTTGAAAAGTGTTGAATAATAAAAGGGCAACATTGTTTGCTAGAAAAGAAAACACCATTAGTTTATATAACTTAAAGCAAAATGCAATAATTTGCCGTAAAAAAGTAAAGATTGTCGATTTTAACTATAGTCATATATATGGTTGATAATTGCCAACCATTATATGTTTTAACGATAATCATACAATTCAATCATAGTTGTTGCTCTTAAATTATGATTACCACAACCATTTTTTTGCGTGTAACAGCAAAAGACAATAATATACCGTAGTAAAAAGCAAATATTTTCGATATCAACTGTAGTCATATAAATGTTTATTGCATGATTCTTTAATTTAACATAATAATGATATCTGGCAACCATTATATTTTTTAACCACAATCGTACAACTTAATCATAGTATGCTGATCTTAGATTATGAATCGCTATTAAAATCCAGTGATATCGTTGCATAACTTCCTAAGATATGAACAAATATACGACTGCCTTTACTTTTTCCTATATTTTTCAGCTCTAGTATAATTTATAGACGGGTTTGTTACTATTAATAGATATGACATGCCTATATGCCTATTCTTAAAAATATTTGGGAAAATCAGTAGATAATCGGAAAAGTTATAGGCAAATAAAATTTAAAAAATTTTTTTATTTTTTTTAAATTTATAAAGTTATCTTAATAAATTTTTTGACGAGATAAAACACCAGATTAGAAACCAAAAAAAATTCAAGATGGCGTCCTAAGCAAAATTATGGATATATAGGATGATAAGAATATTTCTACAATCAAATAGGTCTCATACAATTAACCGACGATAAGTCCACCTTAGATCACTTTTATTCTAATCAGAATTAAATTTTGTAAACACATTAATTAGTAACGATTTTTAAAGAAGAGGCCTATATATATAACAAACTATGAATTGCGACCGAACAGGGAGCCTATTACAGGGAATTGATATTGAAATTGGTAAACAAAGTAACTATCAAAAATTTATTCATTTTCTTTGGTATGGAGAAAAGGTATTTTGTTGCTATTTTTATGAGTCGTCTCTTTCTTTCATATTGAAAAAATCTTTTGATGTCAGACATCGTTATGCAAACAAATGTTTCGACAACACTGTTTGAATAAAAATAAAACATTAACAAGATTGGTCCCCACGAGATAAATACACACAAAATTATTTGTCGTCCAAACAAATCGATGACTTATGGAGACGTCTACGGATAAATACTTATAAGTACGATTGTTTCATGGTTTTTCTTTACCAGAAGGAAAAACTATAATATACTTGTGCAAAGATATTCAGATACCCAAATTGGTGGTTCTGATAGATAAAAAAGTACTTCTCGATTTATCTTCTAATGTTAATAGGATTTGGGAAATTTTTAAATTGAAATTGACCATAAAGTAACCGCAATAATAAAATATACTTATTAAAAGCAAAGTTTGTTAAATATTTTACATATGTTTGTTTAATTTACTGCCATTTTTTGAATATTTTCCTTTTTTTTTTTGGAAAGAGATTTTATTTTTTCCAGACATATATAAAAAGTAATATTTAACAAAAACACATCCGCTAAGTTTCTTAATTACAATTTGAATGATATAAAATTTTTTTAATAGTAATCACTTCTTAAATAAATTGTTTTTTAAAGTGACTAATTTGTAACCTGTTAAACACTTGTTTAATTCAGTTTTTTATTACTACTCTATCCAATGTACTATAAAACTTTTTTTTTTATTTTAATAATATTTAGTAAATAAAATATGATTTTATATTACATATAATTAATGTTCTGAACATGGAATTGTTTTTTTTTTTAAATTACGAAAAAAGAGGTCAATGGTATGGAGTTTGTCAGGTTCACAGGGTAATTTTTTTATTTTTTAAGCTGACCATGAATTCTATTCATCCGATGCGAGCGGCCAATCCCAATATTTTATACCAACTCGAATGTTGGCTTTAGAATCAGTTTAGATATACTATCGATATAATTTTTGGGGTACATTAGTTTGAGAGTCAAGAGAAAATATTACAAAAATAAACTCAATGGTTATGTATGTACGCTTTACAAATACTTTGTAATTTGTAGAGGATATTTTATATTTGTCACAGCCAAAACATACTCATTAGTTTTAACATAATGTTGCCATTTATAATTGATTTTTATTAAGAAAATAAAATGTTGTTTTAAAAATCTGTGTTGTTAAAGGCTGAAAACTCAACAAAAAAATTGATGGAATTTAAAAACAGCAAAGATTCACAAGGTGCTCTGACTGTCATTTTGTCATAATAAACAATATTATGATAACAATGCAATACTTCTCATTAATTTAAATTTTTTTTTAGAAATTATGACAATACGACATGATAGCAGTTCGTATGAATTCTTCATATATGTATGTTGTGGAGTTTACACGGCATTTGGTGAATACTACTCGGTAATCTTTTCATACATTTCATTGTTGCAAAACTATCAAACTGACAATTTACTGAGTAACGTAGACTTTTGTCCGACTCGTTACTTTAGTTAATTTTTATTGACACAACTCTAGGGCAATATTCTTCAAAAAGAGATTCACTTTAAAAATATATGTAGTAGTGCGCAGGGTACACTTATACAAGGTGGCGGTGCCAGCCCAGCTGACAATTTTTTTGTGTTCTGGAGTATGTCAAACTACATATTAAAAAAATGATTTCAACTCCGGAAATTGTCAAACTTCATACATAAAAAAAGAGAGCCGAAAATCGCTCTCTTTTACGCTATCACCTTATGTACATAATTACACCATGGTAGTGAGTGTATTTGTGTGCACTGAAAAAAATTTCGTAAACAATAATTTTGTAGAAAAAAAAAATGCATATTTATAACTACGAATTCAAGTACGAATACATTAATATACAGATTATATATACAGATATACAGATTTTCTCACTCTACTTTCCACATATCAATAGTAAAAAAAATATTTAAACTGTATTGAAAATATTAACAAGTAAGAGCACTATATTCGGCTGTGCCGAATCTTTTATACCCACCACCAATTTTGTGTACATTTAAAGCACAATATTTATTATTTTGTGAATCGCTACGGAATAATCTCTTTATTATAAAATATGTATCACTTTCTTTGTAGAGGGTGGTTTAATTTTAAGGGTCCATGTTGAAGGTGAACTACACCTAGTCCTTAAATTTGTTTTCTGCATTTCACTTGACATTTCTCAATCTCAAACTTACTCAATTTGATCCGTGGAAAGATACATAAATGAGCAACGCTTTAAAGTTATTCAGGTTTTTTATAAAAATGGGCGTTCAAATCAAAATGGATTTTGTGCACTTCGTGATTATTTTGGTCAACATAATCGTTCAAATTCGTCCACAATCGGGAGAATTGTAAAAAATATTTAAATTTCTGCAAAACAGGTCTGTATAAAATGTAAGAAAATCTGTGAATGCCTTCTTAGTTCGCTGAATGGGAACTACTGCTGGTTTTTGCGATAGTGTGGCAAAAGAGCAGTCAACCTCGCCTCATCATCATGCCTAACAATTGAGCATTAACATTGTCATTGAAAATTTGGACTATCAGATAGAGGAGTGGCGCCAAGGATGGGGGGGGGGGGCTATTTGGCCGATATTTTGTTAAATACATAATTAAACCATACAAATATTATCATTATAAAAAGAAATGATAATAATATCCTAAATAATTTGTGTTTTATTTAAATTCAACATCGGTCCTTAAAATTTAACCACCCTCTATAACTTCGATATGCTACTAAAATGCTTTTGTAAATGTAGTCTTTCAATGAAAGTGGGCGTTAAAGTAGTCGTGTCAATAAAGTTTCTGCTAATAAATACAACTTAGATATTTCAATATAGTCCTTTATTTTCCCAAAAACTTTTTCAATAGAGAAATTACATGAATTTAAGATAAACCGTTATGGGAGGTGGGCGTTAAAGTGAGCGTGTTACCTTAACTTTTTGGCACAACGACTACATTGATTAGAAGGATATACGAAGCAAATTTGATCATCATACCTCTAATTTTGGCGGTTTTATGAGCGTTTAAATTTCATTAACGGTAGATAACGTGAAAAGTGGGCGTTATAGTAGGCATGTCAAAGTTGTTTTTGCGAATGAGTACAACTGAGGCGTTTCAATATAACCCTTTATTATTCCAAAATCTCTATTAGTAGAGAAATTATATGAATTTTAGGTAAAACGTTATATGGGAGGTGGGCGTAAAAAATGGCGTGTCACCTCAATTTTCTTGCACAGTAATTACATTGCCTAGAGGCATATACGTTGCAAATTTGATCATCACACCTCTAATTTTGGCGGTTTTATGAGATTTTAAATTTCATTAACGGTAGATAACGTGAAAAGTGGGCGTTATAGTAGGCGTGTCAAAGTTGTTCTTGCTAATGAGTACAATTTAGGTGTTTCAATATAGTCCTTTATTATTCCAAAATCTTTATTAATAGAGAAATTATATGAATTTTAGGTAAAACGTTATATGGGAGGTGGGCGTAAAAGTGGGCGTGGCACCCTAATTTTCTGGCACATTAATGATACTGCCTAGGAGGATATACGTAGCAAATTTGATCATCACACTTCTAATTTTGGCGGTTTTATGAGCTTTTAAATTTCATTAACGGTAGATAACGTGAAAAGTGGGCGTTATAGTAGGCGTGTCAAAGTTATTTTTGCGAATGAGTACAACTTAGGTGTTTCAATATAGCCCTTTGTTATTCCAAAATCTTTATTAATAGAGAAATTATATAAATTTTAGTTAAAACGTTATATGGGAGGTGGGCGTAAAAGTGGGCGTGGCACCTTAATTTTCTGGCACAGTAATCACAATGCCTAGGGGGATATACGTAGCAAATTTTATCATCATACCTCTAATTGATTTTCACATTGATTTTCCGTTACAAAAAAGCGCCTCACCAAAAAGCAAAGTGTGCAAAATTTCAGAGTCGTACATCCAATTTTGTTGCTTTTATGACGTTTTTGTTTTTAAATATACCGAAAAATACACTGTGCGGTATAAATTTTCGTACATTTTGATCGATAACTCCTCTCCTAATGCATAGATTTAGACAATTTTCGGGGAAAAATATTGTTTTTACTCAGGAAATATATATTCGAAGTTTCATGAGTCTACGTTAATGCGTTTGGACACAATTCCATTTTATTCGATGTTTGAAGGACACGGTTTTTTCGACCTACTCTTGCTTTTCGAGCTATAACTCCCTTCCTAATATTCCGATTTAGCCCATTTTCAATACCAAACAAACCTTGTCTATAAGAAAGATTCTGGCAAAATTTGAGCCCCCTAGCTTTTTCGGTGCGACCTCTATCGTGCTTTCAACAGACAGACAGACGGACAGACGGACGGACATAGCTAGATCGTCATCAAATCAAACCCTGATTCAGAATATATATACTTTATGGGGTCTAAAATGGATATTTCGATGTGTTACAAACGGAATGACAAAATGAATATACCCCCACCATTTTTTTGGTGGCGGGTATAAAAAAGAGAGACTAAGTTGAAATTTTAACTTTGTGTTTTTTTAATCTTAAAAAGAGCGACGACTGCTTGTTTGAAAGCTAGCATATACATAACTGATCAGCAATACAAAATGTGGCACAATAGAGTAACTTTTGGCACTTTCGAATGTTTGATGGCCCTGTGGTCCTTCCTTCCTTTTTTACTTAGATGGCCGTTTAGGCCAGTAACCTTATTCAGATCTAATGGGCCTCGCCTCAGTTTTTTAGCAAAATCATCCTCAGCTTGATCCTTTTAGCGGAGTTTGGGTCTTCCCTTCATAACGGTATCGAATTCGAATGATTTTCTCATCCATACGAATGATAGCCCTACTTTGATACGCTTAACTATGTTGATATCTCCATACAACTTATGTACGTTATTCATTCGACACAGTTAGTCCAACATATTTTGCAAAAAAATGTTTTCTCTCAAACACCCTAAGAATAGCTTTTTCTGCTTGTGAAAAATCTACGCTTCAGCGGGTAATATAAGTTATCTATAGAATGTTATTTTTTAAAGTCGTGACAGAGTTTTGTTTCTTAACTGCATGTGTAACCCGAAATAGCATCTATTAGTAAAAATAGTTCTTCGTTTTATTTCCAAACTGATTTTATTTGTTGGGATTATGTCGGTATGGAGATAGATAATTTTTTTACTTCTCAAAGTTATAGGCACCAACGTTCACATACAGACCCAGTCTTGTTGCTTTTTTGTTCGTTGATACCATTAACTATATTTTGTCTGCATTTACTACCAGACCCACTTACGCCGATTCCTTTTCAATGCTGGAGGATGTTGCAGTTATCTTTCGCACACTCCGTCCTATGATATTATAATATTATCGGCATAAGTGAGTAGCATATGCTTTTTGTTGTAAATTGTGCCTGCTCTGTGGTATTTTATTATTCATTTTGGCCCTTTCAGCTTAAAATTTTACTTAATATTTTAAACCGCTTATGAATATGTTCTTTGTGTATATATATGAGGTAGTATGCCACATGTTTTCAAATCCAAAATCAAATAAAAAATATTCCAAATTTGCAGTTTTTTCAATTTTCATTGCATGGTACTGTCACGCCCTAAGTATATTGATAATTTTGTTTTAAAAACTTTTCAATTTTATAAAAAAAAATCTTATATCAGTCCGCCCAATTTTTAAGTTCTTTTACAAACAGCGAACAACATTTAATTTTTATTTATAAATTTTTAGTTTTAGTCTAATTTCAATAGAAATTTTTATTTAAAATTACTTATAAAAAAAATGTATTCATTAGTTTTGAGTGTGCAAAATATGCATTCTTCTGTCTTATGAAAATATTTTAACAAACAGCAAAAAAAAAACTGGTTAACACTTTAAATTTTATTTTAAACACAAAAGGAAACCTACGGCTCTCCTTAAAATATTCAAAACTTTTTGAGCCATTGATGAGACTCAAACAGCACAACAAACTTAAGAGGCTCAAATTCCAAAAGTTCAAGTGCGAAAGTTTTTGTAAATTCATATTTTTTTTATTTTATTTTTTAGCAAAATTTTAACGTGTGCTTCTGAACCGGTACGCAAACGCTTTAAAATAATTTCCACTATTAAATAACAATTGTTTGATTTAAATTTTTATTGCTGTAATCGCGTTTAGTTGTTTAAACTGCTAGAGATCAACTGTTCGATATTTTTGCGGCGAATACCATTTTTATAAAATTAAAATAAAGTTTACATGACGGCAGCGACAAGTTGTTGAATTTTGAAATATGATCGCCGATATTTTCCTTACAACTCAACTCCCCTTACATACTTCTACTTGTAATAACTAAATTTGTTGTATTGTGTTGACGCATAAAAGTATAAGTTTAGTTGTTTGAATTATAAGTTTTTTTTTTAAATTTTACTAACTATTAACATTAGACCATACAATCTTATAAGTAACAAGTAACAGTGCTTTATTCGATCGTGTCGAATCTGATAAAACCCTTCAGCATAATATACATAGGTATAATGACCACATCGTTACGTAGCCAAGATTTTGTGTTATAAATCATTTTGCTTTATTATTTTTGACACCATCTTATATATTGAATTTTAACATAACTAGTTTTATTGTACTAGTTTGGCCCTTTCATTTGATACCCATATTGAAAGGGTTAAAAAAAATATTCGCCATCTTGGATTTTAACTTTTCCATAAGTTACTACTCGTCAAAACCTTTCATATAATACCAGTATTGTGGGAGTCCAAGGGGGTAAAGATGTAATTAATATATTTGACCCATATATCCGCCATTTTTTTTAGCAAGCCATCTTGGATTTTAACATTTTCTTAGTTCGTTGTATTCTACTAGTCAGTCAGTTCAATTGGACGTTAAAGGGGGTTAGTTTTTAAATACAAGATTTAACCAATATATAAATTTATTTTACGCCATTTTGTTATGACTGGCATCATAGGTTTTAAATCTTTTGCATAGTGTTTTATATTTGACTCAAAAGCCATATTTATCATATTTACTCTCTCCGTTTATATAAGCTGAAAAAAATCGATTGTCGTTGTTAAACAACCAAATAATGGTCGATATAAGCTAAAATTAAGATCATAACACAATTCAGCCATATTAAACTTCTTTAATGCGAATATTTAACTATTTTGAACAACTTTACACGAAGTTATAGCGTAATAATTATATCCTCTATTTTTTAAACAAACGATATCAATTGAAATAATAGCTTATTTTAATTTTTTAATTTAAATAAATAAACTTTAACCGTTATGTACTTTGATTAATACAGGACGAAATTCCTATAACAGTCTTTATTTGAAAAGAATTAAATTTATGAAAATCAACTAAAAACTTAAAAATGCTTTCCTGAAAAATGATGAAAACAGACATAAGCAGTTTTTTGTTATTACCACAGATATTTTTACAGTCGAATCTTTAGGTGTGATATATTAAAGTTTGTGCCTCAAGGAAAATAAAATTTTTCTTTATTCTCTATTGACCTCAAGTATCCATTTGATTCAGTTCCTCTCTTATGTACGTTCTTAACGAAGGGGTGGTTTTTAAATTTGATGTCTTGATATCAAAAACATCGATATAACACGCTGATTGTTAAAACAAAAGATATAAAGAAAAATTTTAAATTACTTGATATTAAAAGGTGTATGGCGAACTTCATTTCGGTACGGTTTAATGTACATATTGAGTGATTTATTACTTGATATTTTATTCAAGTGCGATTTATTATTTTCAACAGGTCAAGCGTAAGTCGTTTTTAATTTTCTAATAAAGTATTTATATACATATAAGAATTCAGAATCACTTTTAAAATTAGTCAATTTTATATACAATTTTAATTTATTTTACGAGTATTACTATTAATTTGGGTTTACGATTTAGAAAAATTAAAAAATTAATAAATAAATTTAAGTAAATATTAATTTTATATTATCTTGATTCAAATATCTTTAACAGTCTTACCAAAATTTTTTTATGAATTTAGTGAGTTGTGCAAATTTTATTCGATTACCGAATGGTATCCATGAAAATTCTTTATTATACTGCTTATTATTAAAGAAGTAGAAGGAAAGAGACAGATTTATTTCAATAGTACTTTTTATATTTTTCATTGCATGCTGCTACCTGTTTTAGTAGTGCGTTAAGAGAGGGCATGATTAGAAATGATGCTTATTAATTTTTAAATAGAGACCTACGGTGTGGGACATCAATATAAAAACTATGTCTCTTGGAAGCAGGTAAGCATTAATTTGATAATTCAAGAAGCGCTATTTGGGCGTTAAGTTGCTTTTTATATGGGAGTTATGATTCGATTAATCCAGCTTAAATTTCGGTTATTTCAACACTTAAAACGGGAAATCGTTTTGTGGGGTCCAGACGAACAAAATTCCAAAAACGATTTTTTGCGGTCATCCTAATATACACGTAACCAACATCTCAAGCTTATATCTCAGCTCTTAATGTGCCCATATAACTAATTTTTATTAGCAAAAATTTCGAAAGCATGTCTGCTAAATTGATATTAGATTGGAAGTTGAGATATACGTGAGGACTTCAAAAAGTTGATTACAACATTCAATCGGATAGATGGACTTAACTTAATAAATTCCTATGTATTATTCCCATATTGATGGCTATCAAAAGGTTAATTTTCCACCATTTCGTTTTAGACGCCATCTTGGATTTTAAATTTGTTTCAACAATTTAATGTATTCTACTGGTCAAGCCCTTTTATTTGATACCAATAATGTAGAGAAGGGGACATAGCCGTTATTAGCATATTTGACCCATATATTCACCATTTTATTTGCGTCGCCATCTTGGATTTATACTTTTTTTTTAAGTGTACTGTAATTCACAGGTCAAGTCCTTTTATTTTATAAAAGTTCAAGAAGTTACATTTTAAAAGACCAGATTTGGCTCATATATAAATTTATTGTCCGCCATTTTGTAGTAACGGCCAATATGAATTTTAATTTTTTTATAGTGCTTATATTGCGCTAGTCAAGTCCTTTCAGATGATACCAATATTGACACTCGGTTGTCTAGAATTTAAAAAAAATTTATTGTGGATTATATGTATATTTAAAAAAAAATTTTCTGCCTATAACTTTACTGATTAGACCACGCTTTATCTAAAACTTTTTACGAATATATATATATATATATATATATATATATATATATAATTATTTTAGCTCTATGTGGAGCGTAGGGCCATTACGAAAGTACGGTAATCATTCCTGTTTTTAGATAGTTGTTTTAGTTCGTTCCATGATGTATTCATTTGGCGGATTTCGTTATTTGTGTTTCGTCGCCATGTTGTTTTTGGTCTTCCTTGGATTTTGGTTCCTTGAGGGTTCCACCATAGGGCAGATCTGCATGTTTCCTTGACATCCTTTCTTAATGAATGACCAATCCAACACCACTTTCTCCTTTGAATTTCTATATCGATTGGGATTTCGTTTGTAGATTCGTAGAGTTGTTGGTTAAGTTATTGTATGGCTGAAAAATTTTAATTTTGCTGGTAAAAATATGGGAAAAAAACAGAGGCAGTCGTGTTTATTTGCTAATATCTCAAAAAGTTATGGTTATGATTATGCTGAATTTCAATAACAATTCATTACCGGATATTTTCAAAAGATTGATACCATACACAGGTCTGAGGAACATGTCGTTGCTTCTAAAAGTTAATTTCAACCAACACACGGCAGACGGACAGAACGATATAGCTTAAGCAATTCATTACCGGATATTTTCAAAAGATTGATACCATACACAGGTCTGAGGAACATGTCGTTGCTTCTAAAAGTTAATTTCAACCAACACACGGCAGACGGACAGAACGATATAGCTTAATCGACTCTTTTAAAAAATATGTACTTTATGGGGTCGGAAACGAATGTTGTAGAAATTACAAATGGAATGACAAAGCTATTTATACCTTTTGGTACCACAGGTGAAGGGTATAACAAGATATTTATATGTGAGAATTTATATTTCATTTATTGAGATTTCGGTTTTTAGAACTTTTGAATAGATTCCTTACACTTGTCAAACATTTGCGATAAAATCTCTGTATTGGAAAAGTCTTTTAAAGTGTGTTTTAAGATTAATATTTCTTTGGTAATTTATTATCAAATTCAAAATCTTGCGATTCTCTGGTTTAATATATTTTTAGATTTCAGTTTCTTTGTTAACAAAATTTACAGTTCAACAATAACATTTTTTGCACACGGAATAGCCTCCCCTCACACCATCTTGCCATATAACTTCTCCGGAGTTGGTATATCTTCAACTATAAAATTGGCGGGTATTAAAAGAAATACGGGATGTAAAATATCGAACATTGCACGTTCCACCGACTCATTGATAAGTGGTCGCAAAGCTTCAAAGAAGTCTTTCCAATTATCATTAAATGATTTATTTGTACTTTGTCCCACCTCTTTATTGTCACCAAAGAGGTTATCGAATTGAGTGTTCAGCTTAGATATGTCTAAATCGACTTTAATGCTCGTGATGTTGTAGAATGTGAAACTACCTTTTTGGATGAGTTTCGTTTTTGTACGCATCACCACGTCCATGTTGTCTAAAATGATGGAAGGCAGATTAGGATTTAATAATTTTGACATCATTGTGTTATAAGTGAACCTACCAATGTCAATGTGAAAATGTCCTTCACCATTGAGGGGCAAAAGTAAAACACGACCATCCATTTTGTAGTGGCCCTCTATTTTAAATTTTGGTATAAAGATTTTGGTCAACCAACTGAAATCCTTTTTATTTACTCTGTAAAAGTTTTAAATTGAAAATAATAAAGAAAAACTTTTTAGAGTTTGTAACTTGTTTCTTTTGTATTAGTTATAAATTTATTGTATAAAATATTAGCTCTTAAGGGGTTAAATGGCTCTTGCATGATCAGAGAATCGTTTACTTTCAATAATTTTTATTTGTGATATAATTCAACTTACTTGCTTTCTTTAACTACTAGATCTTTTAATCCTGTTGCCAGTAATTTGGTTAAGTTCGCTCTCAAGCTAGCCGCTTCAGTATTGTCCTGTTTAAAATTAATATCTCTTACGTGTAAGGGATCAAGTAATCCAATAATGGCATTTACTTCGGGAATACCTGAAAATATTCATTAAAACACTAAATACGATTTTAAAGAATAAACTTATTGACCAAATTACCCTTTCCGATCTCTTTTAATAATCCTTGAATACTTTCGGTGGAACAGGCGGTAAATTCAGGCTCATAGATTTTACAGGACTTTAAGAAGGCAGCTAAAAATAATGAGAAGTTTAAAAAAATCTTGAATTAATGCAGGAAATGTTTTCTGCATTTAAATTAAAAAAATGACACGATTAAAAAAGATGGCAATCACTGACAATTTTAGAGAGAATGTAGAGGGCGGCATATAATATATGCAATTTGTAACTAACGTACATTTAATTTAGAATACTGGGTATTTATTTTGGAGGCGTTTGTTTTAGAGTTAGCTGGGCGCACAACTAGGAAGAACGTCGAATTTCGTCAAATCAACGAGTTCGTTCGCAAAGTTTGCCGCTTAAAACGAATTTTGACCGACACCATAATTTTATTCATTCTCATATATAGTGTAAATGTGTTTTTTTGTGATTGCGAATATTCGCGGTGAAAAATTCGTCTTTCGTCCCAGTTATGCGCCTAGCATTATTAGCTTGTTTAAGTAGCTCATCATAACTAGATCCGCGTCTAAGCAATATTTATGAATAACGAAAATTTGAAAAACCTGATCCAGTTCAAAAAACTTCTGTTCAAAGTATAATGCACAAGCTAATGTTGAAAAAACTTAATATTGGAAAAATGCTTCCTTGATCCATATGTCGAAACGTAGTATTCAATGGTCAGTGATACGGACATTAGCTTTGTGACTGATTTGTTTGCTCTTTTAATGGGAGGCACTATTTTTGCAAACACTGGGTTTAAATATAGTCTCACCACCTGGCCCAGATCCATTTCGGTTATGTGTAAAGTTAAATCTCTACTTAAATGTCGCGCCAAACTTAATATAATCGAAATCACATTTAAATAATAAAGAACACTCGATACTTCACAAATTATTTTATGCACTTTTTAAAAAAATATAAATAAACTTACGTTTCTCTTTAAAATATTCAAAACATGTTGAAAGATTTATTAGACTAAAAACGCACAATAGATATAAAATGCTTGGGTGCCAAATGCTTAAACGCGCAAGGTTAAACAATTGCATTTTTTATTTATTTTTTTAATACAAGTCTTTTAACCCCTTTCAAAGTTTTTTGTGTGTCCTTAAAAATTCAAACGGTAAACAAACGCATTGAAGACAATTTTTTTTCTACAATTATCTAATTTTATTTTCTTAAATCTTTTTTATTATTATTAAATTCGCGTTTTGTCATGCAGACTATTAAAGTTGAACTGTTCGATACTTGTGCAGGAAATAGCATTTTTATAAAATTAAGTCAAGTCAACGGCTTCAACCAGAAGTTGTTGGATTGTGAATTATTATCAGCGATAATTTCTTTTTAACTTAACTCCCCTTACCCACTTGAAATCATAATACTAATAAGAAGGTGTGCCTACTTTGACTGTACATAGTGTATTAATGCAATTAGTATATTTATGTATTAGTTAGTCGCTAGCTCTATTTGTTTTAAATTAATTACTCTAATGCCCGTTTTTTGAGTTGGCGTTTAAACACAAATTTAGTTAAACTTCACATAAATTTAAGTTATATTTAAATACCGTTTCAGTTTGGCAGTCCTAAATAATTGTTCTTATTATACTCGTCACCTGTGGAGCCAAGGTTATATATAGCTTTGTTGTTTGGATTTTCTACAATATTCATTTTTGACAACTTGACTAAGGGAATTGATTGATCAGTGTCCGTCTGTCCACTTGTAGCTTGAATTAAGATTTTAGAAGCCACCACATGTTGCACAGATCTGTATGTGAAATCAATCTTTTGCAAAAATCTCGAAATAAGACGGTATTAAAAACCAGCATATTCGCCCTATAACTTATTGAGATATGGGTAAATAAACACGAATGCGTCTGTTTTTTCTAATATTTTTACTATAGGAAATCAAAAGTTTTCAGCCCTATAATAATGGCTACTATTTATAGATATGGTATGCCTCTACGGCTATTTATTTTGCACAAATCGGTTAATAGTAGACATAGTTACTAAAGCTTGTGATTATTTTCTTAGATACGCTCAATACACCAAAAGCTGAAGTATTGCAAACTACTGCTGAGAAATTGGTTTAAAACTAACTGAGATATCAGCGCAAAAATACAACTGCTGTAGCTGCCACTACAAAATGGTGTAAAATAAATTTATATATATATAATAATGTCCCCACTTTAGCTACCAATACTGGTAGTAAACGAAAGGACTTGACCAGTAGGAAACTATGGATAAGTACAAATCCAAGATGACGTCCGAAATAAAAAAACAGATATATGGGACAAATATAGTAATGAATATTAAAATAATAAAATATCATTTTCCATCCCTGCATTAATAAATTAAATCAAGGTGAATTCAAATATTATTAACAATATGCTTCCCCATCAGTTGGGCTGATAATTTCACCCAAGTTGCATTGATTCGCCTTGATTTCACCTGTATGAATTCGCCTTATATGGCATTATTATACCCTTCTCACAGTGAAAAAGGGTATATATAGGTTTGTCATTCCGTGTGAAATTTCTACAATTTTCATTTCCGACCCCATAAAGTATATATTTTCTGAAAGCTTATGAATAGGGGAGTCGATTAAGCCCTGTCAGTCTGTCAGTCTGTCCGTCTGACCGTCTGTCCGTGTGTATGTTGAAATCAACTTTTTGAAGCCTCCCGACATAGGTTGGACCCGGGTAAGGTATTAAAATATCAGAAATATTCGGGAGTAGATCGGTATTGAAAATCAGAAACATCGGTACATAAACAACTGAGATATGAGCAAAAACCCACGACCACCTCGATTTTCTTTTCACAAAAACAACATTACAACAACAACATACATACATACAAACATACAAACGTGTATACTGGTTAGGGAAAACGTGGCATCGAATCCCAGCTGAGCCAAAACAATTTTTTTTTTTTAATTTTTTTAAAATGTTTTTTTTAATTTTTTTTTTAGTTTTTTTTTATTTTTTATTTAATATATTATATATATTTTTATTATTTTTTTTTAATTTTTTTTTTGTTTTATATATATTATATATGTATATAATAATTTTTTTTTTAAATTTTTTTTTTTGTTTTTTTAACATACATACGTGAATTTACTGTTATTGCATGACTACACGTTGTGAAGGGTATATAAGATTCGGCACGGCCGAATATAGCGCTTTTACTTGTTTTTTTTTAGTTTTTCAGAAAACAGCTGTTTAACATAGCTAAAAAAAAAATTTTAAAAATATATAAAAATGTGTAAAAAAATTAAAAAAAGAGCAACTATCAGTGTTATAACTTGTTGTTTACTTTTATGCAACAAAAGCATATGTTTATATGAAGAACTTAAATACAGTTTAAGCGTTGGTTATTTAAGTTCCATTTAAGTATTTCATTTAAGTTTCATTTAACTAGAACTTAAAAATAAATGCCTTGTATGTGTGAAATTAAAACTGCTATTATTTAAATGTTAATTTAGCTAATTATGAAATTTTATAAAATAGGTTTGCAAATAATCGGTTATTCGAATATTTGATAACTGATAAATTGGTTTCCTTTTTTAAAAATAGTGCCTAAAAATCTTTAAAAAACTTTCAATATTTTGACTAATATGTCGTTCGATATGGAAAAAGTTTTAATAGCAAATGAAATCATTGTATGGGTTGTTAACATAACATACAGTCCACATGAGCCATCGATTTGTTTGAACCACAAACAATTTTTTGTGCGCACATGAATTTGCCTTGTGTGAACGGACCGCTGTTGTCGATATTAAGTTTTTGTTTAAACAGCGTTGTCAGAACATTTGCTCGAACAAAGATGTCTGATATTAAAAGTCATTTCGAATATGAAAGATAGAGACGACACATAAAAATAGCAACAAAATACACTTTATACGTTTTCTCCATATCAAAGAACATTTTTTTTTTTTTTTTTTTTTTTTAATAGTTCTTTCTTTATTTGCAATCTATCTACTTACAGACAATAAGCAAATTTGAAAATCAAAGTACAGCATAACAGGAATTATACAGCTCCAATGAGCTGCATAACTATAAATAATTTAAAAATAGTTAACAATGTTTTTTTTTTTTTTTTTAATATAACTATACATTATAAGCAGACTAGTTTCTAGAAGGTAAATCTAATACGTGTACACGTTTCAGTCTTCGTGTATTATTGCTGTCGTCTAAGAGTGCAACAGCCAGAGGATTTGTATGGTTACTAAGTCTTTTGAGGTAGTTTTCGCTGAATCTTTGAATTTCTTCTCTTACTGAGTGCATTTTTAAATCTCTTCGAATACATTTGTTTATTACAAACCATGGCGCTGTAGTAGCAAGTCTTAAAGTTTTTGATTAATATCTCTCTAGAATATCAATATTTGACTTGCTTGATGTTCCCCATAGCATAATTCCGTACGTCCAAACTGGTTTCAGAATAGCTTTGTAAATTTTTAGTTTATTGTTTAAGTTTAGTTCGGATTTTGGTCCTAGTAGCCAATACAACTGCCGCGTTTTTATCTTTAATTGTGTTTGTTTACATTTAATATGTGGTTTCCAAGTAAGTCTTCTATCTAGGGTCATTCCCAGATATTTAATTGTGTTATCTTTTGGCACTTGTACCCCATATATGTATACACTTGAACAGTCTCCTCTTCTTAATGCAAAAGTAATGTGCTTGGATTCATCAGAGTTCACTTTAATATTCCACCTAGTAAGCCATTTTTCTATATGGTTTATTTGATTTTGGACCAGTATTGAAGCCTCTATTGGGCATTGACTTGCTGCAACTATTGCTGTGTCATCTGCGTATGTTGCTACTACGACATTATTTGTGTGTGGCATGTCAGCGGTAAAAATTGTGTACAAAACTGGACCTAGTACACTGCCCTGTGGTATGCCTGCTTTAATTTCATATATACCTGATCTTTCGTCTTTACTTTTGACGTAAAAGTGTCTTTGAGAGAGATAACTTTTGAAAAATAAATAGAATGGAACCGGTAGAACTTTCTTTAATTTAAAAAGTAAGCCGTGGTGCCATACCCTATCGAACGCTTGTTGAATATCAAGAAAGACCGCTGAGCAGTAGCGTTTGTTTTCAAAGGCGTCAGTTATTTCATTAATAATTCGGTGACATTGTTCAGGGGTACCGTGCATATGTCGGAAGCCGAACTGATGATCCGGGATAATATTTTGTCTCTCTAATACTGGCAACAGTCTTCGTAGAAATATTTTCTCAAATATTTTTGAAAATATTGCAAGTAAACTAATAGGTCTATACGATGATAATGAATTTTCGGGCTTGTTAGGTTTAGAGATCATAATTATTTCTGCACATTTCCATTGCATTGGAAAATGATCTAATCGTAATATAAAATTAAATATTGAAGCTAGATATATAATGCTTTTACGAGTTAATTTATTTACAACGTTTGCAGAAATCATGTCGTATCCAGGCGATTTTTTTTATTCAGGTTTTTTATTTCAAGCTCTAGTTCATTAGGAGTGAAATGTTTAAGAGGCAGATCCATTTGGCAGGGAGAATCTAAAAATCTTAGTATCTCGTTATTTTCTTCGATACTGTTAAGTTTATATGGTTGAAACGTATTAGATAAGTGAAGAGCAAATGCTTCCGATATGCTTTTATCTGTTCTGCACCAAGTGCCGTCAGTATTTTTTATAATTGTATTACGCTTGGTTGGTCTTTTTAAATACTTGGTAGATTTCCATAGTAGATGGTCGTTATATTTAGAGTTATTAATTTCTTCTATTAATTTTGCAGTTACATTGTTTTTATGTTCATACAGCATTTTTTTCAAGTCTTTACAAGCTTTATTAAACAATCTTTTATCTAAAGGATTTCTACTTAGCATCCAATTTCTACGAAGCCTTCTCTTTTCTGCTATAAATTGTCTGATTTCAGTTGATATTATAATACTATTTCTTTGTACTCTTAAGTCTCTAGGTGTTGCCAAATTTGCTGCTTCGTGAATGAGATTTGTAAGATGCTCTACGGCTTCATCTATCTCTTCGCCAGTTTTTAAACGAATATTTAAATTAATATTTTGATCAAGCCAGAATTGAAATGATTGAATGTTAGTATGAGGAGTAAAAATGTTCTTATTAAATGATTTTGTATTAATAGAAGTGTTATAATTTATAAGCAGAGGAGAATGATCAGAGCTAAGGTCATCAAGACTTTTTATTTCCAATCGATTGCTTGGTATTCCCGAATATATTGCGAAATCTAATAAATCAGGAATTTTTTGGGGGTCAGAGGGCCAATATGTAGGGGAGCCAGTTGATAGTATTGAGTAGTTGTTACTTCTTATACACTTGTAAAGTTCTTTTCCTTTAGGATTCGAGAGTCGTGAGCCCCACCACGGATGTTTTGCGTTATAGTCACCTCCTACAATGAATCTCTGTCCTAGTGACGTAAAAAATTGATGATAATCTGAGCACGTTACAGTGTGTCGTGGTGGAAAATATATAGAACTAATGATGACATCGCAATCGTTACATTTAACTTTGATGTTAGCTGCTTGAAGATAATTCTCCCTAATTTCACCTAATATATCATATTTTATTGAAGATTTTATTATGATGCAAGAGCCTGCGTGTGCACGGTTATCTGGATGGTTAGTGTTAACTAAGTCGTAGCCTTTGATGTAAAAATACGATCTGTTCGTAAAGTGTGTTTCTGACACTAAAAGTATGTCTATATAGTTGGTGTTAAGGAAGATTTCAATTTCCCGAGTGTGGTTGGATAAGCCGTTTGCATTCCATATTGCTATACGTAGATTCAGTTGCATAGTTTGGTTAAAATTGCAGACATCATGTTTAGTAAAGTAGTAGTGGTTTCAATCTGCTTTTCCATTAGCGCTTCTATTCTTTGAAAAGAACTAGATAAATTTTCGTGATTGCTTCTAATAGCTTGAGAATACGAGAATTGATTTGAATTGTTTGTGTTAGTGTTTGCAGGGTGATTGCCATTAATATTTGGAAAGTTATGAGCATTAACGTTAAAGCCTAGTCCTTGACTATTGTTGTAATTATTACAATTTCGTTTATTTAGGAAATTTCTCTTTTTTAGAAGTTCCTTATAAATTGCGCAGCCTTTATAGCTAGCAGTGTGACCCTGTAAACAGTTTGAACATTGTGGAGGAGTATTTTCGTCTTTTTTGCATTCAATTGTTTGATGATTTAAACCGCATTTGACGCATCGAAATAGCTTTCTACAGTATGCTTTAGTGTGACCAAACTGTTGGCATCTATAGCACTGTACAATGTCATTATTTTTCAAAGGCGGCTCTATTTTAACCATGGCATTAAAAAGAAATTTTAGGTTGTATATGTCTTTATTATTGTTATCTGGCTCCAGATCAACAAAGAAAAGTGACAGAGGATTTTTCGTGATTCTACTTTTTATGTTAGTAATATTTCTTACTTTATGCCCTGATTTTTCTATTTCTTGTTTAATCGCTTCTATCGGTGTCGAAAAATGCAAGTTTTTAACTACTACTCTGTAGGCTCTTTCCTGTTTTAATTGATAAGTATGGAATTTAATTTTCTTATCGTCAAGGTATTTAATTATTAGTCTATAAGAATCTACTGATTTTATCATTAATCGGACTTGGCCATCTTTTAAAGATTTATATGTAAAATCTTCTGATTTAATTACCTTTAAAAAATTGTTTACCATACTTTTAATATCAGCGACATCAGGTATGAATATTGGAGGGGGTTTTGCTACAAAGCTGTTGTTGCTTTTTTGATCATCATCAATTGTATTATCATCAAGTGATTTAAACATATTACTGCTGGTACATGGATCATTTGTTGTTGTTATACGTTTGCGTTGAATTTTTGGTGATTCAGCATTACATCGTTTTCTTGCGTTGACTACCTGCCAGTTGTTTTTGTCAATTGAATCGGTTTCTTCGCTTACACTGCTCATACTGCTAGCAGTAGATTAGTGATAAGCTAAGATATTGTTGTCGTTAAAGGTTCTTTTTTTTATTATTCTTTAAATAAATTGACAAAAAGTATTATTATGTTGTTGTTTTAGCAACGGTAATTAAATATTTTTATTATTTAACTATTGTTTATTGAGAAAAAGTTTTTAACACAGTATACGTCTATACAATGACACGGTTAAAAGGTGACTGGATCATAGAACATGAAAAATTTTTTGACAGTTGCTCTGCCGATGTTTTGTTCTAGTCTGAACAAATCGATGGCTCGTCTGGTCATAAAGTAATGATTTAAAGAAGATATGTATGTCTGCACAATGATCATACAAACTGATCATGCTAAGGCCGACCTCTGCAGATCAAGTAAATGATTGCCTCAAATCATTGACTCTGTGAAGCTGTGTGAAAAAACTAGTTAACGCCAAACATAAACAATTCATCTTTTAAAAATTTTTCCAAGCTATTTTTGACTTTCTGTAGTGTTCTTGTCTACGAATCGAATGCATTGATTTAACTTTAATAAAATTTTTTGGAATTTCTTCTCAACAAAAGACGAGCTTTTCAACAAAGAGTTTTCGAACATAATTACTGAACACAAAAACTATAATTGTTGGTTAAACATTTAACTTAGATGTGGGACTATTTGGTTTTTGCGCAAACCTGTAATACTTAATAGTCCTTTTAATTTATATACATTTATATGCAAGTATTAAAAAAGTCCAGTTGTTGACGAAAAAACCGAGTACGTACGAAGAGCAGAACACACTGTACATATACTTTAAATTTATTGACTACAAGACCATTTAGAGGGTTCTAAATTCAGCTTTATATCGGATATTTCATTACGCGCTTCATATTTTAAATAAAAAAAAGTGTGTAACACGTAGTGATGTCGTTTTAAAATCAGATGACGTTGGTGTTCATAGCATCCAATTCAGGCTAAAAAAAGATGATATTCACCGATCTATAACACTTAACATTGACAGTGATGGACTGTCTAACGTAAATATGAACTGAAGCTATCATTCTAAAATCATGTTAAACACCAAATAGCAGTTATTGAAATTTATCTACTTTCTCGTCAAATCTAGCCATTTAAAAATCAGTTTAGCGGTCAAAAATACGGTTAAGCAATAAGTGGAAAATTGAGAGATTCCTTCCGAACCTACTTCTGTACCATTCAATCTATAATTTTTGTGAGTGAATCTAAAAATCCATATATATATAAAGATAGAATAAAAAATTGTGGTATTTTCTCTGAAGCTTGACGTTTTCAATGATAACAATTTCGTAATTGTAACCTCTAGGTAACAAAATTTTGGAGATATTTTTAAACAAATCAAAATAAAATTATAGGTTTTTTTAGAATGAAGTTGGTAGGTAGTACTATCAGGTAAAAATATTGTCAATCGAATAAAAAAGGCGACGCAAAAAATTGGATTACCGAACAAATTATGGAACACTTTTCCTTATCTCTCTCTAACTTACAATATCAAAATAATATTTTTCAATACAAATGTTCAATCTAAATCACTTTATAGTTGTGAAACTGCTCTGAATGCTGCCCTTTGTGATATAAATTCCCTGCAACTTTTTACAAACAAATGTTCAAGAATAATATTTTGTTGTTTTTGGTCACCAACTAGATCAGACAGTATGTTATGTCACTTATCGAAATTTCAAACAATATAAGAAAAGTTGGCAATTATCGCTAAATATTTATGTTAGTAAAAAATCTAGTTTTTTTCTAACGATTTAGAAGCCACATTTAGATTAATTTGTTAAAAAAATTTTCATTAAAACATAAGAGTGACTTTTTTTGAATGTATTGAACGCTTTTGGTATAGTCAGGAATTTGTAGTCCCTATTGAAAGATCCTTAAGCTCTTACAGTTTCTGAGTTTATGCGTTACTTTACAAAGTGTTTTATAATATGAAATAATTATAAATGTAAGAAACTGTTCAATAAAGAGAGAAACAACAAGTAACAGTGCTATATTCGGCCGTGCCGAATCTTATATACCCTTCACAACGTGTAGTCATGCAATAACAATTGTTTGTATCACCATTCATCCCATATAAAATACGTGCATACGTACACGTTAGAATAAATGTGGCATCGAATCCCAGCTGAGCCAAAAAAATTTTATTTTATTTAATATATTATTTATATTTTATTATTTTTTTTTATATTTTTTTTTAAATTTTTTAAACAAATTTTTTTAGAAAAATTTTTAAAAAATTTTTTAAAATTTTTTTTTTTACATGTATGTATGTATGCATGTTGTTGTTGTAATTGTGAAAAAAACGAGGTGGTCGTGGTTTTTTGCTCATATCTCAGAAAGTTATGGGGCGATTGTGCTGAATTTCAATAGCGATTCATTCCTGGATATTTCCAAGAGATTGATACCATATATAGATCTGAGGAACATATAGTTGCTTCTAAAAGTTGATTTCAACCAACACACGGACAGACGGGCAGACGGACAGACGGATAGACGGACAGACGGACAGACGGTCAGGGCTTAATCGACTCCTCTATTCATAAGCTTTCAGAAAATATATACTTTATGGGGTCGGAAATGAAAATTGTAGAAATTACAAACGGAATGACAAAGCTATATATACCCTTGTACACCACAGGTGAAGGGTATAAAAATCGATCAATATTTGTGTTGTTGTGCTTTTGATTAAAACTAATTTGTGTTTAAAATAAAAACTTTATTTAATGAATATTTAAACGATTAATCGTTCTCAGTTCATGCACTAGTTAGAACATAAAAACCAAAACACAACAAATCATGCACATAAAATACTATTTGTTTTGCAATTGATCTAGTATCCAGTGATGATAAGCAATTTATTTATACTACTAATATTATACAGAAATGTAGTAGTGTCTGTTTGTTTGTTTTTGTTAAATTAAAAAAGAAAAAATTATATTTCAGCAATTTGTAAAAGTAGTTAAAAATAGTTTCGGAATTCCTATACGTTTAAAAAATAAAGTTGTTGCAATAAAATTTGGTACACTTTTTTACAATTTTTTTTTAATTATTAGGAATTTTTAATTCAACAATAACACAAAAATTAACTTCTATTGCTTATTTAGAATTTTTAAGATTTATTCGAGCTTTAACACTAATTTATGCATTTAACAACAAAAATTAACATCACTGATCTAATATTTTTAATTTAAAACATAATCCCACATCGTAGCTTAACCTATATTTCATATGTGTGTCAAATATCTTTTAGTAGCAACAATTGTCCAAACATATGAATATGAATCATATGTATATTTAAAAATTTTTGTTTGAGAAAGCGATGCGGTGCGGGCATTGTTAAATATGGTTTTCTTAAGATTATCTTTCCTATAAAAAGGCAATAATAGAGACTTACGACAAATAATGTATATATTTGAAAAAAAAATATATATAAAAATATATATATTTATAATGTCTACAACTATTTAATTAAACTAATTATAAACCAGATTATACTTAATTAAATGAACTTTATGTCATTTGTAATACATACTGTCTTGAAATTTCCGTGTCGGTAGAAATAAATATCAATTAAACAAATTAATTGATTGAAAAAAAAACATTATATTATTTTATTTCTTATTATTATGATGCCCTATTATGCGATCTTAAGATTAATTTTATTATTTTATAGCTTCTTCAGGGGAAAAATTATAAGTTATCTATTAACAATACAAAAAATATTTGAATACAATTTATAAAAAAGGCGATAAATCAAAAAATATTATAAAAAAAAAAATACAAGTAACAAGTAAGAGTAATATACATATTTTGATAATACCCTTCACCATTATGTTCATAGGTATGCTGACCTCTACAGCTGTCCACAGATTTCTGACTAACCATTATGAGTAATTTTGCTTTATTATTTCCGATGCCATCTTTGGTTTACTTAATCCTTTCAGAATATACCCACACGCAAAGAAAAAACATGGTTGTGGTAACCATAATCGAGAAGCATCGTACTATGATTGCATTGTATGATTATCGTTAAAACATATAATGGTTGCCAATTATCATTATTATGCAAGCAATAACCGTATATGTATATGACTATAGTTTAAATCGACAATCTTTGTTTTTTTACGGAAAATTATTGCATTTTGCTTAAAGTTATATAAATTAATTGTACTTGCCATTTCAATTGCAATTTTCATACCAATATTTTTTTACATTTTCTCGTTTATTTTTAAATATTTTTTTTCAAAATTTTTATCCATTTAGTAAAATAATAAAGATTTATTCAGCAAGAAGAAGAAAAGTTGATATCAAAATATTGTTATAAAAAGTCGTAACTTGATTGCTTTGTAACCATACTGTTATTTCAACTATTATTTATTGATTATTTGTAATTTTAAATGCTTTTGAATATTTATTTTATTTATTTGTTATTTTTGTCGAATTAATTTTTTAAAATCGTACTATTTTTAAACCGCAACCATATCGGAATTTATACGAAAAGTAAACATTAAATGATAAAACTCAAACAAACGTTTATTATCGTGAAAAAATTATGATGAAATAGAATATATATAACTAGTACTTGTTTTTGGCAACCAAATATTGGTATAGAGAATATAATATGACCATCGTGATCATGTCGTAACCATGGTTTTTCTCTGCGTGCATATTGACGAAGTTAAGAAAAATTATTTTTTGTGTTTTTGATGCCATCTTTACACTTTTTTATAGTTTGTATTCAACTGGCCAAGCTTTTTCATTTGATATTAATATTGCAGGGCTTGATGGCTACAAGGCTGTATTTACTATATATGACAAAAATGTCCGCCATTTTATTTAGGATGCCATTTTGGATTTAAATTTTTTATTATATTCTACTGGTCAAGCCTTTTCATATGACATCAATATTGAGGGTTTTGAAGGGGGTATATTTTTAATTGCTTAATTTGATTCAAATATAAATTTAGTTTACGCTATTTTGTAGTAGCAGCCATCATGGATTTTAAATTTTGTGTAATGTGTTACATTCTGTTAGTTAAGCTTTTTTATTTGATACCCGTACTGACTTTGTTGATTGTCTAGCAATTAAAAAAATTTTCTTTGATATTCCCGAAAGATCGATGCTACATGTAGATCTGTGGAGCATGTGTTGGCTTCTAGTAGTCGTTTTCAAATAATACACGACCGGTGATTGCTCAATCCACTGCCCTACTCAGAAAATATATATGTTATCGGAAATAATATTGTAGAAATTACAAACGGCATGTCGAAGCAATATATTCCCCTGGAACTACAGGTAAAAGGCATAAGAAATCAAATACATATGTACAATAATTAAAATGATGTTTATTTGGTTATTGAGTTTAAGCTGGGGGTATATGCATTTCTTTTCATAGAAAGTTAAAAGATTGACAAAAGTTGGTGAATTTTTTTGACTAATTCGAAAGAAGAGCCTTTTACCTTTCATTTCGTTATACTGAGAGCACGGAGGTAAACCGAGCTAACTGACTTTTTCTCCAACAAAAACAGCCAATGCTGAATTTTTAAGGACAATTTTGATGCACTTATATCTCTCAAACTATGCACCCAATAACTTTTTCTTTTCCTTTAAATTAAAAACAATGCTTCGGATTTAAATTAAATCGACACTCAGATTTTTCTGCTCGAAACATATTCGATATATAAATCTCTGAACAAAATGTCCATATGTTTTCCTTTCACAACATTAAACTGATTTCAACCGATCTTTTCTAAGAATATATGTATATAAATCTTAAAAGAAATGCAGATTTTTGTTTGCCAGACTCTTCTCTATTAAATAGCATCATTAGATATTTTAAAAGTAATAGTCAAAAAATGCCTTTTTTGCAGCATAAATCCCATAGTGCATAAAACACCTTGTGGCTTTTATTATTAAATTAAAATTAAATTATACTTTTTCAAATTATTTATCTTTCGTTTTACTAAAAAATCTTGTAATGTGTTATAAATTTTGCGGGCAATTATATATTTCTTATAAATTTTTTTTTATATATTAAAGTTTTCCAATCTTTCAGCTAAAAGAGCTTTCTGATTTATGAATTTAAGGTTCTTGTGGGTAAATTGTTCCGTTTCTTATAAATCGACTGGATTGGATAATTATTATTAACAAAAATATTTTTAATCTTATCTTTTTTTTATTAAATTTTTTAAAAAATACTTTATCACTAATCTTTAAAATCTTTCTTTTAGGTTTCATGCTGTATCAATTATAATTCTTTTTAGATGTTTTCAAATAATAATTTATGATTCTTAGAGAAGATGTGAGTTTCTGGTACCAATTCATTAAAAATTTTCAACCCTTCAATCAATATTAAATTTAAAAAAAATATTGTCTGCTTTAATTTAAATTTTTTTTAATGCATTTTAAAAATCTGACGCTTTCTAGCGTTAATGAATCACTTCATAAAGTCGCCGGTGTCGCAAGTAGAAAACTGAAATTTTATACAAATGTCAAGAATTCGATGTTTTGTTTTATTTACTGAAGCAAATAAAACAGTTAAATATTTACAGTTTTCATTTAGAAAAGGCGAGGCGGAAAAAAACTACGATTGAAAAACAAGTTTTAAAATAATAAATACAAAAACAAATAATTAAATTTAATTGCCTTTTGCTTATTTAGAACTTCTATGTCGAATAACTTTATATGCATGTGCTTAAATAAATATTTATTGTCAATTGTTAATAACAACAATTAATAGATGTTAAATGAAATAATAAAAACAAATTAAATTAATTAACTAAATTTCCTTGATAAAGTTTATTTACATTAAAGATCTTTTACCAAACCAGTTTAAACAAATTCAATAAGTTAACTTACAGTGCAACTGATAGTAAAGGATACAAGATCTTAAACATTTAAACATAAGTATAAACAACTTATAGCAGAAGAAGCTTTTTTTATAAGGATACGTTCACGTAAAATTATCAGCTTATGCTGATGGAGAAGTAAAATGTCAAAATTAGATGAATTCGCCTTGATATCATTTATTAATGCAGGAATGGAAGATGAGATTTTTTGTCTCGTTATTAAACAATTAACTTAAGTGGACTTTTTTTATAATAAATGTACCAAATTTATGTATGTATATTTATTGCTTTTGTACCATTTAAAATGTGTTTCATAAATATATATCGTTTTTTAAAATAAAATTTAATTAAAATAAAATATTATAAGAACTTTTTCATCCTTGATGTGCGAATTGGCCTTGACAAAAAATATTCCCTAAAAAGTTGCTTTGTTGTATCAATTCGCCGTGGCATATAGCTGTATAATAATTTTGATGGCAAAGGTTGATCCCCCAAGTTTTTTTGTTCCGAGCTTTATAGTGTTTTCAACAGACGGACGGACATAGCCAGGTCGTTCCAAAACAGAATCAGGATTCAGAAAATATATACTTTTTTTGGTCTAAAATTAATATTTCGGTGTGTTGCAAGCGGAATGATAAAATCAATATAACCTCACACCATTTTTTTGGTGGTGGGTATCAAAACAATGGGAAAATAGTAAGTGGTATCGCAAATAAAAAGAAAATATATTTAGAGTGATATTTGGGAGCATAATTACAAATATTTTATAGTTTCTTTTATGACTATGTATATTTACATAAAAATTTCCTTTTTTACCATAAGCAAATTTTATCCGTTTAAAACCGGGTTGTGCCTCTAGTAAATTATAAATTTCTTATCGTATTGAATATTTATTTTAACATCTTCAATTAAACTTTTAATAGATGTTAAGTGCTTTATAAAGCTCTATAAGCATAAATTAAAATTTTGCAATTTATCACTAAAATACTGTCAATAATATTAATTAATATTTGGTTTTCAAATAAAGTTTGCATTACCTACTACCAAAAAAAATGGTGGAGGGTTTGTTAAATTTGTCGTCTTGTTTGTAAAACATTTAAAATATTATTCTTATCTTAAGACGATATGATTTAGTGATGTATGTTTGTCAGTCGGTTCATATGTGTATTTGTTGAAAATAAGAAACAAAATGTAAAGTAAATTAATATCCATATGTATATAAAAATATATGTACATATATATATGTATATACGAAAATTGAATAAATCAAATCTCGAATAGAGTTTTAAAGATACGTTAACATGTCCACTTTAATTTATTTTATACATACCCAGCAAAAAAGTCATGCAAAAGAAATAGTGAATGCGTGAATTCAACCCAAGAATGATAAAAACAATATTACGCATTGCGCATGTTTGTTGTAAATCAGCTCCCTCATACGTGACGTCACACCAGCAATTAAGTGAATTAAATTACAAGTAAAAATTGTAGAAATGTAAATGAATTGCTAAAATTAATAACTAATAAATAACAATAATAACAAATAATAATATATCATAATAAATAATAACAAGTTACAGTGCTATATTCGGCCGTGCCGAATCTTATATACCCTTCACAACGTGTAGTCATGCAATAACAATTGTTTGTATCACCATTCATCTCATATAAAATACGTAAAAAAATACGTATGTAAAAAACATACCAAAAAAAAAAAAAAAATTAAAAAAAAAAAATATTAAAAATAAAAAAAAAAAATAATAAAAAAAATTAAAAAATAAATTTAAAAAAAAAAAAATTAAAAAAAAAAATTTACAAAAAAATATAAAAAAAATAATAAAATAAAAAGAATATATTATATAAAATAAAATAAATTTTTTTTGGCTCAGCTGGAATTCGATGCCACGTTTACTTTAACCAGTATGTATGTAGGTTGTTGTTGTAATTGTGAAAAAAACGAGGTGGTCGTGGTTTTTTGCTCATATCTCAGAAAGTTATGGGGCGATTGTGCTGAATTTCAATAGCGATTCATTCCTGGATATTTCCAAGAGATTGATACCATATAGAGATCTGAAGAACATACAGTTGCTTCTAAAAGTTGATTTCAACCAACACACGGACAGACGGGCAGACGGACAGACGGTCAGGGCTTAAACGACTCCTCTATTTATAAGCTTTCAGAAAATATATACTTTATGGGGTCGGAAATGAAAATTGTAGAAATTACAAACGGAATGACAAAGCTATATATATCCTTGTGCACCACAGGTGAAGGGTATAAATATATAACAAATAAATAGCCTTATATGGCCATAATACGCTCAATAATATACTTTCAAATAAACTTTAATGCTTTTATTCTCCTTTAATTTATGAAAAGCTTACTGTTTATGTAAAGGCCAAATTTGCATGACTTTATCCAGAACGTATCGTTGCGGATCATGTATTTATATTCTTCTAATATAAAAAATTCTCGTGACGCGGTGTTTGTCATTAAACTAATCCGAAAGGGCTCGACCGGCTTTCATGAACTTTTGAATGCATATTGGGTAGGTCTGAGAATCAGTGAACATCTATTTTTCATACCTCTCAACGCCACGCCTTTTTTCACGCCCCGTCAGGTAAGCCAGACTGCAGGACCGGTCTTCTTGAAATTTTCACATTATATAACTAAGATTCTGGTAGGGGTAACAGGATGCTTTTTTTTACCACGCCTGCTTTAGCACCCACTTTTTTTAATTATGTAATTGCATCAATATAGATTTTAGTATTTTTCTTTAAATTGTACACAGAAATTGTACGCAGAAATAAACGTTTAAAAGTCGGTCAACATTTATTTATCATACTCCTAAATATTAAATATATTAAATAATAATTAATTATAAATATTATTAATATTAAATAACGTAACGACTTCGATGAAATTTTAAACTAAAATAGATCTGCGTACCGTAGAACATACATATATGGTTTACGTTTTCTTAATGTACTCAGAATAAGTTAGTTAGTTTTATTGAACTAAAAAATTATTTCCTAGGAATAATTTATATGGCAAAACAACGTTTGCCGGGTTAGCTAGTGAGTACATCAAAAACTATACCATATTCCAATAAGTGCATAGAATGTATTCATATTAGGTGAAAAGAAACCGATGTTTCATAAGTTGATTTTGATTGCTTATTAGAAATGTTTAAGATATTTTACATGCATTCGCATGTATTTTAAAGGACATAATTTATGATAAATTATTTTGGATTAAGGGAGGGGTGAATATTGCCTTCGCTTGCACTATTGACTTAGTCATTTACTATATAGTATACTATATCGTAACGTTTGTGGGTAAAACAACAACTGTTAAACCAGTGCTATTCAATCTTTTTGGCTCGTGTACCACTAAATTCACGACAAACTTTTCGCGTACCACCAAAAAAAATATAATGTAAACAATTTTAAAATTTTTAATCTATTTTATTTATTAATAATAAAAAACAATTAAATTAAAAAAAAAATAATAGAAATTACAAAAAACATAAGAACATGTACATTAAAGGTATACTTTTAGGATGATTTTTCTTTTTGTTTCCAATTGCAAAATAGAAATCGTTAAAGTTTTAAAAGAATTCGCGTACCAACTGGAAATTTTTCGCGTACCACCAAGTGGTACGCGTACCATAGGTTGAATAGCACTGTGTTAAACCATATAATTTTTTGTTGTTGTTAATTATTATATAACTATTTAAAGAAGTTTATAGCTTAATGAAAATAATTAATAAGTTATTTGTAAATTAAATAATGAAACGAATAATTAATAAATTTAAAATTCAAGTAACTTAGGTAATTGAAATAAATTATTGAAATATTACTTAAATTCTGCTATTATATCTTGTTTCAGTAAAATATTTTATAAAAATGTTTGTAAGTATATTTTGTATTAATAAATTAAAATTTAAAATGAAAAAAATAATATTTAGTATCACCGAACTTGAATTTCAATTATTGTTTTATTTAAGTAAGTTAAGTTTTACCGGGAATTAATTAATGTTTTTTTAAAAATCATACCCTGTTAATTTGAATCGAATAAAAATAAGAAATCAGCCAAATTGTTTTAGCCGTTCTCATGTGATGCGATTACATACATGGACCGATTAATTTTTATATATCGATGGTTTAATATTAAAAAGGCGTATCTCAATTTTTTTACTACTTTACAGGGGAAACAAAAAAACTGAATAAAATTTTAAAGAATGAAATGAGCTGGAACTTTTTATGTGGCTATAAGTCCGTTTTTTTCCACCATAGCTGACTGAATCTTTTGGGGTGATGTGTTTGTATGTGGACTACCAAAAATCGTTAAAAAGGTAATTTTGTTAAAATTGGAGATACGACCATTTTATATTAAGCCATCGATATTTATATAAAAATACAATAAATTGGGAAATTATGAATATTTTTCTACAAAAAGTAATATTATTTAAATTTTCAACAAATAGTATTATAATAAAGCTTGCACAAACACAAATATTTGTCTACAAATAGATACTTTTTGGTTAAAAAAAAGTTGGCTTTGCAACAACAGCAGCAGCTTCAAGCAACAATAACAAAAATATGCCTTCATCACCCTTGACAGTGCTTCATGTAAGTAAATATTTACTACTGTATACAATTACATATAATCGTGTCAATGTTAACATGACTTGCAGTAAGTCATTCAGTCATAAATACACTGGGTTCATTAATCTTTTCAATGGCAAGATTGAAAAGAGGCCGAACGAAATACCAACGATTTAAATTATTCAATGAAAATTAGCGTGATTTAAAGCTGCACAACCGATTATTCATGAATATCAGCTGGAATTATTTATTAAAATTATTGTTAGACTATGTATGACTAGCTAAAGAGTAATTGTTTTAGAAAAAGAATTATTAAATTTTTTTTAATTAATTATTAACTTTACACAAAAGAACAATTTTTCATTTAATAGGATAGTTTTTATTTGCAAATACATAACGAAATACGAACATAATACATTTGGTTTTATTTTAAATTTTCTGTTATTTATATTTTATAACTTAAAATTTAATATTTCCAAAACACAATAAACAAACATAAATAATATTTAATTAGTAATAACAGTTTAACCTCTATGCTCGGCAGCACTTGGTATATCGGCTATGAAATAATTGGCCGGCACATAACCTAATGCCTTCGATAAACGATCTTTCATGATGACTTCCACTGCTTCTGTTATAGCCGGTCGTAAAATTTCGTAAAAGTCACGCCAATTCTCATTGAACACAGCATTTGTACTGTCCTCTAAGATCTTTTGGCCATTAAAGATATTATCGAAATGCACTCGAAAACCACCAATGTCTGTGATCTCCATGCGTAATTTATCGACATCGGTAAATGTAAAGTCATTTTCGTCACGCAGCTTAATTTTTACGTTGAGTTTCATGCCGAAATTTTCTGTAAAAAAATATGTTAATTAAAGTATCTAGTAAATTTGTAGGGTTCTTATAGGTTTATTTATGCATTTTAAAAACCAAACCCTTTACGTAATTAAAGACGTTTTCAAAAGGGTATGTGTATCTTTGGAATTTATTTCACAATCCTAGTTGTATTGTACAATTGGTACTATTTTTGTATGTGTTTACAGTATGATATGTTTGTTATTGGAATTTTCCATGAAAAACATTTTCTATAACAATACAATTTCATTTCATATGTTTTTAAAGTGTTGGATTCATACAGGATTTATACAGGGTTGAAAAATGATAATTTTTTATAGAATTAAAAAGTAATTTTTGTAGTATTTTTTTCCACTTCCAAAATAATAAATCTAAAAATATAAGAGTAACGTGACTGAATGACTGACCAATTCATAATCGCACAGCCAAAACGCAAAAAGCTTAATACAGGAACAATAGGTTTCTCTCGATGTATAGTTCCACTAAGAAGGGGTTTTTGGAAATTCTTCCAGGGGGTAAAAAAGGGTGAAAACGGGTCAAATCGGTAACTTTATAACTAAAAATTATACAGACTAAATTGAAACTATATTGTTTCTACTCAAAAAAGAAGATGAAAGTTGTCTGGCCTTTTTTAGCCACTTAGGGGAAAAAATTAGTTAAAACTATAATTTGGTACTTTTTTGGTACCATATGTTACTTTTAACTACTACATAAAGCTAGGAACAAAAATTTAAATTGTATTACTTAACTCGTGAAAAAAAAAATATTCTAATCTTTTTTTTAAATACGTATGGATAAGAGGTAGACATTGTCCCTATTTTGGTACTTTTTTAAAATATTTTCTTGCGTTATTCAATTGGACATAATTCGATAATTTTAATAGCCTTAAAAAATAATTTTTAACCACTTAGGACAAAGAATAAATTAAATAATATATAATTTTTTATCTTTTTTAAAGCCTATTAGAATATGGACAGTAATTGACTTGAAATTTTTGGAAACAGGAGGAAAAAAAGGTACTAAAAGGGGGAAAATACGTATAATTCCTAATTACAGCGGGAATTCAGACAAAAAAAATTGTAATAGAGATTTCGTCAGATATATAAAATTATTTAATTTAGTAAAAAATCGAAACACATTTATAAAAGGGTAAAAAAGGAAAAATTCACTTTAAATCATGTCCATTAAAATATTTTATTGTTAAATATTTTTAACTTAGTACATTGATATCGAAAATCTTTGTTTAGTACTTTTTATATATTCTATGTTTATGAAGCTAGAATTTAAAAATTAGAAACTACTCTTTTGAGATGAGACTGAAAATGTTATGGGCGACCAAAAACAAACTTTTCGCATTTCTGTGGTACTTTTTATTTTTATTGTAAAAGATAATTGTTATGTGTAACAAAAAAGGTAAATTTTAGCATGTTTATGGTACTTTTTGTATTTGCTACGTTTATAAAGCTGGATTTTTAAAATTGGTGGCTATTAAGCCAATGTAAAATCTAAAATATAATGGGCGACTAAAAAGTACTTGTCGTATTTTTAAGGTAATTTTTGTTTGTTTATGAAGCTAGAATTGCAAAATAAGAGACTATTAATTCCAGGTGATACTAAAAAATTTTGGGTGACCAAAATAGTACTTTTGAGCATTTTTATGGTACCTTTTGTATTTTAAACGTTTATAAAGCTAGAATTTTAAAATTAAATTAGGTACTATTAATCCAACTTTGACAACCATGGAATTATGAACAATTTACACTTTAGGGATACTTTAAAAATATTTTATTCTAGAATTAACATTGTTTGGAAAACTCTCGATCTGGTAACACACTATATATATATATAAGTTGAGTTTGAAAATTATAGAAAAGGACAAAATGCTACGTTTCCTATTTTTGTTAAAAGTTTTTTTCAGAATTTATGGATCTAAAATTTTGAAACTCAGAAGTATTGATCTTGGCTGATATAGAAGATATATCCTCGATATGTCCTTACAGTATTTTTCATTTTTAATAAGGTTTATATTTTTTTTTTAATTAAATGTTTTGTCGATTTTTTATTTACTTGGCATTTAATATCAATTGTTACAACAGAAATTGTGTTTACAAGTAAACAAACCAAAACTGAATTTCTGTAGGTGATACAGAATACAATACGGGGTGGTGAATTGAACAAATATTAGATATATTTAAGTGTTGAGTTGTGTAGCATAGGTTTCCATTTAACAGTGATTTTATTTTATATATACATATTATTAATATAAGTTTTAAGTTCTTAAAATCTCATAAATAAATATATAAAGTTAAATTAGAAATAAGTAAAAAGTAACTTCGACTTACCAACTGAAAAGAAAGTCTTGCCATGACCATTTAATGCCAAATTTAAAATATGACCATCAAGTTTGTAGTCGGAATCAAAACGTAATTGTGGCACAAACAATTTAGCTTTTAAAATTAATGATTCCGGATTGAAACTGAAAAATTAAAATCAAGACTATAATTAATATTTATACATATTATAAATCAGTGAATTTTTATAAGTGCAACAAAATTATCAAAGTGCTGATTTGCCGACTTTTGCTCCAAAAATTGCGGTTTTTCGATAAACACTTAAAATACTATTACTTGTTTTAGCATAATTTATTAATTTTGAGCAACACTGGAAACCTTTTTATATATAAGACAACTGTCAATAAGTCAGTGCATCTATTAAAGAGTTTATTAATATTGTATGCTGTGTTTGTATTATTTTTAAACACAAAGAACTTGTGCAATTTGAGGGGTGTATATGTATATGGGCTCAATCTGCTGCAAAGTCGATTATATTTTTTTAATTTCAATATTATTATTTTTAGGATAATTAACAATAAAATTTTATAAAGAAAACGAATCACATTGCTTCAAACTCAATAAAAGAGGGCTTTAACTTCGAAATTATTGCACACTCGCACAACTAAACATAAAGAATTTTAGTCAGAAAGATTTGCATATTTAAGTATCTATATACAAAGAAAATTTGTTGACAGATCAGTATCATCTGTGTGTTTTTCAAATAACGTATTTGAAATTAGCTACAGCTTTGGTTATGACAAGCATTTAGTTTGAAGCAGTCTTAGAATCTTGTAATGAGTTTTGATTTACCTTTGCTAGATGATCTACAATTCCAAAAGGAATATTGTATTCTAACCTACCGTTGCCACATGCAAGTGCAAGTGAAAAAAAACCAATACACTAACACTTTTTACTAACACAACCACATTTTGGCAACCTGCGACTCAGCTTGCGAAGAAATTTTTAAGCAAGTAAAATTTTTACAGTTACGGCAATATATATAGGTATATATAGCTTTGTCATTCCATTTGTAATTTCTTTATTTATTTATTTTCGGAAATCTTATAAATAGAAGAGTCGATTAAGCCCTGTCCGTCTGCCCGTCTGTCCGTGTGTTGGTTGAAATCAAATTTTAGAAGCAACTATATGTTCCTCAGATCTGTGTATGGTATCAATCTCTTGGAAATATCCAGAAATGAATTGCTATTGAAATTCAGCACAATCGCCCCATAACTTTCTGAGATATGAGCAAAAAACCATAACCACCTCGTTTTTTTTCACAATTACAACAACAACATACATACATACATACTGGTTAGAGTAAACGTGGCATCAAATCCCAGCTGATCCAAAAAATTTTTTTTTTTTTATTTTATATATTATTTTTTTTAATATTTTTTTTTTTATTTTTTTCTTAAATTATTTTTTTAAATTTTATTTTGTAACTTTTTTTTATTATTTTTATTTTTTTTATTTTTAATATATTTTTTAAATTTTTTTTTTTACAAACATACATACGTAAACTCAATTTATAATTTCAAAATGGTATGTTTTTTATATGTATGTTTTTTACATGTATGTTTTGTATTTTATATGAGACTAGCCAAACCCGGCGCGCGTTGCTACGCATTCTGAATTTTAATTGAATATCAAGTGCAAAAACCTAAATATTATAATTTTTTTTATGGGTGTGGCATCGCCCACTTTTCTAATCACGAAATTGTAAAGTCATAACAGCTCAATATGTGTGCAAAGTTTCAGAAGAATCGGACCAGTGCAAGTACCTCAAAATTATACATATTTTTTATGGGCGTGGCACTGCCCACTTTTATAATCACGAAATTATTTAGTCATGACAGCTCGATATGTGTGCAAAGTTTCAAAAAAATCGGTCTGGTGCAAATACCTCAAAATTATAACTTTTTTTTATGGGCGTGGTCCTGCCCACTTTTCTAATCACGAAGTTATATGGTTATGACAGCTTAGTATGTGTGCAAAGTTTCAGAAAAATCGGTTCAGTGAAAGTACCTCAAAATTAAAACTTTTTTAGGGGCGTGGCCCCGCCCACTTTTCTTATCACAAAATTATTAAGTCATGACAGCTCGATATGTGTGCAAAATTTCAGAAAAATCGGTCAAGTGCAAGTAGCTAAAACTGATAACTAATTTTTATGGGCGTGGCCCCGCCCATTTTTTTTCACCCATAAACACTCCCAGGTATGTGTACAACAACTTACCAAAGTTTGAGCCCGATCGGTTTTACAGTTTCGGAGTCTATAGCTAACACACACACACACACACACACACACACACACACAGAGTTTCACTTTTATATATATAGATAGATGAATGGTGGTACAAACAATTGTTATTGCATGACTACACGTTGTGAAGGGTATATAAGATTCGGCACGGCCGAATATAGCACTGTTACTTGTTTTTTTTTAACTTAAAATTTTGCACTAAAATTACTGTATCATTTGTCATTTGGTTAATATTTTGAATTTGCAGCGCCTAAATGTATTTTGTACTTATACTTTTGTTAATCTGAAAATCCTGCAAACGCTTTTAGATAACTATTACCAAATATACAGTTACAGTACACTCTTTCATTTCTTCTTTCAGCCCAAATTTTTATCTTCGTCTAATAAAAGTACTTTATTTATATTGGAGGTGCCTACTGTTGTTTTCTAGCTCGTTTTAATATCATCTATGAAACACCCACACTAATTTTGACGACTCTGGATATGCAGAAAAAATAGATGATTTTGTATGGGCATTTTGGGTGGACATGGCAACACCACAAATAAGAAAAACAATTTTTTTTTAAAACTGTTCTTAAGCTTCATAGATAGTTTCAGGAAAAAATTAGCAAAATCATTACAGTCGTTCTCCGGTGATACATTTAGAAACGGACATAATATCACTTTCCATTTTTAAAGAAAAATATTATAAAAAGTAGATTATTAAAAATAGCCAAATCGGTTTCCGCAAAAACTTAAATTGGAATATTACGAATATTACAAATATTGGTCAAATCGGTCCAGCCTTTCTTCGATTTTAGATAAATTAAAATAGAAGGCTAAAGGAGAGGAATAGAAAAATGTTTTTCCGTATATAAAAAATTTGCGTTATCGGTGCAGCCGGTCTTTGATGATGCAATTACTAACCAACGACATTTGATTTTTCTTTATGTAGATTTTAAATTTAACAGCAAATGTTAAATTAAGAAATTAATACCCTAATTTTTTTCGTCGAAAAAAAAAATAAATAAATAAATACCTGATTTCCTTTACTTCCATATTACTGGCACCTGTCAAAACTATATTTGTCAAATCAGCATTTAAAGCCAACGGGTTGTTGGCGTCCTGTGATATCACTATACGTTTCACATACAAAGGATCAAAGGAACCAACTTCCTTATAACCAGGTATACCTTAAAAAAATAATTCAAAATTTCCATTAAGTTTTAATTAAAAGACCATAACAACTAATTTGTAAAAAACTTTACCATCCTTCCACTCGCGAAATAACACTTGAAAATTCTTAGCAAAACATTTGCTAAAATTAGGATCCTGCAAATAGCAGGGTGTTAAAGAATCGGCTAAGAAAAAATAATAATAAAAATTTAACTGTCTTCTGAATACACTTCTTCCAACGTCTATTTAATTATAATAATTAATTTCTTTATTTTACGTACGTTTATTTGCCAAAAATTTTCCAGCCTTTGCCATATGTATGACAGCAGCTGCTGTTATAACCAAAATAGCATAAATTTTTAATAAAACTTTCATTGTGTAAATGTCTGCTCCTTGTTGTTGTTTTTCTTTTGTTTTATTAATTTATGTGAATGTTGATGACAATGTCTGCATAAAATATCCTTATTGTAAGTTAATAGTCTGGCGCATTGACACGGTGTCGACCTTCTATTGTGTGTTACAAGTGAAATACTGAAATGTTTTTAATATTTTTAACTTTTAATATTTTAATATTTTGATATTATTTTCATAATTGCATATTTTAAAAAATTATAACAAAAAACAGTAGCATTATGGGAATTTTTTTGTTATACATACAGACATACATACATATTTTCAAATAAAATTTAAATTTTTATTTGAAGTTCCCAATGAACTTGTTTTATTTGTATTTTTTTCTTTTTGGAACATCTTAGTTAATAATTTATTAACAGTGGTATTCACGCCAACAATTTTGCAGTTGCGAAAGTGCGTAAATTAAGACACAATAATAACTACGTTCAAATTTTTTTGCACAAATTCAAATCTAGAGCTTAAGGTTTAATTAAAGTTTAGCACAAAATAAATGTTTTATTGAATTATTAGGGCCGTATTCATAAAAAATAGTTTAGGTTTATTAAAGGGTTATTTGACAGATGTTGTATAGAAATTTGTCAAATAGTCTTTAAAACTACACTACAAAAAAAAACAAAAACAAATCAAACATTTTTACCAAATGAGAAAAAAACTTATTATTAAAAAAAAAAACAACTAAGTGCGCTATATATAACTGGGTACTAATCAATGCTTATATAATGCGGACCAGGTTCAACTAGTATTATATAATAATATATCGTCTAAATTTCGTGATCTTTTAAAGTGATCTCAGGCTTGAATAAAAATCATATATTATTATATAACAATGTTATATGTGGTTTAATTTTAAGGGCCGATGTTGATTTTGAATAAAACAGAATTTATTTAGGAAATTATTGTCATTTATTTTTATTATGGTAATATTGGTATGGTTGAATTATGTATGGAACAAAATATCGGCCAAAATGGCCACCGCGACCTCGGCGGCACACCGCCATCCGATGGTCCAAATTTTCGATGACGCTTAGGGATAATTGAGGTTCTATGCCGTTAATATGCCGAAATATCTCATCCATTAGCTCTTGAATTGTTGCTGGCTTATCGGCAACTCTGCTTATTGACGAATCCACATAAGAACATTTTAATTCCTGTGTACATTTGTGTAATTAACTTGGGACTAATTTATATTCTTTTTACAACTTTAACAACTTTGGAATTATGAACTATAAAAATAATCAATTCTAGAATTTACAATGTTTGGAAAATTCTCGATCTGGTATCACTCTCTATGTAAAGAAACTACAGCAAGTAATAGTAGTTGTATATAAGACGTCGGTCGGAGCCTAATTTAAATTCTAGTTATTGTTAGAGAGTGGTGAGTGTATACACCTCACACATACTGAAAAAAAATTAAACATCAAAATCGCTGTAAACTTTCTTGTCTCAACCGGGACTTGAACCAGGGCCCTTTGATTTAGAAGCTGTTTCACGCTCTAACCACTAAACTGAGATCTACCACAGTCTCTTTACAACTAGTTATATGAGTGCTTCAAAAAGTTACCAGTTTAAAATTAAACTAGAGGGATACATAAGCGAATATACATTTGAGTTAAATAATAGTTAAAATTTTAAATAAACTATTGCATTATGAAGTGTGATTAAATAAATAAACTTTTACATTTTCAATAGAGCTGATCATCAATTGCAATTTAAAAAATTATGGTTTATTTTAAGTAAACAAATCAACTTTTGTTAAAGGTATCAACGTAAAAACTGGTTTAAAAAGTGGGATTGAAATAAAAATAAATAAATTTGAAGAGCTAGACAGAATTGATTAAGGTGACGTTACAGACAGCCACTAATAAAGCAGGATTACCAAAAAGGCTAATACATGAATTCTAACATCGTGATATTAACATCGGTGTAAACACATTTAAAATGGAAACATGAACCCGTACAACAACAACAATTTAAGTATATTGTAAATAGGAAAAAAATTTGAAATAAAATGCCTAAAGGGTTACGAATTTTCTAGAGATAATAATAAAAAACTATTAGCCGAAGTTCAAGAAACAGCTGTAGCTAATACTGAGACACTGTTAGACTGTTTAAACAGAAAGTTCAAGAAACAGTTAGAGCTACGAATAAGAAACTTTAGGAATATTCTGAAGCCGCGAACAAGAGAGTGGACGGCATTTAAAAGCAACCAAGTAAAATTTGAGAAAAACTGTCTGATCTTGAAAACGATATCACAAGTAAGTGTTTTGAATAAGATTAGACGTGGATGAAAAATTGCAATTGTAAGTCAAGAGTGCTTTATGCCATAAAATTATTTATTTTTTTAATAACTGAAATCGCTGTAGAAAATCTCATTACACTTAAATATTTGTTTCTTGTTTTAGTTCAATTTGTTGTTAAATCATATTTTTTTGTGTACATTATTTATTTTTTTTGAGTCTCAAAACGAAACCAAAGAATATCCTTAAATGCTGCTTGTCTAACCATGTTTACTCAATGCAAGTGCAAAATCATAAGGCTTTGTTTAGTTGTAGGCAAATATTTATTTTTATGATGTGTTCGATGTTTTATAAAAATAAATAAAAAACGCTCTCATTGTGAAATGTTTTTGCATATAAATAAGGCTTTACTAATAGGCGTGTCATACTTCTATTCTCTTTATTCAATTTAAGTTTAAACAAACTCTCACGTAATAATGAAAAACCTTTGAAAATTAAAAAAATATAGAATACGAAAAAAATACGGCAATAAAGACAATCATTAAAATACTAACTAACTAAATTAAAAAATTTAAACATAGACTTCCATATATGTACATATGTCGAAAATTAATGCCCATTTAGAATTATATGATTTTAGCCTTATAGGGAAGATGGGCGTTGAATTGGCGATGTCAGGAAGTCACATTTAATAAATTTCAGCTTCGTACATTTATTTATAAAGTTAGTAACTTTAATTAGATCAATGGAAACACTGTGCATAAACACTGTGAATATTTTCGTAAATGTTGATCTGTAGCTCTTATTGTGATGCATGTATTTAAGCAATTTTCAGCGAAATATATTTTTTTACAAAAAATTTGCAAAAGTGTTTGAAAGACTTATTTCATGTTAATGATCCATCCGTGAGCTCCAAGTTTGGTATACTTCTTTTTCTAGAATTTCGGCTGTTATCTTACCAATAGCAGCAGTAATGTTGTTTCTAAGGCTGAAATTGTGACTGGTTTTTCTGAAAGAACTACAAACTTTCCGTATACCCACAAAAAATAGTCTTATCGGGTTAAATCGCATGAACTGCTCCAAAATGTGATATTATTTGCACCGTTTTATTGAAACAAGATGTCAAACAAGCTTAAAAGAAGTCCGTAATCATCACACAATGTTTTTCTTTTATTGAATGCAACGTTGCAGCTTTTATCGTGCTTAAAGAAGGAGGGTCCATTGATGCCGCCGGCTCACAGCAGCAATACTCTTCTTGATTCTACAAAAAGAAACTCGTACGAAATTTGGTCACAACTGATTGAGTTGGACAGTAAAATTCAATGATTTGTTTGTTAAACAAACACTACACTAAAAATAGCAAAAATTGTGTTTTTCTTGTTCGACGACAAAGAAAAAAAAAAAAAATAAAAAATAAAAAAAAAATTACGCCAAAACGCTGATTTTCTAAATGACATAGAATGGTGTAAATTGATCACGTGAATACTCCCAATGCTTTTTTGTATTTAATGTATTTGGAAATATCACAGTAACGTTTATAAATATTAATGAACTAGATACAAACAATAAAAAGTATAAATATAAATTTTCGTTAAGAGAACAGTGTTTTGATGTCAAGATAAGTTCTATTGAAAAGCAGCCAAAGTTTTGTAAATTTATAATTTACGACTAAGAGATTTTTGATTTAAATATTTATATAATTTATTTAAGGTCAATCTTAAAAATACAATATTTTCTTTTTTTCTTTTTTTTTTTGTATAACAGAAAAAAAAATAATATTTTACTTACAACTTACCGAAATGTGTACAACTTAAAGTAGACATTTTGCAATTATTATTTTTTCAAGAGTTTAAAATTTTCTTCAATTTTTTTCATTTATCTATGAAAGACTGTGGAAATGTATGAAATTTTTATTACAATTCCATATAGCTTTCGTATAATTTAAAATAAACAAGTTGTAAAAAATGCAATCTTAGAATTTTAATTCTTACTAAGCGAGTCTTACATCCTACACTGACTACCTTTAATTTTACCACAAACTGTGAGCACACACTCAGTTCGAAATGGTTAATTAATTTTAATGTTATTAATTATATTAATTTAAAATATATGTAAAATTGAAATTTTCAAATATAAATACATAAATAAATTTAATTGTACTTTCTAAATTAACCTTGATTTAGGTTACTGTGTAAGTAATGATTTAATCCAATACAAAATTAAAATTATATCAACATGTACTTAAAAAAATAAAACAACAAATTAAATATTTTATTTCCATTATTAAATAAAACAAAAAAACAAAAAGAAAAAAAAAGATTTCAACCACTATGCTCGGCAGCACTTGGAATATCGGCAATCAAAAAATTGGCCGGCACATAACTGTATGCCTTCGTAATGCGATCATTCATGATCACTTGGACGGCTTCCGTTATAGGGGCTTGTAAGATTCCATAAAAATCTTGCCAATTTTCATTTAATAGAGCATTGGTGCTCTCCTCTAAGGCCTTTTGGCCATTGAAAAGATTATCGAAACGTACACGAAAACCACCAATATCTAAAATATTCAGGTGCAATTTATCGACATCGGTAAAGGTGAAACCGTTTTCATCACGCAACTTCAATTGTATGTTAAGCAGCATGATGAAATGTTCTGAAAAAAGTAAAATAAAATTATTAAATAGAAAATGAATGAATAAATAAATAAATAAGAAATGTATGCGTTACAAGCGGTGAGAGTATCACATGACTTATAGTATAATATGACAGACCATGTTAAAGTAGCGACTGCTCTTCATATAAAGTGAACTAGAACATTTCACTGACATTAAAAATCCGGCGGCAAGTCTTTATTTTTATGCCAGTTTCCGTTTCCGACACATGAAAATTTTTTTCTTTAACTCTAACGTCGCAACTTAAAATTTTCCAAAATTAAATATTTTTCATAAATTGATTCACAATACACATCTCTGCATACCCTAAACGTTTTTTTCTCATCACTATCTATTTCGACTGTTAATTGTATTGCTTCTGCACGGTCAACAGTTTTTTGCCTCTCCTGGGATTTCAGACCGGGAGATTTTTTTGACACTTTTTTCTTGATACGAAGGTCCCTTTTTATATTTCGGAATTAAGCAACCCCAATCTGGCAACTGATATTCCCATAGAAAAGTTTGATATTTTTGACAATATACGTACTCGGAACGTTTTGATGTACGAACACTATTTGTGTTGTTTGCAGTTACTTGCAAACTTTACAACTTTCGACATGAATCAAATCAACAAAAGTGCATTATTGAATCAATTCAATTTTTTAGCGATTAAGCACTATTAAAGTACATTCTTTATGGAAAGTCCGATATGTATGAAAACAGACCTGTGCTAATGGCTTATAGGCTATAATACAGAGAATTGGTTTTAGTTATGCTCCTTTCTTTCTTTTCTGTTAAAAATGTTTAAAAAGCAAGGACTGTGAAAGGTAATTATTTTTATGTACAAAAAAAAAGTTGCATTTTATTTTTTGTAAGCCACTAGGCTTTCGGAAGGTAATATAAGGTATATACGTTTTTTAATATTACTAGTGGGTGTAGCACGATTTCTCAAGAAAGTAAAAAAGCAAATAGGAGCCATGTTATGCATACACACATAAACTAAATTAGTTTATTTATTTTTATGATATACCTCTGAAAATATTATAAGTAGAAAGACTTCAATAAGCGTAAACAAAGTGTCTAAAAGATTTAAATTTTATGATCAAGAAACTTACAAAATTTTGATTTCGATTTAAGTAAGATACTTTGTCAAAATTCTACAGAAATATTGATAAAACGAAAAAGTTTTAAGACAAACTTACCAATTTCAAAGAAACTCTTGCCATTACCATTCAAGCCCAGATTCAGAATGCGACCATTCAGTTTATAATCGGAATCAAAACGTAATTTTGGCACAAAAAGTTTAACTTTTAATTTCAAAGTATTTGAATTGAAACTGAAATAGGAGAAAGCAAAATTTTAATATTAAATAAAGAGTTATAAACATGTTGATACAAACTTGACATTCTGAACAACCATACTGCTGACACCCGTTATGACGAGATTACGAAGATCAGCATTAAGGGAAACCGGGTTGTTGTCTTGAGAAATAGCTAAACGTTTCACATACAAAGGATCATAGGAACCAGCCTCCTTATAACCGGGCAAACCTGTAAATATTATTAAAAAGCTTTTATTTTTCTTATAAAATAAATACGATTTGTTTTCGAAATTTTACCATCTTTCCACTCGCGATAAATACTCTCAAAGTTTTGAGCGTAGCATTTGTTAAAATTCGGATCCTGCAAGTGACAGGGTGTTAAAAAATCAGCTAACAATTGTAAAATAAAACAGATAGACATTTTAAATTTAGATATATACATATGTGTTTATTTGTGCATAAAATATTTTAAATTATTTTTGTTACATACGTTTGTTTGCCAAAAATTTTGTAGCTTTGGCCGTGTTTACAGCATGTAATGCAGCTACCAATACAATTGCAAAGATTTTCAGGGAAACTTTCATTATGTAAATCTCACTGTTTTTATTGTTTTACGTTTTTCTTTTTGTACTTCAATCAAATGCTGATTCTGCAATAATGTTCTTATTTCAAAATTTAATTTTGTACGACTGTTTAACACACTGACACAGCAACCTTTTTTGTTTCGTTGCAGCTAAAATACTGAATTGTTTGTATGGTTTTTATTACTTTTAAATATTTTGTCTTATTATTTACTTACTATATTGCATACACACTTAAAAGAGATTATCTGGATCAGAAATATGTATATAAAATAATATGTATATCTAATTATACCCTTCAGCTGTGGTGCACAAGGGTATATATAGCTTTGTCATTTCGTTTGTAATTTCTACAATTTTCATTTCCGACCCCATAAAGTATATATTTTCTGAAAGCTTATGAATAGAGGAGTCGATTAAGCCCTGACCGTCTGTCCGGCTGTCCGTGTGTTGGTTGAAATCAACTTTTAGAAGCAACTATATGTTGCCCAGATCTGTGTATTGTATCAATCTCTTGGAAATATCGAGGAATGAATCGCTATTAAAATTCAGCACAATCGCCCTATAACTTTCTGAGATATGAGCAAAAAACCACGACCACCTCTTTTTTTTCACAATTACAACAACAACATACATATATACTGGTTAGAGTAAACGTGGCATCAAATCCCAGCTAAGCCAAAAAAAAAAATTTTTTTTATTTTATTATTATTTTGTATATTATTTATATTTTTATTATTTTTTTTTAATTTTTTTAAAAAATTTTTTTTTTAATTTTTTTTTTGTAATTTTTTTTTGGTTCTAATATCTTTTTTTTTTTTTTTATTTTTTTTGTAATTTGTTTTTTTAGAAACATACATACGTAAACTCAATTATAATCTTAAATGGTATGTTTTGTATGTACGTATTTTATATGAGATGAATGGTGATACAAACAATTGTTATTGCATGACTACACGTTGTGAAGGGCATATAAGATTCGGCACGGCCGAATATAGCACTGTTACTTGTTAAATTTACAATTAAATTATATTTTGATTTTGACCAAAAAACTTGTTTTTTTTCATGTGTGTTCTTGAATTAAAATATTTCAGCAAATAATGTAAAACATTTCTTTCATATAAAATTTTTGAAGTTATAAATTAAATAAATTATCACCATTAGATATTATATACCTGAGATCCAAGTTGAAACCGCAAGATCATTGATCTATCTTGTAACAAATTTGTTCAAACATTATTGTTTACTTAATAATTTATGGCAAACTGTGAACACTTTCATCCTTAGACAAGTAAGATTGCCATATTCGGATGTATCGAACCTGATAATACCCTACACCATAATGTACAGAGGTATAGTGACCACATCGTAGTTTAGCCTAGATTTAAGATTTATTGTTTTACTTCATTTTACTTTATTATTTCCTATTCCATCTTTGGTTTTATTTTTTTTTACTGAACTTACAGTATTATACTAGTCAAATCCTTTTATTTGATTTCCATATTTATGGAATTAAGAAAAAATTTATCAGCCCTTTTGTTCAGGGCGTTATCTTTTTAATAGCTTACTGTATTCTACTGATCAAGCCCTTTCAGTTGATTCCAATATTGTTGGGGCTGAAGGGAGCAAAGCCAAAATTACTGTGTTTGACCCATATATTCGCTATTTTATTTCAAACGCCATCTTGAATTTAAACTTTTCCATAGTTTACTGTATTCTACTGATCAAGCTCCCCAATATTATGGGTTTTGATGGGGGCAAAGTCCTAATTTATATTTTTGACTTATATATCCGGCATTTTATTTTGAAAGCCATATTGGATTTTAACTTTTTCATAGTTAACTGTATACTGGCCAAGACTTTGGGTTTGATACTAATATTGAGAGGGTTGAAATGCTTGGACATCTTGGATTTAGATCTTCTTAAAGTGTTTTGTATTTTGTTGGCCAATATTTTTCATTTGATACCAATATCACTAATCTCATTTGTCTAAAAGCTAAAAAAAACGATTTTCGTTTGTTTATTTTAGGAAAAAAACGAAGAAACTATATATTTGTGCTTATATCACAGTTATCTTAAAGCAATTTATCAGTTTTTCACAGCTGTAGTTTTCGAAAATACTGCATTTATTTGGGTGTTTTTACCGTTTCCAAAATAATGAGAAACTTTAGTAACATGATAAATTTAAAAATAAATTTTTGTAAAAATTATTTTCGCCCATAACTTTGTCGATTAGTAACCAATTTGTCGATTTGTAAATTATGTTAGGGCTGAAAAATTTTAATTTTTATGTTAAAAATATGTGTAAAAACAGAAGCAGTCGTGCTTATTTGCTCATACCTCAGAAAGAAAGTTATGGGGTGATTGTACTAGATTTCTATAGAGATTCATTCCCGGATATTTCCAAAAGATTGATATTACATACATGTAAGATGTGGGGGCTTCTACAAATCTCTCTATGGGACAGTTTAACCTTGCTCAATTTTATTGGATCGAAAATTATTATTTTAGAAATACAAACGTAATAACAAAGCACCTTGGCACCACAGGTGAAGGGTATCAAAATACAAAAAAAAAATATCAAAATATATATTTTTATTGCTTTACGTTTAAATACATGTTTTACATATGTACAAATTAATATATTATTGTTTTAAGTATATTTAATATTATTTAGCAATAAATAAGTAATTAAATTTACTTTTTTTTTCAGAAATAGCCTTGATTTAGGTTAAATGATTTTAATAACATTAGGGTTATTCAGGATTTCCTGTAAATGATGTTGCAAAATATTGTATTTTCCGTTTTGCAATTCTTAAACAACATTTACTCTAAAGATTAAATGCAACATTAAAACTCTAAAGATTAAATGCAATAATTTACAGAAGCATCGAACTAGCTCAACCAATTCACGGATGACATTTTCGAACAAATGTCTACTAATTTATAGATGATAAAATGAGTGACGTTGTCGTTTATCTTTACATCTTTTTTACGATTATATAGGGTGGGCCGAAAGCCATACATTTTTTTGGTTATATAAACGATACCTGAATAATAAATAATGGAGAGATTTACAACTATATTAAGAACCAGAATAAAATAATTTTACTATTCAGCAAACAATAATTTTAGGGTAAAGAGCATACGTTGAAATTTTAACATAAGAATATCGCCATCTGAAGCAATGATTTGTGGCTTATTTTTTTATCACCAGCAACATAGCACAGCAAGAGATTTGCCTTGAACTGGTACAGCACGTTAAGGTTGCAATGCGAAAAATATCAAACGTAAAGAGCAAAGTGTTAACGAAACATGAGACACATCTACCAGAAGGCATTCTTCTTAGATTGGAATGGTACGTACGTCTCTACGGCGCACAGCGCGTTGTCCAATACCCAAAAATCAAGAAACGTATCATCACGGATTTGAATATAATATTTATATTTTTAAAGCTAATTACACTGAAAAACAGCATGTCTGATTTTTTACATGAATCTTAATAGTTTTTCCACGATGATATCAAAAATATATGCCGTCTTCATGTAGCAGCTCTAGTTTTGGAGTTATGAAAAGACAGGATTTTTCATTGAAAATGCACAAAGTTTAAGTTTAAAAAATTTATTATATATATTTATTCTGAATAAAATTTCCTTTTTTTGGGTTTTCTAGAGTGAGGTGTTATATGAGTACTATTTTGAATGTTTCAACAATAATCAGCCATCATATGTTCATTCCAGTGACCCTGATACCTATCCTCCATAGTGTGAATATCGTGGTGAAAGCGCTCTCCTTGTTCCTCGCTTAGGTCACCGAGATTTTCAGGAAAATAGTCTAGATGGCTGTGAAGGTAGTGAAGCTTAATACTTATGTTGCATCCAAGCCGCTGGAAGTGTATCAGCAACTGTTCAACGTGCTGAATGTAGCCGTCACATTTCCTATTGCCCAAAAAATTCCTCACTACCCAAACAAACTCTTCCCATGCACATTACTCTGATGCCGTTTTAGAAAGTCCAAGGTCCCTGATCCAGTCATTAAGATGATTTTGATTTAGTGGTCGGGGACTACCGTAGCAATCAAAATCACTGTCGCTACCACTGTCGTCGTCTTCGGGTTGTTCGCTGCACTGGTCTAGATTTTGCGAAGATGTACATAGGTGCTGTGGTGTTGATGTGTCACAAATACTCAAGACTGGTCGTATGGCAGATTTTAAGTTTGGATATATCCACTTAGAGCAATTTTTATGGTTTATTTCTATGATTTTCGTTACACAGAAATAACAGTCGTCATGATGGTTGGATGGTTCATGCCAAATCATAGGAGCTTTGTACTTAAAAGTGGGTCTTCTTTTTTGTGTGCCCACAGTCGCAATGATTCAACACATGTTTTACATACCAAACTTGGTATCCAAGATTTAGCGTTTGACGGCAACGCATACCCAAAGTAGTACACATTTAAACGAAATTTTTGGAACATATGTATATTCGCCACAAATAACACAAAAACAATCAGGATTATTTAAACACGTCCTTCTTGAGAAAGACATACTGAAATTTATAAAGGAACTAGTTAAGATACACCGCTATTGATATAAACTATCGACTACTTATGTAAATTTAAGACGGTACCTATATCTCACTAACTAGAGCTGGTACAAAAAATCTCAGGGTAGATTTAAAATCAGCGCACCCAAATTAGTAAAAAAAACAGTAGAAAAACTTTATGCAACAAAAAAAAAAATATATATTATTTGTTTTTCTGTGTTATCTGCTGAATATAATACTGTAAAATTTTTTTCGATTACTTTTCTATATTCTCGCAATAAGGCGCTAAACTAAACTAATTTGTAATAAAAATTACCATGAAAAAAATTGGATTTTAGCTGCTTCAGAGATATAAAAAATATTTGAAAATACCTATTTTTTATTCTTGCTTATTAAACTATAGACTCTGTTCAATTAAATAAAAGAAAAATTAGAACCAACTTTGTCCTAAAACTTAAAAATTTCGATATTTTAAAAAGGTCTAACTTAGGGAATTTTTTCATAAATTTCACTAATTTTAAATAGTTTTAAGCAATAATTATTTAAAATTAGTTTGAGTTATCACTTCATATATAATATATGGAAACACAAATAATAAAGTATATAATAAATACTATGCCAAATTTAATGAGAATCGGATAACTTTTGTAAGTGTTATAGATATGACAGGACTTAGAGTCCTTTCCTCAATCACAAGAAAAATTATCTCATAAGTACGGTATGTAAATGATCTTCAGATTTTTGCATTTTTCTGTGCAGTTATGTAGTCAAAATTAAAATATTCATACCTACCATATATGGGCGTGTCCTTTGTCCGATATTAAAAAAAATAGATTTTTTCTTAATTAAAGTATTTTATAGTAGTGTACCAAATTTCAAAACTCTAGGACCACTTTTTATATTTTAGTAATTCTATTTCCAAATAAGTTGCAATTGGTGAAATAACTAAATCACGCAGATCATCAGAAAACATCTAAATTTTACAGTTATATTTCAAAAGTTGGCTAAATATACTCTATTAAAAATTTGATTATAATGACTGGCTTTATCCTGGGATCTGAAAATTCAACAACCATTCATCAACGTCAATTGCACTCCATTAGGTATACAATATGGTGTGGCATTACATCTGAAAATAGTTTAACCGTAAATGGAGGACGGTATTGATTTATGATTCTTGGTCCTGTTTTTCAAAATTGAGATGGGATATGGATTGGAGCTACTCTCCCCACTACCCGAAACACAATGACACTTTTAAGTACATTTTTTTAAAGCGTATATACATAATTGCCAGATATTCGAAAATTAATTGGCCAGCACGTTCGCCAGATTCGTCAGCACTCGACTATTTTTTTGGATTTATTTGAAGAAACGAGAATATTTATGAACAAGTCCGAGACAATCTTTGAAAACATGGCTACAATTGTTGCAGAACATATTTAGAGCAATAAAGCCACAAATTTTAAAAGAGTTTTTGGAAAATATTGTGAATCAAGCCCATTGTTGCGAAGCTGAAAATGGGCGTCATTTAAGTGACATTATTTTCGATATATGTAAATTAAGATTTAAAATATATATATAAAGGAAAAAGTTATTTTTCGGTATATTCAAAATTTAAAACGTAATAGAACTGAAAAAATTAGATTTATGATTCTAAAATTTTGTAAATATTGCTTTTTGGTCCAAGGCTTTGTACTAACGGAAAATAAATGTGACAAGCCCACTTTTACGCCCACCTCCCATATAACGATATATCTGAAATTCTGGTCATTAAGTTTAAGCTACTTGATCAAATGGATTTTGTACGGGGAAGCGTTTCGCTTGGTTTCTCCCGGTTGACTCAATATTGGCGGTCACTTAAATTTTATTAAATAACTCATTCCATTTCATTGTAAGACTTAAAATATGTTTTTTTTATCTCCGACATTAAATGGCTGATTGCAGAAAAAATTGATTAGAATTGCATTAGAGGAGAAAGAACTGTAATGGCTTTAGCATTTTAGCTTAACTTAAGTTCCTTTTTTTATAAATTACCTAGTTCTAGTTTATATAGATATAATTACTTAGGTAAACTCTCAAGTACAAAACTAATACAAAAGCGACCGTAGTCTTGTAGGAAGTAATGAAATCTAAGTGTTTAAATGTAATATATTCAGTTTAATAAACCGTTTATAAAATCAAAATATGTTGTAAACGTGGGAGTTTAATTTTTATACATTAACAATTTAAATACATTATCACAAAGTATTTGATGGCAAATCTGCAAAGAAATAATTAGCTGGAACATAGCTAAAGGTCTTCTTAAATCGATCCAGAGAGATGGCATCTAAAGTTTCCTCTAAAACGGGACGCATTATTTCAAATAATTCACGCCAACTTTGATTGAAAACATCATTGGCACTATCTTCAAATACGGCATTACCATTAAAGAGATTTTCAAAATTAATGTGGAATTTATCAATATTTTTAATGTTCGAATGGATGCTTGTTATATTGAAAAATTCTCTATCATTGTTTTTATCGAGGTGGGCTTTTAGGTTGATAATAACTTCGACGTCAGCTAAGAGCGAAAATTCTTACTTACTTAATAGTCGATCAATAATTTCAGTTTAAACTAATACTTACAAGCTTCCGATTCCATAGATCCTGTACTATTTAAACGTAAGAGAAGAATACTACCCTTCATGCGATAATTTCCTTTGCTCTGTAGTGAGGGGATTTTGACAAATAATTTGAAATTATATTCGTCAGTAATGCTGTGAAAAAAACATACAAGAATGTATTTGAATGCGGTTGTTATGAGTATAGTAAATATGGTTTTAGTAGAATTTATTTTATTTGGTTTGGTGAATAGGTTTGCAAATATTTTGTAAAATCTTGAACATTTTCCTTTGATTTTAGCTAAATCGGCTCTGAAAGTCACAAGATCTCTGAGTATTTATGCAGTGAAAGCCCCGCTTGGGGATATTTGACAGGACAGCCGTAATTTATCATCTAATCATTTTTACTTTCTATTATTAATGTCAAACTCTATATAAAAAATAATATGAATTCCCTTTTAATATTTTTTTGATATTAAGAAAAAACAGAGGCAAACGTGTTGATTTGCTCATATCTTTGAAAGTTATAAGGTGATAGTGCTAATTTTATATAACGATCTGTTCTCAAATATTTCTTATATTTTGATATCACACACAATTCCAGGCAATGTCGCTGAACTTAAAAAAGCTGATTTCAACATACACACGGAAAAACGAACACACGGTCAATGTTTAATCGACTTCCCTATTCATTACCTTTAGAAAATATATACTTTGTGCGGTCGATAAGGAATATTGTCGAATTTTCACACGGAATGACAAACTTAAATATACCCTTAAACTCTCTGTGAAGCGAATAAAAAGAATTTATTTTAATTATGAAAATTACGTTATTTTTTATGTTGTACCTGGCATTAGTAACAGTAGACTGCGAAAGTCCTGTAATGATCAAATTCTTTAGATCAATTTTTAAATTAATGTTTGGATTATTTTGTTCCATATGCACTTTTTTTACTCGAAATGGATCAATACTGCCAAGATTTTTTAAGCCGGGAATACCTTAAAAATATTTAAAATTGTTATATTTATTATCAAACTAATGAGATTTCTTATCAAGTAATTAACTACCATTTCTCCAGTTTGTGAAAACATTTTGAACAGCTTTTGCTATACATATGCCATTATTGGGATCTTTTAGGGTACACGGTACTAAAAATGGAGCTGAAAAAAGAAAAAAAAATTAATAAATAATGAATAAGTTTTTCAACGTTTTATTATTAACTTAAGAGAGAAATTAATTTGTTACATACATAAACCACTTTGAAACTTTTTTAAAACCGGTTTATATGGAAATGTATGGAAAATTCTAGAACTGACATTAATATGAGAAACAAGTAAGAGTGCTATACTCGGCCATGCCGAATCTTATATACCATTCACAACGTGTAGTCATGTAATAACAATTGTTTGTATCACCATTCACCATTCATCTCATTAATATGAAATACGTACATACATTCATACATGTTTCATTATCTTTATAACGACTTTATCCGCTAAAAAACATCCCATTGTAAAATTATAAATTGAGTTTATGTATGTATGTTAAAAAAAATAATAAAACAAATAAAAACAAGTAAGAGCGCTATATTCGGCCGTGCCGAATCTTATATACCCTTCACAACGTGTAGTCATGCAATAACAGTAGTTTGTATCACCATTCATCTCATATGAAATACGTACATACATATAAAAAATATACATATATAAAAAACATCCCATTGTAAAATTATAAATTTACGTATGTATGTTAAAAAAAAAATAAAAAAAAAAATTTAAAAAAAAAAATTTTAAAAAAAAATTTTAAAAAAAATTTAAAAAAAAAATTTAATACAAAAAAATTTTAAAAAAATAATTAAAATATATATAATTAATATTAAACAAAAAAAAAAATAAAAAAAAAAATTAAAAAAAAAAATAATAAAAATATAAATAATATATTAAATAAAAAATAAAAAAAAAAATAAAAAAAAAATTAAAAAAAAAAATTTAAAAAAAATTTTTAAAATATAAAAAAATTTTTTTTTTGGCTCAGCTGGGATTCGATCCCACGTTTACTTTAGCCAATATACAAGTTTGTATGTATGTATGTTGTTGTTGTAATGTTGTTTTTGTGAAAAAAAAATCGAGGTGGTCGTGGGTTTTTGCTCATATCTCAGTTGTTTATGTACCGATGTTTCTGATTTTCAATAGCGATATACTCCCGAATATTTCTGATATTTTAATACCTCACCCGGGTCCAAGTGATGTCGGGGGGCTTCAAAAAGTTGATTTCAACATACACACGGACAGACGGTCAGACGGACAGACGGACAGACGGACAGACTGACAGAGCTTAATCGACTTCCCTATTCATAAGCTTTCAGAATATATATACTTTATGGGGTCGGAAATGAAAATTGTAGAAATTTCACACGGAATGACAAACCTATATATACCCTTTTTCACTGTGTGAAGGGTATAAAAATTAAAAAAAAAATTAAATAAAAAATAAAGAAAAAAATGTTTTTGGTATTAACTGGGATTCGAACCTACATTCATCCAGTTTGTATTGATTTGAAAAGACGAGGTAATATAGGTAGAAATTTTACATGGAATGACGAACCTATATATACCCTTATACTCACTGTAAAGGGTATAAGAATATAGCAACCGCATGACATTAATGTATTTTTTGGAAGGCGGGGGACACTACATCCTCTCATCTGATCCCATCAACTTTGTGCCCAAAAAGGTAAACTTATAGTGTAACCAATAGTTCTGTAGATATGCCATTGAATGTATTTTCTTTGTGGGGGAGAAATCATTTAATTTTTGAAAAGAATTGTAAAATTTTTATTAAAATGTCTAATACCAGAATTAAAAAGCAGAGCATTTATTGTTCCTAAAATAAATAATATAATTCATTTCTTGTATGGGAGCTAACACTTCCCCTACTCCGATCGTATACATTTTTGGTTGAATTAAGACGATTTTAAATAAATGAAGAAAAGTTGGCGTGGTGAATTTTTGTGTATTTAACAACTCAAGTTGGGTTATGACAAACATTCTAAAAATTAGCGAAATCGATGCAGCCGTTCTTAAGTGATTTTTATTTATATAGATTTAAGTATGTTTAAATACATAAACTTTTAAAACTTAAATTACAAGAATGCTGATTATAATTTGCAATTAAAAGAATCCTGGTTTATTTAAAGTAAATAAATCAACGTTTATAAAAATTATAAACGTAATAATATTTTTTTTATTATTTTTAACAACAAAACACACAAAATGTTTTTTGTATAATTAACTGCAAACAGTTTAAAAAATTCTTTTATAAATATATGTTTTGTGTTTTGTTTACCTCGAGTAGTACAGTACAGTACAGTGCATAACAATAATACAAATCATCAATAATGCAAATCATTATATTCTATATAATTATAAATGAAAAGATTATTTGAGGCTAGTTCTGTAACTCAAAGGAAGAAAAAAAGTTCTGAATTTTTCTACAAGTGCACCGATTGATATAAAATAACTTTCAGAAACATATAACCAATGTTTGTCCATATTTGGAATATGTAATTTTTATACGAAATTTTATATGAACAACGCTACTGTTTAATATTGCGAGAACTTTTGATATTTTTTTAAAAAGTTGTTTGAAATTAGGACATATGTATTTTTAAAAATTTTTTACACACATGATGTTATGGATTCATGTAGTTAGGACATTAGTCATTAATATAATTAATTGAAAAAAATTATTTTCAGATTTTGTAGTGTAAGAAATATTTATTTGGGACGATTATTGATTGCTTGTCATTTACTTTCCAAAAAAATATCTCTTGAAAATGTTGCCTCTGGCTACACCACGTCCGTGAACTCAAATTTTGGCATACTTTTTTCTAATACATGTTATGTTTTTTACATCTGCTTGTCAAATTCCACACTGCTAAATACGAACATGTCGTGTGTTATCTTTAAAACATTACTTCTGTTAAAAACACGTCTTGAGCCATCATAAGAGCGCGCTCTATTTTTTTCTTTCAAAACATCTGACATCACCGTCAGCGACGGTTGTCTGTAAAAGTACAATTTTGACAGATATGCGGATTTACATACATATGTCTCAAAAATTTTAAAGTCAGATGTAAAAAACATGCCGTGTATTAGCTGCTTGAAGAATTATTTTTCACCAAACCTGCTTCTCAATGTGTATGGCCACATGCGGTGCGCATGTGGCATGTCAACATGCACATGTCAACCATCATCAATCAACATTATCGCACGGTACCTTGCTATACTGACCATAAAAATTAGCTTCTTCACTACATTTAATTTTTCTACAGAAAAATTGATCTTAAAACAATTATCCTAAGGTCTATTCATTAAATAAATGATATTGTAGTACATCACCGAGTTTTAGTTTTTGCAACAGCTGTATTTAGTGTAATTTTATATTCGGTGCCGTTGTTGATGCTAATCAAACAACATTTTCTTTGACTATTATCAGATGTCTGAATGGTTACGAAAGCAAAATAAGTAACAAAAAGCAACACAAATTTTTTCACTAGGAGTGCGTGTTATAATGTCAAATTTTCATACTTTTTGAAATTGTTTATAATTTTACGAAAAGCAATAAATTATTGCTAAATTTTTGAAAACTATGGTATGAAAGCACTCATTGTGACTACACCAAATGTTTTTAAACTATTGTGATAAAAATAAGATTATTAAGTATTTACGTAACTTTGGTTCAGTTGTTTTCATCAGCAGAAACTAAAGTTGTTAAAACCGGTTTTCGAATAATTCGAATTATATTTTTTTACATTTTTCTTATACTTTATATTTTCCCAGTTTTTTAAATTTGACGGTTTTTATGTCTTACATTATTTGACAATATCGAATGTACATAAGCACTTGTCCATATAAACAACTTTTGTATTACAATTGCTCTCTTTAGAAATTACTCGAAAAATACGCAACATTTTCTTTATAGTTTATTTCGCTTTTATACCCCATAAAGTATATATTTTCGAAAGCTTACGAATGGGAGAGACGAGCAATGAGCAATGTCAGTCTGTCCGTATGTTAGTTAAAATCAACTTTAAGAAGCCTTCACTTGTTGCACAAATCTGCAAGCAAATAACGTCATTCGATCACGATCGAAATTTTATAATTTAAAGAAAAATCAGTAGACTGATAAATTTTAATAATTAGCATTAATTTTTTTTTTTTTAATGTTGACAGATAAAAATAATGATATCGTACATTAAAGAAGATATTGGCAATCAAAAAATCAGAGCCCATATTTTCCTTTATTGAATTGTCATCTTTATATAGCAAGTCTATTTGTAAAGGATGGCAGGTTAAGGTTAAAAATAAAATAATTGTTTTTGGAAAAATCAGTTTTATAAATCCAAGTACTACAAGTTATTTTGTCCAACAGTAACAGAGATATTTTTAATAAAATTGACTTTTGGATCTAATAAAATTCCAAGATCAGAGACGGTTTTCAGCGTGTCTAGAAAATGACCGTTTAAGACATAATTCACGTTGACATTACCAAAGAACAGAACACAATGCTGAAAAAGGTAGCAGGTAGAATATAAAATAATTACTGAAATAAATTGGTCTACTTTTTCCAAGTGCAGTACATAAGACATACTTTGTTGTGCTTTGGTATGCAAAAAATTTAAGCATCTCCATTAATGCAATGCGGTAAGGAAATGATGCATTTAATGATTCCAAAACTCTAAAACGTTTTTGATGGGACTTTTATTTGCACTTTTCAGGATTCAGCTTCACTAGACCACGATTACGCCAATAACTAAAATTATCTAAGTCATTTTCGAGGATCATGAATCATGATCATGAATAAAACTAAGAAATATTTTTACGTCGCCAGCATACATTAGAATATTCGGGAATACATTCGTATTTGGAAGATCATTAAAAAATAGGAAAAACTGTAATGGACTAAGTTAACTTTTCTGTAAAACAACATTTGGGCTAGAAGATAAATTTTAAAAACAAATTTTTCGCCTATTTTTTGAATAAATCCATTCAAGACAGTTTATCGTAAGTCCCATCAGATCAAGTGTTTTTTATTAAAAGTTTGTGATTGGCCTTTACTATAGTCGGTGTAGATTAATTGAGTTTGCTTATGTTCAACAAAACCACGATTCACTAAAGGAGATAATACAGATGACACCTAATGACAAATATGATCTGTCTTAGTTCTTTCAAAAAGTTTTAGTTTTATCAATTTTGTTTCGGTAGCACGATTAAAATAATGGTTAAATAAAAGATTCCTTTCATGTATAAGAAAAACAACCAGACTTTATTGACATATTAAAAATTAATGTACAAGGGGTAGTCAAAGTCTCAGTACTCTTAGTCTTAGAAGAGAGTTTAGAGTTCCATCAGATCCTATTTATACGAAAATCTAAGCATTTTCAACAATTGAATATCTCACAAGCATCACTGTTGCGAATTTTGAATAGGGAATGTTGGTTGAACAGACATAAGTGAATGGTGACTTAAGCAATGAAAATTATCGTCAGAAATAAGGCACATTTTCACCTAACTGGATTCGTTAACAAGAGATTGCAACATTTGGGGATTTCTCGTGGACATATATTGAAGATATGGACCTGGACGATAAGTGGTTCCAACAGGATGTTACTATTTGCCACATAGCCAACGAAATTCGCGAAAAATTCAATGGCTCTATTAACGCTGTTGTGTTCTTTGGGGATATTTAAAAGAAAAGTATAAGTCAATAAGTTTAAAACAATTCAAGAGCTTAAGGATGAAATAATTCGGCAGATTAACTACATTGAACCTCAATTAAGACTCAGTGTCATTGAAAATATGGATCATCGAATAGAAATGCCACCGAAGCCGTGGCTAGCATTTTGTCGACATTTTGTTTCTCATATAATTGTCATAGATCCTTCTATCACAATACAAAACAAGTAACAGTGCTATATTCGGCCCTGCCGAATATTATATACCCTTCACAAAGTGTAGTCATGCAATAACAATTGTTGGTATCACCATTCATCTCATATAAAATACGTACATACATGTAAAAAACATACAAAAAAAAAAAAAAAAATTACAAAAAAAAAATATATTAAAAATAAAAAAAAAAAAATAATAAAAAAAATTCCAAACAAAAATAAAAAAATATAAAAAAAAAAAATTTAAAAATTATATATTTTATATTTTATTCGAACTTTTTTACTATATATTAAATTTTCAATGTGAACCATTTTTTATTTTGGCTTAAGTTCATTTATAAATGAATAATAAATGAACTTAAGCCAAAATAAAAAATGGTTCACATTGAAAATTAAATTTTAAAAAATTTTTTCAAAAAATTAAAAAAAATAATAAAATATAAATAATATATAAAATCAAATTTTTTTGGCTCAGCTGAAATTCGGTGCCACGTTTACTTTAACCAGTATGTATGTAGGTTGTTGTTGTCATTGTGAAAAAAAACGAGGTGGTCGTGGTGTTTTGCTCATATCTCAGAAAGTTATGGGGCGATTGTGCTGAATTTCAATAGCGATTCATTCCTGGATATTTCCAAGAGATTAATACCATATAGAGATCTGAGGAACATACAGTTGCTTCTAAACGTTGATTTCAACCAACACACGGACAGACGGACAGACGGTCAGGGCTTAATCGACTCCTCTATTCATAAGCTTTCAGAAAATATATACTTTATGGGAAATGAAAATTGTAGAAATTACAAACGGAATGACAAAGCTATATATACCCTTGTTTTATTTACAATTACCATCGTGGGTTTTGGTTTGAGCACCCTGTATTAAAGCTACTACTTCGATCAGTTAAGAACAGCAAATATTCTATGTATATATTGTATGAAGGTATTTTTCAGTATAAAAGTGATAATAATTTAAGCAAACTTAAAATATATCTTAGAGGTTTTAATTTCAAATATTTTTTTCGTACTTTTTTTTTTTTTTTTTTAATTTATATATTTTTTTTAAATTCTACAATACAGCATTCGTTTATTATCCCGAAAGTGGCAGATAGAATATGATAGCATGTAAATAGTTTTCAAAGTTAAATATTTATAGAGACAGATACTTACGTGCTTCTTTTAAATAAGCATCTCCATGTATACGGGCGACTATTAAACTCAAGACACAAACTGTGAAGAGGACACTGCTGTTGGTGCTGCTGCTATAGTTTATACACTTCTGTGGTTGAGATATATTGTGTGGGTGCGTTTGGCATCGTTGTTTCTGCATATTGAACCAGAAGTTTGAAAAGTTTAAAACTAACTAAAATTAAGTTTCGTTTTGTTCAGCAATAAATAGAACATTTTTTTTGATATGAAATCAGTAACTATATACATACAGCTAATATAACTATGAGCGTATATCTGTTATTGTTGTTACTGCCAAGAACAAGTGTTAATATACTCGTATTAGATTCTTAAATTTAACAAAGACAGGGTTTTGTTTTTGTTGTGTATTTTGTTTTTATAGTTTTGCATTTAATTTTCTAACTTTTTGGCTGTTTAGATTGTTTTAAAAAATATAATGATACTTGTGTTTTAGGTTTAAATATTCAAAGCTACATATAAGTTGGCATATTATTTTTTTTCTTAATGTCAAACACAAACAAATTATTGCGATTGACATTGTTGTTTCTTAATTTTGCATTTTAGCCTCTGCATTTTCCATAGTGAAAGGAAATAAACAAAATATTGTCATGAGTTTGCATATTGCTGTTAACTAAAACAACAAAAATTATAAAATGTGTGTTATGCAATTTAAAATTAGAAAAAAATGTGTTAACTATGCATTACCAAAAAATAGTTTTTTACTCGGCCGAAAGTAATAACGAAAGCTTTATTTAAATAAAATAATTTAAATTAAATTTTCTTTTTTAGGTAAAGTTTTATTTAATTAAAATAGATGTAAAAACGCCATAATGTTACTTGACTCAATGTATTTTATTGGTATTGTTGCAATTAGACCATTCTGGGGGTGCAACGCCACCCCAGAACTGTTTTAAAAGTACATATTTGAACAAATAAGTATTTATGTTTAATATACATACATATAAAATTAACTCAGTTTAAGATTTTGACATCCCCCCGAGAAAAAATTTTGTAAGCTTTTGCCACCCCCAAAAAAACTTTGTATTGACGCTAATGTTTGATGGGCTTATCTATATTTAGGAAAAGATTTTTTAAAAAAACTCTACACGTACATAAAATATTTTTTTAAATTTTTATGGCGTTTTATATAGTTAATGATCTAGAATACAAAACATAACTTTTTATATTTTTTGACTGTCTGTCTGTCTGTCGCCCTGAACTAAATAGGTTCAAAAATTACTAACCGATTTTTGGTAAAATTTAGTATGCAGGTACCTTGATACCTGATTCAACAGGAATATTTTTTATTGCGAAATAATACCAAATTTGGTAAAATATAAAAAAAAAATGCTGCTCAATAGTAAGATTTTAACAGATAAATGCATGCACGAACATGACAGAAGGAGTAATAAATAAGAATTTTCACTAACAACAACAAATACTAATTGATATTAACAATGACATCAAAATTTATGTTAAAATTAATAGAAAATAAAAATTTTGTTGATGCTAGTAATGCAAACCGCGTTCAACTAGTAAAACATAAATAAATATAAAACATTTTTTTTAAAGTCTTATTTGCAAAAATATTCTTCAAATTTTCGAGTGAAATCATTAGCGGAACTCACTCTTTGATGCAAACTACCCTTGCAAGTCGTGCAGACCGTGCAAGTCTAGCAAACAATTTAACTTGTGCGCGACTACAAAAACAAATTCTATTAAATTGCAGTTTGCATCACTTGAGCAAAGTAATGTCACACAAATTTGCACAACAGATACACAATTTTTTACTCTCAGGATTTAAAATCTCCACAAAATCAATTTCATACATGGCATTTTTTACCAAAAAAATTGTGATATAATATTTTTCCGTTGATTTAGGCATTGTAATTTATTTAAAATTTATTAATTTTCTTTTCGGAAAATATTAAAACACAGAATCTTACTTATTAATTTAAAAAAAAAGATTTGTTGTTTCTTAAATACCTAAAAAATCAGCTTGTTGCCATAAGTTTGCAACACACATGAAAAATGCACTCACGCTTGGTAGCAAAAAATTAGAGCATATTTGCACTAATTGCAAAAATGCTACCAAGAGTGAATTCCGCTATTATAACATCACATTTAGGCTTCACCATTTTGTGTTCAATAATAATTAATTGTTACTACAGCAATTCTAATGTTTTTTTGTTTGTTTTAAATCTGGCATTTGCGTGCATGTGTCACTCACGACATTATGAATACAAAGTAAAATTTTGATTAGCGTTTTTATGCCCTTTAATGTTATAGTTTTTATTTTTATTTGTGAGTCCATAGAGCATAAAATATTTATGTATATTCTGAACACTTATACGAGTAGATAAATAACATTAACTTAGGTAGACTATAGTTTTGAAGGTAAGTTTGCAATAGCTCCTAAAACAAATCTGCAACAATAAAAGGCGAGTGAAATATCTATTTATGTTCGTATCTATGTATTACTCTTCGTATTTTGTTAACTGTTTAAAGTCATACATTTAATGGACTTGAATTTTAATATAAATGTATCAAGCATAATTTAAGTAAATTAGTATTTATTCTAGTTTCCTAAGACTTTTGTAATGTTTAATTAATAATTAACTTAAGTCGCTACTAAAACATTTCTTTGTAAGACAGACGATATGTAATAGTCTTGAAAAGTATGTTGTTTAGTAAGAGCAAGTCATTACCTAGTTTTTGCTGGGTAGTTGGTTATTTTCATTAAAACATTTTGTATAATAATACAATTTAACTTCATATGTTGTTAGTGTGCTTTATTAGATTCATACAGATATGATAAAATAAACATAGCTGCTTGTGTTCTTTACTTTTTTTCTTCATTATTTGTAATTGACGGAGGGTATGTTAGATGCGGCGCAGACATATACTTATATCGTTCTGACTCGTTTCGTTTTTTTCTAAACTAAGATGCACTTGAAATTTTTTCATTTTTCATTTAGAATATAATTAACTGTTTTTTTTATATTGACTTGAAGATTAAGATGAATTCAATTATGAGGTTTAAGCGCATAACAAAAAATATATACTAACACTAAGAAAACGTTAGATTCATGTTATAAAAGTATGTTCATTTTGGCAAATGTCATGAAATAATTGCGCAGATTTTGAAAAGTCTATAAATAATTTAAAAAAATAATACAAACTAACCAAGACAAAAAATCGAGTAAATGCTGTTCTAACAGAATCAAATAATGTTAACTTATAGTGAGAAATGTAAATGATTCAGCTTGAATATGTTTAAATTTAAATTTGTCCGGATAAAGTTAACAGAGTTGCTAGATCATAAATGAGTTTGAATAATACAATTCTGTCTTTGTAAACATCATAAAAAATAATTTAAATCAGAACTAAATAAATAAGTCTTTAGAAATGAAAAGGCCCGAAAGAAACTAGACTTTAGTAATTTTTTTAGAAATGCGGAAGTACACCTTTAGAACTAAATACAAAAAATCATATCAGTATTAACTGATAGACATAGCTAGATCGTCCTTAAATAAAACCAGGACTAAGGAAGAATATAAATTGTTGGGTCTAAAATAAATACTTTAATGTGTTATAAACGAAATGATAAACGAATCATTTTTATTGATCCTAAGTATTAAAACTTATTGATAAGTCCTCTTCGTAATAAAATCGTCCTTTATTATTACACTCAATACATAGATATTCATTAAATAGTCTTGATTCGCCAGCTGATGAATATATACAAACATAGACATTTTAAACCAAAAAAAAAAAATAAAAAATTCTTCGAACTGCAGTGTTACTCAATTTAATGTCAAATGCAAACCCCGACTTTCAAAATTTTAAATCATTTTGATAGATTGTTTTTATTTTAAAATAAGCCAAATGTTTTTTCCTAGAAACATTATAAATCGATTTCGAAACATTAAAACGAAGAGAGAAAAAACTGAAAAAAAGAAAACAACTAAAGGATCCATCAAATACGACAATGATGAGTCAATAAGAGCAGCCTTATCGGAAATATTGATTTATGCGGTTTTTCTAGTTGCAATAACCGTTGGTAGGTAAAACTGTTTAACGTTATAAATGAGGGCCTCTTAATTTTTACCATTAATTAATGCAGTGGCGAATGCTGCCGAACATTTGTACATGTTCTATTTCAATCAAACTTTGGAAAGATCTTTTTTGGAAAGAAATTTGGAGACTGATTTGGGCACTGAATTAAGTTTTAATGATTTGGTGACAACAGCTGATTGGTGGTTGTTTATGGAAAAAGTTTTCTTGACCAATTTACATGGTCTCGACTATGATTGGCAAAGTCTGAAGAATTTGAGTGAAGAGGAGGAGTTGAAGCAAAATATAACTCAAAAAGCTATCAAGCAAGAACATAGAGGCAAGCGTAGAATATTTAAAGAAAAAATGTATAAGAAAAGTGGAAGAAGAAAAACAGAAATGGGATCCGTTATTAACGAAAATAGGACCTCAGAACGTGATGGTTTAAACAAAACAAACTTTAGCAAATTATCACGCATTTATTTAAGAGACAATATATTATTGGGACCACCACGTCTCAGGCAAATACGTGTTATGGAAAATTCTTGCCAGGTACATGAGGCATTTCTTACTTATTTTCGAAACTGTTATGCGGGCTATAGCAGAGATAATGAAAATGTTACAAATGAATACAAGAAGTAATGAGTATAATGGTGTTCTTGAATGCATAAGATCCAACTTTATATTTATTTTAGTTCAAAGTTTTTCTCCATGGCCGAGTTACAAGTAAATGCCTTACGTGGACAAATTACCAAATATTATGGTGCTGGTTATATTGTTAATTTGACTTATGATTTTAGAGAAAATCATAAAATCCTAGAGAAGTTAAAAGTCAACAAATGGATAGATCGTGGAACACGTATGATAATATTAGAATTTGTGCTATTCAATACTAATGCCAATATATTTGATAATGTTAAGTAAGTTTTGAATGAACTTTTATTGTACTTATGCATGACGATGGCTTAGTATAAAAAAAGGAGTATCTCGATTTTTATTACATTACAGGAGAAGGAGGAAACTAAACAAAATTTGAAAGAATAAAATGAATTAGAGCTTTTCGATGTGGCTATAAATCCGTTATTTTTAACCACAGCGTACTAAATTTTTAAGGGGCGATGTGTTTGTATATGGACTACCAGAAAACGTTAAAATGCAATTGCGTTAAAAGTTGAGTTACGCCCTTTTTATATTAAGCCACCGATATACATACATAAATGTATGCCCATTATATTCTTCAATTTTATGCAATTATTTTACGATTTCAATGTATAAATTAACTTCTCGCAATAATTGTTAGATCTTTAAAGGTGCATTCAAACACATCTTTTTTAGCAAAATTTTTGTACGAAGAAAAATTTTTTTCTGCGATTTTTAAGCAACATGATTAATTTGTTTTAGAAAATTTTTTCAGAAAGTTTAAGCTACCATTTAAAATAAAGTTATAAACGAGGATTTTAAATTGAACAGATCAACAATTACAATTTTGCTATGCAAACGCTATATGATATAGTAAGTAATCCCCCAAATGGCCCCTACGGTTCCAATGACAGACCACCATTATTGTAATTAAATGTTCCATGACTGTTTTACAGAAATAAAGCTGTATATCTTTGATGACTCGTTAGTCCTTGGATTTTAGCTCAAGATTTTTTTTGGATAATTCGTGTGATCCTGAGATTTTAAGAAACCCCAAAGAAAAATTCCCACTGAGTTAAATCACATGATAATGGTAACGAGTTGACATTAGAATTTCTTGAGATAATTTGTTTTGCAGTCTAGCTGAAACCATATATCATCCAGATTCATGCTATTCAGTAGAGCCGCCAAAAACTTTATTATCATGTTGCTGAAATGAATTCTGTTTAATGTCACTGCAATTTCGGTCTTATATAAAAAAAAATGAATATACCCCCACCATTTTTTTGGTTTGGGGTATAAAAACTAAGGCCCAATTACGCCCCCTGACAAACATCCGCCCTAGACAGTTGCTCGTTGTGAGTGCATTTGCTTTTCATGAATTGCATGAGAATCTTTTGAGCCTAAATTTTGAAAATTTTGTGAAAGTCATTCAGATAGAAATGCGTTTCATTGAAGAAGATACCTTCTATCGAAAAATTTGCATTTACTTCACTTTTCTGCATTACTCATTAAACAAATTTCCGGCGCTTTCCATGATCTGCTCGTTTGAGCTTCTGAGTCATCTAAATTTTGTACGCATAAAGGTGGAGGTCTTTTGTCAAAATGGTTTGCGTAGTACTTTGTGAAATTCGAAGTTGTTGATAAGTATGGCGAATTGATGTTTCTGGATTTTCGGCAACACTCTCGTTTCCAACAGCAACAAGTAGGTTGACGCTCAGGAGTCTTATGTGCTGTTTATAGAATGCGAACGCTTACTTTGAGTGGACGTTTTGCGTGTAATTTGTTTTTGTCACAATAACAAATTACAGGCAAAACGTCCACTCAAAGTAAGCGTTCGCATTCTATAAACAGCACATTACTGTCCATAACCGATTCAGTTTTTTTAAATTTTTAAATATTCTGTAATAATTGATATATTTATTAGGTGAACTTTCTAGACTGATAATCCTTCGAAGTTTGCAAGCGGTCTCGGCATAAAATTTTAATAATCGTTATGACTTTGTTATTCCTAAAGCGTTACTTAATTTTTAATAATCGGAACAACATGTGTGACAGTTGCCAAATTTTGGAGTTTCCACTTGCATAAAAGATTTGAAAAGTGCATTCTTACAGAGACACCTTTTGTATGGAAAAAAAATTTGCTTTAAACACATTGCTAAATCCAGCTTAAGAGCCACAAAAGTGAGAGGTATATCTCAGTATGACCTCAGTATAATGTTATTTATTATTCAAATTAGTTCAATGAGATCGGTTGATTGATGGCTTAATACGGAAAGGACGTATTTTGATGATCTCTTAGACAAACTGTAGTTAGTGTTTTTATGTGGCTATTTTAAACCATGAATTCCACAATTATTATACATGATCTAAAAAAGCGATATTGTTAAAATACGAGATACACGCCTCTTATATTATGCCATCCAAAATTCTTAAAACTTTACAATTTGCTTGGACTTGGTGTTTGTGAAAAAATTTCGGACTTTCTACGATATTCACAGTGGGGTCTTTACAAAATAAATTGTAAACAAATTTGTTAATTTTTAAACTGTATAATAAAGTTACTTTAAAGAAAAACATTACAACATAAGATGATTTCGATTTTCAAAACAGTTCAACACACATATACAATCTATTTAGATTTAGAAGATTTGTCGGTAACACAAAGTTCACTAAAAGCTATAATACACGGCATGTTTTTTACATTTGACTTTAAAATTTGTGAGGCATATGTAAATCTACATGTCTAACAAAATTGTACTTTTACGCTGACTGCTTTGCAGCAGCAGAGTTTTCTGCCAACGGCTGATGTCACATGTTTTGACAGAAGAAAAATTTTGTCAGATGTCTCAACACATGTTTTTTTACAGAAGTAATGTTTTAAAGGTAACACACAACATGTTCGTATAAGCAGTGGAAAATTTGACAAGTCAGATGTAAAAAACATGCCGTGTATTAGCTCCTAAAGTTGGTTAAACAAATTTGTTGGTCCTCGTTATTTGATCAAATATTATTTCAATTTAAAAGTTTTTAAAATCTTAAATTTAGATAAAAGTGCTAATTAAAAAATATTTCAATTTTATTTATAGTTAAACGAATAAAAGAAAAACTTTATTAAATAATTCGATTACAGCACCACCTAGTGGGTTTAAGTTTAAACGTTTTATTTCCAATACAAAAGCTATGTAAATTGTGAAAATAAGAGTCTTTTAGTTGTTCCCATAGAAAAGCACAGTTCTTTTATTTGAAAACATTGAAATTTTCAGGGAAATTATTTTAAATGTTTCCCCATAAAAACATTTTTTGAAATCGCTGCAATTTTTTACCTGCGATGCACTTAGCAATAAACATAATAAATATTTTATTTATTGTATTGCATACTGTGCTGCATATTATGAAGGGTATATGTCAGCTCCAACTCTAAATTTGTTATTTAGCGTGTGTGTGTGTGTTATTTCAGAATTATTGCAGAAATACCACCCGTTGGTGGCATTGTACCATCACATCAATTTCAGGCCTTAAAATTGCACACTTTGTGGTCTGAGGGCGATTTGTCTCTGTATATAGCTGGTGGCATTTTCTGTATCATGGTTGTATTTTATACCATCGAGGAGATAATACAATATTCAAGAATGGGCGCGAGATTATATTTTGCTTCCATATGGAATTTATTGGATATATTAGTGTTGCTGGTAAGTGGTTTTTAAAAATGCAATGTTTTAATATTAATGCAACTGTGTGTTGAATATTTTTAAGCTCTCCTATTTATGTCTGATCTATAATCTAATACATCCTTGGTATATGGCCGAGATCATTAATAAGGCCAAAATGAAACCTCAAGAGTTTGTAAGCATTGATTATATTTGTTATTGGAATTTACTCTATATCGATATGATGGGAGTGTGTGTGTTTCTAGTGTGGATAAAAATATTTAAATATATAAGTTTCAATAAAACCATGTGGCAGTTTAGCACCACTTTAAAGAGGGTAAGTAAAATAAATAAATAAATATAAAAATTAATGAACTTTATTAAATTGTAAAATTTTTCTTAAAGTGTGCCAAAGATCTTTTCGGTTTTGCTGTCATGTTTTTCATTGTGTTTTTAGCCTACGCTCAGTTGGGCTTATTGATTTTTGGCTCAAGTCATCCGGATTTTCGTGAATTTGGTGTCTCAGTTATAACATTGATGCGCATGTTTTTAGGTGATTTTGAATATCAGTTGATAGAAGAGGCCAATTATATATTGGGTCCCATCTACTTTTTGACATATGTCTTATTTGTGTTCTTCATTTTGCTGGTAACTATTTGATCGTATTGCTGTTGGTTACTGATAATATCAGCGGAATTATTTCTGATTTTAGAACATGTTTTTGGCCATTATCAATGATACTTATGGGGCAGTTAAAAGTGAGGTTTATAAAGGCGGTCCAGACTTTAGTTCATATTTATTGCGTTTATTTCATAAATCCTATACATGGTGTTTACCCAAGAGAAAACCTAAAGCTAATGAAAATGAAACTTTATTATTAAAGGAAATTGAGCGGCCATCCGACACTAGAGAACCTTTTTATCCGGAGTCTACAGATGAAGGTACTACTCAGCCCTCTACAACCGGTCGCGTAAGGAAGCGTACTAGTGAAGTTTTAAGGGAGTAAGTACTTGCATATAGATTTTTTAATTTTTTGTCCACGTATTACAAATAATGCAAATACAAAAATAACAAATACGTTTGCTTGTATAGCTATTAAACGGATGTTTAATACATATGTTTTTGTAAATCACACACGAAAGTTTGACTTGCATTTGGTAAAAAAAAATATTTTAATAAGAAAGCTTAGTTTCAAATAAAATAAAAATAGCTTTAAGTATGTCATAAAAAAATATTAAGAGCGATATCATATTTATTTTATAAAAAGTTTGTCTTTTGGAAAGAGAAGAATTTAGTCGAATTCGCCACTGCTTACATCTTGTTAAGACTACCCTGCTGCAAACCAATTATTAATACCCAGCAAAAACAATTTTGCATTATGTTTAAGTGACTCCTTAATCAATAGTGAAATAGAATGTATAATTAATTCCTCTTCAAATTAAAATAGTTTGTCATTAATGGTGTGCTTTAAAATACCTGTAAATGCATGCAAAATATCATAAACAATTCACTTAAAAAACATTATGAACTCATGAAACACAGGATTCTTTCCATCTACTGTGCATGCGCTCTGTGCACTCATTAGAATAAAGTGAATTATGTTAATATTTTCATATAAACACATGCTATCCAATGACACGTTAGTGTTAAAATCATGAATGTTTCACCTAAATTAAACAACTTCATCATAGTTGAACCCATGCATTCACTCATTCTTTTGCATGTCTTTTTTTGCTGGGTATCAAATGAATTAAGGTCAAATGATGAAGTGGGACTTACAAAATACGAATACAATGAACCATAAATAATAATTTTATTCACTGGTTGATTCTTCTTCTTAATATTTCCATTTCACAGATATTTTGAAGAGCTTTCAGAAATTCAGCAATCCGTGGTATTCCCTAATGCAAACGAAGATTTTCAACGGTAAGTTTAAGAATAAAATTAAAAAAAAAATTTCACATATAAGAAATTAATTTTTTATTGGGGCTACCAGGGCTTATTTTCTGAATGTTTTTTTTTCGATAAAACTTTGTTATAATAAATAAAAATCAAATGTTGTTCGTTGGTAATTACGTCACTTGTAAACGGCTGCACCGACTTCGCTACCCTTCACCTGTGGTCCCAATAGTATATATGGCTTTGTCATTACGGTCATAATTTCTACCATATTCATTTCCGACCCCTTTAAGTATATTTTTTCTAAAAGCTTATGATTAGGCAAGTCGATTTAACCTTGTCCGTCTGTCCGTGTGTTGGTTAAAATCAACTTTTAGAAGGTCCCACATGTTACTCAGATCTGTTTGTGTTATAAATCTTTTGCAAATATCCGGGTATGAACCCCTATTTTAAACCGATCGATCGCCTCATAGCTTTTTGAGATATGAGCAAATAAACACGATTATCCATGTTTTTTGACTTATTTTTACCACAAAAATCAGAATTTTTCAGTTCTAGGTTAATTAATAGAGACGTTTGTTATTTTTTATAGCTTTGATGTGCCGCTAGAGATATTCTTAACCCTAGATTACTAATCATATTTTACATCCATTGTAACTAACGATCGTCGATTCAATGACAACTTTTTATTTATTTTTTTATATATTAGAATAATTAAATCTATCCTACTGTACTTTGCAATTCTTTATATATTAAAACTGCTTATAGAAAAAGCAGCTTAGCATTTAACGTTGTACAAAATGTAAGCATGATCGATGGATTCAATAGGAGGATAAATAAAGTAATAAGAGAGATGTGCTCGACGAATCGACGAAAGTTCTTACTCTAGGGTTAAAAAATTTTCGATAAATTTATTTCTTTAACAAAGTTAAATATGTCAAGTTATTTAAGCTTTTAGTTAATTTTTGGACATGTTAAAGACACAGGAATACAAGCTGTATGCCCGAAAATTACTGCAGAAGAAACTGAAAAATTGTTTTGAAACTAACTGAGATATAAGCAGAAAAAACAACTACTTCAATGGTTTTACTAAAAATTTACAAGCGAAAATCTTTATTTTATTCTTAAATTTATAATATGTAATTCACTAATACTACTCGTAGTAACTAACATATTAATTGCAAACAATAAATTTGATTACAGTTTGAACAAACGCATTACTGTGTTGGAGGAGGTCCTGGAGAAGTTGATAGATAATATGGATCTTATTTTAAATAAAGTTGAATCAAAGAAAGCCAAGAAAAAAGCTTAAAGAAAAAATTGTAATTATCGATGATAAAAAATTTACCTCTTAATTGACAATTTTTTTTTTCAACATCATATTAAAATGGCAACTAATTTCTAAATCATTTAGATTTTGTTTACTATTGTTATCTGAAGTTGAAAAAATTTATGTTGAAGGTATTGTCCACCCTCCACCATCTGCATATCATTTATCTTAATGGTTCCGGGAGATGCTTAATTACCTTAATGACAAATGGTAAATTACCTGAAATAAGTTAATTGTTTCGTTTTCGTTTTCATTTAATAAATATGTATAAATACAAATAAAAAAAAACACGTTTTAATGATGGAAAGAGTTGTGTTAAATAAAATTAAATACAACAACATATTGGTTGTTATCATTAACGTATGTAGCTGGACTATTTTTCTAAAATTAAATAATTTTTACTTTGATATTTACGTTTATAGATTTTCTTTAAAATAATATATTTTGCCTACTTAGTATTGTGATACCAAATAAACAACATTGTCTTTTACTTTCAATACTGTCTACGCCCATGGTTTTTATATATAAAAAAAGATTTAGTTTAATATGAATACAAAAAGAAAAAATTCTAATATAATTTATCTGTTTAATTAATGTAGTTCAAGCACAAAGGTTAAGTACATATTACTTATTTAATTTCTTATGAAAAAATTTAATTGTTTATTTTTCTCCTGAAATTATCCCTTATCTGCAGTATGTTAAATATAGATAAATATTTTAAATAAATATTTTAATTAAACTAAGTACAAACTATCTTCGCACGCTCATTTAAATGCATACGTCCTGTAAAATGTTTATTAATTTTTATACCCTTCACCTGTGGTGCACAACTGATCGAAGTAGTAGTTTTAATACAGGGTGCTCAAACCAAAACCCACGATGGTAATTGTAAATAAAACAAGGGTATATATAGCTTTGTCATTCCGTTTGTAATTTCTACAATTTTCATTTCCGACCCTATAAAGTATATATTTTCTGAAAGCTTATGAATAGAGGAGTTGATTAAGCCCTGACCGTCTATCCGTCTGTCCGTCTGTCCGTGTGTTGGTTGAAATCAACGTTTAGAAGCAACTGTATGTTGCTTAGATCTCTATGGTATTAATCTCTTGGAAATATCCAGGAATGAATCGCTATTGAAATTCAGCACAATCGCCCCATTACTTTCTGAGATTAAGCAAAAACCACAACTACAACAACAACATACATATATACTAGTTAGAGTAAACGTGGCATTGAATCCAAGCTGAGCCAAAATTTTTTTTTATTTTTTTATTTTATTTTTTTACTATATACTAGCTAATACCCGGTGTGCTTCGCCACCCTAAATTTTAGTATTTAATTCATATGGGAGTTGCCACGCCCACTACTGTTGATGTACCCATTTTTTTCATAAATTTTTATTTAGATATCAAAGTTGCTTTTGCAAAATTTTAGTACTCTAATCGATATGGTTTTCCAGATATACGAATTTTGGTATTTAATTCATATGGTAGATGCCACGCCCACTATTGATAATGCACCCATTTCTGGCCGAAATGTTCATTTCGGTGTTTAAGTTGCTCTTGCAAAATTTTACAACTCTAATCGATATCGTTTTTCAAATATACGATTTTTAGTATTTAATTCATATGGCCACGCCTACTATTGCAAGTCCGCCCATTTTTTACCCAAATATTCGTGTGGATGTCAAAGTTTACCATACTTAATTTGAGGAATCTAGCTGCATTGACTTTCGTGATATATAATATTTAATACTTATTCTTTAATAGGGCGTGGCACCCCGCCCACTTACAATTTCAAACCAAAGTATAGCCTATAGTTCCTTCAAGACATACAGAAAGATTCTGTGAAAATTTCAAGGAAATCGGCTCAGCCGTTTAACCGTCTATAAAGCACAAACAAACATACAAACACACATTGATTTTTATATATATAGATAGATATCTATATATATAAAAGTGAAACTCTGTGTGTGTGTGTGTGTTAGCTATAGACTCCGAAACTGTAAAACCGATCGGGCTCAAACTTTGGTAAGTTGTTGTACACATACCAGGGAGTGTTTATGGGTGAAAAAAAGTGGGCGGAGCCACGCCGTTAAAAAATTAGTTATCAGTTTTAGCTACTTGCACTTGACCGATTTTTCTGAAACTTTGCACACATATCGAGCTGTCATGACTAAATAATTTCGTGATAAGAAAAGTGGGCGGGGTCACGCCCCTAAAAAAGTTTTAATTTTGAGGTACTTGCACTGGACCGATTTTTATGAAACCTTGCACACATATTGAGTTGTCATGACTTTATAATTTCGTGATTGAAAAAGTGGGCGGGGCCACGCCCATAAAAAATTAGTTATCAGTTTTAGCTACTTGCACTATACTGAATTTTCTGAAACTTTGCAAACATACTGAGCTGTCATGACTTTACACTTTCGTCATTAGAAAAGTGGGCAGTGCCACGCCCATTAAAAAAAAGGTATCATTTTGAGGTACTTACACTGGACCGATTTTTCTGAAACTTTGCACACTTATTGAGCTGTCATGACTATACAGTTTCGTAATTAGAAAAGTGGGCAGTGCCACGCTCATAAAGAAAAAGTTATAGTTTTTAGCCTTGCACTTGATATTCGATTAAAATTTAGAATGCGATTAAAATTCATGAAGGGGCGTAGCAACGCGCGCCGGGATTGGCTAGTTATTTATATTTTTTATTTTTTTTATATTTTTATTTTATTTTTGTTTTAAATTTTTTTTTAATATTTTTTTTGTAATTTTTTTTATTGTTTTTTTTGTTTTTATTAATATTTTGTTGTTTTTTTTTCATATATTTTTTTTTAACACACATACGTAAATTTATAATTTTACAATGGGATGTTTTTATATATGTATGTTTTTTATATGCATGTACGTATTTCATATGGGATGAATGGCGTTACAAACTATTGTTATTGCATGACTACACGTTTTGAAGGTATATTAGATTTGGTACGGCCGAATATAGCACTTTTACTTGTTTAAATTGTCATATGTTTTAAAACATTAAGTATTTCTATAGTCAATTTATATTAAACGGAAGGAATATAGGTATGACACGTCTACTTTTACGCCTAACTAAGAGTTTACCTGAAAAAATGCAACAATGTTTGGCAATATAAATTTCAACAATTTCAAAAATTCGGATACAATTTTTTCCCGCTTTTCGTTTCTCTAAAAGTACAATATGATAATTTGGTATATAGGCAGTGAAACGGCCTAGTAAATATTTATATTCACTTACATTGAATAGGCGTAAAACTACAATATCGTAGTTTAGAAAAGTGACATTAAAGAAATTCCTTCGGTTTCGTTGTAAGACAATTAAAAATAATCGAGGAAAAGACGATTTAAGTAATAAGAGATTGTTCTGCAGTGATAAGTGTTATTAAAAATAGTAAATAATTTAATGATATAAATGTTCTATAGCAAAAACCATACTTAATATTACACAAGTATTCGTTACTTTGATAGCATAGTTCTTACTATTTGTTAAATACTTGCAATAGTTTTTATTTAAATTTTTTCAAAACTGGTTTCTCTAAATAAATTTATTTAAAAAAATTAACTGTAAGGTGATATCGGAGACATTTATTTTATCTCAGCCAAAATCAAAAAATTTGCAAATTTTAAATTCATGAAAATGCTAAAATGACGGCAATAATAAGAATAGTAATATTTTTTTTCTTCTCTATAATTTTTATACCCGCCACCAAAAAAATGGTGGGGGTATATTCATTTTGTCATTCCGTTTGTAACACATCGAAATATCGATTTTAGACCCCATAAAGTATATATATTCTGAATCGGGGTTTGATTTTATGACGATCTAGCTATGTCCGTCCGTCTGTCCGTCTATCCGTCTGTTGAAAGCACGATAGAGGTCGCACCGAAAAAGCTAGGCGGCTCAAATTTTGCCAGAATCTTTCTTATAGACAAGGTTTGTTTGGTATTGAAAATGGGCTAAATCGGAATATTAGGAAGAGAGTTATAGCTCGAAAAGCAAGAGTAGGTCGAAAAAACCGTGTCCTTCGAACATCGAATAAAATGGAATTGTGTCCAAACGCCTTAACGTAGACTCATGAAACTTCGGATATATATTTCCTGGGTAAAGAAAATATTTTTCCCCGAAAATTGTCTAAATTTATGCATTAGGAGAGGAGTTATCAATCAAAATGTACGAAAATTTATACCGCACAGTGTATTTTTCGGTATATTTAAAAACAAAAACGTCATAAAAGCAACAAAATTGGATGTACGACTCTGAAATTTTGCACACTTTGCTTTTTGGTGACACGCTTTCTTTTAACGGTAAATCAATGTGCCACGCCCACTTTTACGCCCACCTCCCAAATAACGTTTTAACTAAAATTCATATAATTTCTCTATTAATAAAGATTTTGGAATAATAAAGGCCTATATTGAAACACCTCAGTTGTACTCATTCGCAAAAATAACTTTGACACGCCTACTATAACGCCCACCTTTCACGTTATCTACCGTTAATGAAATTTAAAAGCTCAGAAAACCGCTAAAATTAGAGGTATGATGATAAATTTTGCTACGTCTATCCCCATAGGCAATTTCATTACTATGCCAAAAAATTAAGGTGCCACGCCCACTTTTACGCCCAACTCCCATATAACGTTTTACCTAAAATTCATATAATTTCTCTATTAATAAAGATTTTGGAATAATAAAGGACTATATTGAAACACCTAAGTTGTACTCATTAGCAAAAACAACTTTGACACGCCTACTATAACGCCCACTTTCACTTTTGAATTGTGTCCAGACGCATAAACGTAGTTTATTGTGTCAAAAGAATATTTTTCCCTGAAAATCGCTTAAATCTATGAATTAGGAAAAGAGTTATAGATAAAAATATACGAAAATTTATACCGCACAGTGTATATTTCAAATTTAAAACGTAATAAAACTGACAAAACTATATGTACGATTCTGAAATTTTGCAAACATGGCTTTTTGGTCAAAGTCTTCGTTATATATTAGCATTTATTCATCTTACACTGCGTCATTTATTGTACTGTAGCTAAATATAAGATAAAGATGATAAGATAGATGACTCTACTAGCAACTACTAGATGGCATGCTAACAACTTATGCTTATGTTCTCCTGAAATTATGCTCTATTAAAAATGGGAATTTAGGAAAATTTTGACCTAAGTCAAAAAAATTATCTCTAAACATTATAAACAATTAATTTCATGTACTAATGGCTAACAAATTTTAAAATTATACAAAACTTATTTCGTTTGAAAATCTTTTAAAAGCAAAATGTTATAGAAGTTTAAAAATCAAAATCTTACTAATAAATTTCCCGATTTAGAAAAATGCTGAGAATGTATATTTGAAATCACCCTGTGGCCCTTAAAATTTAACCTTAAATTCACTTTCTTCCTCTTAGATTCATGTAAATTCTCTATGAATAAAGATTTTGGAATACTAAAGGACTATATTGAAATATCTAAGTTATGGTTATTAGCAGAAACTTTATTGACACGCGTATTTTAACGGCCACTTTCATTGAAAGACTAAATTTACGAAAACATTTTACTAGCATACCGAAGATATAATGGGTGGTTTTATTTTAAGGGACTATGTTGATTTTGAATAAAATTATTATGAAATTATTATCATTTATTTTTATAATGATAATATTTGTATGCTTCAATTATGTATGGAACAAAATATCGGCCAAATGGCCCGCCAACCTAGGCGGCACACTTCGATGCGATAGTCCATATTTTCAATGACACTGTTGATGCTCAATTGTTGGGCACGATGATGAGTCGAGGTTGCTTGCTCTTTTGCCACGTTATTGTGAAAAACAGCAATGTTTCCCATTCAACAAACTAAGATGGCATTCACAGATGTTTTCACATTTCATACAGACCTGCTTTGCAGACATTTAAATATTTTTTACAATTCTCACGATTGTGGACGAATTTTAACGATTATGTTGAACAAAACAATTACGAAGTGCTTCAAGTGCATTTTGATTTGAACGCCCATTTTTATAAAAAACCTGAATAACTTTAAAGCGTTGCTCATTTGCGTATCTTTCCACGGTTCAAATTGAGATAGTCTGAGATTGAGAAATGTCAAATGAAATACAAGAAAAAAGTTGAAGTTTAGATGTGGTTCACCTTAAACATGGGCCCTTCAAATTTAACCACCCTCTACAAAGAAAGTGATACATATTTTATTATAAAGAGATTATTCTATAGCGATTAACAAAATAATAAATATTGTGCTTTAAATGTACACAAAATTGGTGGTGGGTATAAAAGATTCGGCACAGCCGAATATAGTGCTTTTACTTGTTAAACTCAACGTGGATTAAAAGTTCTTTCACAAAATTCAAAAAAGGTGGCCCAGTAATTAGGAGTTATATATATATTCTACCTTTGGGTTCCTTTTTTCCCCTAACAGTTTATAAAATCTGCACTGAAACAAATGTGTATTCTATTTAGCTTAATAATCAATTAATGTCCTTTTGTAGAATATAAGAAAACATTTTTAAGAAAAAGTACCATGTAAATTTTTAAAATTGCCGAAATCCTATTAAATAATTTATTTCGCGGAGTAGCTTATGCAATTTTAATGTTTTTACTATGTTACAGAAATTACACAAGGCACCGAAAAAGTAACAAAATAGAGTTTTTAGCCGTTTTTGACCCTAAAGCTCTAAACACATAGACGCCAGCAGACTTCACAACTTCACGGCTTCAAATGCTGCTCTGAAGTCAGCTTCATAATTATTTTGAAGACAGCAACAACATAACAATCAGCCGATGTGTAGTTTAGCAATACAAATTTCAGGAATGCCGCATGTATATTTTATAATGAATAAAATTAAAGTTATTAATTTTATTATTATTATTAAAAAAATGTAAAAATATCACGAAAAACTACAAAAACACATAAATTTATTTCTTTATTGTGTTTTTGTAATGTTCTTTTCTGTTTAATATTAAAAATAAGTTTTTGTTCTTTTTTTCCAATTTAATATGTATAATGGCAACACTATATTTGTTTCTTGCTGCCCGTCAAAATAGAAAATAGCCTAAGTTGGCAGCAGCAGCAAATGCTGTTGTGCAGTCGTGCTACTGTGCTGCCGTCAAAATAATCGTTTTCATTTAAACACATGGATTTTATTTTTGACATATTGCTGCTTGCTGTCTGCTGTCGTCTATGTGTTTAGAGCATTAGACACCTGCCAGCTTAGTGTTTGAGTAGCTTACAATACATTTTCAAATTAATCACTTTTAGGTAAGGAGATATAAGGTTAACGATATTACCCGATTTTACCCATTTTCCCCTTAAGTTTTAATTTCCCAAAATACCTTCATAGAAGGGATTCACTTTTTTGCGTTTAGGCTGTGCGATGATAAATCTGTCAGTCGCGTTACTCTTCTATGGATTGGTGTTGGGTGCCTAATATTCGGAATAGCCCTTTAGAGCGCTTTTTCCTATTAAATTAAACATTGTTGAACATTCATCCACTTCTATCACATTTGTTTTTAAATACCAGACCAAACACTGTTAATGAGTCATACCTCCTCAGTCACTTGGTATAAGTAGTGTCTAGTAGTATATTTGTAAAAGTAATTCATTAATATATAACTTTATTTTTTTTGCTATATATGTAAATGCGTACAGAAATTCATACATAGATAAATGCATACAAACATAAACATATATATGTGTATACAATTTTTACACAACTTTAAATTCAGTTTTTATTTTGCGGTAATAGTTTAAGTTCTGTTAAACGTCAACGTTTAAGAATTTTGTTTATTATTTTAATGTCAGACAGAAACCACAATGACTTTCTTAAGGTCGTTAAGTCTGTCTGTAAATGTGTAATTGATTCAACCAGGAAAATTGTTACAAAATGGCAACAGTATTTGCAAATTTAAAATTGGAAAACAAAGAAATAATAAATGATATTTTAAATCGAGTATAGAATTCCATGTAGGTTTGGAATTCATAATAAATAAAAATAAAATTTATTCACTACATTAAGAAAGCGTTTGTTTTGCTAAAGCATAGCAAGATATTTATTTGCACAGCTTATTAATGCTGTGAAAAGAAAGAAAGAAAAAGAACAAACTATGATTAACCAGTAGTGTGCTCGATGAATGGATGTTTCCATATTAACGAATTATAGAAATCAAGGTTAATGAACTTTTTTAAAATATAGTTTCATTCATTCTGACATTTTGTTTATATATAAATATTTCCTTTGATACTACCAGGCATGTCATGGGGATAAATTGCGTTCGCAAGTGAAGTTATACAAAGTTATATGCTAAGTGGAATTCCTATAGATATTTTTCTTAACATTATGTACATAAAATGCAATGGGATTAATAGGGTTCCAAGTTATTTAGAGCATACCATCTTACAAGAAAAAATAATTGCGACATGCACGTAGTATTTTTGCAAGGTAATTTGAAAACAATATTTTTTTTCTGTTTATTGTTTGTTTGTTTTTCGATGTTTTTGCGTTAACGAGACTATAATATTTCTTTAAGGGCCATTCATCTTCATTACCACTCTCTAGTAATTTCACATCACCTAAATGAGGAAATCTAATATAAGAAAATTAAAGCTTGCCAAGTGTAGAGGTTGCTTATTTAAATATTTTATAAGGTCATCAAAAAAGAAAAACATTACAGTAGGTTTACATGATGAATTTTATGACGTCCAATTTTGGATGTCATTTTTTGTTTGGTAGCAAGCGGTATAGAGAAGAAAGGGGGTAGAAAAATAGACATGGTTTCTGTTTTCATGGTTTTTTTTTTGACACTTCGCTTTACACTTTTTTCTCTTCTTTCTGTTACGTTTTATTTTTATATTCTCATCAACTGGACTGTGCTTTTTGACTGATAAAAAAAAATATTAAACAGTAATAAGTTTTTTCGATATTCAAAATAAAGAAAATAAAAAATATTAAAAATATAAATTTAATAGTCTACAATACAAATTAGAAATTAGACGTCCAAAACAAACCATCGTATAAATTTGAGTAGTTTTTGGTAACAATTTCAAGAGGGAATTAAGAAAATTGGACGTCATAAAATTCATCGTGTAATTTGGGTGTTAGTCATATATAGAAACAAATGGTTTTAAAAATATTAAAGAAAAGATAAAGCAGCCATTAACAGAAATATTGAGCCTTAACAGCGAAAACACATAACTGAATTTTTTTTTTCAAATTGATTTTTTTTGATGCAGAATTGATTTCCAAACCTCAATACTTCGTCAAAAGTACAAGCCATTCAATTTTAAAGTATATGACACCCACCTTACTGTGTAACCGCAAAAAACCTTAACTTAGGCCCATACCTAAACAAGAGCGTTGAGCGTCAAGCGTTGCAATTTTGCATGTATTTTGTTATTGTAACAAAAATAAAACACATGTAAAACTCCAACGCTTGACGGTCAACGCTCTTGTTTAGGTATGGGGGTTATATAAAGTTGAGAGTATAAAAAACTATTGTTGAAAGTATAAAAAAATTGTTTTTGCCACCCGCCATGATTAAAGAATAAATCAAATATTTACATTTAATATTAAATCTATATATATAAAAGTGAAACTCTGTGTGTGTGTGTGTGTGTGTGTGTGTGTGTGTGTGTTAGCTATAGACTCTGAAACTGTAAAACCGATCGGGCTCAAACTTTGGTAAGTTGTTGTACACATACCGGGGAGTGTTTATGGATGAAAAAAAGTGGGCGGGGCCACGCCCATAAAAAATTACTTATCAGTTTTAGCTACTTGCACTTGACCGATTTTTCTGAAACTTTGCACACATATCGAGCTCTGATGACTAAATAATTTCGTAATAAAAAAAGTGGGCGGGGCCACGCCCATAAAAAATTTTTAATTTTGAGGTACTTGCAATGGACGGATTTTACTGAAACTTTGCACACATATTGGGCTGTCATGACTTTATAATTTTGTGAATAGAAAAGTGGGCAGGGCCACGCCCATAAAAAAAAAGTTATAAGTTTGAGGTACTTGCACTGGACCGATTTTTCTAAAACTTTGCACACACACTAAGCTGTCATGACTTTATAATTTCGTGATTAGAAAAGTGGACAGTGCCACGCCCATAAAAAAAGTTATCATTTTGAGGTATTTGCACTCGACCGATTTTTCTGAAACTTTGCACACATATTGAGCTGTCATGACTTTATAATTTCGTGATTGAAAAAGTGGGCGGGGCCACGCCCATAAAAAATTAGTTATCAGTTTTAGCTACTTGCACTGGACCGAATTTTCTGAAACTTTGCAAACATACTGAGCTGTCATGACTTTACACTTTCATCATTAGAAAAGTGGGCAGTGCCACGCCCATTAAAAAAAGGTATCATTTTGAGGTACTTGCACTAAACAGATTTTTCTGAAACTTTGCACACATATTGAGTTGTCATGACTATACAGTTTCGTAATTAGAAAAGTGGGCAGTGCCACCCTAATAAAGAAAAAGTTATAGTTTTTAGCCTTGCACTTGATATTCGATTAAAATTTAGAATGCGATTAAAATTCATGAAGGGGCGTAGCAACGCGCGCCGGGCTTTTCTAGTACACATATAAAATTCAGTTTAAGATAATGGAAATCTTCACCATCCTTATTCATTGCTTTCATTATTATCAATTAGATCTAGCTTTATGAGAAGAGATCGTAGTAATATATTATCTTTTTGAACTAAAAGTTTTTCCGATTTTCTCTTAGATTTTCCGATTTGCTCTTAGTTTCATCTTTGTGGCCAATTTTTTTCTTTCTGGCGTTGATCTCTTGCACGTCTATCCCATTTGCACAAAAAACACAAAACAAAAATCGGTGGCTTCACGCAAAGAAAAACCATGGTTACGACATGATCACGACGGTCATATTATTTTTTCTAAAACAATATTTGGTTGTCGAAAACAAGTAATAGTTATTTTTGTTTCATTTCATCATATATTTTGTCACGATAATCAAGCATTTGTTTGAATTGTATCATTTAATGATTACTTTTCGTAAAAATTTCAAAATGGTTATCATTTAAAAATAGTATGAATTCAAAAAATTAATTTGACAAAAACAATATTATATTCAAAAGCATTATAAATTAAAAATAATCATTAAATAATAAGTGAGACAACAGTATGATTACAAAATAATCAAGCTATGATTTTTTTTAATAATAATTTGATTTCAATTGTTCTTCTTCTTGCTATTATTATTATTTTAAAAGTTTGAGATGTCAAAAAAAGGAAAAAAAATTTTGAAAAATTAAAGAAAATTTTAAAATAAACGAGAAAATGTAAAAAAATATTGGTAAAAAATTGCAATTAAATTGGTAAGTACAATAAATATGTGTATGTTACAGCAAAAGACAATAATTTGCCGTAAAAAAGCAAAGATTGTCGATTTTAATTGTAGTCATATATATGATTATTGATTGATGCTTAAATTAAACATAATAATGATAACTGGTAACCATTATTATTTTAAACATAATCATACAATTCAATCATGGTATGTTGCTCTTCGATTATGGTTACCACAACCATATTTTTTCTTTGCGTGTTGGAGCTAGGTTAGGTTAGGTTAGGTAGAACAGGCAGCTGTTGTGCAGCTCACTTGGGTCCATTATATTGATCCCTTTGTGATACCTAATAAGAAAAGTAAGAATAGAATAGAAAGGAAGCAGACAAGTCCAGAGTCTCCGGCGGGAATCGAACCCGCAACCCTCTACTAGCAGAACAGCACACTGCTGACTAGTCCATCGGGGCACTCGGAGCTAAAGTTTAGATTTGTTTTCTTGCTCTTTTTCATTATGGTAAAACAGCTAAAGTCATACTTAACCCAGAATAGCTTCGTAAATAAAATGCTGGCCAATGTCACTATAAAAGCATCTATAAAAGTTAAAGTTCAATTCCAATTTTCTCAAAAGTCAATATTTTGACATTGGTCCTTTTAGCTCCAAGCCACAGAAATGTTTCATGTGTATTGTGGATATTTAATTTTAATGTGTAATTATTTTATATCTGCGTCTTTTTATTTCATGTTTGTTGCATGTGCCAGTGGAATCGATGAATATAATTTGCCATTGTGAGGTAAATCGGCTTTTTTGGAAGGATCCATTGTTCAGACTTTCCAGTGAAATTCAGTTATTTTAAACGTCGGTCGCCACCATCAGAAAAAACACTAAATCGCTGTTTTTTATGAAATAGACCAGAAAGTCTTCTTGAATATTTCAAACATTGAGACTTAACGTAATGAAGCTGAACCTTTCGTAGATGTTAACGTGAATTATGTTTTGAATGGTTTTACGTTAAATAGACTGGAATCCGTCTCCGATTTCGAAATCTTATTAGATGCTTAATTGAATTTTATTAATTTTTTTATTTAACTGTTAATGAATCACGTGCAGTCCTTGGATTTATAAAACGTTGGGCGAAAGACTTTACAAGATCCGTATATAACAATTCAATTGTATATTTTTCTTGTCAGGCCTATTCTTGGGAATGGTTCAATAATTTGGGATCCAACTTACAATGTTTACATTTATAGCATTGAATATGTGCAAAAACAGTTCCTGTTATTTTGTCTTCGTGGCTTACAATGGAATTCGTTAAACCTGCCGCCTTATTCTAGTAGACTTGCACTTGCCAATTTGAAAAAGTCGAAGAAGAATGCTAAATGTTACGATTGCTTTGTAGTCTGTAAGAATCATGAATCCATAGATTTAAATAAATAAATAATTAAAAAAAATTAATATTAATCAAATTTAATTGTTGTAATCTTGATGCAAAAAGTTGAGACATTGATTGTGAGAGTCCCAAATCTCGAAAAAATCATTACAAAAAACTTTAAAATATCGGGGTAAAAAACATTTTCTTGTTAGTAAAAAAATGTATATACATATTCAATTTCCTACCAAATATTGCGTTTCAGTTTTAGCTGTTAAGTCTATTTATGTTAATAGAATAGGTGTCTCTACTTGATTGTTAATAAAATCAACATTTAATAACCGATTTATATGATTTATTGCTTATTTTATTCCTAGTATTTGTAACTTTCTGAAAATTTTTAAAAATTGAACATTTTTTCCCTAATATTTTTTAATGACGTTTTGGAGACAAAGAAATGGTACTCATCTTGCATGAAAATAAAATATTATTGCCACTTTTTTCTAAAGAACTCCTAAACACTTGAAAATATAAAAACTATATTTGGCTTACTGACTAAAGAATATGTTGTTTTCCATTTGCTGGTATTTTAATCAAAAGCGGAATAATGATTCTCAACTTATAATAAAATCTGTTAGCATACCCACTTTATTCCGGGCGATATATTTGGCATGCCCAGATAAAAGAATTTAAGCCAAAGCTCTTAGCGCTTTTAAGTCGTTATAGTCCACATATTTCGGTTTAAGTGCGAGAAACCCTTTTTGTCTTTTGCAGACCAATGTTATCAATAGCAACTAAGCTTTAGTTTTGCCACCAGTTGTAAAATAAGTTATTCCAGAGGTTAACTGGAAACTAAAAGCTGAAATTTTTCCTGTAAAGTTGTAGTGCAGTGGAAAATGTGAATATTTTTTATTTTGTATACAAATTGTATTTTTTAAATTGAATCAAAAGTTAAAAATTTATTAATACTATTTTATAAGTACAAGAAATAAAATAAATTGAGTGAATGGACTGCCAATTTCTTGCAATAAAATTTTATATTTAAAACTTTTTTAATACAAACTTAACACACAATAAAATTGTTAGAAATATTTTACAAAATATCTCTTGAAACAAAAAATAAATAAAGAAATATATAAAGAATGAGTAAATTAGAGTAGAAAAAAACTATATTTTTAACACGATTTATTTTGTTTCAAACAAACTTGCTCTAAATACAAACAACCTGTTACTGTTTTTCTTTTAATGTTAAATTTTCTAAAACTACAACTTCTATAAACAAAAAAAAAAAAAAAAATAAAATAAAATACTTGTTATGCTGATGAGGGCGTAGTTGAAATTGCACTAGTCAATTGCTGACAGGCTAAATGCTGTTAGATTTTTTTCTGTTCAATGACGTAAACAGCATTTTAGCTTGAGTACTAAATCAACAAAACCACTACAAATTCCTAACATTAGTTATGCGAATACTACAAGTATATGTACAAGTCTTTTCAAATACTTGATTTCACTTTTAAATCAAAAATTTAAAAAGAAAAACAAATATTTCAAGTTATTAGAAGCGTGCAGGTTTGAACAATTGAAAAAATGCTTATTTTTCTATATGCTGAAATTTTGTACCTGAGTTTTGATTTAATTTTAATACCATAATTTCCAGTTTGAGTCTCAATGCAGCCGGTCGAGCTGAAGAGAAACTTAAGCAAGAAGTGTTTTAATAAAAGTTTATTATTTATTTTCTACTTTTTGAACATATCTCTTTCTTTATTTGTCAGCTGTTTTCAGAACAAGTATGAATTTTGTTCGTTCACACATATGTACATACTACTAGAATTCAATAAATATTTTAAATCATGTTTTCAAGGACCGTAGACATAAATTAGAATCCATAGAAGTACAGTGAAGTCAAACTGCAATAGTGCCATTGCATAGATATGAGAAAATTGATTTAATGAATTTATAGGAAGTCATCTTATATCATTTTGTCATAATATGTTGAATTATTAAAATCGCTAAAAGATATTATTTCTTATTTTTAATAACCATTAATGGTAGGCCAAAAGTCATAGTTGGGTTTAAAAATTTTGCAAAGGTTTCCATCTTTACAATGACGGGCTTGCTTAAGATAATTTTCATAACGTTTTTAAAAATCTGTGACTGTAGCGCTCGAATTTCTACAACAATACTAATTCTCAGTTTAAGGATTATCTCAAGTTAATTCACATATACTCGTTCTATCAGATAACCCCAAAGAAAAAAGTCGGGTGCTGACAAATTAGGCGAACGCGTTGGCAAATAAGTTTTTGAATTATTGGGAATAATTCGCTTTTCAAAAGTGCCATTGTGCTTCTACAACCATATCTCAGGGCTATTTTCAAGAGTAAGACTTGGATTAAATTAGATTGAAAAAGAGGGACATTAAAAGCCCAAATCCATCGACAGATATACACATATGACCATTTGGCATATTGTGCGCTTTATACGAACAAAGTTTTTCTAATAAAAACCGTTATTACGATTCCGTTAATACATGGACTAGATCAAAAACCCAGTTGCCCCAATCTTATCACTAAGGTATTTAAAGTTCGGCATAATATCCACGTTCAGCGAAGGATATTGAAAAAGGTAGTGTTCCAGATGAATTCAAATCTTCGTGTTAACTGTTATCATACTAATTAATCTACATAGTGTTGGCCTTCTCCGATTTGAAATCATCTTTGATTTGTCACAATTTTGATTATAATATTCAAAATTATTCCATTTTAGATAATTTGTAGTCTTCTTTGTATCCGTTTGTTCCGTGATCCTTATTATCTCTAAATTTTTACAAATTCCATAAAAGCTTATCTCGTTCTTGCATTTCAGCACATTACAAGATTCCACCTGTAAAAATACGAATTGGAGTATCGTTATAAGTCTCCTTTACCCTGTTAATGTCTTCTTAAATTGTCAACATTTTAGCCTGGAAAACAGTATTGCAAGCTGGCAGATGGAAGTACTTACGCAAATCTCTTACGGTGCCATGTTAGCGGTACCGATTAACTAAGCAACAAATCATTGTTTTTGAGAGTGAAACTTATATGTAAAAGTATTGACCATATATTCTTATAGCCGTATTCATAAAAAATATTTTAGGTTTATTAAAGGCTTATTTGACAGATGTTGTAGAAAAATTTGTCAAATATGCCTTCAATCAAGGCATATCCATAACGTACGGTCTTCACCAGCCATCGATTTGTTTGAACAACGAACAATTTTTTGTGCGCACATGAATTTGCCTGGTGTGGACCGCTGTTGTCGATGTTTTGTTCTTGTTCAAACAGCGTTGTCAGAACATTTGTTCGAACAACGATGTCTGACATTAAAAGGCATTTTGAATATGAAAGAAAGAGACGACACATAAAAATACCAACAAAATACTCTTTATACGTTTTCTCCATATCAAAGAACATGAACAATTTTTTGACAGTTGCTCTGCCGACGTTTTGTTCTAGTCTAAACAAATCGATGGCTCGTCAAGACGTAGAGTAAGGTACTCGTATGCAATCAGCTGACTGTTTTTTTTTATATACATTTTATAAGGCATATTCATACAGGTATATGCAACGGCGAATTGATACAACAAAGCAAATTTTTAGGGGATTTTTTCTTTCAAGGCCAGTTTGTATAACAAGTATGGAAAAGTTGTTTTTATATGTTTAATTCAATAAATTTTATTAAAAAAAGGATATGTGTTTGTGAAGCACATTATAAATGGTACAAGAACAACAAATATACATAAATTTGGTAAATTTATTATCATAAAAAGCACAATTAAGTTCAATGCTTAATTCGGAATCCAAAATCTAATTTTCCATTCCTTCATTAATAAATAGAATAAAGGAGAATTCAACAAATTTAGACATTGTGTTTCCCCATCATCATGTGCTGATAATTTTACCTGTATGAATTCGCTTTGAGCGTTGCCAACTTTTTTTAAAAGTCATGCCTGCAGTTGTCAAACTTAATTTTTTAAATTTAATTATACAACAAATAATTCGCAATTTCAGTTGGTTTAAAACATTTTAAAAAATACAAAATCGTGAATAAAAAGTTTTCGCTTTAAAATTTTTTAAAAATTAATCAAATTTAAGAAGAAAATAAAAAAAATTGTTTGACATATGCCGGCATATATACAAAAACAAAATACATGTGTTTTTTATTGTTGTGTTTGTTGCCGCGATGCATATACCTTATGGATATGCCTTGCCTTCAATAAACCTAAAATATTTTTTATGTATACGGCCTTTAGCGTTTAAACAATTGAAACAATAAGTTCTATTCATTTGATTACTTGTTCAGTTCTGAATCTCTTCATTATTTTTTCTAAAAAAATTATAAAAAATATATAAACTACAAAGTCATTGAATTTTTTAATCCCATGATGACTTTTAGCACACACTGTATGCTGTGTGCTTTGCACTGCATAGATAATGGTGTTATATTTTGCCTCGCATAGTATGCACCTTATTTTAGGTTAAAAGGTTAAAGCAAGGCAAGTTTGTTCATCAGGTAGACTTGATTCATCAGCTGATTATTTTTCTTCACTTATTTCAGCTGTTAAAGTTAACAGACGAAAACAATTTTTTCTCTCCTCTCATTTACTTCAGATGTCAAAATTCATGCCTTAAAACATAAACCAAAATAATCTCTCCGAATCGCGGTTAACGGATGAATAAATAAGCCTCAATTTCAACAAAATTAATTTCATAAAATAAATTTTTAAGTTTGATTTTAAAACTGACAAGTTTTTAGTGATTTATTTTTGTAGAAATAAAATCAATATTTGTTCCAAGAAAAACGTTCAAAATGATTACAACATTTGACTTTTTCCCCACCCGCCTTAATCATGTTGTTTTGAACAAATATTGCATTTGTTGTTATTGCTGCTTATGAAAAATTCAATAAAAATGCAATTGTTGTTATTATGAATTTATTTATATTATTTTTTTACCTTTACATGCATATCCCAGCAAAAAATCAATCGTATGTTACATTAAGAACAAACTGTCAAATAACGCATGCAGCATATTTCTGGTGGCTAATCTGCATTAGCAATTGCCTTACAATAAACATTAACGGCCTTATTCATAACAAAAAGTTGGCAAAAAGTTAGCATAAAGTTTATTCATAACACACATGCCAAACTCTGGCTAACGATTTGCTAAACTCTTGTTAACGAGCTGCCAAGCGTTTGCCGACTTGTGAAAAACAGCTGTTCTGTGACAAAAAAAAATTATACAGAAAAAAAAGTTTTGTGTACGAAAAATATATTGTTCGTTTATTTTTTTACTTTATTTTAAATTTTTAAAAATTGTTAGTCTGTATGGAAAAACAACAAAATGTCAAAATCAGAAATGATATACAAAAAATGGTTGCATTTTTGAGAAGTATTATGCAATTTCAGAGTTGATTTTTGAAAAGTTGGCAGACGTATAAAAGTTTGTTATGAATAAACTCTGTGCCAACGAGCTGCCAAGCTTAATCGGCATTTTAGTTATCAGCTCGTTGTGCGTAGTGTATAAACTGTGGCTAACTTTTCATTATGAATAAGGCCGTAAGTGATGTAAGAAGTTATACAATTTTTTTATAATTAAATTAAAGAAATATTTAATTATTTTAGTCTTAAAGTAAATTTACCTATTTGCTAATATGTAGTTGGGAATCACCTGTTTAAAACTTAACTCTTGACTCGATAAAATGTTTGGTTTATTTAATGCTGGGATCTAATTGTGCGGTTTTAGTTTATGTTTTTTAAATTGTTTTCTTGCGATACGTTTTTTAACTTGTATGTAAAGTGGTCTAAATTGAGTTTATTTGTTAGACTATTTTGAGCACTAAAGAGTGTAAGAGGTGTTATATATTTCAATGAATTTACGAGTGGCTTAACTATCGAATGTATCTAGATATTATGAGCAAATATCTGCATAATTGTAAAAAGTAAAACTATGTACATGTTTTTTTTCTATTATTGCTATTTCAGCTGCTGTTGTTGGTTTTTTGTAGTTGTTGTTGGTGGTTGTGGTATAAAAGCATACAACTCTTTCATTTTCTTTTAAGTCCGTTGTTTCACAGAGTCTTGTGCAAGTGCAATTTCATTCTATTTAAGACTTTTTTCTTTCTTTTCTTTATTTTTTAACTTGTTTGCTGATTGTTTAAAATATCGAAAATTTTAATTTCTTAAAAATTTCCAATTTGTTGTGTAACTTTTTTTTTATTATATTTATATAATATTGAGTTTTGACAGTGCACATTGTTTTTGTTGAATAAAAGAACTAAAGACAAAACGAACGATTTACTAAAACAAAAGATTGGTGAATTAACGAACAAAAAAAAAACATTAAAAGAACTTTTGGTGCATAATTAAGTGATTGTTAAAAATATACAAAAGTCAGCAACTAAAAAAGACTGTCGTAGATTTAAATGGAAAACTTTTTACATAAATAAACTTTTTTTAAATTTAAGCAAAATATAAACAAAATAATGTATAAACTGGTAAGTATTTTGTTCAAGTTGTTAAAAATTCAATTCAATTGTTTTTTAAATGATTTTATTATAAATTTAACGACAATGGATTAAAAGTTATATTTTCTATAATTACAAAGAACAGTGGGTTACAAAAGTATGTGCAGTTGACTCGCGGTAACAAAAACACTGCCTTAGGTGAACACCGGATAAGATGAACATAATTTTTTTTACACTGACTACTCTGCAGCGTGAACACAGTGAGAAAGCCTTATAACGTAAACAAATTTGTCGGTTATCCAAATCGTTTTCATAAAAAGGGGTGTCCCCGTCAATTATTGCTCAGGTTTAGTTTAGTAAGCGCTGCTGATTTAGCATGTCCTAATCTAAAGTTTTTCGTGAAAAAATGTCACAAAAACTACCAAAATTCTAAAGTTAAACTTCTTGTGATTGGAAAGGCAAAAAGTCCTCGCTCTTTTACAAATTTTGAATCTTCTGTGGACTACAATTGCTCACAATCGTAATGGATGACAGCTGCCATTTTTAAAAATTGGCTTAACCATTAATGGACGCTATTGGCTATTTAAATTCAAGAGCGAAAAAATTTTTTCAGCTATTAAAATTTAAAAATTAAAAGATAATCCCAAAGTAACACATTTTTTAATTAACCTTAACGTATTTTTTTTTCTTTAAATAACAATCCAAAACACAAAAGAATATATGAATTTGAGTTAAAATACATACATGTCTTATTTATTTGGAAATTTTAAAGAACGATGGTGGAGTCAACATGTACAACTTCGCAAACGTGAACACGCTCAGTTTTTAATAGTTCACGTTACCGCGAGTCTACTGTATATCATAGTTAACGGAGTTTTAACGAAGATTTCATTGTGCTGTTTTGCTTCAACAACACCAGTGTTGACAATGTTTTATATGTGTAAAATAACCATTCAATGTGAAACACCAATATACATATACCGTGAACTCGCGCAAATATAAACTAATAAAAACTAAGCCAGTTCATTTTTGCCAATGGTATCAAATTTCCATTTTATTTATTTATTTATTTAATTCACAGTTTTTTAAGCCATTAAGGCCAATAAACCAGCATAACAAAAAAAGGGATAAAACTTCTTAATTTATTTTTTTTTTGTTTATTGCATTTAAAACAATTTATGAAGAAATCTGTGAGTTTCTCTTGCTGTTTCTTTTGTTTAATCACCTATCAAACGGCCCACTGAGTGAACTCAAATCTCGTTGACCAACCATTTCAATTTTGGCCCATTCTATTGCTTAATGAAAATTTTTTTTTAAACCACTACATTTTCATGGGATAGCTCTTCTTTTTTTTGTTCGCGTTTTGATCTGTATAATTCCGCATTTGGCGTTTTCTTTTGTCCTGATTTGCTTGCTAACAGTAATCTTTTTGTCTCTCATATTTAAAACCATCGATATAGTTAATGTATTTTCCATTCTTGGATACATATTCTTGGAGGTCGCACAGCTCTTTGTGTTTCAAATTCGGTAGATGTATTGTCAACATATTTAATAAATAATAATTTCATCAGAAATTTATTTGCTCAGTTAGTAACACTTGCATCTCCGCATAATTGTTATTAAATTTCTAGTTCCTTTTCTAAATGCTAATTTATGAAATTTTCACGTTAAATTTACATTTAAAAAAATTATTATGGAATTAAAACGACAGCTGAAAATAATTTAACAGCTAGAGAAATACCCGAATTTTTCGCAGTTTAATCAATTATTAATAATGATAATATTGAATGGATTTTTTATCCATAAATAAATGAAGGCTTTATAATGCAAAGCCATTTATCGGTCCGAAAAAATTATTCCTTTCATTAGCGGCAAGTTGTAATAATGGCCCTTAGATTTTAAACTGTGTTAACAAAATTTTCTTAAAAAATATATTAAATTGTTGTTCAGAGCTTTTACTCTACTCTAAAGTAGTCAATGGAAGAAAATAAAGTTTTAAAATTTTGGGGTGTTTACTGTTTTCATCTGAATTCCAAAGTCGGGAATTAAATGTGCAATAAAGGGATGTAGATAAAAGATATGTTTAAAACAAAATATGAATACAAAAAATTTAAAGGTTTTATGATTTAGATTTTTATTCAAATAATTTTGTTTTTTAGATTTTTTAAATATATTGGACCTACTCAAGACGAATTCATATCAGGTAATAACAACAACAAACACAAAAACGCCCGGACAATGTCAAAACACATAACATCACCTGATGTGAATTTGCCTTGGACCTACTTTTTTATGATAAATATTGTACAGTTTAGATTTGTTTTATTTTTCTTAAATTTTAAGAATTTTGGGAATCCCCGAATAAAAAATTTACCATTTCTTAGTTATAGTCTTTGATTTAGCAAAAAGTTTAGATATAAATAAAAAAAAAATCCTTCTTTAGAGAATGGAAATTTTTTTATAATTATGAAATTAATCCTTAATACATTTTTAAAATATTTCAATCGAGTTGTGATTATACACCGAACATGTTTTTTGTTGAACAAAAAACTTATCTCGTTTACGTGATTTTCTACCTTGATAAAAATATATACTAGCAACTGTCTCAGTCTTTTAATAATGCAATAAAAAGTATGTATGTATGTATGTACGAATGAATGTATGTGCGAATGTATATATGTATGCATGCATGTATGAACATTACAAGTTATAGAATAAAATAAAAACTTAAATGCCTCTGGTATATTTCTTACTATTGTTGTTATTATTTTATATAATGTTAACAATTTGAATTATATTAATTGATATGACTATAAAGTAAAGCTAAAATAGATTAAAAATTAATAATTATAAACACCTTGAACTACTTTTATGTTACTCCACCCAAAAATATCTACACATGTCCGTATTTTAGGCAATTACTACACAGTACCGTATGTTTACAATACTAGAGAAATTATAATAAATAGAGAAATCAAAAAATAAAATGATTACCAAATAAAATTTTTTTTAACAAAAAATAATTTAAAAAAATTATTAATAATATAAATTATAAAAGCTGTGTAAATAGTGGGAGATATTTTAGCGATTAAGGTTTAAAAGAGGTGAAAAATGAAAATTGCAAAAGTTAATAAAATATTAATTTTTGGCATTAAATTAATGCCTGTCATTTAGTTTTTCAGGATTATTTTATTTAAATTGCCCTCATTTACGTCGTAGGTTGTTCATACGTGAACTCCAAATACCTGTATGAATATGCCTCGGCTGTAATGTTATTTTCCAGCGCTAGAATTGTGACTGGTTTGTCCTTGTACGAAAACTTTTACATGTCAGCCAATTGTTCTATTTTGTAATGTCGGTAATAATCGCACAGGCCTTTCCTCCATTAAATGATACAGGCCCAATTGTTGACAACGGCGACGAATTTACATATTTTTTTGTTTCGCACCCTTCGTAAACGGGTTGGCGGAATAATATTTAAAAAAGTGAAATGGTGCAAAATTTGATGAAAACAGTTTAAATAGCCTGTTTGGTAGATCGATTAGGATGACAATAAAATTAAACTCATTTCTCACACTGTACACTTACCTTACTGAACATTTTTGGCATTGAACATTGGCATTTCCAAAAACCAATTTTAGTATCCTTAATAATTCAAATCATCTTAACTTATTTTATATAAAAATATTGTATTTATTTAGGAGAACAAAATTTGAATGTCTCCTTCAATAAAATATACTAAAAGTTTTTACAAAACAAATTAGGATTGTACAAAAATATTTTAACAAATAAAGTTTTTTAAAAAGCAGGAAACTATAAAAATTAAACTAAAAATAAGAACAAAAATATGATTAATTTAAATTTGTTAAATATTCGTACTGTTTGTAAAAATTTTATTTTGCGATGAATTTCTGAAATAAAACGGTTTTTAATTATTAAGTAGTTTTTCAGTTATTTTTGTTGTAATAACTTAAATGAATTGACAACGAAAAAAAAAACAATTTTGCTTAATATACAAAAGATATTTTTAATATAAGGACAAAATATATACGCAATGTAATGGATTGCCAATGGGATCTCCCGCCTCACACATAGTGGTCAATATTGTATATCCAACTGGATGGAATGGACAGCTGGAACGTAGTCTACAAAACAAATTGTTCAGGAAATAAGAACAACCAGTGTAATGAAATATATGTTGGTGCAACAAAAAACGAATATTAACAAGACATAAGTCGAACATAACGAATATAAGCCAAAACTACACATAAAAAACAGGCACATTGACCCACTGTGCGGAAAATACTTATAATCTTAACTTTGATAACGTGGAGGAAATGCAAAGCGAAGAAAAATATAACAGACGATAAACTCAGGAAACGCTATAGATAATCGGTGATGTCAGTTATTTATTTAAACTAAAAGGCGCTAGTCCTTTACTCAAAACGTAATAGAAAACGAAAACGATAAATTTTATTTTAGTTTGATTTTCGCAATTTTTTTTTAATGAAAATTAATTATTTTAAAAATTACCTTAGATATAATTTTGTGAATTTAGCACTAGTTAAAGTGATTTTTTATCAATTCTTTGAGTAGCAAACTTATAATATGTAAAATAAATAAAGGGCAGCCAAATATGAGATATTATTTTAGTTAAAAAAAAAAATATTCTCTGATATTGCTGGCCAATTTAAATATTCTATAGGCGAAAAAATGCGAAATTTTATTTCAAGAGATCCATTGTTTCTCTTGATATGTTGCAAGCACCGTTCTGTTGAAACCATATATTTTTACCTCTAAATCATTCATTTTTTAGTCACCAAAAGCTTCAGATCATCTCCTTGTTGCGATTTCCGTAGACCATTGATACTTCAAATTTGTACACCCATTTTAATGTTTAATATTGTATTGAAATCTTTGAATATATTGAGGTAAACTTTTGTATTTTTTTTGTCAATTTTTTCGTAATTGCTTTAAAATTTTAATAAAATAAGTATTTATTTTATATTTAGATTTTAAATTAACGTACGTACAAAATTTATTATCTGATAATTAAAAATCTTCTAATTTTTTCCGAGCATTATGTTTAATTGCTAATCCAGCACATATATAAGAAAAGGCGCTGACCAATAAAAATGCGACTTGCTAAAAGCGCTATATTTTTTTTTAATTTAAAAATTTAGTAACAGGTCCTAGTTCAAATAAAATTTCATTTATTGCTCTTAAAAATTAATTTACTTAATTGACTAAAAATATCTTTCTGTGTATTTATCCAGAATATATTTTCAATAAATAGATGACTCAATAAATACTTAATTAATTTAAAATATACAAAATCAAAAAAATTCAAAATAATAAATGAAATAATGTTGAAAAGATAATACAAGAAGTCATTATTGAAAATTTTGTATACATAAGTCAATTACAATATTTATCAAGAAAGTAATTACAAACTTAAAAAATTTTCTTTAATTACAATTTTTTTTTATAAAATTGATTATATGTGGTATATTTTCCCCCCTTTAATTTGTAGATTATTTAAATTTAAAAAATTTTTTTAATTTTTATACAAAAATTTTCACATGTTTTCTATAAATCGAAAAAATATTATTTACAACTTGGATAAAACTATTTGGAATATATTTTTTCTCAATAAAACGGCAATTTTAAAAATATTCTTGAAATTAAATTTTTACGTAACGTGGTCCAAAAAGACCAAATTTATTTAAAAAACGCTGTATGAAGTGCCAAATCAAGGATATTTTTCAATAAAGAGAATATTCAGGAAAATTTTCTATAAAATAAGATTTAAAAAAAATATATAAAATTAAATTCTATAAATTTTCTAAAAAATCTTAAAAATTTTTTTATATAGTCATTTCAAAAATTTTTTAAATTTAGGTTTGGGTAATAAACTTTTTCTTTAAAATGAAATTTCAGAAATATTTTTTAATTTTTTTGTTTCAAATTTACAATTTAAGTAATTTTACAAAAAATTTTAGTTAACAAATATTTTTTGACTTGCTAAACCCACAATCTATGCACTAATGAATTAAAAAAGTTCTTTGTCGAAGTCTTTTAAGTTGATCGTATTGCTGCAGATATTTCAAGTTTGTTGCTTAAGTCTTTATATTTGCATATATGTAGTCAGTCAGGTTCATTAATTATAATTAATGAACCCAACTAATTATTATTATGGTGTGTTGATTATTTTTTTTTTTAAATTCAAAATTTCGATAAAGGGTTCTCTAAAAAAGTTAGCTTAAACATAATTTATGAATTTAAAAACTTTCAAATAAATTTTCATTATTTCTAAAAACAAGAGCGGCGAGAATTTTATATCTGTCTGAAATTCTCATGACATACATTTTGTATTAAGTAAATCGAAATAATGCGGCGATAACGTTTTTGACAAGATGTTAGATATTGATATTGAGTGCAGTATAATTCTTATTGTTGTTGTTTTTTCTTTGCTTTTGTAATTGTTGAAAATATTGAAATTTCAGCTATTTTCAGGTTTTAATTTTAATTCGTGGGTTCTATTAAACGACATAAGTGAAAATTATTATTCATTGCACAATGTTGATATCAAGGTTCACTTAACAAGGTAGGCGCAGCGGTGAATTCGATTTAAATCGCATATCAAGGGCAATTTTTATATAAAGTAAATGTATAAAGACGAATTCATTATTTTGTTATATAGAGTTTTTCATTGATGGTAGAAATTGGAACGATTAGCTGATTAGTTACAAATACCTTATTAGTTGATGCTTTTGTATAGGTTTGTCCCTGCAGGGTTAGTGTTAAATACAACGCTGGCCGCTCTTATTTAAGACATGCCAAAAGAAAAAAATTAAATTCCTAATTCAATAACGAAATAATAAAATACATTGTAAATTTAGGGCCGTATTCATAAAAAATAGTTTAGGTTTATTGAAGGTTTATTTGAAAGTAGTGTACTGACGCTTAAAATTTGACATTTTCAGGGTACCTTTTTTTGTGCTATTATTGTTTGGCTGTTGTTTAATTATTAAACATTTTTTTCCCTCTATATTTTAAGTAGAATAAAGTTTATTGTTTGTGAAATAGAAAGTGTAAAGTCCAGGTTGTCCTATGAGCTAGTTGGAACTACTTTACATATTTCCATGGACTACGAATAAGTTTTACAACAATAAATTTCCCAGGCCAAAATTCTGAGCAGTTGTGCTGCTATATGAAAGGTAAGGACGTTTTTAAAGACACTCTGCTGTATACATATGTGCTTCAAAAAGAAATATCTACTTATGTCTACATTAGCAAAAATTAAGATAATAACACCATTTCAAAACTGCGATTTAGGCTTTTCTTAGGCGATTAATCAATAAATTAAAAACACTTTATGGAAGGTTATAGCATAAAAACTTTTTGTCTATATTTTTTTAATGAAAAAGCGCGAAATTCATAGAGTAGTCTTTATTTGAAAAGCAATTAATTTGTAAATATCAACTCAAAAATTTACAAGTACTGTCTTGAAAAACTATAAAACTAGACACAAGCGGTTTGTTCTAATTGGCACAGATGTGTGACGTGACTGAGATCATAAATGATTGGCCCCTTTTGCAAATGCAAATGGCTGGATTTACAAGAAATTTCTTGAGGAATTTTGTTTGTTTTATGTCCTGTATTATTCTCGAACAATATTTCGTCCATCAACCACACAAAAATTTGGACCCGGATGTTTCATCATCCATTAAATAGAAGGTGTAGTTTGTTTTTATTAAACTTAACCTCAATTTGTTTGTTTGTTTTTTAGCTTCTGCTTTTTGCAACTTTAACTTAACATTAGCTTTGGCTGTGCTCACACAAGAATCAAATTATTTAACTTTACCAGCTGTTTTACTAAGGAAGTGTTTCGTGCTCTTCGTAAAAGTTATTTAACTTCTTTTACTTTAGAAATATCTCGTAGACCTTTTTTTTATTTCTCATATCAAATTTTCTTTCAATGTTCAAGTCTTCCTTGTACTGCATTATGAATTTTAAATTAGTGTGGCAATGAACTTTTAGATCTTTTTCTTTTATTGAAGTCTATACTGGATTTTTTATAAAAATTAAAAAGTTGAAAATGAATAATTTTAAAACAATAATATCCGATATATTTTTAAATCGTGTCATGTTTAAACAAATAATAAGATTATAGGAAGGGATTCAATTAAATTTTTCTAAATTACCTTTTAATTAAAAAAAAACAATTTATTAAAATAATTGCTGAACTCGCAAGGTGTCCTAAGGGTCGTATTATCATAAAAAAAAAAACTATTGTATAGTAAACAGTGAAATACTTTTGACTCATCTTAAAATGCTTGGAATACTTCTTATTCATCTTAAAAGTTTTGGAAATTGATGACATTTAATTATACGACACATAGGACTTCTAGTGAATACACCAAATTAAAATATTTATGGAAAGTAAAATAAAGTTTAGGCATACGTCCGTTCGAATGTAACTTTTGCCAATATTTATTTCTTGTGTAAAAAAATGAAACAACCTATAACTCAAATGTTTACAATCATGTTCAAGCCTGACATTATTATAACAGCCTACACAACAGCATACAAACTTAAAATTATTAAAAGTGAACTTTTATTGCAGTTTTGATGTTAGGCGCTAGTTCTATAACAATTTATCTGGAGAGAGAAATATTGTTTTTTAGTGAATATTCATAGTTAAGTACCTAACAATCTTTAATGAGGACAAAATATTTAAAATCCGTGAATTTTAATAATACTTAAGTAATTTTACAAATTAATGTCTAGATTATTACATTTCTATTTCATCATAGTTCTGTTTGATAAATTTAAAAACTAATAATATGCCGCATTCAATACTACATATGTATACAACTTGAAGCTTTGTTTTTAAATATTTTTCTTGTTTTAGTTAGCTTAACATTCACTTTAAATTCTATTTATGTATTTATATTATATAAACTCGATACAACAATGATTCCATAAATGTATAATAAAGATAATAATGCAAAAACAAATAAGTGCAGTGTTTAGAGACGAAATATATAAGGAGTACTTGAAAGGTGTGTCCCAGAGAATAAAACAAATATGTGATCACATAAATACTTATATCTTTTAACGGGTGTTTTATTTATGGAGGTATAGACTTTAAGTTGGCTAAAATTATTTACTGGCGGTCATGTGATTTATGTTTAATTTGATTTGGCATTTAAATATGAATAGACTGATGAATTGTAAGGCGTGTATTCGGCGAATGATCTCAAAACAAGATCGATAAAGCTCACTTTTGTTGGAATGAATACGTCAATATACAAAACTACAGTGATTCAAGTGATTATGATCCTCAGGTGTTTGTTAACACGGCCTTATATTTAGGAAAACTGGTAAGCTTTATGCTTTATGGGCTGGTGGAATCATTGCTCCGTACTTTTTAAGAAACAATTGTTGTCTGGACGTTACAATCAAAGCCAACTGCTACCGGGCCATGTTAACTCAATTTTTAGTTTAATAATTATTCAACAGCTGTGGTTTCATCAAGACAGCGCAACATATCACCAGCTTGTGTCACAATTTATTTATTAAAGAAAACGTGTGGTAACTGCATAGTTTCACGTTTTGGACCGGTTAAGTGGACTCAAAGATCGTGCGATTTAATGCCGCTAGAATATTTTTTGTGAGGACTTTTGTAGTCGTTAGTGTACGCCGATAAGTCCGAAAAGTTTGACTACTTAAAGGACCACGGTCACAAATGTAGGATAAAGTCATCGAAAATTTGACCTCCAGATTAAACTACGTTTAAACCAGTCATGTCGGTAATATGTCAGAAGTCATTTATTTGAATTAATGCCAAAAGATTATCTTTCGATTAAAGTAAATTTTTCAAAAAATTAAAAATTTATCTTTGTTTTATTCCATTTAAAAATTGTATTCCTCTATAAAAAATACCCCTCATATTGATGATCACATGTAGAAAGGTCTTAACTTGTATTTTTTACGGAATTGAGTTTTTCAGTGATTTCAATATACTTTTCTCAAACACATCTCGACACAAAAATTTAACGCAATAGAGTCAGAAATAGCAGTTTTGCAAGCAAATTTACCAAAAAAAAGTTTCTTTATGACAACACAGTTTCTATTACGTTTTTACCTTCTCCTGTAAAATTACAATTATTTGAGTTAGGGCCTTCTACCTGTGACCATCGATATGTTCATACCAATGTTTCGGTATGTAATTTACTGGTCGTTCAACAACAATTTAATCTACAAATATTACAAAATAATCCCATTAGAAAAGCTCACATACCCATACACGTACATCTATCTATCATGGGTTAATTAGTTCTGCATTAAAAGTGCAGATACTATGAATGCATGGTTGTGTTACTATACGCTATACAGTCAGACTAATTGTATTAATTGATTATTATATATGTATATGATAACGGACATATGGTGAATTGAAACAGGCTATTATTTCAAAAGAATTACAAAATTTCTTGTTTTTTGTTCTTATTTTTATTTAATTTTTTTTTTGTTACTACTTAATATCTTGGCGTATATTGCAAGAGAATATATTTATAGATGGATTCTAAGAGAATAAGATTACTTATAGTCTCAAGCAAATACTCTTGCAAATGAAAAATAACTCAATATTACAAAATAATAAAAAAATAATTTCGAAATTTGTATGCACATACATACATATTTCAATTTATTAAATGGTTTAAATATATCTTTCTATATCCATTCTAAGTAGTTAAGTAAACAGTAATTTATACAATAAATGTAAAAATTTATGCAAGTGCTGTTTTTGTACGTATATACATACATACATACTTACATACATAATACATACACAAAGTAAATATTTCTTGACCAAGGACGTTAAGGTGTTTTATTTTATTAATTGTTTTTGAGTTTCGTACAACAGTGGTTCTAAAAGTAGAAATATAACTTAAATATATATGCACATAAAGCATTATTATAATTATATGAATTATTTTGCATAAATTAAATTTTATATTTTGCTTGTGAAGGTGTAATATACACTACGGTTCACTGATTTAAAGGCACTAAAAAAAATTATTCCAATAGTGGTTTCTTTCTTTTCCAATGAAATTTGACTCCAAGCATTGTCTACCTCCTTCATAAACGTTGCGAGATAACCAACCCCAGGCATTTTCGATAATGTTTAGATCTGGCGAATAGGGTGGCCAGTCAAGAATATCAACAGATTGTATGAACTTCTTTACTACTCTGGCGTTGTGTATAGAAGTATTATTCTGTTGAAATATCCAAGATATGGGACCAAATAGTTAATTGAACTTCAGAAAAGCTGATTCTAATAACGGTTCTCCAGTCATTTACATGACCTCTTTGCTGCACATCCCATGCCATATAGTCTTTTGCGAATCGAAGGCGCTTTTCCTTACGAGGAGCACTAAGTTCTGGTATTTAAGATACTTACAGCTGTTAATTACTCTGCGTACTGATGACTTGCTTGCTTGCACTCTAGCTTGAGCTCTTATTTTTGACAAAGATAGGGCAGAATTAGAAGCAATTCTGATGATTTTCCTTTTCTCATACGTAGATAAAGGCGGTGAAACCCTTTTTTTAAATTTTTTCCATACCCTTCGGGATCCTTGATGTAATTGTCGACAACTGTTAGGTTTTGTTCACTTTGTTTAACTAAAGAACGGTTAACATCGATTATAGTTTTTTCCGATAGATTTAAAATATTTTGTTTGGCCATTTTGACTAGTAAATTGATCAAAATGAAATAAATTGTAATAAACAATAAAAAATCATCGCCTAATTTAAAAATAATAAGGTGCCAAAAAAACCAAAAAATAGCACATTTTTGGATTTCTTCATAAATTGCTCAAAAAAAGTTCTTTAGTTAAGAATCCACTATTGGCATAATTTTTTTTATATATCAAGAATGTTTAGCGTCCTTTTTGATTTTTAAATTCTGCAATCGGTTAAAAATTTGCAAAAGATACAGGCTTCTGAATATTGAATTTTTAGTGCCTTTAAATCAATGAACCGGAGTGTATATAGCCAATATCTTTGGTAGGTAAAGAAGAACGAAATGTATATTCGTATATTTTCTTGAATAACTCATGCCGAAAAATATTAAATTGTCGATCCAATAAGGAAATTTAGAGAGTTTAGTAATGTTTTGTTTAAATAGCGAATTTTAACTATATAAAAAGGCATTAAACTTAAACAAAACCAGCGTTGTCAACAGTTTTATGTTTTTTTTTTTTAATTTTAGTTGCGGGAAATTTTTTAGTCAGTGCTCGGTGACACTAGTAACTAAATTTCAAATTAATTTTAATTAAACTAAAAAGTATTTATTGTATTGTTAAATGATATTAAGTTGAAAGTATAAAAAATATATGAAAACTCTTAATTAGGAAAATAATGAGGATAGATAGAACGAATAATATTTCTGTTTTTATTGATTTGAACTAGCAACCATTTCAAAAAATTGTTATGAGTGGATTATATATTTTAAAATATTTGTTGTTATTTAATTACAATACTCGTTTCTTCTGTAAAGTTTATGTTACATAAATCACCTACTATTTATATAATTGAACTATCACGAGATCTCATTAGTTAAGTTGAGTTTAAGTTTATTGAGCACATTGAGTATATAAAAAGATTACATTTGAATGTTAAATGTATTTTTAATTTTATTTCATGAAGATGCATTAAAAAAATGAGAATAAGAAAGACAATGATATGCAAAAACTTTTCATTTCACAATTTAACAGAGCAACAATTAATACCCTAATGAGGTAATTTATAATTCAAGGGATATTTTTGTTAAATGATATTAATTATAGTACATATATATATAGACTTATAGACTTATTGTCTATATGAATAGAACTTCAGTTTCGTTCCCAATTGTAAAATAAGGTATTTTCCTAATGGGAGCAGTGAAATAAATAGAAAAAAAACAAGTAAGAGCACTATATTCGGCTGTGCCGAATCTTTTATACCCACCACCAATTTTTTGTACATTTAAAGCACAATATTTATTATTTTGTTAATCGCTATGGAATAATCTCTTTATAATAAAATATGTATCACTTTCTTTGTAGAGGGTGGTTGAATTTTAAGGGCCCATGTTGAAGGTGAACTATACCTAGTCTTTAAATTTGTTTTCTGCATTTCATTTGATATTTCTCAATCTTAAACTTACTCAATTTGATCCGTGGAAAGATACGCAAATGAGCAACGCTTTAAAGTTATTCGGGTTTTTTATAAAAATGGGCGTTCAAATCAAAATGCATTTTGTGCACTTCGTGATTATTTTGATCAACATAATCGTTCAAATTCGCCCACAATCGGGAGAATTGTAAAAAATATTTAAATTTCTGCAAAACAGGTCTGTAAAAAATGTTAGAAAATCTGTGAATGCCTTCTTAGTTCGTTGAATGGGAACTATTGCTGTTTTTTTCGAAAGTGTGGCAAAAGAGCAGTCAACCTCGACTCATCATCACGCCTAACAATTTAGCATCAACATTGTCATTGAAAATTTGGACCATCAGATAGAGGAGTGGCGCCAAGGATGAGGGGGGGGGGGCATTTGGCCGATATTTTGTTAAATACATAATTGAACCATACAAATATTATCATTACAAAAAGAAATGATAATAGTTTCCTAAATAATTTGTGTTTTATTTAAATTCATCATCGGTCCTTAAAATTTAACCACCCTTTATAACTTCGATATGCTACTAAAATGCTTTTGTAAATGTAGTCTTTTAGTAAAAGTGGGCGTTAAAGTAGGAGTGTCAATAAAGTTTCTGCTAATAAATACAACTTAGATATTTAAATATAGTCCTTTATTTTCCCAAAAACTTTGTCAATAGAGAAATTACATGAATTTAAGATAAACCGTTATATGGGAGGTAGGTGTTAAAGTGGGCGTGTCACCTAAATTTTTTGGCACAGTAATGACATTGCCTAGATGGATATACCTAGCAAATTTGATCATCATACCTCGAATTTTGGCGGATTTATGAGCTTTTAAATTTCATTAACGGTAGATAACGTGAAAAGTGGGCGTTATAGTAGGCGTGTCAAAGTTATTTTTGCGAATGAGTACAACTTAGGTGTTTCAATATAGTCTTTTATTATTCCAAAATCTTTATTAATAGAGAAATTATATGAATTTTAGGTAAAACGTTATATGGGAGGTGGGCGTTAAAGTGGGCGCGGCACATTGACTTTCCTTTGCAGAAAAGCCCCTCACCAATAAGCAAGGTGTGCAAAATTTCAGAGTCGTACATCCAATTTTGTTGCTTTTATGACGTTTTTGTTTTTAAATATACCGAAAAATACACTGTGCGGTATAACTCTTGCTTTTCGAGCTATAACTCTCTTCCTAATATTCCGATTTAGCCCATTTTCAATATTAAACAAACCTTGTCTATAAGAAAGATTCTGGCAAAATTTGAGGCCCCTAGCTTGTTCGGTGCGACCTCTATCGTGCTTTCAACAGACGGACAGACGGACAGACGGACGGACATAGCTAGATCGTCATCAAATCAAACCCTGATTCAGAATATATATACTTTATGGGGTCTAAAATGGATATTTCGATGTGTTACAAACGGAATGACAAAATGAATATACCCCCACCATTTTTTTGGTGGCGGGTATAATAAAAAATCAATAACTCAGTGATATTTTTTGAAAATTACGCGTTTTTTGCTCGGCTTAGGTGCTTTTTGAATATTTAAAGTTGACAACGCTGAACATAACTTTCTTAGTCTACAGTATCTACTTAGGAAAATTCATTAAACAGGTAATCTTGATACGTCTGCTGATATTTTTCTTATCCATTTATTTCAACTTTAAATTTCAAAGTTATAAGATAAAAGAAAATATTTCTGTTCTCTTGGAAATTTCAAATGTGAAACTATATATATAAAAAACATAAACAAAACAAAGAAAAGTGCGTTATTCGGCCATGCTGATTCTGATAATTCCTTTCACCATAATTTACATAGATATAATGCCCACATCGTAGCTTAGCATATATTTTTGACGTCATCGTTAATTTTAATTTTTTTACGTAGTTAACTCTATATTGATAGTTAAGACCTTTGATGTGATACCCATTATGATGATATTTTGTAATTCAATTTTGCGCCTTTTTGTTTAAGATACCTTCTTGGATTTTTCTAAGCTTACACTATTCTAATTATCAAGCCCTTTCTGATATTGTGGGGATTGAGAGGAACAGAGCAGTAATTACTACATTTGAACTATATGTTTATCCTTTTCTTTAAGGAATCTTGGATTTTAACTCTTTCATAATTTACTGTATTCTCCTGTCAAGTTTCGACATTATTTTGTGAATACGCCTTTTATTGTTTACTGTACTTTGCAAGGCATATTCATACAGGTATATGCAATGCGAATTCATACAGGTGAAATATCAGCGCAGCTGATGGGGAAACTTTTTGTCAAAATTGGTTTTATTCGCCTTGATTTCAATTATTAATGCAGGGATAGGAAATGTAATTTTGGTTTCGGTATTAAACAATTAACTTGAGCGTACTTTTTTGATAATAAATGTAATTAATTTATGTATATTTGTTGCTTTTGCGTCATTAATAATGTGTTTAAAAAATTCATATCCTTTTTTTAATCAAATTTTATTATATTTAATATGTAAAAACAAATTTTCCATCCCTGATATACGAATTGGCCTTGACACAAAACATCCCATGAAAAGTTGCTTTGTTGTATTAATTCACCGTTGCATATACCTTATGGATATGCCTTGAAAAAATACTTTCCCTCAGCAGGGCTGCAAATTTTACATTTGTGAATTTGTCTTTAAGGAATATTTCTATAGAATTTTATTAATTTATAAAATAAAAAAATTTAAATAAATCATTCGAATTTAACGCTAAACACTGTGTAGTTTTGCTTTAAACGACATTAACCTCAAGTATTTCGTAATAATATTAACCCACTAGATTTCAGTTCATTCCATACTAATGCATGACCATAATATCAAAGGTTAAAGTTCAAAAAGGCTAAAAAGCGAAGCTAACATACGAATATAAATACTAAAGATATAACGAAAGATGTAAAAAGGGACTATACAATTTCTTTTAAATTGTCATATATTCGTATGTCGACAACAAAGTTTTTTGGCGGTACGGTCTTGATTCGGAGAGGATTGTGTGATAGATTTTTGTTTGTATATATAAGTTTGCAATTGAAATTATGGAAGAAGAGAGCTAAATTTTCATATATGAAAAGATACAGCTGATTATCGATGCTACCAATGTAGTTTAACGTGCCTCGTACAATAAAACGTACAATTTTGGCCTTATTTATAAAAATTATCAATATGAAATCTATAGTATTCTTAAACTTATTTATTTTTATTTTTAAATTTTTCCCCCAGTTCATAGTCTCTTGTCTAGTGATTGCTTTACAATACGTTAAAGCACAACAACAACAGTACACCACGCCAGTTCCAATTCTTAAACAGATTGACAGACAAAATTCAGATGGATCGTATACGTATGGATATGAAGCGGCGGATAAAAGTTTTAAAATTGAAACGAAATACCCCAATGGAGAAGTGTATGGCAAATACGGTTATGTGGATGATCAGGGGAATGTACGAGAAATAGAATATGGTGCTACCAAAAGAGGTTTTGAACCAGCAGGTAATATTTTGCAAAACAAATTGAAAGCAAAAATGAAGTGCTATAAATTATTTTATATTAAACTTATAGGTAGTGACATAAATGTACCACCACCCACCTTGACGAACAGCAAAGCTACACCTTTGGGTCCAAATGAGATCGACGATGGCCAGTATCGTGAAGATCCTGCAGAATACTATAAGGATCAAAAATTCAATCGTCCAGTGGCAGCGAGTAAATTTAGTTTAAATAACCATCAGCAACCCAGACCCCAAGCAACCTATAGTCCGGCTCCTGCTTACAATCCACCCTCAGCATTTAATCATGCACCAGCTTTTAGACCACAGGCACCGGCTCCAGCACCTCAACCACAATACTATAATCCACCTCCAACACAACCTCATTATCAGCCAAACTATCAGCCCAATTACTATCAGCCTCCAGCTCCCCAGCCACAATATAATCCTTACAATCCACGCAGTTCACCAAGTCATTTCCATCCAGCCGTTAAGAGTCTCGATATATGGAGTGGCTCCTATAGTTTGGATTATACGGGTAGAAAGTAGACTTAAATTGATAATATATATGTTGTTGTTGTGTTAAGAGGTGTCTAGTTATAGTTAAAAAAAAAAAATTATAAAAAAAAATTAAAAAGGGTATCCTTTTAAAGCCTGCCATTAAGACTTTGAAGAATAAAAACTGTTTTATTTTTTTTTAAATAAATGATCAAAAAGACATATTAACGTTATTTTTATAGAAACAATAAAAACTGGTGAATAAAAGTAATTTTAAAGTTTGATTTTTAGTTGATGCATTAAAAAATATATATTTAATGCTAATTCTATTGATATATTAATATTTTCGCTGTCAGATTTCTCAGACATCAGTTATCTAATAATATACATAAATAATATAAAAGCAAAATTATATTTTAAAGATATTGAAAAAATATGTTTGCGCTGGTATCGTTTTAAGGTATTAAAAAACCCGCTTTAGTTTTTGGATTAAACATTAAGTAAAAGGGATTTTTTATGAAATTTAATAATGTATATAAAATATACAGTCAAACCGCGATAATCAGCACCATGTTAACTAAGAAACCTTAATAATTCGATGTATACGGTCATTGAAATGAATTCTTTAATAAGCAAAATTCATATACGTTATGATATACCATGAGCAGACGACAGCGTTAATTTGCATTAGAATCTCACTAATGCAAATTAAAATTTTGCTGTGACAGATGGCAGTTTTTGCATTTAGTAAAAATTGTAAATGCACTAGCAATCACAAATCTGAACATGTTGCTACAAGTTGGGATGGCAGAAGGACACTGTGAAATAAGAGAAAGGGAATTGCGGAAATTGGTAGGTTTAATGGTATCTTTTAATGGAGGTTATATGTAGTTCATATGTGGGTATATGGTATTTTTTTAAAGGCCCGTAACAGCACTTTTTTTGAGTGTGCCGTGCTTACGATGGACGATACTAGTATTAAGGAAAACTTACACCTAAACAGAAAGGCATTCCAAAAAATACATATGTAAAAATGTTCAACATATCGTATCTATTTTAATTTTACAATTTTGATTTTTTAATTTTTTGATTGATAACCGACCGTGTTCCCATATTGAAATTGCTGAATGCAGTATAAATTCAATATGATTTAGTGCATTTATGTGAAATCTAATACACATTGGAATGGGGATAATTCATAAGTTAATTTGAATTAAGACTTTTAATGCAAATTAACGCTGTCGTCTGTCTATGGTAATACCCTCGTTAATTCTTATTTTTTATAATTCAAAGTCTGAGTGGATATACCCTTATAAATCGCAGTTATTTGTAAAAAACTCTAGCAAAGACTAATTTGTTTTGAAAAAAAAACAAAGACATTTTTTTTCTACAAGTTTGTCGACAATTGCCTTTAGTTTTCTATTTTTAGAGTAAGAGAGTAACAATAAATCGTCAAACAAAAACATGCAGAGGACATAACCATTGTTGAATAAAGCACATCATTGTAGAAATTAACGATGGAGCAAAGAAAATTGAATTTGATAGAAAATTTAGTATTGATCCATCAATTCTTTCATTGATTTTTAAAAGAAGAGAATCCATAGTGAAAGCTCCTTCAGGTAATAAAGTACAACAAATTATTATTGCCTTTGTTCTTTATTATATTTTAATTATTCGATTTAAATAAATTTTAACCTTCTTTAATTATTTATTTTCTAATTTAAACCTCATTAAATTTAAACTCCTTTAATTAGTTTGTTTTAACATCGTTAAGTCGAAATCTCTTTATTTCGAAAACTCATCAAATTCGTAACAATATATTCACTATATTCAGCTGTGCCGAATCTTTTATACCCACCACAAATTTATGCACTTTTATAGCACAAAATTTATTATTTTATTATTAACAGTAATCGCTATGGAATAATCTCTTTATACTTAAAAATGTTTTACTTTCTTTGTGTTAATTTGATTTTTTACTTATTTGTTATCTTAAATTTAGTCTTGTAATGAAACCTTAACTATTTCTACATTAGAAATGATACTACTCACTACTTCACTCTTCACACAGTTAAAAAGGGTATAAATAGGCTTGTCATTCCGTGTGAAATAGCTACAATTTTCATTTCCCACCCCATAAAGTTTTTATTTTCTGAAAGCTTATAAATAGGGGAGTCGATTAAGCTTTGTCAGCCTGTCCATGTGTATGTTGAAATCATCTTTTTGAAATCCTCCGACATCACCTGGACCAGCGTGAGGTATTAAAATATCAAAAATATTTGGGAGAAGATTGGTATTGAAAATCAGAGAAATCGGTTTATAAACAACAGAAATATGAGAAAGAACCACAACCACCACGATTTTTTTCTATCCTGAACTTAGGATAAAGCGTTGGTTAGAGGTGGGCGTTAAAGTGCGCTTTTGACCTTTATTTTCACAAGGACGCTATATATATGAAATTTCATCATTTTATACATTTAATTCTGCCATTTTTATAAACTTTTAAATTTAATTAACGGTATTTTATGTGAGAAGTGTCCGTTGAAGTGGGCGTGTCAAAGTAATTTCTGCTAATAAACTTAACTTAGATACTTCAATACAGAGTTCTTTATTCTTTCAAAAATGTTGTCCATAGCTAAGTTATTTGAATTCAATATGCAGAGGGCATTAAAGTAGGAGTGTCACCAAAATTTCCCTTAATTATATTGGTGAGAAAGATATATGTATATGCGAAATTGTATCATCTTACATCTAATTCTGTCGCTTTTATGTGATTTGTAGGTGATAAAGTAGGCATGTCAAAATAATTTTCGATAATGAACTTAACTTAGATATTTAAATATAGAGTCGTTAATTCATCCAAAATCTTTGTTCAGAGAGAAATTTTATGAATTTAAGGCAACAGGTTAAATGGGAAGTGGAGGAAAAAGTAGGCTTGTCACGTTATTTTTTCTTTATAACAAATCTATTGACCAAAAAGCAATGTTTGCAAAATTTCAAAATCGAACTCGTAATTTAGTCAGTTTTATAACATTTTAAATAGACAAAAAAAGACACTGCAAGGTATAAATTTAATACATTTTGATCTATAACTCCTTTCGCAATGTACGGATTTAAGAAATTTTTGGGAAACATATTTTTTTACTCAAGAAATGTACTTACTTACAAAATTTTAACGCTCTGCGCTGTTGCGTTTAGACGCAATTGCATTTTATTCGATGTAAGAAAGACATTTTTTGATAACCTTCTCTTGCATTACAAGCTATAACTCTCTAAAATATTTCTGAATATTGCAAAATTTCATGTCCTTAGCTATTTTTGTTCGAGCTCTATCATGATTTAAACAGACGAACAGATAAACAGTCATAACCATATCGAAATGTAAAATGCCACATGCATATGTAGGTCTGATATCACTAAAATGTGCAGGACTTTGGTTACATATTTTAAAATAATCGTAGTGGCTGGATGCGAAAAGATTTTGATATTACACGAAATGTATTTTAGTCCAAAAATGCAAATGAAGTACATGTGGCCAAAGCGGACAACTTCATCTCGAACAGTTTTATTTAAAAATGGTATGGTGGTAAGTTTTTGTGGGAACAAGCTTTTTTTATTTGTTTTTAATTCTTACTTTTCTTTTAAAATTCTGTTGGTACGTATATTGTTGTTTTGATCCACCAACCATTCAAAAAATTATATTAAAGAGTGGATTATATGTATTGAAAGAGAGCGCTTAATTCTCTGTTTCTGTATATATAGTAGATGGGTTACAAGTTGTAAAGCTTTCCACTTTTTTTAGTTACTAAATTCGTTTACAAATTGGATTGGAATTTTTGAAAATGGTAAAATTTGTATTGCAAAATTCTGTTACTTTGGAACAAAGAAGTAAAACTTAGGTGCTGAGCTTAAAAGTAGGCAGTCATACTTATATTCCATATTATGGGGTGTTTGATGTGCTGTAAACGGAATGACTAAACCAATACACCCTTTACTTTCACCACATTTAATTAATTAAGTCTGCTATTCTATCCTTTACAACCCTTATAAAATATTTTTGCTGAATCTACATTGCATTAGTCAGCCAAAATTTTAATGTATTTTGACAAAATATATGATTTTAAATGTGGGTCAAATAATTAATTTTTTGCTGCAGTTCGTGAAAGTTTTCTTCTAATCATTAAACAAATTTATGCTTAAAGCTGAATATTCGTTTGGCAAACAAAATTAAAGATTATTGTGCTCTTAAGTTGCCAAATTTTATTTATTTCGATGCCTAAGTCTTCGTAGTCGACATCAATTTGTTGCTCTTGCTAAAATAAATTCTATGGTTTTTTATAGCCTGAATATGAATTAATTTATTAAATTCATTATTCAGCAAAAATTCATAGCTTTTTCAATAGATTCATATACAGATGGGTTAGTTGACAACATTTTGTTAGAAATTATTATTTCTTTTTATAGCATTCATTGCAGAGTTCTTTGCTGGAGTAAATATATGCATGAACACCTAAGATGTGGTTGGAATAGAATTCATAGCGAAAATATTTTTTTAAAGTTATTTTCTGTACAAAATCCTTATTTTTAATTACACGAGGAGTTTTTAGTATTTGCTTTCATTTCTTATGAAGCGAAAAAATATTTATTTTTTTTCTGAAATTTGTCTTACATCTTTCAGATTCTAGAAATTGGAAAAAAGAAAATTAAATATTAGCTTTGCCTGAAATTTATTTCTCAAGTTATGTCGCTCTAGATAATAGTCGAAGTAGGAATTCTGTTTTTTTTTTGTTTTTATCAAACTAAAAAATTGAGAACAAAATATATAAATTTGTGCTATTCTAAAAATAAAATCAAATGAAAAGAAAAGAAAAGAAACACATGTAACAGTGCTATTTTCAGCCGTAACGAATATAAAATTACCTTTCACCATTGTCAAAACGGAGTCATACAGACTCTACTTGACTGTTTGCGTGCAGCGAACTACTACGGTAACCAACCTTTCACCATCATTAATAATATAAGACATTCTGCCTAATTATTTCCGACGTCATCTTTGATTTTGCAATTGTTTATTTAAATAAATCCTTAATTCTATAATTAAAAAGTTCTTTAGTTAAGAATCCACTATTGGCATAATTTTTTTTATACCCGCCACCAAAAAAATGGTGGGGGTATATTCATTTTGTCATTCCGTTTGTAACACATCGAAATATCCATTTTAGACCCCATAAAGTATATATATTCTGAATCGGGGTTTGATTTTATGACGATCTAGCTATGTCCGTCCGTCTGTCCGTCTGTCCGTCTGTTGAAAGCACGATAGAGGTCGCACCGAAAAAGCTAGGGGGTTAAATTTTGCCAGAATCTTTCTTATAGACAAGGTTTGCTTGGTACTGAAAATGGGCTAAATCGGAATATTAGGAAGAGAGTTATAGCTCGAAAAGCAAGAGTAGGTCGAAAAAACCGTGTCCTTCGAACATCGAATAAAATGGAATTGTGTCCAAACGCCTTAACGTAGACTCATGAAACTTCGAATATGTATTTCCTGAGTAAAGACAATATTTTCCCCCGAAAATTGTCTAAATCTATGCATTAGGAGAGGAGGTATCGATCAAAATGTACGAAAATTTATACCGCACAGTGTATTTTTCGGTATATTTAAAAACAAAAACGTCATAAAAGCAACAAAATTGGATGTACGACTCTGAAATTTTGCACACTTTGCTTTTTGGTGACGCGCTTTCTTGTAACGGCAAATCAATGTGCCACGCTCACTTTTACGCCCACCTCCCATATAACGTTTTAACTAAAATTCATATAATTTCTCTATTAATAAAGATTTTGGAATAATAAAGGCCTATATTGAAACACCTCAGCTGTACTCATTCGCAAAAATAACTTTGACACGCTTACTATAACGCCCACTTTTCACGTATCTACCGTTAATGAATTTTAAAAGCTCATAAAACCGCTAAAATTAGAGGTATGATGATAAATTTTGCTACGTCTATCCCCCTAGGCAATGTAATTACTGTGCCAGAAAATTAAGGTGCCACGCCCACTTTTACGCCCACCTCCCATATAACGTTTTACCCAAAATTCATATAATTTCTCTATTAATAAAGATTTTGGAATTATAAGGGGCTATATTGAAACACCTAAGTTGTACTCATTCGCAAAAATAACTTTGACACGCCTACTATAACGCCCACTTTTCACGTTATCTACCGTTAATGAAATTTAAAAGCTCATAAAACCGCCAAAATTCGAGGTATGATGATCAAATTTGCTACGTATATCCCCCTAGGCAATGTAATTACTGTGCCAGAAAATTAAGGTGCCACGCCCACTTTTACGCCCACCTCCCATATAACGTTTTACCTAAAATTCATATAATTTCTCTATTAATATAGATTTTGGAATAATAAAGGGCTATATTAAAACACCTAAGTTGTACTCATTCGCAAAAATAACTTTGACACGCCTACTATAACGCCCACTTTTCAAGTTATCTACCGTTAATGAAATTTAAAAGCTCATAAAACCGTTAAAATTAGAGGTATGACGATCAAATTTGCTACGTATATCCTTCTAATCAATGTAATTGTTGTGCCAAAAAGTTTAGTTGACACGCCCACTTTAACGCCTACCTCCCATATAACGGTTTATCTTAAATTCATGTAATTTCTCTATTGACAAAGTTTTTGGGAAAATAAAGGACTATATTGAAATATTTAAGTTGTATTTATTAGCAGAAACTCTATTGACACGCCTACTTTAACGCCCACTTTCATTGAAAGACTACATTGACAAAAGCATTTTAGTAGCATATCGAAGTTATAAAGGGTGGTTAAATTTTAAGGGCTGATGTTGTTTTTAAATAAAACACAAATTATTTAAGAAATTATTATCATTTCTTTTTATAATGATAATATTTGTATGGTTCAATTATGCATTTAACAAAATATCGGCCAAATGGCCCCGCCCCCATCCTTGGCGCCACTCCTCTATCTGATGGTCCAAATTTTCAATGACAATGTTGATGGTCAATTGTTGGGCATGATGATGAGTAGAGGTTGACTGCTCTTTTGCCACACTATCGCAAAAACCAGCAGTGGTTCCCATTCAATGAACTAAGAAGGCATTCACAGACTTTCTAAAATTGGCCCTTACAATTAAGCCAACATTTACAAAGAAAGTGATACATATTTTTATATTATTATCACACGGTGATTCAAAATATACATTCTCAGCATTTTGCTAAAACGGGAAATTTATTAGTAAGATTTTGATTTTTAAACTGCTATAACATTTTGCTTTTAAAAGATTTTCAAACGAAATAAGTTTTGTATAATTTTAAAATTTGTTAGCCATTAGTACATGAATATAAATTGTTTATGATGTTTAGAGATAATTTTTTTTTACTTATGTCAAAATTTTCCTAAATTCCCATTTTTAATAGAGCATAACTTCAGGAGAACATAAGATAACAAATATAAATTAGCACTATTTCGTAGATAAAACTTTCCTCTTAAATTCATGTAAATTCTCTATGAATAAAGATTTTGGAATACTAAAGGACTATATTGAAATATCTAAGTTATGTTTATTAGCAGAAACTTTATTGACACGCGTATTTTAACGGCCACTTTCATTGAAAGACTAAATTTACGAAAACATTTTACTAGCATACCGAAGTTATAATGGATGGTTTAATTTTAAGGGACTATGTTGATTTTGAATAAAATTATTATGAAATTATTATCATTTATTTTTATAATGATAATATTTGTATGCTTCAATTATGTATGGAACAAAATATCGGCCAAATGGCCCCCCCCAACCTAGGCGGCACACCTCGATCCGATAGTCCATATTTTCAATGACACTGTTGATGCTCAATTGTTGGGCACGTTGATGAGTCGAGGTTGCTTGCTCTTTTGCCACGTTACCGTGAAAAAATGCAATGTTTCCCATTCAACGAACTAAGATGGCATTCACAGATGTTTTCACATTTCATACAGACCTGCTTTGCAGACATTTAAATATTTTTTACAATTCTCACGATTGTGGACGAATTCGAACGATTTTGTTGACCAAAATAATCACAAACTGCACAAAATGCATTTTGATTTGAACGCCCATTTTTATAAAAATCTTTAATATTTAAAAGCGTCTCTCGATTGCGTATCTTTCCACGGTTCAAATTGAGTTATTCTGAGATTGAGAAATGTCAAATGAAATGCAAGAAAAAAGTTGAAGTTTAGGTGTGGTTCACCTTCAACATGGGCCCTTAAAATTTGACCACCCTCTACAAAGAAAGTGATACATATTTTATTATAAAGAGACTATTCTATAGCGATTGACAAAATAATAAATATTGTGCTTTAAATGTACACAAAATTGGTGGTGGGTATAAAAGATTCGGCACAGCCGAATATAGTGCTCTTACTTGTTCCTATTAAATTAAACATTGTTGAACATTCATCCACTTCTATCACATTTGTTTTTAAATACCAGACCAAACACTGTTAATGAGTCATACCTCCTCAGTCACTTGGTATAAGTAGTGTCTAGTAGTATATTTGTAAAAGTAATTCATTAATATATAACTTTATTTTTTTTGCTATATATGTAAATGCGTACAGAAATTCATACATAGATAAATGCATACAAACATAAACATATATATGTGTATACAATTTTTACACAACTTTAAATTCAGTTTTTATTTTGCGGTAATAGTTTAAGTTCTGTTAAACGTCAACGTTTAAGAATTTTGTTTATTATTTTAATGTCAGACAGAAACCACAATGACTTTCTTAAGGTCGTTAAGTCTGTCTGTAAATGTGTAATTGATTCAACCAGGAAAATTGTTACAAAATGGCAACAGTATTTGCAAATTTAAAATTGGAAAACAAAGAAATAATAAATGATATTTTAAATCGAGTATAGAATTCCATGTAGGTTTGGAATTCATAATAAATAAAAATAAAATTTATTCACTACATTAAGAAAGCGTTTGTTTTGCTAAAGCATAGCAAGATATTTATTTGCACAGCTTATTAATGCTGTGAAAAGAAAGAAAGAAAAAGAACAAACTATGATTAACCAGTAGTGTGCTCGATGAATGGATGTTTCCATATTAACGAATTATAGAAATCAAGGTTAATGAACTTTTTTAAAATATAGTTTCATTCATTCTGACATTTTGTTTATATATAAATATTTCCTTTGATACTACCAGGCATGTCATGGGGATAAATTGCGTTCGCAAGTGAAGTTATACAAAGTTATATGCTAAGTGGAATTCCTATAGATATTTTTCTTAACATTATGTACATAAAATGCAATGGGATTAATAGGGTTCCAAGTTATTTAGAGCATACCATCTTACAAGAAAAAATAATTGCGACATGCACGTAGTATTTTTGCAAGGTAATTTGAAAACAATATTTTTTTTCTGTTTATTGTTTGTTTGTTTTTCGATGTTTTTGCGTTAACGAGACTATAATATTTCTTTAAGGGCCATTCATCTTCATTACCACTCTCTAGTAATTTCACATCACCTAAATGAGGAAATCTAATATAAGAAAATTAAAGCTTGCCAAGTGTAGAGGTTGCTTATTTAAATATTTTATAAGGTCATCAAAAAAGAAAAACATTACAGTAGGTTTACATGATGAATTTTATGACGTCCAATTTTGGATGTCATTTTTTGTTTGGTAGCAAGCGGTATAGAGAAGAAAGGGGGTAGAAAAATAGACATGGTTTCTGTTTTCATGGTTTTTTTTTTGACACTTCGCTTTACACTTTTTTCTCTTCTTTCTGTTACGTTTTATTTTTATATTCTCATCAACTGGACTGTGCTTTTTGACTGATAAAAAAAAATATTAAACAGTAATAAGTTTTTTCGATATTCAAAATAAAGAAAATAAAAAATATTAAAAATATAAATTTAATAGTCTACAATACAAATTAGAAATTAGACGTCCAAAACAAACCATCGTATAAATTTGAGTAGTTTTTGGTAACAATTTCAAGAGGGAATTAAGAAAATTGGACGTCATAAAATTCATCGTGTAATTTGGGTGTTAGTCATATATAGAAACAAATGGTTTTAAAAATATTAAAGAAAAGATAAAGCAGCCATTAACAGAAATATTGAGCCTTAACAGCGAAAACACATAACTGAATTTTTTTTTTCAAATTGATTTTTTTTGATGCAGAATTGATTTCCAAACCTCAATACTTCGTCAAAAGTACAAGCCATTCAATTTTAAAGTATATGACACCCACCTTACTGTGTAACCGCAAAAAACCTTAACTTAGGCCCATACCTAAACAAGAGCGTTGAGCGTCAAGCGTTGCAATTTTGCATGTATTTTGTTATTGTAACAAAAATAAAACACATGTAAAACTCCAACGCTTGACGGTCAACGCTCTTGTTTAGGTATGGGGGTTATATAAAGTTGAGAGTATAAAAAACTATTGTTGAAAGTATAAAAAAATTGTTTTTGCCACCCGCCATGATTAAAGAATAAATCAAATATTTACATTTAATATTAAATCTATATATATAAAAGTGAAACTCTGTGTGTGTGTGTGTGTGTGTGTGTGTGTGTGTGTGTTAGCTATAGACTCTGAAACTGTAAAACCGATCGGGCTCAAACTTTGGTAAGTTGTTGTACACATACCGGGGAGTGTTTATGGATGAAAAAAAGTGGGCGGGGCCACGCCCATAAAAAATTACTTATCAGTTTTAGCTACTTGCACTTGACCGATTTTTCTGAAACTTTGCACACATATCGAGCTCTGATGACTAAATAATTTCGTAATAAAAAAAGTGGGCGGGGCCACGCCCATAAAAAATTTTTAATTTTGAGGTACTTGCAATGGACGGATTTTACTGAAACTTTGCACACATATTGGGCTGTCATGACTTTATAATTTTGTGAATAGAAAAGTGGGCAGGGCCACGCCCATAAAAAAAAAGTTATAAGTTTGAGGTACTTGCACTGGACCGATTTTTCTAAAACTTTGCACACACACTAAGCTGTCATGACTTTATAATTTCGTGATTAGAAAAGTGGACAGTGCCACGCCCATAAAAAAAGTTATCATTTTGAGGTATTTGCACTCGACCGATTTTTCTGAAACTTTGCACACATATTGAGCTGTCATGACTTTATAATTTCGTGATTGAAAAAGTGGGCGGGGCCACGCCCATAAAAAATTAGTTATCAGTTTTAGCTACTTGCACTGGACCGAATTTTCTGAAACTTTGCAAACATACTGAGCTGTCATGACTTTACACTTTCATCATTAGAAAAGTGGGCAGTGCCACGCCCATTAAAAAAAGGTATCATTTTGAGGTACTTGCACTAAACAGATTTTTCTGAAACTTTGCACACATATTGAGTTGTCATGACTATACAGTTTCGTAATTAGAAAAGTGGGCAGTGCCACCCTAATAAAGAAAAAGTTATAGTTTTTAGCCTTGCACTTGATATTCGATTAAAATTTAGAATGCGATTAAAATTCATGAAGGGGCGTAGCAACGCGCGCCGGGCTTTTCTAGTACACATATAAAATTCAGTTTAAGATAATGGAAATCTTCACCATCCTTATTCATTGCTTTCATTATTATCAATTAGATCTAGCTTTATGAGAAGAGATCGTAGTAATATATTATCTTTTTGAACTAAAAGTTTTTCCGATTTTCTCTTAGATTTTCCGATTTGCTCTTAGTTTCATCTTTGTGGCCAATTTTTTTCTTTCTGGCGTTGATCTCTTGCACGTCTATCCCATTTGCACAAAAAACACAAAACAAAAATCGGTGGCTTCACGCAAAGAAAAACCATGGTTACGACATGATCACGACGGTCATATTATTTTTTCTAAAACAATATTTGGTTGTCGAAAACAAGTAATAGTTATTTTTGTTTCATTTCATCATATATTTTGTCACGATAATCAAGCATTTGTTTGAATTGTATCATTTAATGATTACTTTTCGTAAAAATTTCAAAATGGTTATCATTTAAAAATAGTATGAATTCAAAAAATTAATTTGACAAAAACAATATTATATTCAAAAGCATTATAAATTAAAAATAATCATTAAATAATAAGTGAGACAACAGTATGATTACAAAATAATCAAGCTATGATTTTTTTTAATAATAATTTGATTTCAATTGTTCTTCTTCTTGCTATTATTATTATTTTAAAAGTTTGAGATGTCAAAAAAAGGAAAAAAAATTTTGAAAAATTAAAGAAAATTTTAAAATAAACGAGAAAATGTAAAAAAATATTGGTAAAAAATTGCAATTAAATTGGTAAGTACAATAAATATGTGTATGTTACAGCAAAAGACAATAATTTGCCGTAAAAAAGCAAAGATTGTCGATTTTAATTGTAGTCATATATATGATTATTGATTGATGCTTAAATTAAACATAATAATGATAACTGGTAACCATTATTATTTTAAACATAATCATACAATTCAATCATGGTATGTTGCTCTTCGATTATGGTTACCACAACCATATTTTTTCTTTGCGTGTTGGAGCTAGGTTAGGTTAGGTTAGGTAGAACAGGCAGCTGTTGTGCAGCTCACTTGGGTCCATTATATTGATCCCTTTGTGATACCTAATAAGAAAAGTAAGAATAGAATAGAAAGGAAGCAGACAAGTCCAGAGTCTCCGGCGGGAATCGAACCCGCAACCCTCTACTAGCAGAACAGCACACTGCTGACTAGTCCATCGGGGCACTCGGAGCTAAAGTTTAGATTTGTTTTCTTGCTCTTTTTCATTATGGTAAAACAGCTAAAGTCATACTTAACCCAGAATAGCTTCGTAAATAAAATGCTGGCCAATGTCACTATAAAAGCATCTATAAAAGTTAAAGTTCAATTCCAATTTTCTCAAAAGTCAATATTTTGACATTGGTCCTTTTAGCTCCAAGCCACAGAAATGTTTCATGTGTATTGTGGATATTTAATTTTAATGTGTAATTATTTTATATCTGCGTCTTTTTATTTCATGTTTGTTGCATGTGCCAGTGGAATCGATGAATATAATTTGCCATTGTGAGGTAAATCGGCTTTTTTGGAAGGATCCATTGTTCAGACTTTCCAGTGAAATTCAGTTATTTTAAACGTCGGTCGCCACCATCAGAAAAAACACTAAATCGCTGTTTTTTATGAAATAGACCAGAAAGTCTTCTTGAATATTTCAAACATTGAGACTTAACGTAATGAAGCTGAACCTTTCGTAGATGTTAACGTGAATTATGTTTTGAATGGTTTTACGTTAAATAGACTGGAATCCGTCTCCGATTTCGAAATCTTATTAGATGCTTAATTGAATTTTATTAATTTTTTTATTTAACTGTTAATGAATCACGTGCAGTCCTTGGATTTATAAAACGTTGGGCGAAAGAGTTTACAAGATCCGTATATAACAATTCAATTGTATATTTTTCTTGTCAGGCCTATTCTTGGGAATGGTTCAATAATTTGGGATCCAACTTACAATGTTTACATTTATAGCATTGAATATGTGCAAAAACAGTTCCTGTTATTTTGTCTTCGTGGCTTACAATGGAATTCGTTAAACCTGCCGCCTTATTCTAGTAGACTTGCACTTGCCAATTTGAAAAAGTCGAAGAAGAATGCTAAATGTTACGATTGCTTTGTAGTCTGTAAGAATCATGAATCCATAGATTTAAATAAATAAATAATTAAAAAAAATTAATATTAATCAAATTTAATTGTTGTAATCTTGATGCAAAAAGTTGAGACATTGATTGTGAGAGTCCCAAATCTCGAAAAAATCATTACAAAAAACTTTAAAATATCGGGGTAAAAAACATTTTCTTGTTAGTAAAAAAATGTATATACATATTCAATTTCCTACCAAATATTGCGTTTCAGTTTTAGCTGTTAAGTCTATTTATGTTAATAGAATAGGTGTCTCTACTTGATTGTTAATAAAATCAACATTTAATAACCGATTTATATGATTTATTGCTTATTTTATTCCTAGTATTTGTAACTTTCTGAAAATTTTTAAAAATTGAACATTTTTTCCCTAATATTTTTTAATGACGTTTTGGAGACAAAGAAATGGTACTCATCTTGCATGAAAATAAAATATTATTGCCACTTTTTTCTAAAGAACTCCTAAACACTTGAAAATATAAAAACTATATTTGGCTTACTGACTAAAGAATATGTTGTTTTCCATTTGCTGGTATTTTAATCAAAAGCGGAATAATGATTCTCAACTTATAATAAAATCTGTTAGCATACCCACTTTATTCCGGGCGATATATTTGGCATGCCCAGATAAAAGAATTTAAGCCAAAGCTCTTAGCGCTTTTAAGTCGTTATAGTCCACATATTTCGGTTTAAGTGCGAGAAACCCTTTTTGTCTTTTGCAGACCAATGTTATCAATAGCAACTAAGCTTTAGTTTTGCCACCAGTTGTAAAATAAGTTATTCCAGAGGTTAACTGGAAACTAAAAGCTGAAATTTTTCCTGTAAAGTTGTAGTGCAGTGGAAAATGTGAATATTTTTTATTTTGTATACAAATTGTATTTTTTAAATTGAATCAAAAGTTAAAAATTTATTAATACTATTTTATAAGTACAAGAAATAAAATAAATTGAGTGAATGGACTGCCAATTTCTTGCAATAAAATTTTATATTTAAAACTTTTTTAATACAAACTTAACACACAATAAAATTGTTAGAAATATTTTACAAAATATCTCTTGAAACAAAAAATAAATAAAGAAATATATAAAGAATGAGTAAATTAGAGTAGAAAAAAACTATATTTTTAACACGATTTATTTTGTTTCAAACAAACTTGCTCTAAATACAAACAACCTGTTACTGTTTTTCTTTTAATGTTAAATTTTCTAAAACTACAACTTCTATAAACAAAAAAAAAAAAAAAAATAAAATAAAATACTTGTTATGCTGATGAGGGCGTAGTTGAAATTGCACTAGTCAATTGCTGACAGGCTAAATGCTGTTAGATTTTTTTCTGTTCAATGACGTAAACAGCATTTTAGCTTGAGTACTAAATCAACAAAACCACTACAAATTCCTAACATTAGTTATGCGAATACTACAAGTATATGTACAAGTCTTTTCAAATACTTGATTTCACTTTTAAATCAAAAATTTAAAAAGAAAAACAAATATTTCAAGTTATTAGAAGCGTGCAGGTTTGAACAATTGAAAAAATGCTTATTTTTCTATATGCTGAAATTTTGTACCTGAGTTTTGATTTAATTTTAATACCATAATTTCCAGTTTGAGTCTCAATGCAGCCGGTCGAGCTGAAGAGAAACTTAAGCAAGAAGTGTTTTAATAAAAGTTTATTATTTATTTTCTACTTTTTGAACATATCTCTTTCTTTATTTGTCAGCTGTTTTCAGAACAAGTATGAATTTTGTTCGTTCACACATATGTACATACTACTAGAATTCAATAAATATTTTAAATCATGTTTTCAAGGACCGTAGACATAAATTAGAATCCATAGAAGTACAGTGAAGTCAAACTGCAATAGTGCCATTGCATAGATATGAGAAAATTGATTTAATGAATTTATAGGAAGTCATCTTATATCATTTTGTCATAATATGTTGAATTATTAAAATCGCTAAAAGATATTATTTCTTATTTTTAATAACCATTAATGGTAGGCCAAAAGTCATAGTTGGGTTTAAAAATTTTGCAAAGGTTTCCATCTTTACAATGACGGGCTTGCTTAAGATAATTTTCATAACGTTTTTAAAAATCTGTGACTGTAGCGCTCGAATTTCTACAACAATACTAATTCTCAGTTTAAGGATTATCTCAAGTTAATTCACATATACTCGTTCTATCAGATAACCCCAAAGAAAAAAGTCGGGTGCTGACAAATTAGGCGAACGCGTTGGCAAATAAGTTTTTGAATTATTGGGAATAATTCGCTTTTCAAAAGTGCCATTGTGCTTCTACAACCATATCTCAGGGCTATTTTCAAGAGTAAGACTTGGATTAAATTAGATTGAAAAAGAGGGACATTAAAAGCCCAAATCCATCGACAGATATACACATATGACCATTTGGCATATTGTGCGCTTTATACGAACAAAGTTTTTCTAATAAAAACCGTTATTACGATTCCGTTAATACATGGACTAGATCAAAAACCCAGTTGCCCCAATCTTATCACTAAGGTATTTAAAGTTCGGCATAATATCCACGTTCAGCGAAGGATATTGAAAAAGGTAGTGTTCCAGATGAATTCAAATCTTCGTGTTAACTGTTATCATACTAATTAATCTACATAGTGTTGGCCTTCTCCGATTTGAAATCATCTTTGATTTGTCACAATTTTGATTATAATATTCAAAATTATTCCATTTTAGATAATTTGTAGTCTTCTTTGTATCCGTTTGTTCCGTGATCCTTATTATCTCTAAATTTTTACAAATTCCATAAAAGCTTATCTCGTTCTTGCATTTCAGCACATTACAAGATTCCACCTGTAAAAATACGAATTGGAGTATCGTTATAAGTCTCCTTTACCCTGTTAATGTCTTCTTAAATTGTCAACATTTTAGCCTGGAAAACAGTATTGCAAGCTGGCAGATGGAAGTACTTACGCAAATCTCTTACGGTGCCATGTTAGCGGTACCGATTAACTAAGCAACAAATCATTGTTTTTGAGAGTGAAACTTATATGTAAAAGTATTGACCATATATTCTTATAGCCGTATTCATAAAAAATATTTTAGGTTTATTAAAGGCTTATTTGACAGATGTTGTAGAAAAATTTGTCAAATATGCCTTCAATCAAGGCATATCCATAAGGTACTCGTATGCAATCAGCTGACTGTTTTTTTTTATATACATTTTATAAGGCATATTCATACAGGTATATGCAACGGCGAATTGATACAACAAAGCAAATTTTTAGGGGATTTTTTCTTTCAAGGCCAGTTTGTATAACAAGTATGGAAAAGTTGTTTTTATATGTTTAATTCAATAAATTTTATTAAAAAAAGGATATGTGTTTGTGAAGCACATTATAAATGGTACAAGAACAACAAATATACATAAATTTGGTAAATTTATTATCATAAAAAGCACAATTAAGTTCAATGCTTAATTCGGAATCCAAAATCTAATTTTCCATTCCTTCATTAATAAATAGAATAAAGGAGAATTCAACAAATTTAGACATTGTGTTTCCCCATCATCATGTGCTGATAATTTTACCTGTATGAATTCGCTTTGAGCGTTGCCAACTTTTTTTAAAAGTCATGCCTGCAGTTGTCAAACTTAATTTTTTAAATTTAATTATACAACAAATAATTCGCAATTTCAGTTGGTTTAAAACATTTTAAAAAATACAAAATCGTGAATAAAAAGTTTTCGCTTTAAAATTTTTTAAAAATTAATCAAATTTAAGAAGAAAATAAAAAAAATTGTTTGACATATGCCGGCATATATACAAAAACAAAATACATGTGTTTTTTATTGTTGTGTTTGTTGCCGCGATGCATATACCTTATGGATATGCCTTGCCTTCAATAAACCTAAAATATTTTTTATGTATACGGCCTTTAGCGTTTAAACAATTGAAACAATAAGTTCTATTCATTTGATTACTTGTTCAGTTCTGAATCTCTTCATTATTTTTTCTAAAAAAATTATAAAAAATATATAAACTACAAAGTCATTGAATTTTTTAATCCCATGATGACTTTTAGCACACACTGTATGCTGTGTGCTTTGCACTGCATAGATAATGGTGTTATATTTTGCCTCGCATAGTATGCACCTTATTTTAGGTTAAAAGGTTAAAGCAAGGCAAGTTTGTTCATCAGGTAGACTTGATTCATCAGCTGATTATTTTTCTTCACTTATTTCAGCTGTTAAAGTTAACAGACGAAAACAATTTTTTCTCTCCTCTCATTTACTTCAGATGTCAAAATTCATGCCTTAAAACATAAACCAAAATAATCTCTCCGAATCGCGGTTAACGGATGAATAAATAAGCCTCAATTTCAACAAAATTAATTTCATAAAATAAATTTTTAAGTTTGATTTTAAAACTGACAAGTTTTTAGTGATTTATTTTTGTAGAAATAAAATCAATATTTGTTCCAAGAAAAACGTTCAAAATGATTACAACATTTGACTTTTTCCCCACCCGCCTTAATCATGTTGTTTTGAACAAATATTGCATTTGTTGTTATTGCTGCTTATGAAAAATTCAATAAAAATGCAATTGTTGTTATTATGAATTTATTTATATTATTTTTTTACCTTTACATGCATATCCCAGCAAAAAATCAATCGTATGTTACATTAAGAACAAACTGTCAAATAACGCATGCAGCATATTTCTGGTGGCTAATCTGCATTAGCAATTGCCTTACAATAAACATTAACGGCCTTATTCATAACAAAAAGTTGGCAAAAAGTTAGCATAAAGTTTATTCATAACACACATGCCAAACTCTGGCTAACGATTTGCTAAACTCTTGTTAACGAGCTGCCAAGCGTTTGCCGACTTGTGAAAAACAGCTGTTCTGTGACAAAAAAAAATTATACAGAAAAAAAAGTTTTGTGTACGAAAAATATATTGTTCGTTTATTTTTTTACTTTATTTTAAATTTTTAAAAATTGTTAGTCTGTATGGAAAAACAACAAAATGTCAAAATCAGAAATGATATACAAAAAATGGTTGCATTTTTGAGAAGTATTATGCAATTTCAGAGTTGATTTTTGAAAAGTTGGCAGACGTATAAAAGTTTGTTATGAATAAACTCTGTGCCAACGAGCTGCCAAGCTTAATCGGCATTTTAGTTATCAGCTCGTTGTGCGTAGTGTATAAACTGTGGCTAACTTTTCATTATGAATAAGGCCGTAAGTGATGTAAGAAGTTATACAATTTTTTTATAATTAAATTAAAGAAATATTTAATTATTTTAGTCTTAAAGTAAATTTACCTATTTGCTAATATGTAGTTGGGAATCACCTGTTTAAAACTTAACTCTTGACTCGATAAAATGTTTGGTTTATTTAATGCTGGGATCTAATTGTGCGGTTTTAGTTTATGTTTTTTAAATTGTTTTCTTGCGATACGTTTTTTAACTTGTATGTAAAGTGGTCTAAATTGAGTTTATTTGTTAGACTATTTTGAGCACTAAAGAGTGTAAGAGGTGTTATATATTTCAATGAATTTACGAGTGGCTTAACTATCGAATGTATCTAGATATTATGAGCAAATATCTGCATAATTGTAAAAAGTAAAACTATGTACATGTTTTTTTTCTATTATTGCTATTTCAGCTGCTGTTGTTGGTTTTTTGTAGTTGTTGTTGGTGGTTGTGGTATAAAAGCATACAACTCTTTCATTTTCTTTTAAGTCCGTTGTTTCACAGAGTCTTGTGCAAGTGCAATTTCATTCTATTTAAGACTTTTTTCTTTCTTTTCTTTATTTTTTAACTTGTTTGCTGATTGTTTAAAATATCGAAAATTTTAATTTCTTAAAAATTTCCAATTTGTTGTGTAACTTTTTTTTTATTATATTTATATAATATTGAGTTTTGACAGTGCACATTGTTTTTGTTGAATAAAAGAACTAAAGACAAAACGAACGATTTACTAAAACAAAAGATTGGTGAATTAACGAACAAAAAAAAAACATTAAAAGAACTTTTGGTGCATAATTAAGTGATTGTTAAAAATATACAAAAGTCAGCAACTAAAAAAGACTGTCGTAGATTTAAATGGAAAACTTTTTACATAAATAAACTTTTTTTAAATTTAAGCAAAATATAAACAAAATAATGTATAAACTGGTAAGTATTTTGTTCAAGTTGTTAAAAATTCAATTCAATTGTTTTTTAAATGATTTTATTATAAATTTAACGACAATGGATTAAAAGTTATATTTTCTATAATTACAAAGAACAGTGGGTTACAAAAGTATGTGCAGTTGACTCGCGGTAACAAAAACACTGCCTTAGGTGAACACCGGATAAGATGAACATAATTTTTTTTACACTGACTACTCTGCAGCGTGAACACAGTGAGAAAGCCTTATAACGTAAACAAATTTGTCGGTTATCCAAATCGTTTTCATAAAAAGGGGTGTCCCCGTCAATTATTGCTCAGGTTTAGTTTAGTAAGCGCTGCTGATTTAGCATGTCCTAATCTAAAGTTTTTCGTGAAAAAATGTCACAAAAACTACCAAAATTCTAAAGTTAAACTTCTTGTGATTGGAAAGGCAAAAAGTCCTCGCTCTTTTACAAATTTTGAATCTTCTGTGGACTACAATTGCTCACAATCGTAATGGATGACAGCTGCCATTTTTAAAAATTGGCTTAACCATTAATGGACGCTATTGGCTATTTAAATTCAAGAGCGAAAAAATTTTTTCAGCTATTAAAATTTAAAAATTAAAAGATAATCCCAAAGTAACACATTTTTTAATTAACCTTAACGTATTTTTTTTTCTTTAAATAACAATCCAAAACACAAAAGAATATATGAATTTGAGTTAAAATACATACATGTCTTATTTATTTGGAAATTTTAAAGAACGATGGTGGAGTCAACATGTACAACTTCGCAAACGTGAACACGCTCAGTTTTTAATAGTTCACGTTACCGCGAGTCTACTGTATATCATAGTTAACGGAGTTTTAACGAAGATTTCATTGTGCTGTTTTGCTTCAACAACACCAGTGTTGACAATGTTTTATATGTGTAAAATAACCATTCAATGTGAAACACCAATATACATATACCGTGAACTCGCGCAAATATAAACTAATAAAAACTAAGCCAGTTCATTTTTGCCAATGGTATCAAATTTCCATTTTATTTATTTATTTATTTAATTCACAGTTTTTTAAGCCATTAAGGCCAATAAACCAGCATAACAAAAAAAGGGATAAAACTTCTTAATTTATTTTTTTTTTGTTTACTGCATTTAAAACAATTTATGAAGAAATCTGTGAGTTTCTCTTGCTGTTTCTTTTGTTTAATCACCTATCAAACGGCCCACTGAGTGAACTCAAATCTCGTTGACCAACCATTTCAATTTTGGCCCATTCTATTGCTTAATGAAAATTTTTTTTTAAACCACTACATTTTCATGGGATAGCTCTTCTTTTTTTTGTTCGCGTTTTGATCTGTATAATTCCGCATTTGGCGTTTTCTTTTGTCCTGATTTGCTTGCTAACAGTAATCTTTTTGTCTCTCATATTTAAAACCATCGATATAGTTAATGTATTTTCCATTCTTGGATACATATTCTTGGAGGTCGCACAGCTCTTTGTGTTTCAAATTCGGTAGATGTATTGTCAACATATTTAATAAATAATAATTTCATCAGAAATTTATTTGCTCAGTTAGTAACACTTGCATCTCCGCATAATTGTTATTAAATTTCTAGTTCCTTTTCTAAATGCTAATTTATGAAATTTTCACGTTAAATTTACATTTAAAAAAATTATTATGGAATTAAAACGACAGCTGAAAATAATTTAACAGCTAGAGAAATACCCGAATTTTTCGCAGTTTAATCAATTATTAATAATGATAATATTGAATGGATTTTTTATCCATAAATAAATGAAGGCTTTATAATGCAAAGCCATTTATCGGTCCGAAAAAATTATTCCTTTCATTAGCGGCAAGTTGTAATAATGGCCCTTAGATTTTAAACTGTGTTAACAAAATTTTCTTAAAAAATATATTAAATTGTTGTTCAGAGCTTTTACTCTACTCTAAAGTAGTCAATGGAAGAAAATAAAGTTTTAAAATTTTGGGGTGTTTACTGTTTTCATCTGAATTCCAAAGTCGGGAATTAAATGTGCAATAAAGGGATGTAGATAAAAGATATGTTTAAAACAAAATATGAATACAAAAAATTTAAAGGTTTTATGATTTAGATTTTTATTCAAATAATTTTGTTTTTTAGATTTTTTAAATATATTGGACCTACTCAAGACGAATTCATATCAGGTAATAACAACAACAAACACAAAAACGCCCGGACAATGTCAAAACACATAACATCACCTGATGTGAATTTGCCTTGGACCTACTTTTTTATGATAAATATTGTACAGTTTAGATTTGTTTTATTTTTCTTAAATTTTAAGAATTTTGGGAATCCCCGAATAAAAAATTTACCATTTCTTAGTTATAGTCTTTGATTTAGCAAAAAGTTTAGATATAAATAAAAAAAAAATCCTTCTTTAGAGAATGGAAATTTTTTTATAATTATGAAATTAATCCTTAATACATTTTTAAAATATTTCAATCGAGTTGTGATTATACACCGAACATGTTTTTTGTTGAACAAAAAACTTATCTCGTTTACGTGATTTTCTACCTTGATAAAAATATATACTAGCAACTGTCTCAGTCTTTTAATAATGCAATAAAAAGTATGTATGTATGTATGTACGAATGAATGTATGTGCGAATGTATATATGTATGCATGCATGTATGAACATTACAAGTTATAGAATAAAATAAAAACTTAAATGCCTCTGGTATATTTCTTACTATTGTTGTTATTATTTTATATAATGTTAACAATTTGAATTATATTAATTGATATGACTATAAAGTAAAGCTAAAATAGATTAAAAATTAATAATTATAAACACCTTGAACTACTTTTATGTTACTCCACCCAAAAATATCTACACATGTCCGTATTTTAGGCAATTACTACACAGTACCGTATGTTTACAATACTAGAGAAATTATAATAAATAGAGAAATCAAAAAATAAAATGATTACCAAATAAAATTTTTTTTAACAAAAAATAATTTAAAAAAATTATTAATAATATAAATTATAAAAGCTGTGTAAATAGTGGGAGATATTTTAGCGATTAAGGTTTAAAAGAGGTGAAAAATGAAAATTGCAAAAGTTAATAAAATATTAATTTTTGGCATTAAATTAATGCCTGTCATTTAGTTTTTCAGGATTATTTTATTTAAATTGCCCTCATTTACGTCGTAGGTTGTTCATACGTGAACTCCAAATACCTGTATGAATATGCCTCGGCTGTAATGTTATTTTCCAGCGCTAGAATTGTGACTGGTTTGTCCTTGTACGAAAACTTTTACATGTCAGCCAATTGTTCTATTTTGTAATGTCGGTAATAATCGCACAGGCCTTTCCTCCATTAAATGATACAGGCCCAATTGTTGACAACGGCGACGAATTTACATATTTTTTTGTTTCGCACCCTTCGTAAACGGGTTGGCGGAATAATATTTAAAAAAGTGAAATGGTGCAAAATTTGATGAAAACAGTTTAAATAGCCTGTTTGGTAGATCGATTAGGATGACAATAAAATTAAACTCATTTCTCACACTGTACACTTACCTTACTGAACATTTTTGGCATTGAACATTGGCATTTCCAAAAACCAATTTTAGTATCCTTAATAATTCAAATCATCTTAACTTATTTTATATAAAAATATTGTATTTATTTAGGAGAACAAAATTTGAATGTCTCCTTCAATAAAATATACTAAAAGTTTTTACAAAACAAATTAGGATTGTACAAAAATATTTTAACAAATAAAGTTTTTTAAAAAGCAGGAAACTATAAAAATTAAACTAAAAATAAGAACAAAAATATGATTAATTTAAATTTGTTAAATATTCGTACTGTTTGTAAAAATTTTATTTTGCGATGAATTTCTGAAATAAAACGGTTTTTAATTATTAAGTAGTTTTTCAGTTATTTTTGTTGTAATAACTTAAATGAATTGACAACGAAAAAAAAAACAATTTTGCTTAATATACAAAAGATATTTTTAATATAAGGACAAAATATATACGCAATGTAATGGATTGCCAATGGGATCTCCCGCCTCACACATAGTGGTCAATATTGTATATCCAACTGGATGGAATGGACAGCTGGAACGTAGTCTACAAAACAAATTGTTCAGGAAATAAGAACAACCAGTGTAATGAAATATATGTTGGTGCAACAAAAAACGAATATTAACAAGACATAAGTCGAACATAACGAATATAAGCCAAAACTACACATAAAAAACAGGCACATTGACCCACTGTGCGGAAAATACTTATAATCTTAACTTTGATAACGTGGAGGAAATGCAAAGCGAAGAAAAATATAACAGACGATAAACTCAGGAAACGCTATAGATAATCGGTGATGTCAGTTATTTATTTAAACTAAAAGGCGCTAGTCCTTTACTCAAAACGTAATAGAAAACGAAAACGATAAATTTTATTTTAGTTTGATTTTCGCAATTTTTTTTTAATGAAAATTAATTATTTTAAAAATTACCTTAGATATAATTTTGTGAATTTAGCACTAGTTAAAGTGATTTTTTATCAATTCTTTGAGTAGCAAACTTATAATATGTAAAATAAATAAAGGGCAGCCAAATATGAGATATTATTTTAGTTAAAAAAAAAAATATTCTCTGATATTGCTGGCCAATTTAAATATTCTATAGGCGAAAAAATGCGAAATTTTATTTCAAGAGATCCATTGTTTCTCTTGATATGTTGCAAGCACCGTTCTGTTGAAACCATATATTTTTACCTCTAAATCATTCATTTTTTAGTCACCAAAAGCTTCAGATCATCTCCTTGTTGCGATTTCCGTAGACCATTGATACTTCAAATTTGTACACCCATTTTAATGTTTAATATTGTATTGAAATCTTTGAATATATTGAGGTAAACTTTTGTATTTTTTTTGTCAATTTTTTCGTAATTGCTTTAAAATTTTAATAAAATAAGTATTTATTTTATATTTAGATTTTAAATTAACGTACGTACAAAATTTATTATCTGATAATTAAAAATCTTCTAATTTTTTCCGAGCATTATGTTTAATTGCTAATCCAGCACATATATAAGAAAAGGCGCTGACCAATAAAAATGCGACTTGCTAAAAGCGCTATATTTTTTTTTAATTTAAAAATTTAGTAACAGGTCCTAGTTCAAATAAAATTTCATTTATTGCTCTTAAAAATTAATTTACTTAATTGACTAAAAATATCTTTCTGTGTATTTATCCAGAATATATTTTCAATAAATAGATGACTCAATAAATACTTAATTAATTTAAAATATACAAAATCAAAAAAATTCAAAATAATAAATGAAATAATGTTGAAAAGATAATACAAGAAGTCATTATTGAAAATTTTGTATACATAAGTCAATTACAATATTTATCAAGAAAGTAATTACAAACTTAAAAAATTTTCTTTAATTACAATTTTTTTTTATAAAATTGATTATATGTGGTATATTTTCCCCCCTTTAATTTGTAGATTATTTAAATTTAAAAAATTTTTTTAATTTTTATACAAAAATTTTCACATGTTTTCTATAAATCGAAAAAATATTATTTACAACTTGGATAAAACTATTTGGAATATATTTTTTCTCAATAAAACGGCAATTTTAAAAATATTCTTGAAATTAAATTTTTACGTAACGTGGTCCAAAAAGACCAAATTTATTTAAAAAACGCTGTATGAAGTGCCAAATCAAGGATATTTTTCAATAAAGAGAATATTCAGGAAAATTTTCTATAAAATAAGATTTAAAAAAAATATATAAAATTAAATTCTATAAATTTTCTAAAAAATCTTAAAAATTTTTTTATATAGTCATTTCAAAAATTTTTTAAATTTAGGTTTGGGTAATAAACTTTTTCTTTAAAATGAAATTTCAGAAATATTTTTTAATTTTTTTGTTTCAAATTTACAATTTAAGTAATTTTACAAAAAATTTTAGTTAACAAATATTTTTTGACTTGCTAAACCCACAATCTATGCACTAATGAATTAAAAAAGTTCTTTGTCGAAGTCTTTTAAGTTGATCGTATTGCTGCAGATATTTCAAGTTTGTTGCTTAAGTCTTTATATTTGCATATATGTAGTCAGTCAGGTTCATTAATTATAATTAATGAACCCAACTAATTATTATTATGGTGTGTTGATTATTTTTTTTTTTAAATTCAAAATTTCGATAAAGGGTTCTCTAAAAAAGTTAGCTTAAACATAATTTATGAATTTAAAAACTTTCAAATAAATTTTCATTATTTCTAAAAACAAGAGCGGCGAGAATTTTATATCTGTCTGAAATTCTCATGACATACATTTTGTATTAAGTAAATCGAAATAATGCGGCGATAACGTTTTTGACAAGATGTTAGATATTGATATTGAGTGCAGTATAATTCTTATTGTTGTTGTTTTTTCTTTGCTTTTGTAATTGTTGAAAATATTGAAATTTCAGCTATTTTCAGGTTTTAATTTTAATTCGTGGGTTCTATTAAACGACATAAGTGAAAATTATTATTCATTGCACAATGTTGATATCAAGGTTCACTTAACAAGGTAGGCGCAGCGGTGAATTCGATTTAAATCGCATATCAAGGGCAATTTTTATATAAAGTAAATGTATAAAGACGAATTCATTATTTTGTTATATAGAGTTTTTCATTGATGGTAGAAATTGGAACGATTAGCTGATTAGTTACAAATACCTTATTAGTTGATGCTTTTGTATAGGTTTGTCCCTGCAGGGTTAGTGTTAAATACAACGCTGGCCGCTCTTATTTAAGACATGCCAAAAGAAAAAAATTAAATTCCTAATTCAATAACGAAATAATAAAATACATTGTAAATTTAGGGCCGTATTCATAAAAAATAGTTTAGGTTTATTGAAGGTTTATTTGAAAGTAGTGTACTGACGCTTAAAATTTGACATTTTCAGGGTACCTTTTTTTGTGCTATTATTGTTTGGCTGTTGTTTAATTATTAAACATTTTTTTCCCTCTATATTTTAAGTAGAATAAAGTTTATTGTTTGTGAAATAGAAAGTGTAAAGTCCAGGTTGTCCTATGAGCTAGTTGGAACTACTTTACATATTTCCATGGACTACGAATAAGTTTTACAACAATAAATTTCCCAGGCCAAAATTCTGAGCAGTTGTGCTGCTATATGAAAGGTAAGGACGTTTTTAAAGACACTCTGCTGTATACATATGTGCTTCAAAAAGAAATATCTACTTATGTCTACATTAGCAAAAATTAAGATAATAACACCATTTCAAAACTGCGATTTAGGCTTTTCTTAGGCGATTAATCAATAAATTAAAAACACTTTATGGAAGGTTATAGCATAAAAACTTTTTGTCTATATTTTTTTAATGAAAAAGCGCGAAATTCATAGAGTAGTCTTTATTTGAAAAGCAATTAATTTGTAAATATCAACTCAAAAATTTACAAGTACTGTCTTGAAAAACTATAAAACTAGACACAAGCGGTTTGTTCTAATTGGCACAGATGTGTGACGTGACTGAGATCATAAATGATTGGCCCCTTTTGCAAATGCAAATGGCTGGATTTACAAGAAATTTCTTGAGGAATTTTGTTTGTTTTATGTCCTGTATTATTCTCGAACAATATTTCGTCCATCAACCACACAAAAATTTGGACCCGGATGTTTCATCATCCATTAAATAGAAGGTGTAGTTTGTTTTTATTAAACTTAACCTCAATTTGTTTGTTTGTTTTTTAGCTTCTGCTTTTTGCAACTTTAACTTAACATTAGCTTTGGCTGTGCTCACACAAGAATCAAATTATTTAACTTTACCAGCTGTTTTACTAAGGAAGTGTTTCGTGCTCTTCGTAAAAGTTATTTAACTTCTTTTACTTTAGAAATATCTCGTAGACCTTTTTTTTATTTCTCATATCAAATTTTCTTTCAATGTTCAAGTCTTCCTTGTACTGCATTATGAATTTTAAATTAGTGTGGCAATGAACTTTTAGATCTTTTTCTTTTATTGAAGTCTATACTGGATTTTTTATAAAAATTAAAAAGTTGAAAATGAATAATTTTAAAACAATAATATCCGATATATTTTTAAATCGTGTCATGTTTAAACAAATAATAAGATTATAGGAAGGGATTCAATTAAATTTTTCTAAATTACCTTTTAATTAAAAAAAAACAATTTATTAAAATAATTGCTGAACTCGCAAGGTGTCCTAAGGGTCGTATTATCATAAAAAAAAAAACTATTGTATAGTAAACAGTGAAATACTTTTGACTCATCTTAAAATGCTTGGAATACTTCTTATTCATCTTAAAAGTTTTGGAAATTGATGACATTTAATTATACGACACATAGGACTTCTAGTGAATACACCAAATTAAAATATTTATGGAAAGTAAAATAAAGTTTAGGCATACGTCCGTTCGAATGTAACTTTTGCCAATATTTATTTCTTGTGTAAAAAAATGAAACAACCTATAACTCAAATGTTTACAATCATGTTCAAGCCTGACATTATTATAACAGCCTACACAACAGCATACAAACTTAAAATTATTAAAAGTGAACTTTTATTGCAGTTTTGATGTTAGGCGCTAGTTCTATAACAATTTATCTGGAGAGAGAAATATTGTTTTTTAGTGAATATTCATAGTTAAGTACCTAACAATCTTTAATGAGGACAAAATATTTAAAATCCGTGAATTTTAATAATACTTAAGTAATTTTACAAATTAATGTCTAGATTATTACATTTCTATTTCATCATAGTTCTGTTTGATAAATTTAAAAACTAATAATATGCCGCATTCAATACTACATATGTATACAACTTGAAGCTTTGTTTTTAAATATTTTTCTTGTTTTAGTTAGCTTAACATTCACTTTAAATTCTATTTATGTATTTATATTATATAAACTCGATACAACAATGATTCCATAAATGTATAATAAAGATAATAATGCAAAAACAAATAAGTGCAGTGTTTAGAGACGAAATATATAAGGAGTACTTGAAAGGTGTGTCCCAGAGAATAAAACAAATATGTGATCACATAAATACTTATATCTTTTAACGGGTGTTTTATTTATGGAGGTATAGACTTTAAGTTGGCTAAAATTATTTACTGGCGGTCATGTGATTTATGTTTAATTTGATTTGGCATTTAAATATGAATAGACTGATGAATTGTAAGGCGTGTATTCGGCGAATGATCTCAAAACAAGATCGATAAAGCTCACTTTTGTTGGAATGAATACGTCAATATACAAAACTACAGTGATTCAAGTGATTATGATCCTCAGGTGTTTGTTAACACGGCCTTATATTTAGGAAAACTGGTAAGCTTTATGCTTTATGGGCTGGTGGAATCATTGCTCCGTACTTTTTAAGAAACAATTGTTGTCTGGACGTTACAATCAAAGCCAACTGCTACCGGGCCATGTTAACTCAATTTTTAGTTTAATAATTATTCAACAGCTGTGGTTTCATCAAGACAGCGCAACATATCACCAGCTTGTGTCACAATTTATTTATTAAAGAAAACGTGTGGTAACTGCATAGTTTCACGTTTTGGACCGGTTAAGTGGACTCAAAGATCGTGCGATTTAATGCCGCTAGAATATTTTTTGTGAGGACTTTTGTAGTCGTTAGTGTACGCCGATAAGTCCGAAAAGTTTGACTACTTAAAGGACCACGGTCACAAATGTAGGATAAAGTCATCGAAAATTTGACCTCCAGATTAAACTACGTTTAAACCAGTCATGTCGGTAATATGTCAGAAGTCATTTATTTGAATTAATGCCAAAAGATTATCTTTCGATTAAAGTAAATTTTTCAAAAAATTAAAAATTTATCTTTGTTTTATTCCATTTAAAAATTGTATTCCTCTATAAAAAATACCCCTCATATTGATGATCACATGTAGAAAGGTCTTAACTTGTATTTTTTACGGAATTGAGTTTTTCAGTGATTTCAATATACTTTTCTCAAACACATCTCGACACAAAAATTTAACGCAATAGAGTCAGAAATAGCAGTTTTGCAAGCAAATTTACCAAAAAAAAGTTTCTTTATGACAACACAGTTTCTATTACGTTTTTACCTTCTCCTGTAAAATTACAATTATTTGAGTTAGGGCCTTCTACCTGTGACCATCGATATGTTCATACCAATGTTTCGGTATGTAATTTACTGGTCGTTCAACAACAATTTAATCTACAAATATTACAAAATAATCCCATTAGAAAAGCTCACATACCCATACACGTACATCTATCTATCATGGGTTAATTAGTTCTGCATTAAAAGTGCAGATACTATGAATGCATGGTTGTGTTACTATACGCTATACAGTCAGATTAATTGTATTAATTGATTATTATATATGTATATGATAACGGACATATGGTGAATTGAAACAGGCTATTATTTCAAAAGAATTACAAAATTTCTTGTTTTTTGTTCTTATTTTTATTTAATTTTTTTTTTGTTACTACTTAATATCTTGGCGTATATTGCAAGAGAATATATTTATAGATGGATTCTAAGAGAATAAGATTACTTATAGTCTCAAGCAAATACTCTTGCAAATGAAAAATAACTCAATATTACAAAATAATAAAAAAATAATTTCGAAATTTGTATGCACATACATACATATTTCAATTTATTAAATGGTTTAAATATATCTTTCTATATCCATTCTAAGTAGTTAAGTAAACAGTAATTTATACAATAAATGTAAAAATTTATGCAAGTGCTGTTTTTGTACGTATATACATACATACATACTTACATACATAATACATACACAAAGTAAATATTTCTTGACCAAGGACGTTAAGGTGTTTTATTTTATTAATTGTTTTTGAGTTTCGTACAACAGTGGTTCTAAAAGTAGAAATATAACTTAAATATATATGCACATAAAGCATTATTATAATTATATGAATTATTTTGCATAAATTAAATTTTATATTTTGCTTGTGAAGGTGTAATATACACTACGGTTCACTGATTTAAAGGCACTAAAAAAAATTATTCCAATAGTGGTTTCTTTCTTTTCCAATGAAATTTGACTCCAAGCATTGTCTACCTCCTTCATAAACGTTGCGAGATAACCAACCCCAGGCATTTTCGATAATGTTTAGATCTGGCGAATAGGGTGGCCAGTCAAGAATATCAACAGATTGTATGAACTTCTTTACTACTCTGGCGTTGTGTATAGAAGTATTATTCTGTTGAAATATCCAAGATATGGGACCAAATAGTTAATTGAACTTCAGAAAAGCTGATTCTAATAACGGTTCTCCAGTCATTTACATGACCTCTTTGCTGCACATCCCATGCCATATAGTCTTTTGCGAATCGAAGGCGCTTTTCCTTACGAGGAGCACTAAGTTCTGGTATTTAAGATACTTACAGCTGTTAATTACTCTGCGTACTGATGACTTGCTTGCTTGCACTCTAGCTTGAGCTCTTATTTTTGACAAAGATAGGGCAGAATTAGAAGCAATTCTGATGATTTTCCTTTTCTCATACGTAGATAAAGGCGGTGAAACCCTTTTTTTAAATTTTTTCCATACCCTTCGGGATCCTTGATGTAATTGTCGACAACTGTTAGGTTTTGTTCACTTTGTTTAACTAAAGAACGGTTAACATCGATTATAGTTTTTTCCGATAGATTTAAAATATTTTGTTTGGCCATTTTGACTAGTAAATTGATCAAAATGAAATAAATTGTAATAAACAATAAAAAATCATCGCCTAATTTAAAAATAATAAGGTGCCAAAAAAACCAAAAAATAGCACATTTTTGGATTTCTTCATAAATTGCTCAAAAAAAGTTCTTTAGTTAAGAATCCACTATTGGCATAATTTTTTTTATATATCAAGAATGTTTAGCGTCCTTTTTGATTTTTAAATTCTGCAATCGGTTAAAAATTTGCAAAAGATACAGGCTTCTGAATATTGAATTTTTAGTGCCTTTAAATCAATGAACCGGAGTGTATATAGCCAATATCTTTGGTAGGTAAAGAAGAACGAAATGTATATTCGTATATTTTCTTGAATAACTCATGCCGAAAAATATTAAATTGTCGATCCAATAAGGAAATTTAGAGAGTTTAGTAATGTTTTGTTTAAATAGCGAATTTTAACTATATAAAAAGGCATTAAACTTAAACAAAACCAGCGTTGTCAACAGTTTTATGTTTTTTTTTTTTAATTTTAGTTGCGGGAAATTTTTTAGTCAGTGCTCGGTGACACTAGTAACTAAATTTCAAATTAATTTTAATTAAACTAAAAAGTATTTATTGTATTGTTAAATGATATTAAGTTGAAAGTATAAAAAATATATGAAAACTCTTAATTAGGAAAATAATGAGGATAGATAGAACGAATAATATTTCTGTTTTTATTGATTTGAACTAGCAACCATTTCAAAAAATTGTTATGAGTGGATTATATATTTTAAAATATTTGTTGTTATTTAATTACAATACTCGTTTCTTCTGTAAAGTTTATGTTACATAAATCACCTACTATTTATATAATTGAACTATCACGAGATCTCATTAGTTAAGTTGAGTTTAAGTTTATTGAGCACATTGAGTATATAAAAAGATTACATTTGAATGTTAAATGTATTTTTAATTTTATTTCATGAAGATGCATTAAAAAAATGAGAATAAGAAAGACAATGATATGCAAAAACTTTTCATTTCACAATTTAACAGAGCAACAATTAATACCCTAATGAGGTAATTTATAATTCAAGGGATATTTTTGTTAAATGATATTAATTATAGTACATATATATATAGACTTATAGACTTATTGTCTATATGAATAGAACTTCAGTTTCGTTCCCAATTGTAAAATAAGGTATTTTCCTAATGGGAGCAGTGAAATAAATAGAAAAAAAACAAGTAAGAGCACTATATTCGGCTGTGCCGAATCTTTTATACCCACCACCAATTTTTTGTACATTTAAAGCACAATATTTATTATTTTGTTAATCGCTATGGAATAATCTCTTTATAATAAAATATGTATCACTTTCTTTGTAGAGGGTGGTTGAATTTTAAGGGCCCATGTTGAAGGTGAACTATACCTAGTCTTTAAATTTGTTTTCTGCATTTCATTTGATATTTCTCAATCTTAAACTTACTCAATTTGATCCGTGGAAAGATACGCAAATGAGCAACGCTTTAAAGTTATTCGGGTTTTTTATAAAAATGGGCGTTCAAATCAAAATGCATTTTGTGCACTTCGTGATTATTTTGATCAACATAATCGTTCAAATTCGCCCACAATCGGGAGAATTGTAAAAAATATTTAAATTTCTGCAAAACAGGTCTGTAAAAAATGTTAGAAAATCTGTGAATGCCTTCTTAGTTCGTTGAATGGGAACTATTGCTGTTTTTTTCGAAAGTGTGGCAAAAGAGCAGTCAACCTCGACTCATCATCACGCCTAACAATTTAGCATCAACATTGTCATTGAAAATTTGGACCATCAGATAGAGGAGTGGCGCCAAGGATGAGGGGGGGGGGGCATTTGGCCGATATTTTGTTAAATACATAATTGAACCATACAAATATTATCATTACAAAAAGAAATGATAATAGTTTCCTAAATAATTTGTGTTTTATTTAAATTCATCATCGGTCCTTAAAATTTAACCACCCTTTATAACTTCGATATGCTACTAAAATGCTTTTGTAAATGTAGTCTTTTAGTAAAAGTGGGCGTTAAAGTAGGAGTGTCAATAAAGTTTCTGCTAATAAATACAACTTAGATATTTAAATATAGTCCTTTATTTTCCCAAAAACTTTGTCAATAGAGAAATTACATGAATTTAAGATAAACCGTTATATGGGAGGTAGGTGTTAAAGTGGGCGTGTCACCTAAATTTTTTGGCACAGTAATGACATTGCCTAGATGGATATACCTAGCAAATTTGATCATCATACCTCGAATTTTGGCGGATTTATGAGCTTTTAAATTTCATTAACGGTAGATAACGTGAAAAGTGGGCGTTATAGTAGGCGTGTCAAAGTTATTTTTGCGAATGAGTACAACTTAGGTGTTTCAATATAGTCTTTTATTATTCCAAAATCTTTATTAATAGAGAAATTATATGAATTTTAGGTAAAACGTTATATGGGAGGTGGGCGTTAAAGTGGGCGCGGCACATTGACTTTCCTTTGCAGAAAAGCCCCTCACCAATAAGCAAGGTGTGCAAAATTTCAGAGTCGTACATCCAATTTTGTTGCTTTTATGACGTTTTTGTTTTTAAATATACCGAAAAATACACTGTGCGGTATAACTCTTGCTTTTCGAGCTATAACTCTCTTCCTAATATTCCGATTTAGCCCATTTTCAATATTAAACAAACCTTGTCTATAAGAAAGATTCTGGCAAAATTTGAGGCCCCTAGCTTGTTCGGTGCGACCTCTATCGTGCTTTCAACAGACGGACAGACGGACAGACGGACGGACATAGCTAGATCGTCATCAAATCAAACCCTGATTCAGAATATATATACTTTATGGGGTCTAAAATGGATATTTCGATGTGTTACAAACGGAATGACAAAATGAATATACCCCCACCATTTTTTTGGTGGCGGGTATAATAAAAAATCAATAACTCAGTGATATTTTTTGAAAATTACGCGTTTTTTGCTCGGCTTAGGTGCTTTTTGAATATTTAAAGTTGACAACGCTGAACATAACTTTCTTAGTCTACAGTATCTACTTAGGAAAATTCATTAAACAGGTAATCTTGATACGTCTGCTGATATTTTTCTTATCCATTTATTTCAACTTTAAATTTCAAAGTTATAAGATAAAAGAAAATATTTCTGTTCTCTTGGAAATTTCAAATGTGAAACTATATATATAAAAAACATAAACAAAACAAAGAAAAGTGCGTTATTCGGCCATGCTGATTCTGATAATTCCTTTCACCATAATTTACATAGATATAATGCCCACATCGTAGCTTAGCATATATTTTTGACGTCATCGTTAATTTTAATTTTTTTACGTAGTTAACTCTATATTGATAGTTAAGACCTTTGATGTGATACCCATTATGATGATATTTTGTAATTCAATTTTGCGCCTTTTTGTTTAAGATACCTTCTTGGATTTTTCTAAGCTTACACTATTCTAATTATCAAGCCCTTTCTGATATTGTGGGGATTGAGAGGAACAGAGCAGTAATTACTACATTTGAACTATATGTTTATCCTTTTCTTTAAGGAATCTTGGATTTTAACTCTTTCATAATTTACTGTATTCTCCTGTCAAGTTTCGACATTATTTTGTGAATACGCCTTTTATTGTTTACTGTACTTTGCAAGGCATATTCATACAGGTATATGCAATGCGAATTCATACAGGTGAAATATCAGCGCAGCTGATGGGGAAACTTTTTGTCAAAATTGGTTTTATTCGCCTTGATTTCAATTATTAATGCAGGGATAGGAAATGTAATTTTGGTTTCGGTATTAAACAATTAACTTGAGCGTACTTTTTTGATAATAAATGTAATTAATTTATGTATATTTGTTGCTTTTGCGTCATTAATAATGTGTTTAAAAAATTCATATCCTTTTTTTAATCAAATTTTATTATATTTAATATGTAAAAACAAATTTTCCATCCCTGATATACGAATTGGCCTTGACACAAAACATCCCATGAAAAGTTGCTTTGTTGTATTAATTCACCGTTGCATATACCTTATGGATATGCCTTGAAAAAATACTTTCCCTCAGCAGGGCTGCAAATTTTACATTTGTGAATTTGTCTTTAAGGAATATTTCTATAGAATTTTATTAATTTATAAAATAAAAAAATTTAAATAAATCATTCGAATTTAACGCTAAACACTGTGTAGTTTTGCTTTAAACGACATTAACCTCAAGTATTTCGTAATAATATTAACCCACTAGATTTCAGTTCATTCCATACTAATGCATGACCATAATATCAAAGGTTAAAGTTCAAAAAGGCTAAAAAGCGAAGCTAACATACGAATATAAATACTAAAGATATAACGAAAGATGTAAAAAGGGACTATACAATTTCTTTTAAATTGTCATATATTCGTATGTCGACAACAAAGTTTTTTGGCGGTACGGTCTTGATTCGGAGAGGATTGTGTGATAGATTTTTGTTTGTATATATAAGTTTGCAATTGAAATTATGGAAGAAGAGAGCTAAATTTTCATATATGAAAAGATACAGCTGATTATCGATGCTACCAATGTAGTTTAACGTGCCTCGTACAATAAAACGTACAATTTTGGCCTTATTTATAAAAATTATCAATATGAAATCTATAGTATTCTTAAACTTATTTATTTTTATTTTTAAATTTTTCCCCCAGTTCATAGTCTCTTGTCTAGTGATTGCTTTACAATACGTTAAAGCACAACAACAACAGTACACCACGCCAGTTCCAATTCTTAAACAGATTGACAGACAAAATTCAGATGGATCGTATACGTATGGATATGAAGCGGCGGATAAAAGTTTTAAAATTGAAACGAAATACCCCAATGGAGAAGTGTATGGCAAATACGGTTATGTGGATGATCAGGGGAATGTACGAGAAATAGAATATGGTGCTACCAAAAGAGGTTTTGAACCAGCAGGTAATATTTTGCAAAACAAATTGAAAGCAAAAATGAAGTGCTATAAATTATTTTATATTAAACTTATAGGTAGTGACATAAATGTACCACCACCCACCTTGACGAACAGCAAAGCTACACCTTTGGGTCCAAATGAGATCGACGATGGCCAGTATCGTGAAGATCCTGCAGAATACTATAAGGATCAAAAATTCAATCGTCCAGTGGCAGCGAGTAAATTTAGTTTAAATAACCATCAGCAACCCAGACCCCAAGCAACCTATAGTCCGGCTCCTGCTTACAATCCACCCTCAGCATTTAATCATGCACCAGCTTTTAGACCACAGGCACCGGCTCCAGCACCTCAACCACAATACTATAATCCACCTCCAACACAACCTCATTATCAGCCAAACTATCAGCCCAATTACTATCAGCCTCCAGCTCCCCAGCCACAATATAATCCTTACAATCCACGCAGTTCACCAAGTCATTTCCATCCAGCCGTTAAGAGTCTCGATATATGGAGTGGCTCCTATAGTTTGGATTATACGGGTAGAAAGTAGACTTAAATTGATAATATATATGTTGTTGTTGTGTTAAGAGGTGTCTAGTTATAGTTAAAAAAAAAAAATTATAAAAAAAAATTAAAAAGGGTATCCTTTTAAAGCCTGCCATTAAGACTTTGAAGAATAAAAACTGTTTTATTTTTTTTTAAATAAATGATCAAAAAGACATATTAACGTTATTTTTATAGAAACAATAAAAACTGGTGAATAAAAGTAATTTTAAAGTTTGATTTTTAGTTGATGCATTAAAAAATATATATTTAATGCTAATTCTATTGATATATTAATATTTTCGCTGTCAGATTTCTCAGACATCAGTTATCTAATAATATACATAAATAATATAAAAGCAAAATTATATTTTAAAGATATTGAAAAAATATGTTTGCGCTGGTATCGTTTTAAGGTATTAAAAAACCCGCTTTAGTTTTTGGATTAAACATTAAGTAAAAGGGATTTTTTATGAAATTTAATAATGTATATAAAATATACAGTCAAACCGCGATAATCAGCACCATGTTAACTAAGAAACCTTAATAATTCGATGTATACGGTCATTGAAATGAATTCTTTAATAAGCAAAATTCATATACGTTATGATATACCATGAGCAGACGACAGCGTTAATTTGCATTAGAATCTCACTAATGCAAATTAAAATTTTGCTGTGACAGATGGCAGTTTTTGCATTTAGTAAAAATTGTAAATGCACTAGCAATCACAAATCTGAACATGTTGCTACAAGTTGGGATGGCAGAAGGACACTGTGAAATAAGAGAAAGGGAATTGCGGAAATTGGTAGGTTTAATGGTATCTTTTAATGGAGGTTATATGTAGTTCATATGTGGGTATATGGTATTTTTTTAAAGGCCCGTAACAGCACTTTTTTTGAGTGTGCCGTGCTTACGATGGACGATACTAGTATTAAGGAAAACTTACACCTAAACAGAAAGGCATTCCAAAAAATACATATGTAAAAATGTTCAACATATCGTATCTATTTTAATTTTACAATTTTGATTTTTTAATTTTTTGATTGATAACCGACCGTGTTCCCATATTGAAATTGCTGAATGCAGTATAAATTCAATATGATTTAGTGCATTTATGTGAAATCTAATACACATTGGAATGGGGATAATTCATAAGTTAATTTGAATTAAGACTTTTAATGCAAATTAACGCTGTCGTCTGTCTATGGTAATACCCTCGTTAATTCTTATTTTTTATAATTCAAAGTCTGAGTGGATATACCCTTATAAATCGCAGTTATTTGTAAAAAACTCTAGCAAAGACTAATTTGTTTTGAAAAAAAAACAAAGACATTTTTTTTCTACAAGTTTGTCGACAATTGCCTTTAGTTTTCTATTTTTAGAGTAAGAGAGTAACAATAAATCGTCAAACAAAAACATGCAGAGGACATAACCATTGTTGAATAAAGCACATCATTGTAGAAATTAACGATGGAGCAAAGAAAATTGAATTTGATAGAAAATTTAGTATTGATCCATCAATTCTTTCATTGATTTTTAAAAGAAGAGAATCCATAGTGAAAGCTCCTTCAGGTAATAAAGTACAACAAATTATTATTGCCTTTGTTCTTTATTATATTTTAATTATTCGATTTAAATAAATTTTAACCTTCTTTAATTATTTATTTTCTAATTTAAACCTCATTAAATTTAAACTCCTTTAATTAGTTTGTTTTAACATCGTTAAGTCGAAATCTCTTTATTTCGAAAACTCATCAAATTCGTAACAATATATTCACTATATTCAGCTGTGCCGAATCTTTTATACCCACCACAAATTTATGCACTTTTATAGCACAAAATTTATTATTTTATTATTAACAGTAATCGCTATGGAATAATCTCTTTATACTTAAAAATGTTTTACTTTCTTTGTGTTAATTTGATTTTTTACTTATTTGTTATCTTAAATTTAGTCTTGTAATGAAACCTTAACTATTTCTACATTAGAAATGATACTACTCACTACTTCACTCTTCACACAGTTAAAAAGGGTATAAATAGGCTTGTCATTCCGTGTGAAATAGCTACAATTTTCATTTCCCACCCCATAAAGTTTTTATTTTCTGAAAGCTTATAAATAGGGGAGTCGATTAAGCTTTGTCAGCCTGTCCATGTGTATGTTGAAATCATCTTTTTGAAATCCTCCGACATCACCTGGACCAGCGTGAGGTATTAAAATATCAAAAATATTTGGGAGAAGATTGGTATTGAAAATCAGAGAAATCGGTTTATAAACAACAGAAATATGAGAAAGAACCACAACCACCACGATTTTTTTCTATCCTGAACTTAGGATAAAGCGTTGGTTAGAGGTGGGCGTTAAAGTGCGCTTTTGACCTTTATTTTCACAAGGACGCTATATATATGAAATTTCATCATTTTATACATTTAATTCTGCCATTTTTATAAACTTTTAAATTTAATTAACGGTATTTTATGTGAGAAGTGTCCGTTGAAGTGGGCGTGTCAAAGTAATTTCTGCTAATAAACTTAACTTAGATACTTCAATACAGAGTTCTTTATTCTTTCAAAAATGTTGTCCATAGCTAAGTTATTTGAATTCAATATGCAGAGGGCATTAAAGTAGGAGTGTCACCAAAATTTCCCTTAATTATATTGGTGAGAAAGATATATGTATATGCGAAATTGTATCATCTTACATCTAATTCTGTCGCTTTTATGTGATTTGTAGGTGATAAAGTAGGCATGTCAAAATAATTTTCGATAATGAACTTAACTTAGATATTTAAATATAGAGTCGTTAATTCATCCAAAATCTTTGTTCAGAGAGAAATTTTATGAATTTAAGGCAACAGGTTAAATGGGAAGTGGAGGAAAAAGTAGGCTTGTCACGTTATTTTTTCTTTATAACAAATCTATTGACCAAAAAGCAATGTTTGCAAAATTTCAAAATCGAACTCGTAATTTAGTCAGTTTTATAACATTTTAAATAGACAAAAAAAGACACTGCAAGGTATAAATTTAATACATTTTGATCTATAACTCCTTTCGCAATGTACGGATTTAAGAAATTTTTGGGAAACATATTTTTTTACTCAAGAAATGTACTTACTTACAAAATTTTAACGCTCTGCGCTGTTGCGTTTAGACGCAATTGCATTTTATTCGATGTAAGAAAGACATTTTTTGATAACCTTCTCTTGCATTACAAGCTATAACTCTCTAAAATATTTCTGAATATTGCAAAATTTCATGTCCTTAGCTATTTTTGTTCGAGCTCTATCATGATTTAAACAGACGAACAGATAAACAGTCATAACCATATCGAAATGTAAAATGCCACATGCATATGTAGGTCTGATATCACTAAAATGTGCAGGACTTTGGTTACATATTTTAAAATAATCGTAGTGGCTGGATGCGAAAAGATTTTGATATTACACGAAATGTATTTTAGTCCAAAAATGCAAATGAAGTACATGTGGCCAAAGCGGACAACTTCATCTCGAACAGTTTTATTTAAAAATGGTATGGTGGTAAGTTTTTGTGGGAACAAGCTTTTTTTATTTGTTTTTAATTCTTACTTTTCTTTTAAAATTCTGTTGGTACGTATATTGTTGTTTTGATCCACCAACCATTCAAAAAATTATATTAAAGAGTGGATTATATGTATTGAAAGAGAGCGCTTAATTCTCTGTTTCTGTATATATAGTAGATGGGTTACAAGTTGTAAAGCTTTCCACTTTTTTTAGTTACTAAATTCGTTTACAAATTGGATTGGAATTTTTGAAAATGGTAAAATTTGTATTGCAAAATTCTGTTACTTTGGAACAAAGAAGTAAAACTTAGGTGCTGAGCTTAAAAGTAGGCAGTCATACTTATATTCCATATTATGGGGTGTTTGATGTGCTGTAAACGGAATGACTAAACCAATACACCCTTTACTTTCACCACATTTAATTAATTAAGTCTGCTATTCTATCCTTTACAACCCTTATAAAATATTTTTGCTGAATCTACATTGCATTAGTCAGCCAAAATTTTAATGTATTTTGACAAAATATATGATTTTAAATGTGGGTCAAATAATTAATTTTTTGCTGCAGTTCGTGAAAGTTTTCTTCTAATCATTAAACAAATTTATGCTTAAAGCTGAATATTCGTTTGGCAAACAAAATTAAAGATTATTGTGCTCTTAAGTTGCCAAATTTTATTTATTTCGATGCCTAAGTCTTCGTAGTCGACATCAATTTGTTGCTCTTGCTAAAATAAATTCTATGGTTTTTTATAGCCTGAATATGAATTAATTTATTAAATTCATTATTCAGCAAAAATTCATAGCTTTTTCAATAGATTCATATACAGATGGGTTAGTTGACAACATTTTGTTAGAAATTATTATTTCTTTTTATAGCATTCATTGCAGAGTTCTTTGCTGGAGTAAATATATGCATGAACACCTAAGATGTGGTTGGAATAGAATTCATAGCGAAAATATTTTTTTAAAGTTATTTTCTGTACAAAATCCTTATTTTTAATTACACGAGGAGTTTTTAGTATTTGCTTTCATTTCTTATGAAGCGAAAAAATATTTATTTTTTTTCTGAAATTTGTCTTACATCTTTCAGATTCTAGAAATTGGAAAAAAGAAAATTAAATATTAGCTTTGCCTGAAATTTATTTCTCAAGTTATGTCGCTCTAGATAATAGTCGAAGTAGGAATTCTGTTTTTTTTTTGTTTTTATCAAACTAAAAAATTGAGAACAAAATATATAAATTTGTGCTATTCTAAAAATAAAATCAAATGAAAAGAAAAGAAAAGAAACACATGTAACAGTGCTATTTTCAGCCGTAACGAATATAAAATTACCTTTCACCATTGTCAAAACGGAGTCATACAGACTCTACTTGACTGTTTGCGTGCAGCGAACTACTACGGTAACCAACCTTTCACCATCATTAATAATATAAGACATTCTGCCTAATTATTTCCGACGTCATCTTTGATTTTGCAATTGTTTATTTAAATAAATCCTTAATTCTATAATTAAAAAGTTCTTTAGTTAAGAATCCACTATTGGCATAATTTTTTTTATACCCGCCACCAAAAAAATGGTGGGGGTATATTCATTTTGTCATTCCGTTTGTAACACATCGAAATATCCATTTTAGACCCCATAAAGTATATATATTCTGAATCGGGGTTTGATTTTATGACGATCTAGCTATGTCCGTCCGTCTGTCCGTCTGTCCGTCTGTTGAAAGCACGATAGAGGTCGCACCGAAAAAGCTAGGGGGTTAAATTTTGCCAGAATCTTTCTTATAGACAAGGTTTGCTTGGTACTGAAAATGGGCTAAATCGGAATATTAGGAAGAGAGTTATAGCTCGAAAAGCAAGAGTAGGTCGAAAAAACCGTGTCCTTCGAACATCGAATAAAATGGAATTGTGTCCAAACGCCTTAACGTAGACTCATGAAACTTCGAATATGTATTTCCTGAGTAAAGACAATATTTTCCCCCGAAAATTGTCTAAATCTATGCATTAGGAGAGGAGGTATCGATCAAAATGTACGAAAATTTATACCGCACAGTGTATTTTTCGGTATATTTAAAAACAAAAACGTCATAAAAGCAACAAAATTGGATGTACGACTCTGAAATTTTGCACACTTTGCTTTTTGGTGACGCGCTTTCTTGTAACGGCAAATCAATGTGCCACGCTCACTTTTACGCCCACCTCCCATATAACGTTTTAACTAAAATTCATATAATTTCTCTATTAATAAAGATTTTGGAATAATAAAGGCCTATATTGAAACACCTCAGCTGTACTCATTCGCAAAAATAACTTTGACACGCTTACTATAACGCCCACTTTTCACGTATCTACCGTTAATGAATTTTAAAAGCTCATAAAACCGCTAAAATTAGAGGTATGATGATAAATTTTGCTACGTCTATCCCCCTAGGCAATGTAATTACTGTGCCAGAAAATTAAGGTGCCACGCCCACTTTTACGCCCACCTCCCATATAACGTTTTACCCAAAATTCATATAATTTCTCTATTAATAAAGATTTTGGAATTATAAGGGGCTATATTGAAACACCTAAGTTGTACTCATTCGCAAAAATAACTTTGACACGCCTACTATAACGCCCACTTTTCACGTTATCTACCGTTAATGAAATTTAAAAGCTCATAAAACCGCCAAAATTCGAGGTATGATGATCAAATTTGCTACGTATATCCCCCTAGGCAATGTAATTACTGTGCCAGAAAATTAAGGTGCCACGCCCACTTTTACGCCCACCTCCCATATAACGTTTTACCTAAAATTCATATAATTTCTCTATTAATATAGATTTTGGAATAATAAAGGGCTATATTAAAACACCTAAGTTGTACTCATTCGCAAAAATAACTTTGACACGCCTACTATAACGCCCACTTTTCAAGTTATCTACCGTTAATGAAATTTAAAAGCTCATAAAACCGTTAAAATTAGAGGTATGACGATCAAATTTGCTACGTATATCCTTCTAATCAATGTAATTGTTGTGCCAAAAAGTTTAGTTGACACGCCCACTTTAACGCCTACCTCCCATATAACGGTTTATCTTAAATTCATGTAATTTCTCTATTGACAAAGTTTTTGGGAAAATAAAGGACTATATTGAAATATTTAAGTTGTATTTATTAGCAGAAACTCTATTGACACGCCTACTTTAACGCCCACTTTCATTGAAAGACTACATTGACAAAAGCATTTTAGTAGCATATCGAAGTTATAAAGGGTGGTTAAATTTTAAGGGCTGATGTTGTTTTTAAATAAAACACAAATTATTTAAGAAATTATTATCATTTCTTTTTATAATGATAATATTTGTATGGTTCAATTATGCATTTAACAAAATATCGGCCAAATGGCCCCGCCCCCATCCTTGGCGCCACTCCTCTATCTGATGGTCCAAATTTTCAATGACAATGTTGATGGTCAATTGTTGGGCATGATGATGAGTAGAGGTTGACTGCTCTTTTGCCACACTATCGCAAAAACCAGCAGTGGTTCCCATTCAATGAACTAAGAAGGCATTCACAGACTTTCTAAAATTGGCCCTTACAATTAAGCCAACATTTACAAAGAAAGTGATACATATTTTTATATTATTATCACACGGTGATTCAAAATATACATTCTCAGCATTTTGCTAAAACGGGAAATTTATTAGTAAGATTTTGATTTTTAAACTGCTATAACATTTTGCTTTTAAAAGATTTTCAAACGAAATAAGTTTTGTATAATTTTAAAATTTGTTAGCCATTAGTACATGAATATAAATTGTTTATGATGTTTAGAGATAATTTTTTTTTACTTATGTCAAAATTTTCCTAAATTCCCATTTTTAATAGAGCATAACTTCAGGAGAACATAAGATAACAAATATAAATTAGCACTATTTCGTAGATAAAACTTTCCTCTTAAATTCATGTAAATTCTCTATGAATAAAGATTTTGGAATACTAAAGGACTATATTGAAATATCTAAGTTATGTTTATTAGCAGAAACTTTATTGACACGCGTATTTTAACGGCCACTTTCATTGAAAGACTAAATTTACGAAAACATTTTACTAGCATACCGAAGTTATAATGGATGGTTTAATTTTAAGGGACTATGTTGATTTTGAATAAAATTATTATGAAATTATTATCATTTATTTTTATAATGATAATATTTGTATGCTTCAATTATGTATGGAACAAAATATCGGCCAAATGGCCCCCCCCAACCTAGGCGGCACACCTCGATCCGATAGTCCATATTTTCAATGACACTGTTGATGCTCAATTGTTGGGCACGTTGATGAGTCGAGGTTGCTTGCTCTTTTGCCACGTTACCGTGAAAAAATGCAATGTTTCCCATTCAACGAACTAAGATGGCATTCACAGATGTTTTCACATTTCATACAGACCTGCTTTGCAGACATTTAAATATTTTTTACAATTCTCACGATTGTGGACGAATTCGAACGATTTTGTTGACCAAAATAATCACAAACTGCACAAAATGCATTTTGATTTGAACGCCCATTTTTATAAAAATCTTTAATATTTAAAAGCGTCTCTCGATTGCGTATCTTTCCACGGTTCAAATTGAGTTATTCTGAGATTGAGAAATGTCAAATGAAATGCAAGAAAAAAGTTGAAGTTTAGGTGTGGTTCACCTTCAACATGGGCCCTTAAAATTTGACCACCCTCTACAAAGAAAGTGATACATATTTTATTATAAAGAGACTATTCTATAGCGATTGACAAAATAATAAATATTGTGCTTTAAATGTACACAAAATTGGTGGTGGGTATAAAAGATTCGGCACAGCCGAATATAGTGCTCTTACTTGTTCCTATTAAATTAAACATTGTTGAACATTCATCCACTTCTATCACATTTGTTTTTAAATACCAGACCAAACACTGTTAATGAGTCATACCTCCTCAGTCACTTGGTATAAGTAGTGTCTAGTAGTATATTTGTAAAAGTAATTCATTAATATATAACTTTATTTTTTTTGCTATATATGTAAATGCGTACAGAAATTCATACATAGATAAATGCATACAAACATAAACATATATATGTGTATACAATTTTTACACAACTTTAAATTCAGTTTTTATTTTGCGGTAATAGTTTAAGTTCTGTTAAACGTCAACGTTTAAGAATTTTGTTTATTATTTTAATGTCAGACAGAAACCACAATGACTTTCTTAAGGTCGTTAAGTCTGTCTGTAAATGTGTAATTGATTCAACCAGGAAAATTGTTACAAAATGGCAACAGTATTTGCAAATTTAAAATTGGAAAACAAAGAAATAATAAATGATATTTTAAATCGAGTATAGAATTCCATGTAGGTTTGGAATTCATAATAAATAAAAATAAAATTTATTCACTACATTAAGAAAGCGTTTGTTTTGCTAAAGCATAGCAAGATATTTATTTGCACAGCTTATTAATGCTGTGAAAAGAAAGAAAGAAAAAGAACAAACTATGATTAACCAGTAGTGTGCTCGATGAATGGATGTTTCCATATTAACGAATTATAGAAATCAAGGTTAATGAACTTTTTTAAAATATAGTTTCATTCATTCTGACATTTTGTTTATATATAAATATTTCCTTTGATACTACCAGGCATGTCATGGGGATAAATTGCGTTCGCAAGTGAAGTTATACAAAGTTATATGCTAAGTGGAATTCCTATAGATATTTTTCTTAACATTATGTACATAAAATGCAATGGGATTAATAGGGTTCCAAGTTATTTAGAGCATACCATCTTACAAGAAAAAATAATTGCGACATGCACGTAGTATTTTTGCAAGGTAATTTGAAAACAATATTTTTTTTCTGTTTATTGTTTGTTTGTTTTTCGATGTTTTTGCGTTAACGAGACTATAATATTTCTTTAAGGGCCATTCATCTTCATTACCACTCTCTAGTAATTTCACATCACCTAAATGAGGAAATCTAATATAAGAAAATTAAAGCTTGCCAAGTGTAGAGGTTGCTTATTTAAATATTTTATAAGGTCATCAAAAAAGAAAAACATTACAGTAGGTTTACATGATGAATTTTATGACGTCCAATTTTGGATGTCATTTTTTGTTTGGTAGCAAGCGGTATAGAGAAGAAAGGGGGTAGAAAAATAGACATGGTTTCTGTTTTCATGGTTTTTTTTTTGACACTTCGCTTTACACTTTTTTCTCTTCTTTCTGTTACGTTTTATTTTTATATTCTCATCAACTGGACTGTGCTTTTTGACTGATAAAAAAAAATATTAAACAGTAATAAGTTTTTTCGATATTCAAAATAAAGAAAATAAAAAATATTAAAAATATAAATTTAATAGTCTACAATACAAATTAGAAATTAGACGTCCAAAACAAACCATCGTATAAATTTGAGTAGTTTTTGGTAACAATTTCAAGAGGGAATTAAGAAAATTGGACGTCATAAAATTCATCGTGTAATTTGGGTGTTAGTCATATATAGAAACAAATGGTTTTAAAAATATTAAAGAAAAGATAAAGCAGCCATTAACAGAAATATTGAGCCTTAACAGCGAAAACACATAACTGAATTTTTTTTTTCAAATTGATTTTTTTTGATGCAGAATTGATTTCCAAACCTCAATACTTCGTCAAAAGTACAAGCCATTCAATTTTAAAGTATATGACACCCACCTTACTGTGTAACCGCAAAAAACCTTAACTTAGGCCCATACCTAAACAAGAGCGTTGAGCGTCAAGCGTTGCAATTTTGCATGTATTTTGTTATTGTAACAAAAATAAAACACATGTAAAACTCCAACGCTTGACGGTCAACGCTCTTGTTTAGGTATGGGGGTTATATAAAGTTGAGAGTATAAAAAACTATTGTTGAAAGTATAAAAAAATTGTTTTTGCCACCCGCCATGATTAAAGAATAAATCAAATATTTACATTTAATATTAAATCTATATATATAAAAGTGAAACTCTGTGTGTGTGTGTGTGTGTGTGTGTGTGTGTGTGTGTTAGCTATAGACTCTGAAACTGTAAAACCGATCGGGCTCAAACTTTGGTAAGTTGTTGTACACATACCGGGGAGTGTTTATGGATGAAAAAAAGTGGGCGGGGCCACGCCCATAAAAAATTACTTATCAGTTTTAGCTACTTGCACTTGACCGATTTTCTGAAACTTTGCACACATATCGAGCTCTGATGACTAAATAATTTCGTAATAAAAAAAGTGGGCGGGGCCACGCCCATAAAAAATTTTTAATTTTGAGGTACTTGCAATGGACGGATTTTACTGAAACTTTGCACACATATTGGGCTGTCATGACTTTATAATTTTGTGAATAGAAAAGTGGGCAGGGCCACGCCCATAAAAAAAAAGTTATAAGTTTGAGGTACTTGCACTGGACCGATTTTTCTAAAACTTTGCACACACACTAAGCTGTCATGACTTTATAATTTCGTGATTAGAAAAGTGGACAGTGCCACGCCCATAAAAAAAGTTATCATTTTGAGGTATTTGCACTCGACCGATTTTTCTGAAACTTTGCACACATATTGAGCTGTCATGACTTTATAATTTCGTGATTGAAAAAGTGGGCGGGGCCACGCCCATAAAAAATTAGTTATCAGTTTTAGCTACTTGCACTGGACCGAATTTTCTGAAACTTTGCAAACATACTGAGCTGTCATGACTTTACACTTTCATCATTAGAAAAGTGGGCAGTGCCACGCCCATTAAAAAAAGGTATCATTTTGAGGTACTTGCACTAAACAGATTTTTCTGAAACTTTGCACACATATTGAGTTGTCATGACTATACAGTTTCGTAATTAGAAAAGTGGGCAGTGCCACCCTAATAAAGAAAAAGTTATAGTTTTTAGCCTTGCACTTGATATTCGATTAAAATTTAGAATGCGATTAAAATTCATGAAGGGGCGTAGCAACGCGCGCCGGGCTTTTCTAGTACACATATAAAATTCAGTTTAAGATAATGGAAATCTTCACCATCCTTATTCATTGCTTTCATTATTATCAATTAGATCTAGCTTTATGAGAAGAGATCGTAGTAATATATTATCTTTTTGAACTAAAAGTTTTTCCGATTTTCTCTTAGATTTTCCGATTTGCTCTTAGTTTCATCTTTGTGGCCAATTTTTTTCTTTCTGGCGTTGATCTCTTGCACGTCTATCCCATTTGCACAAAAAACACAAAACAAAAATCGGTGGCTTCACGCAAAGAAAAACCATGGTTACGACATGATCACGACGGTCATATTATTTTTTCTAAAACAATATTTGGTTGTCGAAAACAAGTAATAGTTATTTTTGTTTCATTTCATCATATATTTTGTCACGATAATCAAGCATTTGTTTGAATTGTATCATTTAATGATTACTTTTCGTAAAAATTTCAAAATGGTTATCATTTAAAAATAGTATGAATTCAAAAAATTAATTTGACAAAAACAATATTATATTCAAAAGCATTATAAATTAAAAATAATCATTAAATAATAAGTGAGACAACAGTATGATTACAAAATAATCAAGCTATGATTTTTTTTAATAATAATTTGATTTCAATTGTTCTTCTTCTTGCTATTATTATTATTTTAAAAGTTTGAGATGTCAAAAAAAGGAAAAAAAATTTTGAAAAATTAAAGAAAATTTTAAAATAAACGAGAAAATGTAAAAAAATATTGGTAAAAAATTGCAATTAAATTGGTAAGTACAATAAATATGTGTATGTTACAGCAAAAGACAATAATTTGCCGTAAAAAAGCAAAGATTGTCGATTTTAATTGTAGTCATATATATGATTATTGATTGATGCTTAAATTAAACATAATAATGATAACTGGTAACCATTATTATTTTAAACATAATCATACAATTCAATCATGGTATGTTGCTCTTCGATTATGGTTACCACAACCATATTTTTTCTTTGCGTGTTGGAGCTAGGTTAGGTTAGGTTAGGTAGAACAGGCAGCTGTTGTGCAGCTCACTTGGGTCCATTATATTGATTCCTTTGTGATACCTAATAAGAAAAGTAAGAATAGAATAGAAAGGAAGCAGACAAGTCCAGAGTCTCCGGCGGGAATCGAACCCGCAACCCTCTACTAGCAGAACAGCACACTGCTGACTAGTCCATCGGGGCACTCGGAGCTAAAGTTTAGATTTGTTTTCTTGCTCTTTTTCATTATGGTAAAACAGCTAAAGTCATACTTAACCCAGAATAGCTTCGTAAATAAAATGCTGGCCAATGTCACTATAAAAGCATCTATAAAAGTTAAAGTTCAATTCCAATTTTCTCAAAAGTCAATATTTTGACATTGGTCCTTTTAGCTCCAAGCCACAGAAATGTTTCATGTGTATTGTGGATATTTAATTTTAATGTGTAATTATTTTATATCTGCGTCTTTTTATTTCATGTTTGTTGCATGTGCCAGTGGAATCGATGAATATAATTTGCCATTGTGAGGTAAATCGGCTTTTTTGGAAGGATCCATTGTTCAGACTTTCCAGTGAAATTCAGTTATTTTAAACGTCGGTCGCCACCATCAGAAAAAACACTAAATCGCTGTTTTTTATGAAATAGACCAGAAAGTCTTCTTGAATATTTCAAACATTGAGACTTAACGTAATGAAGCTGAACCTTTCGTAGATGTTAACGTGAATTATGTTTTGAATGGTTTTACGTTAAATAGACTGGAATCCGTCTCCGATTTCGAAATCTTATTAGATGCTTAATTGAATTTTATTAATTTTTTTATTTAACTGTTAATGAATCACGTGCAGTCCTTGGATTTATAAAACGTTGGGCGAAAGAGTTTACAAGATCCGTATATAACAATTCAATTGTATATTTTTCTTGTCAGGCCTATTCTTGGGAATGGTTCAATAATTTGGGATCCAACTTACAATGTTTACATTTATAGCATTGAATATGTGCAAAAACAGTTCCTGTTATTTTGTCTTCGTGGCTTACAATGGAATTCGTTAAACCTGCCGCCTTATTCTAGTAGACTTGCACTTGCCAATTTGAAAAAGTCGAAGAAGAATGCTAAATGTTACGATTGCTTTGTAGTCTGTAAGAATCATGAATCCATAGATTTAAATAAATAAATAATTAAAAAAAATTAATATTAATCAAATTTAATTGTTGTAATCTTGATGCAAAAAGTTGAGACATTGATTGTGAGAGTCCCAAATCTCGAAAAAATCATTACAAAAAACTTTAAAATATCGGGGTAAAAAACATTTTCTTGTTAGTAAAAAAATGTATATACATATTCAATTTCCTACCAAATATTGCGTTTCAGTTTTAGCTGTTAAGTCTATTTATGTTAATAGAATAGGTGTCTCTACTTGATTGTTAATAAAATCAACATTTAATAACCGATTTATATGATTTATTGCTTATTTTATTCCTAGTATTTGTAACTTTCTGAAAATTTTTAAAAATTGAACATTTTTTCCCTAATATTTTTTAATGACGTTTTGGAGACAAAGAAATGGTACTCATCTTGCATGAAAATAAAATATTATTGCCACTTTTTTCTAAAGAACTCCTAAACACTTGAAAATATAAAAACTATATTTGGCTTACTGACTAAAGAATATGTTGTTTTCCATTTGCTGGTATTTTAATCAAAAGCGGAATAATGATTCTCAACTTATAATAAAATCTGTTAGCATACCCACTTTATTCCGGGCGATATATTTGGCATGCCCAGATAAAAGAATTTAAGCCAAAGCTCTTAGCGCTTTTAAGTCGTTATAGTCCACATATTTCGGTTTAAGTGCGAGAAACCCTTTTTGTCTTTTGCAGACCAATGTTATCAATAGCAACTAAGCTTTAGTTTTGCCACCAGTTGTAAAATAAGTTATTCCAGAGGTTAACTGGAAACTAAAAGCTGAAATTTTTCCTGTAAAGTTGTAGTGCAGTGGAAAATGTGAATATTTTTTATTTTGTATACAAATTGTATTTTTTAAATTGAATCAAAAGTTAAAAATTTATTAATACTATTTTATAAGTACAAGAAATAAAATAAATTGAGTGAATGGACTGCCAATTTCTTGCAATAAAATTTTATATTTAAAACTTTTTTAATACAAACTTAACACACAATAAAATTGTTAGAAATATTTTACAAAATATCTCTTGAAACAAAAAATAAATAAAGAAATATATAAAGAATGAGTAAATTAGAGTAGAAAAAAACTATATTTTTAACACGATTTATTTTGTTTCAAACAAACTTGCTCTAAATACAAACAACCTGTTACTGTTTTTCTTTTAATGTTAAATTTTCTAAAACTACAACTTCTATAAACAAAAAAAAAAAAAAAAATAAAATAAAATACTTGTTATGCTGATGAGGGCGTAGTTGAAATTGCACTAGTCAATTGCTGACAGGCTAAATGCTGTTAGATTTTTTTCTGTTCAATGACGTAAACAGCATTTTAGCTTGAGTACTAAATCAACAAAACCACTACAAATTCCTAACATTAGTTATGCGAATACTACAAGTATATGTACAAGTCTTTTCAAATACTTGATTTCACTTTTAAATCAAAAATTTAAAAAGAAAAACAAATATTTCAAGTTATTAGAAGCGTGCAGGTTTGAACAATTGAAAAAATGCTTATTTTTCTATATGCTGAAATTTTGTACCTGAGTTTTGATTTAATTTTAATACCATAATTTCCAGTTTGAGTCTCAATGCAGCCGGTCGAGCTGAAGAGAAACTTAAGCAAGAAGTGTTTTAATAAAAGTTTATTATTTATTTTCTACTTTTTGAACATATCTCTTTCTTTATTTGTCAGCTGTTTTCAGAACAAGTATGAATTTTGTTCGTTCACACATATGTACATACTACTAGAATTCAATAAATATTTTAAATCATGTTTTCAAGGACCGTAGACATAAATTAGAATCCATAGAAGTACAGTGAAGTCAAACTGCAATAGTGCCATTGCATAGATATGAGAAAATTGATTTAATGAATTTATAGGAAGTCATCTTATATCATTTTGTCATAATATGTTGAATTATTAAAATCGCTAAAAGATATTATTTCTTATTTTTAATAACCATTAATGGTAGGCCAAAAGTCATAGTTGGGTTTAAAAATTTTGCAAAGGTTTCCATCTTTACAATGACGGGCTTGCTTAAGATAATTTTCATAACGTTTTTAAAAATCTGTGACTGTAGCGCTCGAATTTCTACAACAATACTAATTCTCAGTTTAAGGATTATCTCAAGTTAATTCACATATACTCGTTCTATCAGATAACCCCAAAGAAAAAAGTCGGGTGCTGACAAATTAGGCGAACGCGTTGGCAAATAAGTTTTTGAATTATTGGGAATAATTCGCTTTTCAAAAGTGCCATTGTGCTTCTACAACCATATCTCAGGGCTATTTTCAAGAGTAAGACTTGGATTAAATTAGATTGAAAAAGAGGGACATTAAAAGCCCAAATCCATCGACAGATATACACATATGACCATTTGGCATATTGTGCGCTTTATACGAACAAAGTTTTTCTAATAAAAACCGTTATTACGATTCCGTTAATACATGGACTAGATCAAAAACCCAGTTGCCCCAATCTTATCACTAAGGTATTTAAAGTTCGGCATAATATCCACGTTCAGCGAAGGATATTGAAAAAGGTAGTGTTCCAGATGAATTCAAATCTTCGTGTTAACTGTTATCATACTAATTAATCTACATAGTGTTGGCCTTCTCCGATTTGAAATCATCTTTGATTTGTCACAATTTTGATTATAATATTCAAAATTATTCCATTTTAGATAATTTGTAGTCTTCTTTGTATCCGTTTGTTCCGTGATCCTTATTATCTCTAAATTTTTACAAATTCCATAAAAGCTTATCTCGTTCTTGCATTTCAGCACATTACAAGATTCCACCTGTAAAAATACGAATTGGAGTATCGTTATAAGTCTCCTTTACCCTGTTAATGTCTTCTTAAATTGTCAACATTTTAGCCTGGAAAACAGTATTGCAAGCTGGCAGATGGAAGTACTTACGCAAATCTCTTACGGTGCCATGTTAGCGGTACCGATTAACTAAGCAACAAATCATTGTTTTTGAGAGTGAAACTTATATGTAAAAGTATTGACCATATATTCTTATAGCCGTATTCATAAAAAATATTTTAGGTTTATTAAAGGCTTATTTGACAGATGTTGTAGAAAAATTTGTCAAATATGCCTTCAATCAAGGCATATCCATAAGGTACTCGTATGCAATCAGCTGACTGTTTTTTTTTATATACATTTTATAAGGCATATTCATACAGGTATATGCAACGGCGAATTGATACAACAAAGCAAATTTTTAGGGGATTTTTTCTTTCAAGGCCAGTTTGTATAACAAGTATGGAAAAGTTGTTTTTATATGTTTAATTCAATAAATTTTATTAAAAAAAGGATATGTGTTTGTGAAGCACATTATAAATGGTACAAGAACAACAAATATACATAAATTTGGTAAATTTATTATCATAAAAAGCACAATTAAGTTCAATGCTTAATTCGGAATCCAAAATCTAATTTTCCATTCCTTCATTAATAAATAGAATAAAGGAGAATTCAACAAATTTAGACATTGTGTTTCCCCATCATCATGTGCTGATAATTTTACCTGTATGAATTCGCTTTGAGCGTTGCCAACTTTTTTTAAAAGTCATGCCTGCAGTTGTCAAACTTAATTTTTTAAATTTAATTATACAACAAATAATTCGCAATTTCAGTTGGTTTAAAACATTTTAAAAAATACAAAATCGTGAATAAAAAGTTTTCGCTTTAAAATTTTTTAAAAATTAATCAAATTTAAGAAGAAAATAAAAAAAATTGTTTGACATATGCCGGCATATATACAAAAACAAAATACATGTGTTTTTTATTGTTGTGTTTGTTGCCGCGATGCATATACCTTATGGATATGCCTTGCCTTCAATAAACCTAAAATATTTTTTATGTATACGGCCTTTAGCGTTTAAACAATTGAAACAATAAGTTCTATTCATTTGATTACTTGTTCAGTTCTGAATCTCTTCATTATTTTTTCTAAAAAAATTATAAAAAATATATAAACTACAAAGTCATTGAATTTTTTAATCCCATGATGACTTTTAGCACACACTGTATGCTGTGTGCTTTGCACTGCATAGATAATGGTGTTATATTTTGCCTCGCATAGTATGCACCTTATTTTAGGTTAAAAGGTTAAAGCAAGGCAAGTTTGTTCATCAGGTAGACTTGATTCATCAGCTGATTATTTTTCTTCACTTATTTCAGCTGTTAAAGTTAACAGACGAAAACAATTTTTTCTCTCCTCTCATTTACTTCAGATGTCAAAATTCATGCCTTAAAACATAAACCAAAATAATCTCTCCGAATCGCGGTTAACGGATGAATAAATAAGCCTCAATTTCAACAAAATTAATTTCATAAAATAAATTTTTAAGTTTGATTTTAAAACTGACAAGTTTTTAGTGATTTATTTTTGTAGAAATAAAATCAATATTTGTTCCAAGAAAAACGTTCAAAATGATTACAACATTTGACTTTTTCCCCACCCGCCTTAATCATGTTGTTTTGAACAAATATTGCATTTGTTGTTATTGCTGCTTATGAAAAATTCAATAAAAATGCAATTGTTGTTATTATGAATTTATTTATATTATTTTTTTACCTTTACATGCATATCCCAGCAAAAAATCAATCGTATGTTACATTAAGAACAAACTGTCAAATAACGCATGCAGCATATTTCTGGTGGCTAATCTGCATTAGCAATTGCCTTACAATAAACATTAACGGCCTTATTCATAACAAAAAGTTGGCAAAAAGTTAGCATAAAGTTTATTCATAACACACATGCCAAACTCTGGCTAACGATTTGCTAAACTCTTGTTAACGAGCTGCCAAGCGTTTGCCGACTTGTGAAAAACAGCTGTTCTGTGACAAAAAAAAATTATACAGAAAAAAAAGTTTTGTGTACGAAAAATATATTGTTCGTTTATTTTTTTACTTTATTTTAAATTTTTAAAAATTGTTAGTCTGTATGGAAAAACAACAAAATGTCAAAATCAGAAATGATATACAAAAAATGGTTGCATTTTTGAGAAGTATTATGCAATTTCAGAGTTGATTTTTGAAAAGTTGGCAGACGTATAAAAGTTTGTTATGAATAAACTCTGTGCCAACGAGCTGCCAAGCTTAATCGGCATTTTAGTTATCAGCTCGTTGTGCGTAGTGTATAAACTGTGGCTAACTTTTCATTATGAATAAGGCCGTAAGTGATGTAAGAAGTTATACAATTTTTTTATAATTAAATTAAAGAAATATTTAATTATTTTAGTCTTAAAGTAAATTTACCTATTTGCTAATATGTAGTTGGGAATCACCTGTTTAAAACTTAACTCTTGACTCGATAAAATGTTTGGTTTATTTAATGCTGGGATCTAATTGTGCGGTTTTAGTTTATGTTTTTTAAATTGTTTTCTTGCGATACGTTTTTTAACTTGTATGTAAAGTGGTCTAAATTGAGTTTATTTGTTAGACTATTTTGAGCACTAAAGAGTGTAAGAGGTGTTATATATTTCAATGAATTTACGAGTGGCTTAACTATCGAATGTATCTAGATATTATGAGCAAATATCTGCATAATTGTAAAAAGTAAAACTATGTACATGTTTTTTTTCTATTATTGCTATTTCAGCTGCTGTTGTTGGTTTTTTGTAGTTGTTGTTGGTGGTTGTGGTATAAAAGCATACAACTCTTTCATTTTCTTTTAAGTCCGTTGTTTCACAGAGTCTTGTGCAAGTGCAATTTCATTCTATTTAAGACTTTTTTCTTTCTTTTCTTTATTTTTTAACTTGTTTGCTGATTGTTTAAAATATCGAAAATTTTAATTTCTTAAAAATTTCCAATTTGTTGTGTAACTTTTTTTTTATTATATTTATATAATATTGAGTTTTGACAGTGCACATTGTTTTTGTTGAATAAAAGAACTAAAGACAAAACGAACGATTTACTAAAACAAAAGATTGGTGAATTAACGAACAAAAAAAAAACATTAAAAGAACTTTTGGTGCATAATTAAGTGATTGTTAAAAATATACAAAAGTCAGCAACTAAAAAAGACTGTCGTAGATTTAAATGGAAAACTTTTTACATAAATAAACTTTTTTTAAATTTAAGCAAAATATAAACAAAATAATGTATAAACTGGTAAGTATTTTGTTCAAGTTGTTAAAAATTCAATTCAATTGTTTTTTAAATGATTTTATTATAAATTTAACGACAATGGATTAAAAGTTATATTTTCTATAATTACAAAGAACAGTGGGTTACAAAAGTATGTGCAGTTGACTCGCGGTAACAAAAACACTGCCTTAGGTGAACACCGGATAAGATGAACATAATTTTTTTTACACTGACTACTCTGCAGCGTGAACACAGTGAGAAAGCCTTATAACGTAAACAAATTTGTCGGTTATCCAAATCGTTTTCATAAAAAGGGGTGTCCCCGTCAATTATTGCTCAGGTTTAGTTTAGTAAGCGCTGCTGATTTAGCATGTCCTAATCTAAAGTTTTTCGTGAAAAAATGTCACAAAAACTACCAAAATTCTAAAGTTAAACTTCTTGTGATTGGAAAGGCAAAAAGTCCTCGCTCTTTTACAAATTTTGAATCTTCTGTGGACTACAATTGCTCACAATCGTAATGGATGACAGCTGCCATTTTTAAAAATTGGCTTAACCATTAATGGACGCTATTGGCTATTTAAATTCAAGAGCGAAAAAATTTTTTCAGCTATTAAAATTTAAAAATTAAAAGATAATCCCAAAGTAACACATTTTTTAATTAACCTTAACGTATTTTTTTTTCTTTAAATAACAATCCAAAACACAAAAGAATATATGAATTTGAGTTAAAATACATACATGTCTTATTTATTTGGAAATTTTAAAGAACGATGGTGGAGTCAACATGTACAACTTCGCAAACGTGAACACGCTCAGTTTTTAATAGTTCACGTTACCGCGAGTCTACTGTATATCATAGTTAACGGAGTTTTAACGAAGATTTCATTGTGCTGTTTTGCTTCAACAACACCAGTGTTGACAATGTTTTATATGTGTAAAATAACCATTCAATGTGAAACACCAATATACATATACCGTGAACTCGCGCAAATATAAACTAATAAAAACTAAGCCAGTTCATTTTTGCCAATGGTATCAAATTTCCATTTTATTTATTTATTTATTTAATTCACAGTTTTTTAAGCCATTAAGGCCAATAAACCAGCATAACAAAAAAAGGGATAAAACTTCTTAATTTATTTTTTTTTTGTTTACTGCATTTAAAACAATTTATGAAGAAATCTGTGAGTTTCTCTTGCTGTTTCTTTTGTTTAATCACCTATCAAACGGCCCACTGAGTGAACTCAAATCTCGTTGACCAACCATTTCAATTTTGGCCCATTCTATTGCTTAATGAAAATTTTTTTTTAAACCACTACATTTTCATGGGATAGCTCTTCTTTTTTTTGTTCGCGTTTTGATCTGTATAATTCCGCATTTGGCGTTTTCTTTTGTCCTGATTTGCTTGCTAACAGTAATCTTTTTGTCTCTCATATTTAAAACCATCGATATAGTTAATGTATTTTCCATTCTTGGATACATATTCTTGGAGGTCGCACAGCTCTTTGTGTTTCAAATTCGGTAGATGTATTGTCAACATATTTAATAAATAATAATTTCATCAGAAATTTATTTGCTCAGTTAGTAACACTTGCATCTCCGCATAATTGTTATTAAATTTCTAGTTCCTTTTCTAAATGCTAATTTATGAAATTTTCACGTTAAATTTACATTTAAAAAAATTATTATGGAATTAAAACGACAGCTGAAAATAATTTAACAGCTAGAGAAATACCCGAATTTTTCGCAGTTTAATCAATTATTAATAATGATAATATTGAATGGATTTTTTATCCATAAATAAATGAAGGCTTTATAATGCAAAGCCATTTATCGGTCCGAAAAAATTATTCCTTTCATTAGCGGCAAGTTGTAATAATGGCCCTTAGATTTTAAACTGTGTTAACAAAATTTTCTTAAAAAATATATTAAATTGTTGTTCAGAGCTTTTACTCTACTCTAAAGTAGTCAATGGAAGAAAATAAAGTTTTAAAATTTTGGGGTGTTTACTGTTTTCATCTGAATTCCAAAGTCGGGAATTAAATGTGCAATAAAGGGATGTAGATAAAAGATATGTTTAAAACAAAATATGAATACAAAAAATTTAAAGGTTTTATGATTTAGATTTTTATTCAAATAATTTTGTTTTTTAGATTTTTTAAATATATTGGACCTACTCAAGACGAATTCATATCAGGTAATAACAACAACAAACACAAAAACGCCCGGACAATGTCAAAACACATAACATCACCTGATGTGAATTTGCCTTGGACCTACTTTTTTATGATAAATATTGTACAGTTTAGATTTGTTTTATTTTTCTTAAATTTTAAGAATTTTGGGAATCCCCGAATAAAAAATTTACCATTTCTTAGTTATAGTCTTTGATTTAGCAAAAAGTTTAGATATAAATAAAAAAAAAATCCTTCTTTAGAGAATGGAAATTTTTTTATAATTATGAAATTAATCCTTAATACATTTTTAAAATATTTCAATCGAGTTGTGATTATACACCGAACATGTTTTTTGTTGAACAAAAAACTTATCTCGTTTACGTGATTTTCTACCTTGATAAAAATATATACTAGCAACTGTCTCAGTCTTTTAATAATGCAATAAAAAGTATGTATGTATGTATGTACGAATGAATGTATGTGCGAATGTATATATGTATGCATGCATGTATGAACATTACAAGTTATAGAATAAAATAAAAACTTAAATGCCTCTGGTATATTTCTTACTATTGTTGTTATTATTTTATATAATGTTAACAATTTGAATTATATTAATTGATATGACTATAAAGTAAAGCTAAAATAGATTAAAAATTAATAATTATAAACACCTTGAACTACTTTTATGTTACTCCACCCAAAAATATCTACACATGTCCGTATTTTAGGCAATTACTACACAGTACCGTATGTTTACAATACTAGAGAAATTATAATAAATAGAGAAATCAAAAAATAAAATGATTACCAAATAAAATTTTTTTTAACAAAAAATAATTTAAAAAAATTATTAATAATATAAATTATAAAAGCTGTGTAAATAGTGGGAGATATTTTAGCGATTAAGGTTTAAAAGAGGTGAAAAATGAAAATTGCAAAAGTTAATAAAATATTAATTTTTGGCATTAAATTAATGCCTGTCATTTAGTTTTTCAGGATTATTTTATTTAAATTGCCCTCATTTACGTCGTAGGTTGTTCATACGTGAACTCCAAATACCTGTATGAATATGCCTCGGCTGTAATGTTATTTTCCAGCGCTAGAATTGTGACTGGTTTGTCCTTGTACGAAAACTTTTACATGTCAGCCAATTGTTCTATTTTGTAATGTCGGTAATAATCGCACAGGCCTTTCCTCCATTAAATGATACAGGCCCAATTGTTGACAACGGCGACGAATTTACATATTTTTTTGTTTCGCACCCTTCGTAAACGGGTTGGCGGAATAATATTTAAAAAAGTGAAATGGTGCAAAATTTGATGAAAACAGTTTAAATAGCCTGTTTGGTAGATCGATTAGGATGACAATAAAATTAAACTCATTTCTCACACTGTACACTTACCTTACTGAACATTTTTGGCATTGAACATTGGCATTTCCAAAAACCAATTTTAGTATCCTTAATAATTCAAATCATCTTAACTTATTTTATATAAAAATATTGTATTTATTTAGGAGAACAAAATTTGAATGTCTCCTTCAATAAAATATACTAAAAGTTTTTACAAAACAAATTAGGATTGTACAAAAATATTTTAACAAATAAAGTTTTTTAAAAAGCAGGAAACTATAAAAATTAAACTAAAAATAAGAACAAAAATATGATTAATTTAAATTTGTTAAATATTCGTACTGTTTGTAAAAATTTTATTTTGCGATGAATTTCTGAAATAAAACGGTTTTTAATTATTAAGTAGTTTTTCAGTTATTTTTGTTGTAATAACTTAAATGAATTGACAACGAAAAAAAAAACAATTTTGCTTAATATACAAAAGATATTTTTAATATAAGGACAAAATATATACGCAATGTAATGGATTGCCAATGGGATCTCCCGCCTCACACATAGTGGTCAATATTGTATATCCAACTGGATGGAATGGACAGCTGGAACGTAGTCTACAAAACAAATTGTTCAGGAAATAAGAACAACCAGTGTAATGAAATATATGTTGGTGCAACAAAAAACGAATATTAACAAGACATAAGTCGAACATAACGAATATAAGCCAAAACTACACATAAAAAACAGGCACATTGACCCACTGTGCGGAAAATACTTATAATCTTAACTTTGATAACGTGGAGGAAATGCAAAGCGAAGAAAAATATAACAGACGATAAACTCAGGAAACGCTATAGATAATCGGTGATGTCAGTTATTTATTTAAACTAAAAGGCGCTAGTCCTTTACTCAAAACGTAATAGAAAACGAAAACGATAAATTTTATTTTAGTTTGATTTTCGCAATTTTTTTTTAATGAAAATTAATTATTTTAAAAATTACCTTAGATATAATTTTGTGAATTTAGCACTAGTTAAAGTGATTTTTTATCAATTCTTTGAGTAGCAAACTTATAATATGTAAAATAAATAAAGGGCAGCCAAATATGAGATATTATTTTAGTTAAAAAAAAAAATATTCTCTGATATTGCTGGCCAATTTAAATATTCTATAGGCGAAAAAATGCGAAATTTTATTTCAAGAGATCCATTGTTTCTCTTGATATGTTGCAAGCACCGTTCTGTTGAAACCATATATTTTTACCTCTAAATCATTCATTTTTTAGTCACCAAAAGCTTCAGATCATCTCCTTGTTGCGATTTCCGTAGACCATTGATACTTCAAATTTGTACACCCATTTTAATGTTTAATATTGTATTGAAATCTTTGAATATATTGAGGTAAACTTTTGTATTTTTTTTGTCAATTTTTTCGTAATTGCTTTAAAATTTTAATAAAATAAGTATTTATTTTATATTTAGATTTTAAATTAACGTACGTACAAAATTTATTATCTGATAATTAAAAATCTTCTAATTTTTTCCGAGCATTATGTTTAATTGCTAATCCAGCACATATATAAGAAAAGGCGCTGACCAATAAAAATGCGACTTGCTAAAAGCGCTATATTTTTTTTTAATTTAAAAATTTAGTAACAGGTCCTAGTTCAAATAAAATTTCATTTATTGCTCTTAAAAATTAATTTACTTAATTGACTAAAAATATCTTTCTGTGTATTTATCCAGAATATATTTTCAATAAATAGATGACTCAATAAATACTTAATTAATTTAAAATATACAAAATCAAAAAAATTCAAAATAATAAATGAAATAATGTTGAAAAGATAATACAAGAAGTCATTATTGAAAATTTTGTATACATAAGTCAATTACAATATTTATCAAGAAAGTAATTACAAACTTAAAAAATTTTCTTTAATTACAATTTTTTTTTATAAAATTGATTATATGTGGTATATTTTCCCCCCTTTAATTTGTAGATTATTTAAATTTAAAAAATTTTTTTAATTTTTATACAAAAATTTTCACATGTTTTCTATAAATCGAAAAAATATTATTTACAACTTGGATAAAACTATTTGGAATATATTTTTTCTCAATAAAACGGCAATTTTAAAAATATTCTTGAAATTAAATTTTTACGTAACGTGGTCCAAAAAGACCAAATTTATTTAAAAAACGCTGTATGAAGTGCCAAATCAAGGATATTTTTCAATAAAGAGAATATTCAGGAAAATTTTCTATAAAATAAGATTTAAAAAAAATATATAAAATTAAATTCTATAAATTTTCTAAAAAATCTTAAAAATTTTTTTATATAGTCATTTCAAAAATTTTTTAAATTTAGGTTTGGGTAATAAACTTTTTCTTTAAAATGAAATTTCAGAAATATTTTTTAATTTTTTTGTTTCAAATTTACAATTTAAGTAATTTTACAAAAAATTTTAGTTAACAAATATTTTTTGACTTGCTAAACCCACAATCTATGCACTAATGAATTAAAAAAGTTCTTTGTCGAAGTCTTTTAAGTTGATCGTATTGCTGCAGATATTTCAAGTTTGTTGCTTAAGTCTTTATATTTGCATATATGTAGTCAGTCAGGTTCATTAATTATAATTAATGAACCCAACTAATTATTATTATGGTGTGTTGATTATTTTTTTTTTTAAATTCAAAATTTCGATAAAGGGTTCTCTAAAAAAGTTAGCTTAAACATAATTTATGAATTTAAAAACTTTCAAATAAATTTTCATTATTTCTAAAAACAAGAGCGGCGAGAATTTTATATCTGTCTGAAATTCTCATGACATACATTTTGTATTAAGTAAATCGAAATAATGCGGCGATAACGTTTTTGACAAGATGTTAGATATTGATATTGAGTGCAGTATAATTCTTATTGTTGTTGTTTTTTCTTTGCTTTTGTAATTGTTGAAAATATTGAAATTTCAGCTATTTTCAGGTTTTAATTTTAATTCGTGGGTTCTATTAAACGACATAAGTGAAAATTATTATTCATTGCACAATGTTGATATCAAGGTTCACTTAACAAGGTAGGCGCAGCGGTGAATTCGATTTAAATCGCATATCAAGGGCAATTTTTATATAAAGTAAATGTATAAAGACGAATTCATTATTTTGTTATATAGAGTTTTTCATTGATAGTAGAAATTGGAACGATTAGCTGATTAGTTACAAATACCTTATTAGTTGATGCTTTTGTATAGGTTTGTCCCTGCAGGGTTAGTGTTAAATACAACGCTGGCCGCTCTTATTTAAGACATGCCAAAAGAAAAAAATTAAATTCCTAATTCAATAACGAAATAATAAAATACATTGTAAATTTAGGGCCGTATTCATAAAAAATAGTTTAGGTTTATTGAAGGTTTATTTGAAAGTAGTGTACTGACGCTTAAAATTTGACATTTTCAGGGTACCTTTTTTTGTGCTATTATTGTTTGGCTGTTGTTTAATTATTAAACATTTTTTTCCCTCTATATTTTAAGTAGAATAAAGTTTATTGTTTGTGAAATAGAAAGTGTAAAGTCCAGGTTGTCCTATGAGCTAGTTGGAACTACTTTACATATTTCCATGGACTACGAATAAGTTTTACAACAATAAATTTCCCAGGCCAAAATTCTGAGCAGTTGTGCTGCTATATGAAAGGTAAGGACGTTTTTAAAGACACTCTGCTGTATACATATGTGCTTCAAAAAGAAATATCTACTTATGTCTACATTAGCAAAAATTAAGATAATAACACCATTTCAAAACTGCGATTTAGGCTTTTCTTAGGCGATTAATCAATAAATTAAAAACACTTTATGGAAGGTTATAGCATAAAAACTTTTTGTCTATATTTTTTTAATGAAAAAGCGCGAAATTCATAGAGTAGTCTTTATTTGAAAAGCAATTAATTTGTAAATATCAACTCAAAAATTTACAAGTACTGTCTTGAAAAACTATAAAACTAGACACAAGCGGTTTGTTCTAATTGGCACAGATGTGTGACGTGACTGAGATCATAAATGATTGGCCCCTTTTGCAAATGCAAATGGCTGGATTTACAAGAAATTTCTTGAGGAATTTTGTTTGTTTTATGTCCTGTATTATTCTCGAACAATATTTCGTCCATCAACCACACAAAAATTTGGACCCGGATGTTTCATCATCCATTAAATAGAAGGTGTAGTTTGTTTTTATTAAACTTAACCTCAATTTGTTTGTTTGTTTTTTAGCTTCTGCTTTTTGCAACTTTAACTTAACATTAGCTTTGGCTGTGCTCACACAAGAATCAAATTATTTAACTTTACCAGCTGTTTTACTAAGGAAGTGTTTCGTGCTCTTCGTAAAAGTTATTTAACTTCTTTTACTTTAGAAATATCTCGTAGACCTTTTTTTTATTTCTCATATCAAATTTTCTTTCAATGTTCAAGTCTTCCTTGTACTGCATTATGAATTTTAAATTAGTGTGGCAATGAACTTTTAGATCTTTTTCTTTTATTGAAGTCTATACTGGATTTTTTATAAAAATTAAAAAGTTGAAAATGAATAATTTTAAAACAATAATATCCGATATATTTTTAAATCGTGTCATGTTTAAACAAATAATAAGATTATAGGAAGGGATTCAATTAAATTTTTCTAAATTACCTTTTAATTAAAAAAAAACAATTTATTAAAATAATTGCTGAACTCGCAAGGTGTCCTAAGGGTCGTATTATCATAAAAAAAAAAACTATTGTATAGTAAACAGTGAAATACTTTTGACTCATCTTAAAATGCTTGGAATACTTCTTATTCATCTTAAAAGTTTTGGAAATTGATGACATTTAATTATACGACACATAGGACTTCTAGTGAATACACCAAATTAAAATATTTATGGAAAGTAAAATAAAGTTTAGGCATACGTCCGTTCGAATGTAACTTTTGCCAATATTTATTTCTTGTGTAAAAAAATGAAACAACCTATAACTCAAATGTTTACAATCATGTTCAAGCCTGACATTATTATAACAGCCTACACAACAGCATACAAACTTAAAATTATTAAAAGTGAACTTTTATTGCAGTTTTGATGTTAGGCGCTAGTTCTATAACAATTTATCTGGAGAGAGAAATATTGTTTTTTAGTGAATATTCATAGTTAAGTACCTAACAATCTTTAATGAGGACAAAATATTTAAAATCCGTGAATTTTAATAATACTTAAGTAATTTTACAAATTAATGTCTAGATTATTACATTTCTATTTCATCATAGTTCTGTTTGATAAATTTAAAAACTAATAATATGCCGCATTCAATACTACATATGTATACAACTTGAAGCTTTGTTTTTAAATATTTTTCTTGTTTTAGTTAGCTTAACATTCACTTTAAATTCTATTTATGTATTTATATTATATAAACTCGATACAACAATGATTCCATAAATGTATAATAAAGATAATAATGCAAAAACAAATAAGTGCAGTGTTTAGAGACGAAATATATAAGGAGTACTTGAAAGGTGTGTCCCAGAGAATAAAACAAATATGTGATCACATAAATACTTATATCTTTTAACGGGTGTTTTATTTATGGAGGTATAGACTTTAAGTTGGCTAAAATTATTTACTGGCGGTCATGTGATTTATGTTTAATTTGATTTGGCATTTAAATATGAATAGACTGATGAATTGTAAGGCGTGTATTCGGCGAATGATCTCAAAACAAGATCGATAAAGCTCACTTTTGTTGGAATGAATACGTCAATATACAAAACTACAGTGATTCAAGTGATTATGATCCTCAGGTGTTTGTTAACACGGCCTTATATTTAGGAAAACTGGTAAGCTTTATGCTTTATGGGCTGGTGGAATCATTGCTCCGTACTTTTTAAGAAACAATTGTTGTCTGGACGTTACAATCAAAGCCAACTGCTACCGGGCCATGTTAACTCAATTTTTAGTTTAATAATTATTCAACAGCTGTGGTTTCATCAAGACAGCGCAACATATCACCAGCTTGTGTCACAATTTATTTATTAAAGAAAACGTGTGGTAACTGCATAGTTTCACGTTTTGGACCGGTTAAGTGGACTCAAAGATCGTGCGATTTAATGCCGCTAGAATATTTTTTGTGAGGACTTTTGTAGTCGTTAGTGTACGCCGATAAGTCCGAAAAGTTTGACTACTTAAAGGACCACGGTCACAAATGTAGGATAAAGTCATCGAAAATTTGACCTCCAAATTAAACTACGTTTAAACCAGTCATGTCGGTAATATGTCAGAAGTCATTTATTTGAATTAATGCCAAAAGATTATCTTTCGATTAAAGTAAATTTTTCAAAAAATTAAAAATTTATCTTTGTTTTATTCCATTTAAAAATTGTATTCCTCTATAAAAAATACCCCTCATATTGATGATCACATGTAGAAAGGTCTTAACTTGTATTTTTTACGGAATTGAGTTTTTCAGTGATTTCAATATACTTTTCTCAAACACATCTCGACACAAAAATTTAACGCAATAGAGTCAGAAATAGCAGTTTTGCAAGCAAATTTACCAAAAAAAGTTTCTTTATGACAACACAGTTTCTATTACGTTTTTACCTTCTCCTGTAAAATTACAATTATTTGAGTTAGGGCCTTCTACCTGTGACCATCGATATGTTCATACCAATGTTTCGGTATGTAATTTACTGGTCGTTCAACAACAATTTAATCTACAAATATTACAAAATAATCCCATTAGAAAAGCTCACATACCCATACACGTACATCTATCTATCATGGGTTAATTAGTTCTGCATTAAAAGTGCAGATACTATGAATGCATGGTTGTGTTACTATACGCTATACAGTCAGACTAATTGTATTAATTGATTATTATATATGTATATGATAACGGACATATGGTGAATTGAAACAGGCTATTATTTCAAAAGAATTACAAAATTTCTTGTTTTTTGTTCTTATTTTTATTTAATTTTTTTTTTGTTACTACTTAATATCTTGGCGTATATTGCAAGAGAATATATTTATAGATGGATTCTAAGAGAATAAGATTACTTATAGTCTCAAGCAAATACTCTTGCAAATGAAAAATAACTCAATATTACAAAATAATAAAAAAATAATTTCGAAATTTGTATGCACATACATACATATTTCAATTTATTAAATGGTTTAAATATATCTTTCTATATCCATTCTAAGTAGTTAAGTAAACAGTAATTTATACAATAAATGTAAAAATTTATGCAAGTGCTGTTTTTGTACGTATATACATACATACATACTTACATACATAATACATACACAAAGTAAATATTTCTTGACCAAGGACGTTAAGGTGTTTTATTTTATTAATTGTTTTTGAGTTTCGTACAACAGTGGTTCTAAAAGTAGAAATATAACTTAAATATATATGCACATAAAGCATTATTATAATTATATGAATTATTTTGCATAAATTAAATTTTATATTTTGCTTGTGAAGGTGTAATATACACTACGGTTCACTGATTTAAAGGCACTAAAAAAAATTATTCCAATAGTGGTTTCTTTCTTTTCCAATGAAATTTGACTCCAAGCATTGTCTACCTCCTTCATAAACGTTGCGAGATAACCAACCCCAGGCATTTTCGATAATGTTTAGATCTGGCGAATAGGGTGGCCAGTCAAGAATATCAACAGATTGTATGAACTTCTTTACTACTCTGGCGTTGTGTATAGAAGTATTATTCTGTTGAAATATCCAAGATATGGGACCAAATAGTTAATTGAACTTCAGAAAAGCTGATTCTAATAACGGTTCTCCAGTCATTTACATGACCTCTTTGCTGCACATCCCATGCCATATAGTCTTTTGCGAATCGAAGGCGCTTTTCCTTACGAGGAGCACTAAGTTCTGGTATTTAAGATACTTACAGCTGTTAATTACTCTGCGTACTGATGACTTGCTTGCTTGCACTCTAGCTTGAGCTCTTATTTTTGACAAAGATAGGGCAGAATTAGAAGCAATTCTGATGATTTTCCTTTTCTCATACGTAGATAAAGGCGGTGAAACCCTTTTTTTAAATTTTTTCCATACCCTTCGGGATCCTTGATGTAATTGTCGACAACTGTTAGGTTTTGTTCACTTTGTTTAACTAAAGAACGGTTAACATCGATTATAGTTTTTTCCGATAGATTTAAAATATTTTGTTTGGCCATTTTGACTAGTAAATTGATCAAAATGAAATAAATTGTAATAAACAATAAAAAATCATCGCCTAATTTAAAAATAATAAGGTGCCAAAAAAACCAAAAAATAGCACATTTTTGGATTTCTTCATAAATTGCTCAAAAAAAGTTCTTTAGTTAAGAATCCACTATTGGCATAATTTTTTTTATATATCAAGAATGTTTAGCGTCCTTTTTGATTTTTAAATTCTGCAATCGGTTAAAAATTTGCAAAAGATACAGGCTTCTGAATATTGAATTTTTAGTGCCTTTAAATCAATGAACCGGAGTGTATATAGCCAATATCTTTGGTAGGTAAAGAAGAACGAAATGTATATTCGTATATTTTCTTGAATAACTCATGCCGAAAAATATTAAATTGTCGATCCAATAAGGAAATTTAGAGAGTTTAGTAATGTTTTGTTTAAATAGCGAATTTTAACTATATAAAAAGGCATTAAACTTAAACAAAACCAGCGTTGTCAACAGTTTTATGTTTTTTTTTTTTAATTTTAGTTGCGGGAAATTTTTTAGTCAGTGCTCGGTGACACTAGTAACTAAATTTCAAATTAATTTTAATTAAACTAAAAAGTATTTATTGTATTGTTAAATGATATTAAGTTGAAAGTATAAAAAATATATGAAAACTCTTAATTAGGAAAATAATGAGGATAGATAGAACGAATAATATTTCTGTTTTTATTGATTTGAACTAGCAACCATTTCAAAAAATTGTTATGAGTGGATTATATATTTTAAAATATTTGTTGTTATTTAATTACAATACTCGTTTCTTCTGTAAAGTTTATGTTACATAAATCACCTACTATTTATATAATTGAACTATCACGAGATCTCATTAGTTAAGTTGAGTTTAAGTTTATTGAGCACATTGAGTATATAAAAAGATTACATTTGAATGTTAAATGTATTTTTAATTTTATTTCATGAAGATGCATTAAAAAAATGAGAATAAGAAAGACAATGATATGCAAAAACTTTTCATTTCACAATTTAACAGAGCAACAATTAATACCCTAATGAGGTAATTTATAATTCAAGGGATATTTTTGTTAAATGATATTAATTATAGTACATATATATATAGACTTATAGACTTATTGTCTATATGAATAGAACTTCAGTTTCGTTCCCAATTGTAAAATAAGGTATTTTCCTAATGGGAGCAGTGAAATAAATAGAAAAAAAACAAGTAAGAGCACTATATTCGGCTGTGCCGAATCTTTTATACCCACCACCAATTTTTTGTACATTTAAAGCACAATATTTATTATTTTGTTAATCGCTATGGAATAATCTCTTTATAATAAAATATGTATCACTTTCTTTGTAGAGGGTGGTTGAATTTTAAGGGCCCATGTTGAAGGTGAACTATACCTAGTCTTTAAATTTGTTTTCTGCATTTCATTTGATATTTCTCAATCTTAAACTTACTCAATTTGATCCGTGGAAAGATACGCAAATGAGCAACGCTTTAAAGTTATTCGGGTTTTTTATAAAAATGGGCGTTCAAATCAAAATGCATTTTGTGCACTTCGTGATTATTTTGATCAACATAATCGTTCAAATTCGCCCACAATCGGGAGAATTGTAAAAAATATTTAAATTTCTGCAAAACAGGTCTGTAAAAAATGTTAGAAAATCTGTGAATGCCTTCTTAGTTCGTTGAATGGGAACTATTGCTGTTTTTTTCGAAAGTGTGGCAAAAGAGCAGTCAACCTCGACTCATCATCACGCCTAACAATTTAGCATCAACATTGTCATTGAAAATTTGGACCATCAGATAGAGGAGTGGCGCCAAGGATGAGGGGGGGGGGGCATTTGGCCGATATTTTGTTAAATACATAATTGAACCATACAAATATTATCATTACAAAAAGAAATGATAATAGTTTCCTAAATAATTTGTGTTTTATTTAAATTCATCATCGGTCCTTAAAATTTAACCACCCTTTATAACTTCGATATGCTACTAAAATGCTTTTGTAAATGTAGTCTTTTAGTAAAAGTGGGCGTTAAAGTAGGAGTGTCAATAAAGTTTCTGCTAATAAATACAACTTAGATATTTAAATATAGTCCTTTATTTTCCCAAAAACTTTGTCAATAGAGAAATTACATGAATTTAAGATAAACCGTTATATGGGAGGTAGGTGTTAAAGTGGGCGTGTCACCTAAATTTTTTGGCACAGTAATGACATTGCCTAGATGGATATACCTAGCAAATTTGATCATCATACCTCGAATTTTGGCGGATTTATGAGCTTTTAAATTTCATTAACGGTAGATAACGTGAAAAGTGGGCGTTATAGTAGGCGTGTCAAAGTTATTTTTGCGAATGAGTACAACTTAGGTGTTTCAATATAGTCTTTTATTATTCCAAAATCTTTATTAATAGAGAAATTATATGAATTTTAGGTAAAACGTTATATGGGAGGTGGGCGTTAAAGTGGGCGCGGCACATTGACTTTCCTTTGCAGAAAAGCCCCTCACCAATAAGCAAGGTGTGCAAAATTTCAGAGTCGTACATCCAATTTTGTTGCTTTTATGACGTTTTTGTTTTTAAATATACCGAAAAATACACTGTGCGGTATAACTCTTGCTTTTCGAGCTATAACTCTCTTCCTAATATTCCGATTTAGCCCATTTTCAATATTAAACAAACCTTGTCTATAAGAAAGATTCTGGCAAAATTTGAGGCCCCTAGCTTGTTCGGTGCGACCTCTATCGTGCTTTCAACAGACGGACAGACGGACAGACGGACGGACATAGCTAGATCGTCATCAAATCAAACCCTGATTCAGAATATATATACTTTATGGGGTCTAAAATGGATATTTCGATGTGTTACAAACGGAATGACAAAATGAATATACCCCCACCATTTTTTTGGTGGCGGGTATAATAAAAAATCAATAACTCAGTGATATTTTTTGAAAATTACGCGTTTTTTGCTCGGCTTAGGTGCTTTTTGAATATTTAAAGTTGACAACGCTGAACATAACTTTCTTAGTCTACAGTATCTACTTAGGAAAATTCATTAAACAGGTAATCTTGATACGTCTGCTGATATTTTTCTTATCCATTTATTTCAACTTTAAATTTCAAAGTTATAAGATAAAAGAAAATATTTCTGTTCTCTTGGAAATTTCAAATGTGAAACTATATATATAAAAAACATAAACAAAACAAAGAAAAGTGCGTTATTCGGCCATGCTGATTCTGATAATTCCTTTCACCATAATTTACATAGATATAATGCCCACATCGTAGCTTAGCATATATTTTTGACGTCATCGTTAATTTTAATTTTTTTACGTAGTTAACTCTATATTGATAGTTAAGACCTTTGATGTGATACCCATTATGATGATATTTTGTAATTCAATTTTGCGCCTTTTTGTTTAAGATACCTTCTTGGATTTTTCTAAGCTTACACTATTCTAATTATCAAGCCCTTTCTGATATTGTGGGGATTGAGAGGAACAGAGCAGTAATTACTACATTTGAACTATATGTTTATCCTTTTCTTTAAGGAATCTTGGATTTTAACTCTTTCATAATTTACTGTATTCTCCTGTCAAGTTTCGACATTATTTTGTGAATACGCCTTTTATTGTTTACTGTACTTTGCAAGGCATATTCATACAGGTATATGCAATGCGAATTCATACAGGTGAAATATCAGCGCAGCTGATGGGGAAACTTTTTGTCAAAATTGGTTTTATTCGCCTTGATTTCAATTATTAATGCAGGGATAGGAAATGTAATTTTGGTTTCGGTATTAAACAATTAACTTGAGCGTACTTTTTTGATAATAAATGTAATTAATTTATGTATATTTGTTGCTTTTGCGTCATTAATAATGTGTTTAAAAAATTCATATCCTTTTTTTAATCAAATTTTATTATATTTAATATGTAAAAACAAATTTTCCATCCCTGATATACGAATTGGCCTTGACACAAAACATCCCATGAAAAGTTGCTTTGTTGTATTAATTCACCGTTGCATATACCTTATGGATATGCCTTGAAAAAATACTTTCCCTCAGCAGGGCTGCAAATTTTACATTTGTGAATTTGTCTTTAAGGAATATTTCTATAGAATTTTATTAATTTATAAAATAAAAAAATTTAAATAAATCATTCGAATTTAACGCTAAACACTGTGTAGTTTTGCTTTAAACGACATTAACCTCAAGTATTTCGTAATAATATTAACCCACTAGATTTCAGTTCATTCCATACTAATGCATGACCATAATATCAAAGGTTAAAGTTCAAAAAGGCTAAAAAGCGAAGCTAACATACGAATATAAATACTAAAGATATAACGAAAGATGTAAAAAGGGACTATACAATTTCTTTTAAATTGTCATATATTCGTATGTCGACAACAAAGTTTTTTGGCGGTACGGTCTTGATTCGGAGAGGATTGTGTGATAGATTTTTGTTTGTATATATAAGTTTGCAATTGAAATTATGGAAGAAGAGAGCTAAATTTTCATATATGAAAAGATACAGCTGATTATCGATGCTACCAATGTAGTTTAACGTGCCTCGTACAATAAAACGTACAATTTTGGCCTTATTTATAAAAATTATCAATATGAAATCTATAGTATTCTTAAACTTATTTATTTTTATTTTTAAAATTTTCCCCCAGTTCATAGTCTCTTGTCTAGTGATTGCTTTACAATACGTTAAAGCACAACAACAACAGTACACCACGCCAGTTCCAATTCTTAAACAGATTGACAGACAAAATTCAGATGGATCGTATACGTATGGATATGAAGCGGCGGATAAAAGTTTTAAAATTGAAACGAAATACCCCAATGGAGAAGTGTATGGCAAATACGGTTATGTGGATGATCAGGGGAATGTACGAGAAATAGAATATGGTGCTACCAAAAGAGGTTTTGAACCAGCAGGTAATATTTTGCAAAACAAATTGAAAGCAAAAATGAAGTGCTATAAATTATTTTATATTAAACTTATAGGTAGTGACATAAATGTACCACCACCCACCTTGACGAACAGCAAAGCTACACCTTTGGGTCCAAATGAGATCGACGATGGCCAGTATCGTGAAGATCCTGCAGAATACTATAAAGATCAAAAATTCAATCGTCCAGTAGCAGCGAGTAAATTTAGTTTAAATAACCATCAGCAACCCAGACCCCAAGCAACCTATAGTCCGGCTCCTGCTTACAATCCACCATCAGCATTTAATCATGCACCAGCTTTTAGACCACAGGCACCGGCTCCAGCACCTCAACCACAATACTATAATCCACCTCCAACACAACCTCATTATCAGCCGAAGTATCAACCTAATTACTATCAGCCTCCAGCTCCCCAGCCACAATATAATCCTTATAATCCACGCAGTTCACCAAGTCATTTCCATCCAGCCGTTAAGAGTCTCGATATATGGAGTGGCTCCTATAGTTTGGATTATACGGGTAGAAAGTAGACTTAAATTGATTATATATATATGTTGTTGTTGTGTTAAGAGGTGTCTAGTTCTAGTTAAAAAAAAAAAATTATAAAAAAAAAAAATTAAAAAGGGTAGCCTTTTAAAGCCTGCCATTAAGACTTTGAAGAATAAAAACTGTTTTATTTTTTTTTTAAATAAATGATCAAAAAGACATATTAACGTTATTTTTATAGAAACAATAAAAACTGGTGAATAAAAGTAATTTTAAAGTTTGATTTTTAGTTGATGCATTAAAAAATATATATTTAATGCTAATTCTATGGATATTTTAATATTTTCGCTGTCAGGTTTCTCAGACATCAGTTATCTAACAATATACATAAATAATATAAAAGCAAAATTATATTTTAAAGATATTGAAAAAATATATTTGCGCTGGTATCGTTTTAAGGTATTAAAAAACCCGCTTTAGTTTTTGGATTAAACATTAATAAGTAAAAGGGATTTTTTATGAAATTTAATAATGTATATAAAATATACAGTCAAACCGCGATAATCAGCACCATGTTAACTAAGAAACCTTAATAATTCGATGTATACGGTCATTGAAATGAATTCTTTAATAAGCAAAATTCATATACGTTATGATATACCATGAGCAGACGACAGCGTTAATTTGCATTAGAATCTCACTAATGCAAATTAAAATTTTGCTGTGACAGATGGCAGTTTTTGCATTTGGTAAAAATTGTAAATGCACTAGCAATCACAAATCTGAACATGTTGCTACAAGTTGGGATGGCAGAAGAACACTGTGAAATAAGAGAAAGGGAATTGCGGAAATTGGTAGGTTTAATGGTATCTTTTCATGGAGGTTATATGTAGTTCATATGTGGGTGTATGGTATTTTTTTAAAGGACCGTAACAGCACTTTTTTTGAGTGTGCCGTGCTTACGATGGACGATACTAGTATTAAGGAAAACTTACACCTAAACAGAAAGGCATTCCAAAAAATACATATGTAAAAAAGTTCAACATATCGAATTTTTTGATTGATAACCGACCGTGTTGCCATATTGAAATTGCTGAATGCAGTATAAATTCAATATGATTTAGTGAATTTACCTGAAATCTAATACACATTGGAATGGGGATAATTCATAAGTTAATTTGAATTAAAACTTTTAATGCAAATTAACGCTGTCGTCTGTCTATGGTAATACCCTCGTTAATTCTTATTTTTTATAATTCAAAGTCTGAGCAGATATACCCTTATAAATCGCAGTTATTTGTAAAAAACTCTTACAAATCCTAGCAAAGACTAATTTGTTTTGAAAAAAAAACAAAGACATTTTTTTTCTAAAAGAGAGAGTAACAATAAATCGTCAAACAAAAACATGCAGAGGACATAACCATTGTTGAATAAAGCACATCATTGTAGAAATTAACGATGGAGCAAAGAAAATTGAATTTGATAGAAAATTTAGTATTGCTCCATCAATTCTTTCGTTAATTTTTAAAAGAAGAGAATCCATAGTGAAAGCTCCTTCAGGTAATAAAGTTCAACAAATTATTGTTGTCCTTGTTCTTTATTACATTTTAGTTATTCGATTTAAATAAATTTTAACCTTCTTTAATTATTTATTTTCTAATTTAAACCTCATTAAGAGCACTATATTCAGCTGTGCCGAATCTTTTATACCCACCACAAATTTTGTGCACTTTTATAGCACAAAATTTATTATTTTATTATTAATACTTAAAAATGGTTTACTTTCTTTGTGTTAATTTGATTTTTTACTTATTTGTTATCTTAAATTTAGTCTTGTAATGAAACCTTAACTATTTCTACATTAGAAATGATACTACTCACTCTTTTTATACCCTTCACACAGTTAAAAAGGGTATAAATAGGCTTGTCATTCCGTGTGAAATAGCTACAATTTTCATTTCCCACCCCATAAAGTTTTTATTTTCTGAAAGCTTATAAAAAGGGGAGTCGATTAAGCTTTGTCAGCCTGTCCATGTGTATGTTGAAATCATCTTTTTGAAATCCTCCGACATCACCTGGACCAGCGTGAGGTATTAAAATATCAGAAATATTTAGGAGAAGATTGGTATTGAAAATCAGAGAAATCGGTTTATAAACAACAGAAATATGAGAAAGAACCACAACCACCACGATTTTTTTCTATCCTGAACTTAGGATAAAGCGTTGGTTAGAGGTGGGCGTTAAAGTGCGCTTTTGACCTTTATTTTCACAAGGACGCTATATATATGAAATTTCATCATTTTATACATTTAATTCTGCCATTTTTATAAACTTTTAAATTTAATTAACGGTATTTTATGTGAGAAGTGTACGTTGAAGTGGGCGTGTCAAAGTAATTTCTGCTAATAAACTTAACTTAGATACTTCAATATAGAGTTCTTTATTCTTCCAAAAATGTTGTCCATAGCTAAGTTATTTGAATTCAATATGCAGTGGGCATTAAAGTAGGAGTGTCACCAAAATTTCCCTTAATTATATTGGTGAGAAAGATATATGTATATGCGAAATTGTATCATCTTACATCTAATTCTGTCGCTTTTATGTGATTTGTAGGTGATAAAGTAGGCATGTCAAAATAATTTTCGATAATGAACTTAACTTAGATATTTAAATATAGAGTCGTTAATTCATCCAAAATCTTTGTTCAGAGAGAAATTTTATGAATTTAAGGCAACAGGTTAAATGGGAAGTGGAGGAAAAAGTAGGCTTGTCACGTTATTTTTTCTTTATAAGAAATCTATTGACCAAAAAGCAATGTTTGCAAAATTTCAAAAGCAAACGCCTAATTTAGTCAGTTTTATAATATTTTAAATTTTAAATAGACCGAAAAAGACACTGCAAGGTATAAATTTAATACATTTTGATCTATAACTCCTTTCGCAATGTAAGGATTTAAGACATTTTTGGGAAACATATTTTTTTACTCAAGAAATGTACTTACAAAATTTTAACGAATTGCGCTGTTGCGTTTAGACGCAATTGCATTTTATTCGATGTAAGAAAGACATTTTTTGATAACCTTCTCTTGCATTACAAGCTATAACTCTCTAAAATATTTCTGAATATTGCAAAATTTCATGTCCTTAGCTATTTTTGTTCGAGCTCTATCATAACCATATCGAAATGTAAAATGCCACATGCATATGTAGGTCTGATATCACTAAAATGTGCAGGACTTTGGTTACATATTTTAAAATAATCGTAGTGGCTGGATGCGAAAAGATTTTGATATTACACGAAATGTATTTTAGTCCAAAAATGCAAATGAAGTACATGTGGCCAAAGCGGACAACTTCATCTCGAACAGTTTTATTTAAAAATGGTATGGTGGTAAGTTTTTGTGGGAACAAGCTTTTTTAATTATTTTTTAATTCTTACTTTTCTTTTAAAATTCTGTTGGTACGTATATTGTTGTTTTGATCCACCAACCAGCGTTGTTAACTTTAAAATTTCAAAAAGCACCATAAACCAGGAAAAAACGCGTCATTCTCAAAAAAAAGCACTAAATTTATAATTTGTAAATTATTTTTTTATTTATTTAATAAAATTATACATTTATATAAATTTCTTTATAAATAAGACATTTTTAAATGTATACCAGAATAAATAACAAAAAAATTTACAAAAATCAAACAACGAATATCTTTTAGTCAGTCAGTACAGATTTACATAGATACATATATTTATATGTAAATAAAAATAAACAAAAACATTGGAAAAAAGAACAAAAATATTTAATTATTAAAGTAATTATCAATTCACAATATATCACAGGAGTGATGCATTGTAAGAAATTTATTTCAACATTTAGAAAAAATTACGACAGGATTAATTTTTCCATACCTGATGCATTTATCCGACGTTTTATAAACATATGTGAATTTGTTGTACAAAATATTAAAGAAATTATTCACCAAATAAGTACAACTATTATTTAATATTTAAATATTTTTATATTAGATATTAGAATATTTACTTCATCAGCTATTTGGTAGGTTTCGCAACAGGAATTTTCCCGTTTAATGTGAAGTAAGGAATTAACTGAATTTAAAGACATTCGGTTGCGAATTTTAGATTTAAACACATTCATGGGAGCGACAAAAGTTTAACGTTTAAGTTTAATGCTTCAAAGGGATTTAAGTTAACTGCATCTTTGTACGATTTAACTTCAATCCAAAAATCGACTGGATTCAATATTTTGCCATTGGTAACGGTAAAATATCTTCTTTTGTATGTGATAAAACATTTCTAACATTAATTATGTTAATTTTACTCAAAATTTCAAGGTTTTCTGGTAAAATTTTTAAACATTTAAAGTTGTGGGACGCTAAAAGTTTGCTTTAAAGTTTAATCATTTATAAGATGATCTCAAAAGAAAGAGGAATTTCTTTTATTCACGTTCACCTCAAATGCATATATGTATAAAGTTAGACATTTTGAAACAAAAACTTTCTGGGCAATCAATTATCTTATAAATAATTAAATTTTTAGTGTAATATTATTTTCTTGCCGAGTTGCATGTAATTGTACTATAAGTTACATTTTGGTACTATGTATAGGTATATAAATTTACACTTACAAAAAATTTTGTTCAATTAATTAATTTGAATTTTAGTGTTTGGTGTCACCAAAATAAAAAGAAAATCACTAAAAACTAAAAAAAAAATCACCAAGCACTGACTCACAATTTTTTCGCTTCCAAAATGTTAAAAATCACCAAAAACGGTGATAAAATCACCGAGTTGACAATGCTGCCACCAACCATTCAAAAAATTATATTAAAGAGTGGATTATATGTATTGAAAGAGAGCGCTTAATTCTCTGTTTCTCTATATATAGTAGATGGGTTACAAGTTGTAAAGTTTTCAACTTTTTTTAGTTACTAAATTCGTTTACAAATTGGATTGGAATTTTTGAAAATGGTAAAATTTGTATTGCAAAATTCTGTTACTTTGGAACAAAGAAGTAAAACTTAGGTGCTGAGCTTAAAAGTAGGCAGTCATGCTTATATTCCATATTATGGGGTCTTTGATGTGCTGTAAACGGAATGACTAAACGAATACACCCCTTTACTTTGACCACATTTAATTAATTAAGTCTGCTATTCTATCCTTTACAACCCTTATAAAATATTTTTGCTGAATCTACATTGCATTAGTCAGCCAAAATTTTAATGTATTTTGACAAAATATATGATTTAAAATGTGGGTCAAATAATTAATTTTTTGCTTTAGTTTGTGAAAGTTTTCTTCTAATCATTAAACAAATTTATGCTTAAAGCTGAATATTCGCTTGGAAGACAAAATTAAAGATTATTGTGCTCTTAAGTTGCCAAATTTTAATTATTTCGATGCCTAAGTCTTCGTAGTCGACATCAATTTGTTGCTCTTGCTAAAATAAATTCTATGGTTTTTTATAGCCTGAATATGAATTAATTTATTAAATTCATTATTCAGCAAAAATTCATAGCTTTTTCAATAGATTCATATACAGATGGGTTAGTTGACAACATTTTGTTAGAATTTATTATTTCTTTTTATAGCATTCATTGCAGAGTTCTTTGCTGGAGTAAATATATGCATGAACACCTAAGATGTGGTTGGAATAGAATTCATAGCGAAAATATTTTTTTAAAGTTATTTTAAGTACAAAATCCTTATTTTTAATTACACGAGGAGTTTTTAGTATTTGCTTTCATTTCTTATGAAGCGAAAAAATATTTATTTTTTTTCTGAAATTTGTCTTACATCTTTCAGATTCTAGAAATTGGAAAAAAGAAAATTAAATATTATCATTGCCTGAAATTTATTTCTCAAGTTATGTCGCTCTAGATAATAGTCGAAGTAGGAATTCTATTTTTTTTGTTTTTATCAAACTAAAAAATTGAGAACAAAATATATAAATTTGTGCTATTCTAAAAATAAAATCAAATGAAAAGAAAAGAAACACATGTAACAGTGCTATTTTCGGCCGTAACGAATATAAAATTACCTTTCACCATTGTCAAAACGGAGTCATACAGACTATACTTGACTGTTTGCGTGCAGCGAACTACTACGGTAACCAACCTTTCACCATCATTAATAATATAAGACATTCTGCCTAATTATTTCCGACGTCATCTTTGATTTTGCAATTGTTTATTTAAATAAATCCTTAATTCTATAATAATTTTAAAGAATTATAGGAATTTTAATTAATTTTTTAATACTTTCTACTTGATTATTTTCGCAATATTTTTTAATTTAAAACTATTTATTTTCTTTTAATTACACTACGCGAAAAATTGAAATTTTTGTTTTTACCTAAATAATCACTATTTTGATACCCTTCACACAGTGAAAAAGGGTATATATAGGTTTGTCATTCCGTGTGAAATTTCTACAATTTTCATTTCCGACCCCATAAAGTATATATTTTCTGAAAGCTTATGAATAGGTGAGTCGATTAAGCTCTGTCAGTCTGTCAGTCTGTCCGTCTGTCCGTGTGTATGTTGAAATCAACTTTTTGAAGCCCCCCGACATCGCTGGTGGGGTATATTAATTTTGTCATTCCGTTTGTAACACATCGAAATATCCATTTTAGACCCCATAAAGTATATATATTCTGAATCAGGGTTGGATTTGATGACGATCTAGCTATGTCCGTCCGTCTGTTGAAAGCACGATAGAGGTCGCACCAAAAAAGCTAGGGGGCTCAAATTTTGCCAGAATCTTTCTTATAGACAAGGTTTTTTTAATATTGAAAATGGGCTATATCGGAATATTAGAAAGAGAGTTATAGGTCGAAAAGCAAGAGTAGGTCGAAAAAACTGTGTCCTTCAAACGTCGAATAAAATGGAATTGTGTCCAAACGCATTAACGTAGACTCATGAAACTTCGAGTATATATTTCCTGAGTAAAAACAATATCTCTTTCCGAAAATTATTGAAATCTATGCATTAGGAGAGGAGTTATTGATCAAAATGTACGAAAATTTATACCGCACAGTGTATTTTTCGGTATATTTAAAAACAAAAACGTCATAAAAGCAAAAGAAATTGAATGTACGACTATGAAATTTTGCACACTTTGCTTTTTGGTGAGACGCTTTTTTGTAACGGAAAATCAATGTGCCACGCTCACTTTTACGCCCACCTCCCATATAACGTTTTACCTAAAATTCATATAATTTCTCTATTAATAAAGATCTTGGAATAATAAAGGCCTATATTGAAACACCTAAGTTGTACTCATTCGCAAAGATAACTTTGACACGCCTACTATAACGCCCACTTTTCACGTTATCTACCGTTAATGAAATTTAAAAGCTCATAAAACCGCCAAAATTAGAGGTATGATGATCAAATTTGCTACGTATATCCTTCTAATCAATGTTATTGTTGTGCCAAAAAGTTTAGGTGACACGCACACTTTAATGCCTACCTCCCATATAACGGTTTATCTTAAATTCATGTAATTTCTCTATTGACAAAGTTTTTGGGAAAATAAAGGACTATATTGAAATATCTAAGTTGTGTTTATTAGCAGGAACTTTATTGACACGCCTACTTTAGCGCCCACTTTCATTGAAAGACTACATTTAAAAAAGCATTTTTGTAGCATATCGAAGTTATAAAGGGTGGTTAAATTGTTAGGACCGATGTTGTATTTAAATAAAACACAAATTATTTAGGATATTATTATTTCTTTTTATAATGATAATATTTGTATGGTTCAATTATGTATTTAAAAAAATATCGGCCAAATGGCCCCGCCCCCATCCTTGGCGCCACTCCTCTATCTGATGGTCCAAATTTTCAATGACAATGTTGATGCTCAATTGTTGGGCATGATGATGAGGCAAGGTTGACTGCTCTTTTGCTACACTATCGCAAAAACCAGCAGTGGTTCCCATGCAACGAACTTAGAAGGCATTCACAGATTTTCTAATATTTTATACAGACCTGTTTTGCAGAAATTTAAATATAATTTACAATTCTCCCGATTGTGGGCGAATTTGAACGATTATGTTGATCAAAAGAATTACGAAGTGCACAAAAAGCATTTTAATTTGAACGCCCATTTTTATAAAAAACCTGAATAACTTTAAAGAGTTGCTCACTTGCGTATCTTTCCACGGATCAAATTGAGTAAGTTTGAGATTGAGAAATATCAAATGAAATGCAGAAAACAAATTTAAAGACTAGGTGTAGTTCACATTCAACATGGGCCCTTAAAATTTTACCACCCTATACAAAGAAAGTGATACATATTTTATTATAAAGAGATTATTCCATAATGATTAACAAAATAATAAATATTGTGCTTTAAATGTACACAAAATTGGTGGTGGGTATAAAAGATTCGGCACAGCCGAATATAGTGCTCTTACTTGTTTTTTAACACACATACGTAAATTTATAATTTCACAATGAGATGTTTTTATATATGTATGTTTTTTATATGTATGTACGTATTTCATATGGGATGAATGGTGATACAAACTACTGTTGTTGCATGACTACACGTTGTGAAGGGTCTATAAGATTCGGCACGGCCGAATATAGCGCTCTTACTTGTTTTTTGATCCGTTATAATCGCCTAATTGCAATAAAAGTCATTATTTCAAATTCTATCTATATAACATATGATAATAGTTTTTACCATCCCATAAACACCAAAAATAAACTTGTGTGTGTGTATTTGTGTTTAAGTTATTTAAAAAAAAAATAAAAAAGTCTTCATAAAAAATAAAAATTTTGCGATTCTTTTGCAAAATAATGCAAAAAAAAAATAAATTTCGGAATTCTTTTTACTTTTAATAAGATTTTTTTTATTGAATTTTAAACTGAGGTCCCTACGGCTCCAATGACAGGTAATTATTCTTTTTATAAAATTGTCCATGACTTTTTCACAGAGATATAATTATATCTAACGGGTCGACGACGCATTGGAGTCTGAGACTTTGAGTTCAGGAATTGTTTTTGGCTTATTCGTTGTTCGTTTGTGGGTGCATTTATTAATCATGAGGATTTTTTGAGCCCCAATTTCTTGTATTCACGAAGCCTCTCAGATGGAAATGCACTTCATTGCAGAAGATGTCTTTTATCGAAAAACTGGCATAGACTTAACTTTACTCTATTACTTATTAATGGAATTGCCGGCTTTTCCAGGTTTGCTGGTTTAAGCGCGTGAGTAAGCTGAATTTTGTACTCATTAAGGTAAAGTTCTTTTACCAAAATTTAGTGAGTAGTAGAATTGACGTTTTCGCCTGCAACAACTGCAAAGTTTTCAAGAGACCGACCGTTACGCTTACTCTTCATAACCGATTCAGCTTCTTTAAATGTTTTGTTGATTGGTTGACGCATTGGGTGCACTTTCTCGACTGAAGCTTGCGAGCTGACTCAGAACAGATTTCCAAAGTTTTGTAATACGTTTTTACAATTATAACGCGTTTTTGTTCCGTAAATCGCTTCATATTTAATAATCGGAATATGCATATGTGACAGCTGCCAACATTAGGAGTTGTTGTTTGAACAAAAAATTTGACATTAATTTTAAAAATTGGATACTTACTAAGACACCCTTTATTTGCGCTAATATTTGCAACTGCAGTAATTTTCAAGATTTAAGAATTTTGTTAATTCTTTTCAAAATACTGTTTGATTATTTCAGGATTTTTAATACCGTTTGTACATTAAAAAATAAAAACTAAAATTATGTTCATCAATGCCTTTCAATATTATTCTTTATTTTAGCGCCCAGAAAATTGTTCTTTTCTTTTGAAAAAGATACTTGACGTTATATAAACAGCTTTGATTTAAATTTTTTTTTTTAAGTTTAACTGTTAAAGCTGAAGATAAAGTAAAAATTTAATCAAATATTTATACATTTTTGGTTATTCATTCGTTTAATATTTATTGCACTTTTTTATTTCTTCTCAATTTCTGTTTAAAATAAACATTCTATATAAAATATATTAATTTTAGTCTGTATTTATGTAGAAAGAAAACATAAGAGGACGGATGGCTGCTTTGACACGATCTAATTTATTAGTTAAGTACAACAACAGTTACACAAACATACATCTTAGCAGCATATATTTTATTTATTTACTAAATGACCTCTCAGAAGTATCTGAAGTCCGGCCTAAAGAAATTTTTATATTTTTGCAAACTGTTGTTGTTAGTTTACCTCTAATGAGAAATCCAATAGTGTAGAGGCAGCTTAACCAATACTGAAATACAAAAAAAAATATAAAAATAAATAAAAGTTCAAATAAAAATAATAAAAAAAAAATACAAGACAAACAAACAATAGAAAAATATATAAATTTAGATTGTATTTAGATTTATTTATTTAAGTTGATGTATGCAGACTTGAACTATTTATTTTACACATTGTACGAGTTTCCAAGATTTTCTGTTGTTGAATTTATGTTGTTGGCTTTTCTTTTTGTCTCTGTTTATGTTAAACTTTATAGGTGAATGGTTTGCAAATGGGTGGGGTCCAGTTGCTTTGTGAATACAGCTTTTGTTAAAAGTGCATTGTTGGCTTGTAAGTGGGTGTTTTCTGCTGTACATGTAGAACTAACGAAAAAATAGAAAAATTACAAAGAAACCCAATAAAATCTATTGTCTATTGCACAAAAGCATATTTATGTATATGGATAAATAAAGTAATTTGAAATAAAGAAATAAAAAATTATAGAGAATTTTTGGAAAACATAATTAGTGTCGACTTTTAAATTCCTTGTTGTTACGATAAATAATGCCTTGTTGAAGAGTAAAACTTTTTAAATCTTGCCTTTTTTCGCCTTTCTCTTTGAGTACTATTTTTAGAAAAATATAAAAACTACAAAAATTGTTTCCACCACGAAATAAAAAATTTTAATCTCATTTTGTTATTAAAAATATATTTAATACTGGTTTAACCCGTTACGCATTGCTGGACCAAAACAACTATTAGCGGAATTCACTCTTGGTAGCATTTTTGCAAATATGCACTAATTTTTTGCTACCAAGCGTGAGTGCATTTTTCATGTGTGTTGCACACTTATGGCAACGAGCTGATCTTTTAGGTATTTAAGAAACAACAAATCTTTTTTTTAAATTAATAAGTAAGATTCTGTGTTTTAATATTTTCCGAAAAGAAAATTAATTAATTTTAAATAAATAACAATGCCTAAACCAACGGAAAAATATAATATCGCAATTTTTTTGGTAAAAAATGCCATGTATGAAATTGAATTTGTAGAGATTTTAAGTTCTGAGAGTAAAAAAATTGTGTATCTGTTGTGCAAATTTGTGTGACATTACTTTGCTCAAGTGATGCAAACTGCAATTTAATAGAATTTGTTTTTGTAGTCGTGCACAAGTTAAATTGTTTGCTAGACTTGCACGGTCTGCTCGCCTACGGTATCACAACGGGACCATCGGAGGACCCAAGTGAGCTAAGCCTTCGGGCGGCTGCCGGATCTAACCTAACCTGCACGGTCTGCTCGAAAGTGAGTTCCGCTATTGCATTCATACAAAGACTTAATTCTGGTATTTTTGTAATGCAAATTAATAGTTAATAGCTGTAAGTGAATTTTTTTTATGTTCCTCCTTCTGTATTGTCATTTAATTTATACATTTCCTACTCAAGTTTATTATAAATTTAAATACCCTTTTATATGATATTTTTCTCTTTTTTTTATTAGAAATGAGATATTCTCTTAAAAAAGAAAATATTTTATATGTTAGCCAAGAAAACAAGGTTTCTTCATACCTAAGTTTGGTAAAATCAATCTAGTAGTTTTTAGATCATTTACCACATACACTGCCATCAAAATGTAAAAAAAATATATCATAAACAGTCAGATTCTTTACAATCTTATTATAAATACATATACATATGTATATGTGACAACGCAGTGAGGGTAAAAAAACAATTTGCACTTTTTTTTTTTGATGTGGATAACATCTGAACATCGAATGAGACCGATCCCATGCCCCAAAAGTGTTCCCTCCCAGAGATATGCGCATTTTATAAAAGTGAAGTCGACGATTCTAAGCGCAAATAGAAAGGGACCTAACGATAAAATTTATTTATTTTAATTTTTCCCCTACTTAATTAACAAACTAATCGACGGTTCTTGCGAATTGGTTCCTTAGAACTTGACGGTACCACAAATCGTATGCCGGCTTCATAGTGACGATGTGGGGACAATATTTCTTCCACAGCGTTTGGAAAGTGCGAAGTTTTACGATTTTACCACCCGGTTGGACGCTGTTGGTGTATCTAGTGTAAACAGAAGTCTTACTTTCAGTAGTTGGAAGTTTCAATAAACGATAATCATGATGATTTGGTTGACGTCCAGGTAAAGTGATAGCAACAGTTTCAGGAAAACGGCAGATAAATAAAACAATTTCTTTTTTTTTTCCAACGTAGTTAAAGCATCTGTACGATTAATTTTATTCGTCATGCCATATTCGCGAGGATTAGATTTTTGTAGCGTTTAATTCTCATTATATACAGGAAGAATTATATATAACGGCAAACTTCGAAAATAATATATCTGATTGTACCGTTTCTTCATAGCTCGCGATCGATCATCAACTTTTGACCTGAGCATTGCATCGTCACGGTGAGCTACTAGATGTGCGAGAATAATTGAATCTTGGGATTCCTTATCTAAATTCATAAAAGACTTAGTGATCACTTCATTGCATTGATTTGAACTACACGGAGGTATTTTTGAACCATACAGTCGAGCAACTACCTTTTCTTCGCGTAAATCAAGATCAGATTTATCAAGGTACATATTATCGGCTATTCGATAATTCTGAGAAGTGATCGTCATCATCCTCGCCATCAGGGAAGCGATAAAGTAAATCTACTTCTTCGAATTTGTCCACCATTTCATCCTAAAACAAACAGTAAGATTGTTATCAGTTTTAAATTATTTTCGCGAATAACATAATAAAGTTATGTGAAAAAATTTTCGTACTAACAGAATGATATTCACGATTTAAAAGAATTATAAATGAGTATTTTTTATAATTCACAATTAATAATTTCAGAAAATAAAGCTGGATTCGAAAACACGCGAGCAAAATTGATATCAAACTCATGGAAACAGCACGCTAGGTAGAAAACAGTAAAAACCAACTACACAAAACAAGAGGTAGGGACGACCTACGCACGTTTTCAAGGTTGACCAACACGTTCCCGACGTCATGAGAAGTGTCGCTTTCAAATGAGACCAATACCGACACGCTCAGTGATGGTACACCAAAGATACACGTATTTAAACCTTTAAAATGGCTCTCCTGAACAAAACCTGTTTTTACCCTTGGGTCCCTTTCTATTTTTCCCGTCACATATAGAGAAAATAAAATTCAAAAAGGTATTCAAGATAAATCAACCAATGTATACAAATAAATGTAATTCTGTTGAAAGCACAAGGCATTCACATTATTAAGCTAAAACCGAGAACTTCTCTCTAACGACCATTGTCACAGCTGTGCGGATTTGGATAATGGGAAATTGGTTTTTCAAATGTCCTGCCCTGGCTGCAAATATCCACAAAATCTTGAGAAAACCCCCTAAGCCCCTATGTGTGATGTAGAGAGCTTCTTGAAGTATGTAATTTTCATCAATAACTGATTATGTAAGTGTATTTGAACTTTTACTAATACTTTCATGCACTGGTTTGTTACTGTCAGCTGGTGTTTTTAGCATTTAAAATTGATTTCCTTTTGAGTCTTTTATAACTTTTTATAGGCATTAAGATACATATGTATATGTTTCAAACTATTGGCATTACACTTTTGTTATTGTTAAAATATTTTCTGCTGTTAAAATTCGTTAAACTTTTGCTTAATTATCCATTTTACCATAACATATATATATTGCCCCAGCTGGCCCACTATTCTTTACATTAGGCACTACTTTACAGAACGGTTGCCAGCATTTTAAGTATGAAGTAAATTTTGGGACAACCCCAGTGAACTTGAAATTTTACAAACATATTGACATCACGTGATAACTGACGTGACTTTTAGATTTGAAAAGTTCATAATGCCACGCCCATAAAAAGAAAATATTCGATTTTATTTGCTTCTGCTTAACTGATATATATAAAGTTCGTATTTACATTGAGTTCTAGTGAAAATAAGATAATGTACTGACAAAAGTTAGCGGTTTAACGCAAATGGTTCATGTTTTTAGCATAAAAACAATTATGTTGGTAATTATTAAGATTCTTTTCTATTCCTACTCTGCTTACTTCAAAATCATTGATTTTCCTTTAAGTACGACTTGATTATTTAGTCTCTCCCATAACTTAATTAGCTACAAAATGGTCACTTTAGGTAAATGTATTAAATACAAATTTTTCTTAATAAATAAAAAAAAACTAAACATAATTAAGCTCGTGTTATATACAGCACCATACCACTGAATTTGCTGAAAATAAAAACAAGCAAAACATTGCAACAAGAACCGCAAAAAAATTTTTTTTCTTGCATGATCAAAGTGTATCTGTAGCTAATAGTGCAACAAATATTATTGAAACTAATGCACCCTCCGTCTATTCTATGAATTCTATGAATGCAATACATACATATTTGCCTTAATTACATGCCACTACCACTGGATCTACTTCTTAGCATGCAATACAATTCCAATCTAACCAAATTTGAAACAATCCACCGCTTATGGGTAATTCTCGTTGTTTATTTGTTTGTTAACTTGACTGCCTAAGCAGACGTGCTGAGTTTGTTGTCGGTCAGTTAAATATTGAGTTGGTTGCCTATTTCTAGTATTTACTAGTGGTCTGGTCTGTTGGTCAACGTTTTGTTTAGTAGCTGTTTCTGTTCTGATTCTGTTTAGTTAATAAATGTTGCATAAGTGTATAGGACACATAGAGCAATATTTATTTATAGCAAAATACCAGAGCAACAACATATTGCAGCAATAATCGTAGCAAAATGGAAAATGTATTTATTTTTCTATATTAGTCTTAGGTGTAGTCATAAGTTATGGAATCTAAACAAATTTTAAGCCTTCTAGATTCTACTTATATACATAAATAAAAAATTTTTGGCTCGTATTTATGTACAAGTTTTCTCACGATCTATTTTATAGTTTTTCATATTTGTTGTTTCCATATGCATATGTCGATTTACAAATGGCTTAAACATACATTTAAATCCAATTTTTAACAATGTAGTCGAGTTGTTGGAAAACTCTATCAGTAATTTTATTCCAAAACGACTGACATCTACAATACAGGCAGAATCAGGGCATATTTATTCATCAGGTAGTCTTGCTTAATCAGCTAAATAATTATTTATTCACTTATTTTAAGTATCAGTTGTCAGAGTCAAAGCAATTTTCTCTCTTCTCTTAGCTATTTCAAATATCAGACTTCATATATAAAAAATAAAAACAAGAAAATTCTCACCGAACTGCAATTACCTGATGAATAAATATAACTTGGGCATGATTGATGTTAAAAAATAACATCACAAATATATGGTAGGTGGGGCTTTAATCAGCTTTTTTAATTAGTATAGTTTACATAATGGCTGCCTGAAAATGGCCCTAATATAAAATCACCCCTAAAAGTATAAATAAAAAATGGCCCCAGATTTTTACATTGCAGTCAAGAACCGGAAGTTTTTGTGCCATTTTCGTGTGTGTTTTTTAAGGTTATTTTTTATTTCAGACATTGAAGTGAATTTTTGTTGCTTTTTTTTTTTAAAAATGCTTTGTGCCTTTTTTTCATGTTGTAATATTTTGATTCAAGGCGAAGTCATTCAGGTGAAATTATCAGCCCAGATAATGGGGAAGCAGAATGTGAAGATTTGTTAAATTCACCTTGATTTCATTTTTTAATGCAGGGATGTAAATGCGATTTTGCTTTTGTTATTAAACAATTAACCTTAATGTACTTTTTGAATAATAAATGTAACAAATTTCTGTATATGTGTTGTTCTTGCACTATTTATAATATATTTCACAAATATATCTCCTTTTTTTAATAGTTTTTTATCAAATATATCATTACAACTTTTCCATCCTTGATATACGAATTGGTCTTGACAGGAAACATCACCTAAAAAGTTGCTTTGTTGTATCAATGTAATGTGTGTTGTGTGAATATGCCTTGATTTCGATTGAAATTTTTTTCCTTAAAAAATGAACCCAATGCAAAATAATCCCAAAGCAAAAAGGAAGAGATTTCATAATTATGGTCCAAAATTTAAAAATGAAAAATCACCTCAAAATCAAATATGAAAATTCCTCAAAATAATCTGATAGTTTTAGCTAAATAAAAAACAGCCCCAATAAAAATTAACCTAAATTTCTACATTTAAGGCTACAACACCAAATTATAGGGCTAATTTTTGTGTTTTTTAGGGTAATTTTTCATTTTTGAAATCTATAATGCAAAATGAAAAATGGCCCCAATTTTGAATTAAAATATAACTTTGGAGCCTTTTTTCCAGTTTCCGGGTTATTGAAAATCATCGCTTTTTATTTAATATTGGGGTGATTTTTCATTTTTGAAATTGGAGCCATTTTTCATTTTATGAGTTGTGCCATTTTGCATTGGTGCCATATTTCCATAAACCTAAACTCATTACTGTTTTTTCACTCCTTTCTCGACAAATATATTGTTGCGTTTTTGAAAAGAATTACAAAATACGTTTGTAATACATTTGTTGGCGTTAAAGAATTTCAGGATTTCTGGAATTTCGAATACTTTAATGTAGTATGAGCTGAAATTCGCTCGGCTATGTTGGCTGAGGTATTTCTCAAATTATCCCAGCTGTAATAGTTGTCATATAAAAGTTAAGTATTATACCTAAATAAAATATTTTCACTTAGTGAAGCAGCAAGCCGGATTTTGGATAGAACCCAATTAAATTAATACGATATGTAAATTAAAGTAATAATTTTATGTCTTAATAATTTACATCTTTGACGTAATGATGATTTGATATTAATTTAAAAAAAATTTTCGATTTCCCTTCTCTGCATGTTTATGTATGAATCAAATTTTTTTCTTAATTTTTATTATTATTAACTACTGTGTCATTTGTATCGCTTTTGTTTTACAATAAGTCAAAATAATTCTATTGGCAACAGCTGGAAACAATTCAACAACAAGTTTAATTTTTTTCAAACTTTTTAAATCCTGCTGCCCATCAAAAAACCAACAAAAATTTATTTTTCCACATAATACATTGAAATTAAGCTACACTTAATATGGTGGCTGAACTACATACATACTTTTTGTTTATAAACAAAAAAAAATTAAATAAATCGATAAAAAATTGGAAAGGAAATCCGTTTTAATTCATCAAAATATTATTAAGCTTACTAATATAAAATTCTATAGTTTATATTTATAACAAACAATACACAGAAAAAAATAAATATGAACTTTAATTACGAAATTAATATTAATAATTAAAAAATTGTTTAATTTTACTCCAATCATCAAAATGATACTATTAATTAAATGAAAATTAATAGTTTTAATTGAACAAATGTTGAGAAAAATATCAATTAAAACAGTATTAAAAAATTAATTAAAATTTCCATTTTTTTCCAAAATGATTTTAAATAATTTAATCATGTCTATAATTGAAATTTGGTAATTATATAATAAAACTATTTATTATATTAATAACAAAAATTATTTAACCTGTTTAGAAAAACAATTAAAAAAAATAAATATTGTTTTTGATATTTATATATTCTTAATATTAATATATGGTACATATGAATCTATGTTTTTAATTACATTTCGTTATTTATATAAAAATAATTTAGCATAAGAAGTAGGGTTCCATAAGTAGACATACTATACCATATCTAAGCCGGAGATCCAAAAATAACTGGTAGCATCAACAACCTAGATATAATGGAATATTAACCGGTAAAAAGTCTTGATCAGACAGAGTGAAGAAATTCAACAAACTTTTCTACTAAAATGAGAATTCCGAGGAATATAAGGGGATACAATTATTATTGGATTTGGGCACATCTACGATGAAACTGAAACCATTTATAATACTAAAAACTGAACGAATTTTTGTATATTTTTCCTTACCAGAACTTTTTCTTGCATATTGTCGACTATTTTTTATTATTCTGCTCATTAAATAATAATTATATTAAATTTATTCTAAGAAATTCAATTTTCAAAAAATTTAATTTAAAATAACATTTTTTATTTTTATTTATTTTATTCAACTGACTGAAATCTCTTTGTTTTTTGAAAATATTTAATATCAACTAAAAAAATTAATTCAGTTAATTAAAAATATAATTAGAATTGTAAAACAAATCAAAAAGTCAATTAATTAAACAAATTTAAAGGATATTTTTTTCTGTGTACTTAAAAGCATTAATTATTAAATTTGAATAAAATATAAATAATAATACAAGCTTATTGGAGCAGTAAATTTTGTTGGCTTTATAATATTTAAATACTGTGTATGTTTATTTGCGGGGGATTAACAAAAATTTGCCAATATTTAAAAGAATATGTTGCTAACCAAAAAACCAATGGTTGAAATATTCAGTTCTTACAATTTTGTAAAAGATTTATAGAAGAATAAAAGTTGAACATTCTAAAAAATACAATTTAAAAGTAGTAGGCTTACTAAGAGTTGCAAAAATGAGAAGAATTTGCGAACTTGTTCTATAAATCGATATTAAAATGACTGAACAATGAACTTTTTGTTAGAATCCTAAAATGAAAATAAATTCAACATAAAAACGAAATAAAGTTAAAACAGATTGTAACATAAATAAATGATAATTACAAGCACCCCTTAAATTCTGATCAGAGAGGGTTGATTATAAAACTGTAGCTGAATTTGAAAATGCATTCCATTCGGCTATTGTCGGAAAAAAAACTTTTACAGTGTACTCTTTCATTATCACAAATAAAATTAAATTTCTTCAAAAGTGAAAAATTAAAAAATATGAACTATGAAAGTCAGTATCCAAATTAAATAAACATTCTACTAAAAGAAAATAGTTTTTCAATATGAACATATTTATCCTCAGTCATACCATTTACATATTCATTGAAAAAAATCGATTTTACATAATTTCTGGAGAGTTTTTTCACCACTGATATTTAGTCAGCGTCATAAACATTCGCGAGTAGTTGACCCGAAATTATCGGCTTATAAATCCATGACCCTCAATAACATTCCATTCATTCTGACCACTGAAAGCATGGATTTGTTGAGATGACTATATCGTCGGCGGTGTTTAAAATTTCCCCCACCAGGGTAACCGTTTTATTTGCAACCTTTTTATATATATAAGAAGCGTTTGACAGTGTAAATCTAAAATCGACAGTTTAAACTCTGGTTAGACTAGGGATCGATAAATAGACTTATCAATTGATTATTTCTAAATAGAGTGCTAATCTCGACTATGGAGCCGTATACACTATATTAGGCAGCGAATATAGGCAACGTTTTAATAACTCTTGGAGTTTACTTTAACCATCAAAAAATTGCTCACAGAGTTGAATACTTTGATTTAAAATACTTTCGAATTACAGTGCTGTAGCTGTATGGGGGAAATAACATTATACTCTATTAAAGTGCATGAAGGGGTCGCGTGTACTTTATAGTGGGTGGAGCATTGATAGTGGTTTCTAGCAAATCTAGCAAATATAAAGCTTGGATTTTCATGATGCCCAAGTTTATACTGCCAAGATCATCTATTTAAGTCAAGCGCTTGTCCAGTTTAATCGTTTGTAGGTGAAGGGGATATGTTAAGCTAGGTAAGGTTAAAAATAAGGGCATAAAAAACCCATATCCATGGCAGGTATACACCTGTGCCCAATGGTCATGTTGTGCCCTCAAAAGTAATGAAATTCCCTAAATAAGACCATAATTACAATTTAGTTTAAATTTTGATTGGGTCAAGAACCCAGTACCTTCAATGTATTTCCTTAGGGATTCCAAGGTCGGCATAGTGTTCACGTTAAAGTTCTCGCTTCGAATACGCTTAAAAGAAGAACCTTGACAAGGGCAATATTTCAATATGTTCGCGTAACTCAAAAACGCTTTAGCTTATTGAAAAGACTTAAAAAAAACCGAAATTCCGCAATAAAATGTCCTTTAAGACGTTTTAGAAAAATATTTTTTTTTTTAATTAATTTTTTTTATCAAAATTTCGAAATTTTTGTTTTTTTAAAAATTCATAAAAAATTAAAAAATGCACCTAGGCTTCTAATTTTTTGCCGACATATAAAAAACAAAGCCGCAAACAAAACAAGTCATAAATAACACTGCTCGACAAAAAATCATTTTTTGTCTTCCCGTTAATTAAAACTATGTAAACTATATGGATTTTGATGCGCTGAACTCAAATCCGTAGTCGGTTTTTTTTCCATCAGATCGGGATTTTTTTTATGGGCGTGGCAAATTTTTTTCCCTAAATTAGTCAGGTACGCAGACATATTTCATACTAACTCGAGAACTAGTCATCGGATTTAAAAATTAAACACCAGAAGATGTGTAACAAAAATGTATTTATTTTAGTCAAATAAAATTTTTCTCTATCTCTTATCGTTTTGAAAATATTCAAAAATTAATGGAGAAAAAAACAAGTAACAGTGCAATATTCGGCCGTGCCGAATCTTATATACCCTTCACAACGTGTAGTCATGCAATAACAATTGTTTGTATCACCATTCATCTCATATAAAATACGTACATATGTACATGTAAAAAAGAATTATTAAAAATAAAAAAAATTACAAAAAAAAATTAAAAAAAAAAATTAAAAAAAAAATTAAAAAAAAAAATTTAAAAAAAATATTAAAAAAAATAATAAAATATAAATAATATATTAAATAAAATAAAATTTTTTTGGCTCTGCTGGAATTCGATGCCTTTTAACCAGTATGTATGTAGGTTGTTGTTGTAATTGTGAAAAAAAACGAGGTGGTCGTGGTTTTTTTCTCATATCTCACAAAGTTATGCGGCGATTGTGCTGAATTTCAAAAGCGATTCATTCCTGGATATTTGCAAGAGATTGATACCATATACAGATCGGAGGAACCTATAGTTGCTTCTAAAAGTTGATTTCAACCAACACACGGACAGACGGACAGACGGTCAGGGCTTAATCGACTCCTTTATTCATAAGCTTTCAGAAAATATATACTTTATGGGGTCGGAAATGAAAATTGTAGAAGTTACAAACGGAATGACAAAGCTATATATACCCTTGTGCACCACAGTTGAAGGGTATAAAAATATAAAGCAAATATTCAACATTTTGCACTTTTTTCTGAGAACTACTTATCTTAAAAAAAGTTATGGAACTGAAGTGCAACGGTATTTTGCCTGGTTCTTGGAATTAAAAATTATAACAGTATTTTTAAAATACCTGTGATTTCAAATTATTGGGTTCTTACCTGCGGTAAATTGACAGTAAAATCTAAATTTTTTAACCGATTTTTATGGTTCATGGCTTTTTCTATATTTATGATAAGTAGTTCTCAGAAAAAAGTGCATAATGTTGAATATTTGCTTTATATTTTTTTGCATGAAAATAATTACTTCAGGATGCCTTAATGATGAAATAAAATCTTTTAATTCCATTCACATGAGAGTGTAAAAGATATATGTTATTCCGTTTTTAATTTCTACAATATTTATTTGAGACCCTATAATGTATATATGTATGTTGTGAATACTTATATATAGAGGAAATGATTAAGCTAAGTCCGTCTGTCCGTGTGTGTTTTGAAATCAATTTTTAGAAGCTTTCGCATATACTTCAGACTCTTGTATGGTATAAATTTAACAGATTTGCCTTTTTCTATTGTAAAGCAGCTATGTGGGCTTATAATTAGCTGACATATAAGCCAAAGAACACGATTGTATCTGCTTTTTACCCAAGGTAGGTAGGTAGGTAGGTAAGGCTGGTGCAAAGTAACCCTCAAACCTTCACTCGGAGACCATTACGGTCCATTGTGACGCCTTAATAGAGAGAAGAATAGAATAAGAATAGAAATATTTAGGATAAAAGAGAAACAGAAGCAGACAATTCAAGAGTCTCTGGCGGGAATCGCACCCGCAACCCCCAAACAACTGACTTGTCCTTTTACTGACTAGTCCACAGGGGCACTCTACAATGATTATGGAGAAAGAAAAAATGTTGAAAAAAAGAAATATATGTGTTCTCTTTTAGATCCACTGCAAAAATATTGATGGTACAAACGGGTACAAAGGGTATAGGGATTAGCTGTTACAAAGGGTATATGGGATTAGGCTCGGTCGAATATAGAGCTATTACTTGTTTACTTTAAGAGCGTTTTATTTTATAAGACTCACTATCTCAATAATGTTACCATATTTTGATAAAAATTTTATACATATTTTGTAAACTAAGCAATATGTATTTTGGTGCATTGAATAAAAATATAATATAAAACAAAATAAGCAAAACAAAAAATAATTGTATTAAAGTTGCTACTGTCGATTCAATTATGGACCGTACTTTTTCCATAGTGCTTTTACAAATGAAATTCTGTTTCGACAATAAGCTGCACGCAAAGAAAAAACATGGTTGTCGTAACCATAATCGAAGAGCATCATACTATGATTGAATTGTATGATTATCATTGAAATATATAATGGTTACCAGTTATCATTATTATGTTTAATTTAAGCATCTTTCAATAACCATGTATATGACTACAATTGAAATCGATAATCTTTGCTTTTTTACGGCAAATTACTGTCTTTTGCTGTAACATACACATATTGCTTGTACTCACCAATTTAATTGCAATTTTAATACCAATATTTTTTTTCTTTTTCTCGTTTATTTTTAAATTTTCTTTAATTTTTCAAAATTTTTGTTCACTTTTTTGACATTTCAAACTTTTAAAATAATAAAAAATTTTTCAGCAAGAAGAACAACTGTTGAAATCAAATTATTATTAAAAAAAATAATTACTCGATTAATTTGTAATCATACTGTTGTCTCACCTATTATTTAATGATTATTTGTAATTTTTAATGTTTTTTAATATAATGTTATTTTTGTCGCATTAATTTTTTTTAAATCATACTATTTTTAAATGATAACCATTTTGTAATTTTTACGAAAAGTAAACATTAAATGATACAATTCAAACAAATGCTTTATTATCGTGACAAAATATATGATTAAATGAAACAAAAATAACTATAACTTGTTTTCAAAAACCAAATATTGTTTTAGAAAAAATAATATGACCGTCGTGATCATGTCGTAACCATGGTTTTTCTTTGCGTGTGTATACCATCACGAGTATAAAAATTTTTGAAATAAAATGCTGATAAAAATATACAACTTCAAAATGATAACAATTCAAAATTTGGCGGTAATTTTCAGGTTGTGAATTCCTCTGTTCAATTTCAAGACTTCAAAATATTATGGGCTGGTTTTTTAGGAACATTAAGAAGAAAATGTTTAATGCATGAAAAGACTTAGAACTTGCTAGAATCTGCATAATTTGCTATAACAAAAAAAAAAAAAAACTAGTCAACTTTTGCGAAAAATACATATTTGTTTTTGTTCTTAAAATAAGTCATAATCTAATATTAAAAAAAAAAAAAATAAAATTAAAAAATATTTTTTTTTCTTCTCGTTTATAAAAAAATTTCTCGTTTATTTATACACTATGATTTAAAAATAAAAAATATGTTAAAGAATTTAGAGATAAAAAATTCTTAATTAATTTTTCATTAATAAAATAATATTAAGTAGAGAAAATCATTAAAGTTTTTTAATTTTACGGTACTTTGAAAATATATTAAAAAAATTCTTTATTATCTAAAAGAATGTAAAACATTTAATTAATTATTTTAATGAAACAAGGAAATATTACACAATTATAACATTTTCTTATGGGGGTTTCTTTCTTGCTAAAAAAAAATTAATGAGAACACAACACAATGACCTTGGGCGATAAACAAAGACACAAACACAGTAACAGATTTGATATTTTATTTATTTTTTTTCATAAATATTATTCTTATATAGAAAACATGCGTAATTGTAAGATTAAATTAAGTTATTTCGATTTGCTTTTAAGCTGCGTGCTTAAAAAAAATGTCTACTACCAGCAGCAATAGTTTGTTGTTATAAGTTCTATTAGATTAAGATCACAAAGAAACTTGCTAAAAGCGTTTTTTTTTGCTGTTTGTGGGGTTTTTCGAATACCATTTAGTTAATAGAATCTTAAAAAGTTTTAAACTCTTAAAGGCATTAAAGAGATAAAGCAGAAACGAGTTTATATTTTAGCAATTTTTTGCTTTGTTGATATTTTGTTGTTGTTAAAGCCAGTTATTGTGTTCTTTGAGCATGTGTATGAAAGTGAGCAAAAGTATCAAAGAGTTGACACTTTAACTAGTTATATAGCGATAGCAAAAAAGCAAAATCAACTGCAATTCAATTTACTTTGTGCAATTTTACTATTCCATTTACGCACATACATGCACAGTTACGTTTGTTTAAGTTGGATATGTGCTTACATTAGTAGGGCTCAAATTTAAATGTTCATATACAAAATATTTAATTTAATTTGAAATAAAAAATTTTTTTTGCTAATTTCATCTTATTATTAAGAAATTGAGACAAGTAGCTTGATGATTAAAAGTTATTTAGACATGGTTAGGTCTAGTTTTGTATTCCAAATTAATTGAAAACAAAAGTAAGACCTTTAATTTTCAAAGGGTATATTTACCACAAAATAAATTAATATCACAATTGATATCATTGGCAAGGAAAGTCGGTTTTCTTCATATCACATAGAAAATATAGAATAAATCTATCGACTAATCGAAGGCAGGACATCATGAAAGAAAGACAGAGTTCAGAGTGATCACCTTAGTAAGGGCATAAATAAAAAGACATGACTAGGAGACGAGTGTAAATCATAAAAAAATTTTAAATTCAACACGACTTAATGGCCTAGGGCCATTACTATTTTCGTGAAATTTTCCATTATTTTTTTACGCTAATGTTTTTGTATCACACTGATGATGCTCAGAATTTATTATTGGTTTATTTCCAGAAACTTTAGATTTAACAAAACCCCAAAGTAAGAAATCAAACGGAGTTAAGTCGCATGATCTTAGTGGCCAGTTGACATCGTAATTGATTGAGTTAACATGTTTTGGAAATCTTTTCTGCAATAAATGGATTTTTTCTTTAAGTGAGGCAGGTAGCTCTGATTTGCTGAAACTACGTGCCGTCTAGATCTATAATATTCAGTTGAGGCCGCAATAACTCCTCTATCATGTTTCTGTACTGAATGCCGTTCATAGGCACTGTAATTTTGGCCTAATCTTCAAAAAAAGTAAGGCCCAACTACACTGCCTGATCAAAATTGACACCAAATATTAGCTTTTAATGAGTAAACTTATTTCTGATGGATTGCATGAGAATTTTTTAAGCTTCATATTCGACTATTTGGTGCGTTTACAAAGTTATTCAAATAAAAATGTGCTTCATGCATTGACTTAATTTTGCTTCGTTACCCATTGAAAAAATTGCTGCTACATTACATGGTCTCCTGGTTAAAGCACCTGAGGAAGCTAAATTTTGTACGCAAATTTTTTGAAATTCGTAGCTTGGTGATTAGTTAGAGTAGTCACCGAATTAATGGTTTGTTGTTTTCGGTAACACCCTCATTTACAACTGCAATATTTTCAACAGACCGACTGGTACTTTGGTGCTACTGTATGTAATCAATCCAGTTTCTATAAATTTTTGCTACTTTAAATGCCTGACACATTAGATGCACTTCCTCGACTGAAAATTTTTATAAAGTTTGCGAATTTTTGTAACAAGTTTTTATGCGTATTTCGTAAGTTTTATGGCGTGTTTCGTAAGGCACTCAATTTTCAATTATCGGAATAAACATATGTAACAGCTGCAAACTTTCATATTCCACTTGCTGAAAAAATAATGACCCTAAATTTGAAAAGTGCATTCTTGCTGTGACACCCTTCAGTTTCTGAAAAAGCAGACTGTAGTTCTTTACGACTTAATAACTTTTCCTATAATTAGCTCTTGGGTAAGTCTTAGCTGCTACCAATTTAGAAATCAAAGTCATGTAAAGTTATATATCAAATGTTTGAACATAATTTTATTATTTTCCTGCAGGTACCTCCACGCAGTGCAATCATTTTGAAGTGATGAAAGTGTTTACTTGTAATTACGAATGTCAAATAGCTACCTGTTCTATTTTGCCAGCGTATGTTTTCTCCCTATAAGGCAATTTAAAAACTGAAACAAATTTAGTGCACAGTACAGAATGCAATAGAGTTAGCTGCTCATTAAGTATGCTAATGTCCAGCACTGGCTAGTGGTAGATTTAGTGTTATAGATAGGCACACATTAATTGTAAATGTTTTGGGAATCGTAGCCTTAAAAACATGACAGACAAATGACTGTGAGATGCAAGTTGTTTATAGTCAGAAATCGTTTTTTAGTCTAGAGTAAATACATGTAGTGGCATTATCTGAGTGATGAAATAAATTGGTACCATGGAAAACAATGGATTGCGAAGGGGCATGAAATGGGACCCAAAGTGGTAGTAGTTTGCATCGATATTTTTTCTTTATGTAAATATATATTTCTACACATAGAATTGACTAAAGTGAACTATAGTTTTTTACTCTACCTGACCTAACATTTAACCTGAGTTCATTTAGTACAGAAAAAAATGTTTATAAATACAATTGAAATGGTGTTGGTATTTAGATAAATAACCAATCATTCTTGTTTTTCTTTTAGTACAAGTCACAGATAAGAATAGTTGGAAAGTGCACATGCATTTTTTTATACCCTTCACACAGTGAAAAAGGGTATATATAGGTTTGTCATTCCGTGTGAAATTTCTACAATTTTGATTTCCGACCCCATAAAGTATATATTTTCTGAAAGCTTATAAATAGGGGAGTCGATTAAGCCCTGTTAGTCTGTCCGTCTGTCCGTGTGTATGTTGAAATCAACTTTTTGAAGCCCCCCGACATTGCTTGGACTCGGGTGAGGTATTAAAATATCAGAAATATTCGGGAGTAGATCCGTATTGAAAATCAGAAACATCGGTACATAAACAACTGAGATATGAGCAAAAACCCACGACCACCTCGATTTTTTTTTCACAAAAACAACATTACAACAACAACATACATACTTACAAACGTGTATACTGGTTATAGAAAACGTGGCATCGAATCCCAGCTGAGACAAAAAAATTTTTTTTTTATTTTTTTTATATTTTTTTTTTTTAATTTTTTTTATTTTTTTTTTATTTTTTATTTAATATATTATTTATATTTTTATTATTATTTTTTTTTAATATTTTTTTTTATTTTTTTTGTTTTGTATTTATTATATATATTTTAATTATTTTTAAAAATTTTTTTTTTAAATTTTTTTTTTAAATTTTTTTTTTAAATTTTTTTTTTTAATTTTTTTTTTTAATTTTTTTTAATTTTTTTTTTAACATACATACGTAAATTTATAATTTTACAATGGGATGTTTTTATATATGTATGTACGTATATCATATGGAATGGTGATACAAACTACTGTTATTGCATGACTACACGTTGTGAAGGGTATATAAGATTCGGCACGGCCGAATATAGTGCTCTTACTTGTTTAATGTGTTATTAATATGTCAGGAAAAAAAAAACAAAAAAAAAATGTGTATTGGTAAGTCGTTGCAGAGATTTTTTGTATCGAATATTGTACACTTAGTGTAAAAATCTAAAATACACTGTTGCCAACTTTTTTCCCACAAATATCGCTAAATTAGATTAAACATTGCTAAATTTAAATTTTTTTAAAATGTAGCTATAAATCGCTAAAAAAATTTGTTTGTTAAATTATAACAAAAAAGTAGCTAAATTTTTTGCCTTTTTAAAAAGTTGTTGAAAATTCAGCGTTTAATCATTAACTCTAAACAAATTAATAATATAAACAAAACAATAAGATATTTAAATGCATCCTGTATTAAAAAAAATGAATAAATACTTACATACATATAATAAATAAGGAAATTCAGCATTATTGCCTTGTTAAAAATTTGAAGCCAATCTTCTACATTTGTATTTTCATTGGTTGAATTTGTACCTACTTTTTGTATAGATACCGTTATTCGAGACTCAAGAGGAATTTATGAGAATGTCAAACTCAATATATTAAAAAACGGGTGCTTAAAATCCTCTCCCTAATGCAGTCACCTTGTTTTGTGGCATTTTATATTAACAGAAATGGCGAACTAAAAAATTGATAGATTTCCCGCTATAACTAAATCATATTTTTTCCTGTAATATGTAAATGAAAATAGCTAGATTTGACGAGAAAATAGCTAAATTGGCAACAATGCTAACGTATATTTTTTTTCTTATTACTTTTTTAAATATGCACATACACATAGACACATATAATGCCCTCATTTAAACAGATTAAAGAGATTATATGACTTTCTTTTTAGAAATTTTGGAAATATTTTTATTTGTAGAAATAGTCAAAACTCCATTCTATCTACTTTAATGTCAAACTGCATAAATAGCAATATAATGATAAATGTAAGCTTTAAGAAAACTTTATATTACTTGCATTTTGTAAAAGGTTTTTAAAAAAGTCTTTTCCGTAAAACGAACAGTTTCTGTAAATAATTTATCTATTTTTGTTTAAGATTTTCTTATATTTTTTATAAGTTTTAAGAATCATATTTTAAGGTAATTGTACAAAAAACATATTTAGAATCTACTCTTTCCCCTGGCCAATAACTTCGTATTTAAAATTTAAAATTTTATTATAAGATACATATTTTCATATTGTAATAATTTTCTGTAATATCAAATTAGTTTAATATATTGTTCTTTTATGTAAAACTTATTATATTCTTTAAAAATTTAAAAAGTTACAATAGAATGATAATACCTTGTAAATAATACCATACTACATGAACACTCCAAATATATTTGTGCATTTGTAAACAAGTTTATATAAAAGAATTATACAAAATATATAGTTTTCCTCTTTTCAATTTAGTTGATATGACGTGTTCAAAATTGAACAAGTCACTTGGATACATGAACAGAACAGCAACAGAAGGGAAACGTGTCATTGCTAATGGAGTCACACTTGAAAGAATGGCACTCCCACCCAAGTTGCTGTTGATACATAAAAAAATATGTTGAAATGTTAATAATTTTACTTTTCATTCCAATATAAATGAATCATTTTAAACAATATTTTTTTCTTTGTTTTTTTTCTGCACAACCCGGTAAATTTATGAAGTTAAAATGGCTAACAGTAACCTTGTTACAATTTAAGTATTAAAGTTGAGGTCAAATACATCTACACTTAGTCATAAAAGCAAATTTATAAAAAATGTTTAGCAATAAAGTTTTAAACACAAATTAACGGATGTCTTGACAGTGTGTAAAAACGCAGTTTGGTGTATTATTAAATTCACAACATTGGACAGTAGGAAATTCTACGATATTTAATGTATCACTAAATCAATTGCAAAAAACGATAGTACGATCAAACAAAACGTCAATTGAGTTAAGTGCGACAAATTTTATCAGCTCTGTAGAACAATTTTTATATACATATGTATTTAAAAGATTTTGTTATTAAAAAAAGCAATACTAAAAACACAAGAATATCACTTAGGGCGGCTGTTTATATTTTTAACAAATTAAATTTACATTTTTTAAAGAACACCGCTTAATTTTTGTCGATTCCCCAATTTGTGAACGTATACTTTATACTCGTATGATATTGCGTACACGCACTCGTGCATTTACACGTTTGCATTAATGCATGTGCGTAAGTAGCCCAGTATCAAGCTCTTTTTAAACACAAAATAATTTTTCTTTAAACTTATAAAAACTTATTTTTCTTTTTAATTGTATTTAGAAGAAAAATAAAAAGGTTGAAAGCGAAGGGAACTGTTTTCCTTATTGGTTAAATATTTACCTCCGTTTCATAAATTAATTTAATAATTTAAACAAAGTATTACTGATTTCTCACTTATATTCTTCGGCGAAGCTATGAGGCTGATGTTTATTATTTAATTTTTCCAAGAAAATTGGGATCAAGCAAAATGTTTGATTTAGGAACTAAAAGCTGATTAGGAATAACCTCAATAGGGCGAAGGAGTGTAGGCTGAGGACTGGGTGTGCTTTAATCCTTAAAAATGTAATCCCTAAAAATGCTAATGGAAACACACTTTCCCGGTTATGTTGGTGTTAAGGATGCGTTATTGACGTAGTTTGACTTGTGTTTGATATAAAGTCAACGGAAAGCTGTTAATAAAATAGTAAAGAAGAATAAAATAACATTGACTGTTATAACATTTGAGGCCTACACCGCGGTGGTTATTACTACTCCAGACATATTGCAAAACAATTCGTATTAATTTCTGTTACTCTTGAGAAGGTTATTATAGCATGGCTTTTGCGTAATACACACCTAAGGGGTGAAGAAAAGTTTGAGCTATTTTTATACTCACTCGAAACTAAGGTGCTTTAGACCAATCAGCTGGAGCAACAGGTTGATCTATATCTTAGTGGTATTTAGCAGGACTTAATATGCTTATCTCAAGAGTAGACCTGTTGCGAGTTTATTGCATGATGTGGTAAGTTTTAAGGAACATAAATTACATTCAGATGTCAAGAGAATATTTAATGTATTTATTTTAATGTATGTATTTAGCAGGACTCAATATGCTTATCTCAAAAGTAGACCTGTTGCGAGTTTATTGCATGATGTGGTAGGTTTTAAGGAACATAAATTACAATCATCGTTTTCAGATGTCAAGAGAATACTTAATAATATTTACTAGTACTAAGGCTATTAGTTTTGAGATGAAAATCTGAGAGTTTCTAGTTAGCTGGATACTTTCAATAAAAGAAAGTAGGGTCACGAATTCTAGCTCTGTAGATTTCTGTATAAGAAACTTAGTGTCCAGTTAAGGCTCTTCAGATTTTTGTATAAGAAAAGTAGTGTCCAGGAACACCGTTAGAAGGGGTTTTATCACCCCTCTTAAGGTTATTTTGAGGCATTTTGCAAGTAAACGTAGAAAGATCGTGAACAATTGGACGAAATATTGCTGCTGATAACAGAAAGATTTGTGCCAGCGATAGTCGAAGTATGCAATCGGCGCTGTTTGCACTATCTTCTTGGATGAAAGGTAACGAACTTAGTATGAACACAGAGCTGCTATACACACCACCAAACAAATGGTGTGGTGGTTCATTGATTTTGTCATTTCGGTTGTAACACATCATTTAAGACCCCATAAGGTATATATTTTCTGAGTTCTGGTTTTATTTAATGACGATCTAGTTATAACAGTCCGTCTATCCGTCCGTTCAAAGCACGATAGCGCTGGAACTGAAAAAGTTAGGTTGCTTAAATTTTTCCAGAATATTTTTTATATACAAGGTTTGTTAAGTATTGAAAATGGGCTAAAGCGAAGTATTAAAAAAAGTATTATAGGTCGTAAGGCAAAAAAAAAAAAAACAATGTCTTTCCAACATCGAATAAAATGCGTTTATGGGTAAACGCATTGACATAAAACCATTAAGTGTATATTTCCAGAGTACAAAAAATATTCTCCCTTGAGAATTGCTCAAATCTATATATAACGAAAGAAGTTATAGATCAAAATGTACGAAAATTTATTCCGCACAGTGTCTTTTTCGCTATATATGAAATTGAAAACGTAATGAAACTGAGAAAAATAGATTTATGATATTAAAATTTTGCAAACATTGCTTTTTTATCAAAGGCTTTGTTCTAATGGAAAATAAATGTGACACGCCCACCTCCTATATAACGTTTTATCTCAAATTCATATAATTTCTCTATGAATAAAGATTTTGGAATAATAAAGGACTATATTGAAATTCCTAGGTTGAATTTATTAGCAGAAACACCTACTTTAAAGCAAGACTAAATTTGCAAAAAAATTTCAATAGTAAATCGATGTTACACGAAGAAAGTGAACATATTTTAAAGTGATTATTGCATAGCGATGTTATGACAATATTAATAACAAAATAATAAATTATTAGCAAGTGCAAAAGTATTTCAGTTGTGCATGTTATAAGGGGTGGTTAAATATTAAGAATGAGAACCACACCTAAATGTCAAGTTCTTTTCTTGATTTCATTTGACATTTCTCAATTTTAGACTTACTCAATTTGAACCATGGGAAAATACACAATCGAGGAACGCGTTGTTATGAAAATAGGCATTCAAATCATAATGCATTTCGTGCACTTCGTGATTCCTTTTGTCAATATAATCGTTCAAATTCGTCCACAATCGGGAGAATTGTCAAAAATATTAAAATTTCAGCAACACAGGTCTGTAAAAAATGAGAAAACATCTGTGAATGCCTTCTTAGTTCGTTGAACGGAAAACATTGCAGTTTTTTGCGAATGTATGACAAAAGAGTAGTCAACCTCGACTTATTATCGTGCCCAACAATTAAACTTCAACACTGTCATTGGAAATTTGGACGATCGGATGGAGGTATGTCGCCGAGATCGCGGCCATACCAATACCAATATTATCATAATACAAAGAAATGACAATAATTTAAAAAATAATTTGTGTTTGACTCAAAACCAACAGCGACCCTTTTAATCACCATTTTTAAATACATATCTATGAATATTTAAAAAAATATTTTTAGTCGATATATGGAAATTTTTATAAAAACTTTAAATTGCCTTGTTTGCACGAAATGGCTTCTTTCTATGAATATTTAAAAATAAATTTGTAAAATATTTTTTTTAGCAAATGTCGATTTTTGTAATTTATTAAAAATTTAATTAAAACTCTTCACTGAGCATAAAGTCCTAATTAGTTTATAATAATTAGCATATTGTTGCGAGTTTTAGAGTTACCAATATCATTTAAATAAATATTTTTATTATTTTTTGTTTGTTTTCCTTTATATATTTTATTTTTAAAAAATTTCTTAATTTTTTTTTGTTTATAAATTTGAAATAAGTTGTTTTGCCAAAAGACAAAAGATATGAACATGATGGTAATAATGATTTATATTGTTTTTATTTTTGCGTAGAATATGACCCTGTGCAAATAATATCCGTATTTACACACGCATTCATAGACACTACCGTCATTTATATGTTTGTTTAACCACAAATATTATTTTTAATTTTCTTTTTGCACAATGTTAAGTTCACTGTTAATAATAATTATTGTTTCATTTTTGCGTTTAGTTTTTATTTTCGGATTTTTATATTTTTATTGAAATAAAATAATTGAATTAATTTAATTATGTTATGTACTTTTGAAAGTTATTAAGTAAATGTAAATATGAGTAATTTCAAGAGGTGTACGTACCTTCCAACGGAATATACTGTTTTTTCGTATAAATACAGTATATTATAGAAATAAATCTTACTTTTCTAGGTCCAAAAAAATAAGACTTTGAAAGTTGTGCTTACAAAAATTGCCATTTTTTGGGAACATTTTTTAGGTACGTAGTTCAACAGGGTTGCATTTAAAAGGTTTTTAGATTTCCTTTGGTTTGATATACAAACTTTTTTTTGGAATTTTCCGTTCCCCATAAATCAGAATAGCCTCACTTAAAGCAACCTTTTTATAGTTGTGAAAAAATTCAAAGTGAAATAATTTTTGAGTTCAGAAATATAAATGAACCTGTAATCATATTTATGACATCACATGGATTCCGCACCAAAAAAATTTCACTTTTTTTAATGCCAAAAACGAATCAAACCAATTACGGATACAGTGTTCTTGAATAAAACATTTCCAAGAAAGAGCATTCTGCATCGATATGAACAAATAGTGGCCAAAGTTTTGACTATAATAAATTATGTTTAACAGGTTTAACAGGTTTGAAACATATGGCCTAGCATTGTTATTATTGAATATCAATTCTTCCCTAAAGCAAATTTGTTGTATTCAGCATAAGTTTCCTGTAATGGCCTGCCTAGATTTCAGTTGATCATACAATTTCTTACTCTTCTCTAATTGGTTTTCAGACTTTTTTCTGGCTGCCTTAGCATTTTTAAATACCACAAATTATCACTTGTTTGCTGAAACGGATGGAACACTTTACCCTATTACATAAAGGTCTAGATAACATGCGGCGACTTCTAAAAGTTTATTTCAACGAACACATGGACGGACATTGCTCAAACAATTCCGCTTTTCATAGGTTTTCAAAATGTATATAATTGATGGGATCGTAAATGAGTATTATAGGAAATACAAATGGAATGATAAAGCTATGTGTGCACTTCAATATGACTTATTACTTATTTAGAAAAAGAATCTTCAAAAGAAACGCCATCTGTAAATTTGTCTTAAATTATTTTTATGACTTCTTCTCTTAATGCAGAACTATGTTTTTTTCCAAAAAGAATTTAAAAATATGCTTCCAAGACAATTGTCAAACATTTTCTGATAAAATAAAAAAAATAAATTCGGGTTTTTTAATCTCAATTATCTAAGTAAAACTTAAATTGTTAAGAATCCCACTTCACCTTATTAAGATTCCTTATTCAAATGAATTGGAGTGTAGAAATACCTGCATAAGAAACTTGTAAAAGAGTTGAGTAAAAATTTACACATGTGAAGTACTTAAGAGCTTTCAAATGAGAGTTTTTAATACTTAGAAAAGCTTTTTACAATAGCAAAGACCGATTAATTGATTATTTGTAATAAAAAATAAATAAATTAAAGATGTGGTGAGTATAACATTTTGAACACAAGTTAAATGAATAAAATTTTTTTTAGAAAAAAAGCATCAGGCATATAAAATTAATTAATAAAGTTTTTGCAAACTACAAGCTGAGAAAATTTTTTTGTTTAAGTTATTGAGTGTGGAGTAAAATAAATTGAACTTTAACAAAGAGTAGTGATCAATTCGACAATAATCTTAACAAAGTAACAATATTGAAAAGGTTTCTTTGGGTTTTGACTATTTACAGACTCTGGCTTAAGCTACAACAAATAAACACATATAAGCCAGACCGATAGACAGACAGCCATCATACGGCCAGCCAGTTAACTACACAATATGCACCACCAATACTAATAAAAAGTTAATTTTTTTTCTATTTTTATTACTTAGTTATATGTGAGTACAAGTACTTTTTTTTAATATTATTTTCCTCTATACAAATCAAGTACAAGCTATAAAAAGGCCAAGATAGTTTTCTGGCGGTTCAGTCCAAATGCAAAGTTTTACAAAGACATTGAGAACGAAACGGGGTGCAAATTGAAAAAAAAAATTGAATAACGTTTTAAACAAAACTAGTGGTGAAATTAAAAAAAAAATACTAAATTAAGAAAAATATCTTCAAGAATTTAATGGAAATTTAATTTGAATAAGAAGAAAAAATATTCCAAAATATTATAAAAACAAAATAAAAAAATACCCCTTAATCATGCTAGTGGTAGGTTGAAGTTGAAAATGATTAAAAGAAACAAGATTTTTATAAAACAAAAACCTTTAACAGCATTCGAATAAATACATCATTTTTAAAAGGTCAAAGATACAAAAAAAAAAAAATAACACCTGAACAATGCAGTAAATTTTTTATTCAATTTTGTATTCTTTAAAAAATTTTTAAAAAAAAGTTTTCATCATTAAGGTATAAAAAAAAACTATTCTTTGAGTATAAGTGCATTTTTGAATGTATAGATGCATACGTTTTCACTTTAAAGCGTTTGAAAAGCTTCTGCTGCCTACAATACCTGTCTACTGCTGCTATTAGGTGCACAAGTTAGCAGTGTCTATTGTCTTTGGTCAAAAAGTAAATTAGCATACATTAACATATGAACACCTAGTTTAGTTAGTGCACTCAATATTAGCTTTACTCAACAGTTGTCCAAGTGATTAAAGTGCTTACGGTTACCAGGCTACTTGTTAACACACATACCACTTCTATCGTCTAGTCATGGACTGACTGTCTTTATGTGTTGTTACAGTTAGACCAAAATATGCACCTAATTTGGTTAATATTTATTATATAAAGTGGTGTTACAAGTTAATTAAACTGTCTATACATGTATGAGTGCACAGTATGTGTGAATGCAAATTCATACATACATACATACATACATACATAAATGCAGTTATAAAACAAAAAAATTAGTTCAATTTAAGAATTTTTTTTGCGAAACTGTTTTCTTGTGCAATTCTTAAATTATTGATAATGTTTGAAGTTTTTTATAAGAAAAAATTTACAATATTTGTTGTTGTTAATAGATTTCACAATAATAAAGCCATTAAGACAATCCGGTTTATAAACCAGTTTTCAAGACTTGCGTTTGATATAATTATAAAAAAAAACGATAACATGCACGCAAAGAAAAAAACATGGTTGTGGTAAACATAATCAAAGAGCAACATACTATGATTGAATTGTATGATTGTGGTTAAAACATATAATGGTTTTTAGTTATCATTATTAAGTTTAATTAAAGTATCATGCTATTATCATATTATGAGTACCGATATAATGTAAACTCTTTGCTCGTTTTTAAAACAAATTATTTTTTTTAGGTATAAGTTATATTAATTTCAGGTACTTACCTTTGTCATCATATTTTTTGCATCAATATTGTTTTACATTTTATCGTTTATTTACATTAATTATTATTTTTTTATTATAATTTTTCCAAACTTTGTCTATCTGTTTATCATATGTAAAACTTTTAAAAAAATAAACTTAATTAATCAAAAAGAACATTTGAATACCAATTATAAATAACAAACATCATAGCTTGATTGCTTTGTAGTCATATGGTTATTTCATCAACATCATACTATTTTTGTCATGAAAATTTTGTAAATCATACTATTTTTAGAGGAGAGCCATATCGAAGCTTTCATGAAAAGTAAACATAAAATAATTAAATTCAAACAAAGGCTTTTTTGTCGTGACATATAAAAATATTTATAACTTGTTTTCGGTAACCAAATATGTTTATAGAAACTATAATATGACCGTCGTTTTCGTGTAGTAACTATAGTTTTTCTTTGCATGTGCAATTAATTACATATTTAGAAAAAAATCATTTAAAAAAAGAATATATAGAAAATATATTTTTTATCGAGAATTATTAAAAGAGTTTTTAAAATAAAAAAATTTCGAAACAATAATAAATATAATTACTAGCTGTACCCGAACTATATTGCTTTGTAAATGAGAAACATATCTTATTTTCGCTTTTGTTTTCTTAATTTCTGTTTGGAAATGATACATAATATGGTTGGCATGTCTAATCTTTATGATCTTTTTTTGACGATAAAGCAATTGTTTAATAATTTGAATGCGGCCGCACCTAATGGAGTTCAAAAGTATTCTAAAAGCAACACTAAATGAAACTACTCTTTTGAAAAAAAAAACATATGAAAATTGGACCTAGTGTGTTGAAAAACGGGTTTGGATTTAATAATGCATTCTATTACCTAAATGGGTGTAGAATAAAATGAAATGGGTTAGATTTCTGATAAAAATTTATTTACCCCATAAAAACGTACAAAACGAACCCTGGTTGCGGCTTGAGAATCAAGTATCGAGATCATTACAAGCAGACCAGCAACAATAACAAAGGTATTGTCACACTAAAAGCGAAAAAAAATACGTCACCACATATGCGTGACGTCACCAAAGTCGGCACCCAATCATAACTAACCATACCAAATCGCATCTCCCAACAGAAGTTGTGTTCACAGTGACAATGCGTTATGAAACTTTAAATGTGTTTTTCTCAAAACACTAGGTCCCTTTTCTCGGAGAAGGTCACATATAAATACATATAAAATATTTGTGGAAAACAAATTTTTTTTTATAAATTTTATTTTTTCTAACCCTGAACGCATGCTTGATATTTGACAAGTAACAGTGCTGCATTCGGCCATAACAAACCTGATAATGCCTTTCACCATAATGTTAAGAGGTATAACGACCATAGCGAAGCCTAAATTTCAGATTTATCGTTATGCACCATTTTGCTACATAAATTCCGGCGACATCTTTGCTTTCGAATTTTTTACATTGTTAACAGTATTCTACCAGCCAAGTCCCTATCAAGACGAGTAACTCATATTGATGGGATAAAGAAAAAAAACTGTTTCGCCAATTTGTTTTAGACTGCATTTTTAATTTCACACTTTTTCATAGTTTACTATATTTTACTTGCGCCGTTTGATACCAATATTGTAGGGGTTAAAGTCTTTAAAACCGTAATTTATATATTTGACCCATATATCTGCCGTTCAATTTAAGGTATCATTTTGGATTTTAACTTTTTAATAGTTTACTGTTGGTCAAAGTCTTTCATTTGACACGAATATTGAGGGGTTTAAGGAGATAAATTTTCAAATAACAGATTTGACTCATTAATTTATATCATTTTATAAGTTTTTTACGCTTAAACCAAAAAACTAAGAAAGTACCCTCATAAAACAGCAAATTTGCAGTTTAAATCTGAAGTTTGTTTTAATAAAAAAACTAAATTTAATTTTTATATAAAGTTTTTTTTGATTAGACATTTTAGAAGTATATTACTCAATCACGCAAAACCGGCTGAGCGGAACTAAATGAAATTCGGCACATAGATAGATAACAAACTAGATTAACACATAGGCTACTTTTTATCGCGATAATAACGCGAAGTCGTTGGCAAACTCATCATAACACATCCTAAACGGGTTGTTTGTGTTGTAGATATTTTTATTTTTGTTGTTAATACTAAGTATAACTTTTATCCCGATAACTACGCAGACGAAGTCGCGGGCACAAGCAAGTTTTAATATATATCTAAGTTCCAATTCTAAAAGCCAATTTCATTCTACTCGTATAAATGAATTTAATCTTAAGTGCAAAATACACATGACAATTCATTGTTACACAGTTTTCAATAAAAAAATTAACAAAAAAAAAAATAAATAAATTGAAGAAACTTTTAGCTAGACTAGAGAAGGAAAAGCTGTATAGAAAAATACTAGTAATAAAAACTAGAGCTAAATCATTTTAAATATCAAAGGCTTACAACTGCAACCAATGGGTACAAAAAAATGTTTATAAAGTTAACAATGATGAAAACATTAACTTGATTTTTTGTGTTTTGAATATGTTTAATTTTATTAGGGTGGTATCTATTAGGGGAACAAAATAATATAGTAAATATCTTTATAATCATTTAGAAATTAATGTATTTTTTCGTATGTAATCTCGAGCGACGTTTAACTTGCACATGGGCTTTTGTTAAATCATAATTCTTCCTCTATAGGTACACACATAAGACTGAATATAAACATTTAACCCTCTAATAAAACTACTTATTTCAAATCATTCAAATACTTGTGGCAAATGTTGTCAAAAAAGAAACAAATTAAATATTTAATTAAGAAATGTTTTAACAAACCTGTCAAAATTTATATTTTAGTTGATTTTTATACAGATTGTGTGGAAAATTTATTCATCAGGTGTTGATTAGTCAGCTTATTTTTTTTCTTCACTTATTTTTAACTTCAGCTGTCAAAGTCCATAGATAAAATATAATTCTTTTTCTGTTCTCATTTGTTTAAAATATCAGGGGCCGAATTACGGCATTCGATATCGATCGAAATTGCAATCGAACGTTAAAGTTTTCCTTACATTTTGTATTGGATTCTAATAAGAATTCTATAATTTTCGATCGATATCGAATGCCGTAATTCGGCCCCAGACTTAATATATAAAAAATATAAACAAAAAAATTCACTCCGTACTGCGATTAAATATGCCTTGACGGATTCACTAAAATTACTAAAAAAAATACATCGACATTAACGACATTTTTGAAACGTTTAATAAATTAGCCAGCAAAAAATTTTGCACAAGTTTAACTTGAATTAAATTGTTCATGACTTCTAATTCATAAGTGCAAAATAGTGAGCCTTTAGTGATGTGTTTCAAAAATACATGCAAATGCATGCAAATAATCTTTTTTCACTTAATATACATACGTTCTATTGAACTTATTGAAATTGAATAAATTTTATTAATATATTCACATAAACACATGCTCTTCAATGACACGGTAATGTTAAAATCAAGCATGTTTCAACTTAATTAAACCACTTTTGCATGTCTTTTTTGCTGTGTAGTTAAAGAAAATACAAATAAGTTTGACAATGTTGTTTAAATTTGCTTCTATAATCAATTTCCAAGTAATTAATTGTCTTTCACTGCTTGGGCAAATATACTAGTCGATATGTACCGCCTTATTGATACAATTTGAAGTCAATATTTATAAACTATTTTGTGGACAAGCAACTAAAAAAAGAGCAATTCTTATATGCTTGTCATATGATTAGATGAATAGATAAATCGATGTACATCCACATATACACAACTGTGTACGTAAATATATGTACGAAAGTATGTGTACCGCTACGTTGCACTACATACTTACAAAAACAGTATAAATTTCCATTGATTATTTTTTCTTTGTGGAGATTCTATTTAAAAACATAATATATTTTTCGAAACTTTTTTTATTTGTTGTTTGTCGTTCGCTTAATACAAAATGCTTGAAATACAAAATACCAACATCATCAAGGCTACCAGCAACATGTGTCGCCAGGTTACCAATAATGTCAATGATAGATTTATCAACTACATCGCATAAAAGCAACAACAGCGTTGCGGCAGTTATTTTACAAAAACAAACAAATCTCACAAAATTTCAAAAAAGGCAAAATAACAAACTTCATTCAGTCCGTTTAAGTGAAAGGTTTCCATGTGAATTTCGTTTTTACAACTGTGCGAATAAAATCAATATGAAAATAGTTGAATAGTTTTTTTTTAGCGATACTTTGCCATCTCAATTGGTGGTCGTTCGCCAGGGGGACGAAGGGGAGGTCGTCTTGTCACCAGGCCACCTCTCCAGTTTAAGTGTAATGTGTGTGTGCTTTTGTTTGTGTTTAAACTTTTTTTTAGCAATCGGTTAAAATACGTTTGATTTCTTAAATGTTTTCTAATGTTATTGTCTTTGATTCTAACTATGAACTGAGTTTCAAATAATTTATTGGCAAAAAACTGTTTGCACTAATTGATCGAATGAATAATTGATTATTTTGTCATTTATTTTAATTAGCTGGGATTGGCGTTTTCAAATGGTTGTCAAATAGCTAAATGGTGATATAAAAATGAATTAAAAACATCATTATTACGTACTTAATGATTTTTAGTTTATTGAAAAAGGAATAAGTTAAATGCACTTATGTAGTAATTTTTGTTGTAATTTTTAACATATTTATTATTGAAAGGAACAACTTGAGTTATTCTTAAACGAAAGAAAATGATTTTTTCAAAATCAACTTTTAGAAGCTGTATGCAGTATCATTCTGTATAAAATATTTGGGAATAAATTGTCAATGAAATTTTGCTACATTAGCAAATAAGCACGAATGCTTCTGTTATTCCATTCCGGTACACAAAAGTTAGAATTTTTCAATCCTAGTAAAACTTTAAAGACACGGTTGTGACTGTTTATTGAAATCATATGCTTCTAGGGCTATTTGTGTTTTAGAAAAATCGATTACTTGCTGTTATTTGTATATTTATATTGAGTTTCTCAATCTCTCTTATGATTTTTGGACACGCCAGAGACCCGAAATTGCAATCCTTAGCATAAAAATTTTTTTCTGAAAAAGTAAAAAAATCAATTTAAAACTAGCTTAGATCTAAGCGTCCAAATACAACAGCTTTAGTGTTTATATTTTTTTTTTGTACAATTTTCAAACGGAAATCCATTTTTCCCGCTTCCAGACAACCGAGAGGGCCACTATTGATAGCTAATAAAAAAAAACTACATATAATAATAACAAAATATTAAAAATCCTTAATGACCATCACGGCAAAACTGTACGCCATATTCTGGTTTTTTATTCAGTTGTGAATCTCTTCATTTTTAATTTTTCTGAAAAATAAAAATAGGAAAAATCAAATCACCAAAGAATGATTTTTGGCCCACCCTATAAAAAACTTATTTTCTTTGACCAGTAAAGGTACCTGTAACAAAATTTCTAAATCGCCAATTTTTAAGTTACACTGCCTCTTCATATAATGTGTTAGAACTAGAAGTGTCCCTGTGGGTGATTGCAACCACTAGTAGTCATTACATGTGGAAACTTCGGGAGTTAATTTTGTATATTGTTTTATACACAAAGCGATATCTATTTTCGTACGCTAAAGTTGTAGGGAAAAAGTTTTGAATTGTTAAGTCTTTGGTAATTTTAATTGTTTTTGTTTTAATTTTGTCTGGAAGAGATCGACCGTGAAATATTATTTTAAAGAAAGAACCATAAACATTATTTGTAACATTTATTATTTTTTTTAAAAAATGTAAACAATACTTTTGATAAACCAGCAAAAAAAAATATGAAATAGAAGCAGTGAATGCATGGGTTCAACCCACGATGAATGAGTTAGATTTAAGTAAAACATGCATAATTTAAACATTAACGTGTCATTTAAAATCATGTGTTTAAATGATGATGTGTCATTGTTGTTGATTTTGTTTGTTTTCATAAATTGTTTAATATATTTCGCATGCATTTGTATTTATTTTAAATCACATCATTTACGAAAAACTATTTTAGATTTAGGGAGGCATAAAGAATTTTTTCTCCTGCACAATTGATTAAAAAGGCTGGGAGTGTTGATTTTTATCGAAATTAAAATTATTTTAAACGAGCAACCAAGGCAAATTTATTCATCAGGTAATCGCAGTTCTACAACAAATACAACAATTCAAAAACCACATGTATTTTGTTGCTAAAATTTTTATTTCAGATGTCACAGTCAGCCGTATAAAATAAACCGAAAAAGTGAAAAAGATATACAAAAATTTTTCTGGATAAATAATTTAATGCAATAATTATTTATTAAATTAGTTTTGGTATAATAAATAGGTTAGGTTAGGTAGAACAGGCAGCTGTTGTGCAGCTCACTTGGGTCCATTATATTGATCCCTTTGTGATAACTGAATAGATAAGTAAGAATAGAATAGAAAGGAAGCAAACAAGTCTAGAGTCTCCGGCGGGAATCCAACCCTCAACCCCCAAACTAGAAGAACAGCACACTGCTGACTAGTCCATCGGGGCACCCTGGTATAATAAATAATTAATAAATTAATTTTAAGTAAGACTTGGGAAACATGAATTCGCGGTTGTTTGGCTAGAGGTAACCGTTCTTTAACTGCGAAATCAAAAATAATTTTTTTTTTATAAATCTGTTTGTTTTTGCCTTTTAGAATTATCCAATGACAAACCAGGAAGTGCAAAATCATTAAAAATTAAGTCAAAAAAACTATTGGCCAGTTAATTGGCTGAAAGAAAATAAGAAGAATGGAGCCTCTCCACTGCCAGAAATATCGAAAAATTCAAGCAAACTTTAAGAAAATAAAATGTTAAACTAGGGATACAAATATACGGCGGAACTTCTATCTTTTTGCATACCAAAAATCGTTAAAGTAAAACAATGCAATTAAGGATTAGTTTTTAAACTATAAATATCGTGATGTAGTGCAATTATGCATTTGCGAACGGATCTAAGATCTACAAACTCAAGTTCAAATTGTATTTGCAATTAAATTATCCTTATCTTAACATATATTATCAAATATTTTTTAATAAAAACATACAATTTATTTACAAAATAATTGAAAAATTAATTAAATTCCATATCACATTTAATTGTCAAACAAAAAAAAAAACAAAATTTACTGAATGAATTTACTGACACAAACGTAAACAAAGTTGACATCTGAAATTTAAATCAAGTGAAGAAAAAATAGTCAGCTGTTTAAATAGGAGTACCTGATGAATAAATTTGCCTTGCGAGCAACAGTTCCTACCACTAAGAAACCTGCCATGTGTTTAATTTGATAACCCGTTCTAGGAATATTTTTACTTTTGACGAACCTTTTCGAAAAATCAAATTTTTTGCCACGTCTCTGAAACTTCCTCATTTTTTTGTTCACCTAGCATTTGTGAGAGCCTATAAAGTTTCTAATTAAATCCTTCATTACTTATTCGTAGTATAACAAACACATGCCCAAACATACGAGTTAAATTTGAAAATTCTGTTAGAGCAAATATCAAAAAACAAGCATCATTACGAATAAGTTGATAACCTTGACCTTGATTAATGCAAACTTTGACTACTTTGAAGTTTAGGAATTTACACCGTTCCCGTAGCATATCACGTTGTTCATTATGTATTTCCCTTTATATTTAAATTTACTTTGAAATTTATTTATTTATAGATTTATTTGTTGTTGTGTTGGTATTTGTTCAACAATAAATGAATTATGTGTGAATATTAACGATTCGAGAGTCACGTTTTAAGGCCACGAAATAATTAATGGAAAGTTATATCGCAAATAAATGATATAAAAGAAATAATTTATAAATTAAAAACAAAAACGTTGCATGGTTATGGCATTAGTTTTCTAATAATAGAAAATAATCAATCATTAAAAACTTATAAAAAAATTATATCAGACATCTTAAGATTTTTCATACAATAAAGATTTTTAACGAAAAGTTTTTAATAAATTTTTTTTCTCTAAACAACCTTTTGATGAATTGTTTTTTATCTATATCGTTTTGGAATAGTGTGTGTAGGTTTTTTCTGGCTCACTCTTTAAATAAAGTTTAGCAATTGGAGTGATTTTCCTTAATATGACAAGGATTGTCGTCCTAACTACTAATCACAACTCATTATTTATATCATATTTGCTTCTTAATATCTTAATATCTTAGCCCGTAACGTTATTTGGTTGCATGTGTGGGTTGGCGTACATCTAAAATATAAGAGATTTTTTGGGCAGCACAATGGACTAAGTGTGTCCTTAATCAAAATTAAGCAAATTTTAGCAAACCGAGTCACACCAGTGCATGCTCGCCCAGTTCGTTCTGCGGAAAATATTGCTGCTGTTGGCGATAGTTTAATAAAACATCTCACGAACATCACTGATATAAATTTCTAAATAAAGATTTGAATTAACATGCCTACAAAGTTTAACTGACTCAATAGCTGAAGCCTACTGACCATTTCAAGCGTCGTCAATACGGCAAGTGTAACGTTAGCGACGAGACGCACATTCTCCTCAGTGGATTCGTTTACAGACATATCTGCCGCGTTTGGGCAAATAAGAATCCACGAGTGATTGTTGAAAAGTTGATGCATCCACTAGAAATTACTCTTTGGTGCGGTTTATAGGCTGGCGGTGTCATTGAGCCGTAATTCTCTCAAAATGAGATCGGATAAGCAGTTACCGTGAATGATGTTTGCTATCGTGAACTAATAACAAACTTATTGTGGCCAGTATTTGAGGACATAGACGATATGTGATAAAAACAGAATGATGCTACTTGTCAAACAGACAACGAAACATTGGCTGTTTTTCGCGAAAAAATTCAATGATATCACGTCATGGCGATGTTAATAGACCGACACGATCACGTGATTTGCCACAGTTGCACTTGTTTTTGTGGTGATATTTAAAAGAAAGATATATATGGACCATCATTGGATAAAAGCATGCCTCCGAAGCCGTGGCAAGCATTTGGGCGATATTTTTTTTTACACATAATTGTCATTGATCCTTTTATCGCACTAAAGAAATATTTCTGAAAACTTTTTGTGTTATCTACAATTAACATCGTGCGTTTTTGTTGGGCAAGTTAAGATAAAGATGTCGATTTAGCTTAAGTAAAGCTAGCAGGATATAAAACATAATGGCACACACTTTGTGAAGGTTAAATAAGATCTGGCAGAGACGTATGTAGCGCTCTTTCTTGTTAAATATGCTGTTAAAAAAATTTTGTACCAATTAATCACTAATCGTCAAAGTTATAGGCAAAAATAATTTGGAATAATATATTTTTAATATATGAAGCCTTCCAAGCTAGTAAATAATTTTTGGACACGCTACTAATACCAAGTTTCAAGCTGTAGTCTCAAAAATTATTCGTTTAAGAACACTAACAAATGGTTTAGAAACTAACAGTGTTATAATCACCAAAATTTGAACGAAAACCTATATTTTTCAGTCTCTAGACAACCGGGAGGTTTAGTATAAATATCGTATTAAAGGGCTTGTTTAGGAAAATATAATACAGTATAGTAAAAGTAAAAGTCATGATAGCCGCCACTTAGAAATGGCGTTAGAAAAACTTATATACGAATAAAATTATAAGTAGTTAAAATTGTATTCTTTATTGGGCTCAAGGTCAATTTTTATATTTAAATAAAACTCTTTTTTACGTTTTATTAAATATTTTTATTTATCAATATTTCGTGCACCTTCGGTGCACTTCTTCAGGATATAAAAATGTGAGTAAAGCCGTCGTCTTTTCGCAAAGAGAATTCACTGCTTACTTATGTAAATATAAAAATTGACCTTGAGACCAATAAAGAATACAATTGTAAATACCATTTTAAGGTCGAAGAAAATATAAACAAATAAGTAGTTAAACATAATTTAAATCAATATTGGCAATCACATACTGAAACTTGGTCTCATCACGTCTAATACCCGAAATACTAAAGATTGACTCTATTTGCATAAACTAAAGTTTGGGATATTCTTTCAAAAATGGCGGTAGCTTTTGGATACTAGTAAAGCTTTTGCAAATCCAACACTTCCGGTCAAGTTATGACTGATAGTTGATCTCTCTGGAGAAGGCATTCATTTATCGGGGTCACCAATTTAATGTGGTAAAAATAAAAAAAAAAACCAAAGAAATTCTAAAATTAAAAAATTTTATATTTAAATTAAAACTCAAAGCACACTAAGAAAAGCTTAAAAACCAAGATGGCGTGCGAAACAAAATGGATGATCAAGTTTATTCTAACCCTAGCATTATAAGCATCTAAAGCGTCTGCCAAATAACTGAATATTTTCTGTGTGGCACGTAGCGCCGTCCTATTAAAACCAAATGTTGACAATATCCTCCTCTTCAGTTTTCGTTCAACATGGCCCAATAACGATCGCCGTTGTCTGTAACGGCCACTCTTTGCTAATGGCCCAATTATGCCTCTGGACCAAAAAACGCACCAAACCCTGACTAGTTTTAAGTGTATCGGCTTTTCAGTGTATGCGTGCGGGTTTTCTGTGCCCCAAATGCGACAATTTTGCTTGTTTACATACCCGATCAAAATGAGCTTCATCTGAAAAGATGATTTCTTGACAAAATCGGCATCTTCTGTAAGTGGATCGCAGGTCCACTTTCCCAGCGTTGTTCAAGCGAATACACAACCATATTCGCTCAGCGGAAAGATAAAACTAATTATCTGTCAAATCAGACATGAGCTAAGGTTGCCATTCACGAAATAGGCACTAGTTGAAAAAAAGTTAGATGTCGGACCCTGTATTATAATACATTTAATTATGTATGAATTCAAAATGACGCCGAAAATAAAAAGGCAAAATGTTGTATAAAATTAAATCCGAAATTCATGTCATTATATCCAAATGATGAAGGGTGTAATCATATAGCACCCTTTTCTTGTTTGTGTTTTATTTTATTATTGTCACTGTTTGTTTTTTAGTTGTAGGAAATTTTATTAAAAAAGTTTATACCCACATGTATTTCATTACAAATATTCAACCAATAGCCTAACTTTTTTAAAGTATTTTTTAAAGCATTGATACTCATTGTAGATGTTAGACATTAACATATAATTGTATTTTTAATTATTGCAACTTTTCAACTGGCTTTTCTTTAGTTTTAAATATTTTCCAACAACTTGTTTATTTTTATAAGTATAAACTTTCATGTTTATTGTTATTAGTTTTTTTTTTTTGTAATATTGTTTTAGAAACAAACAATAAAAAGTGTGTAATTGAATATGCAATAAACCTAACTTCAACAAAAAAAAAAAAAAAAAGAAGGAAAATGTTAAAATTGCATTTCTTCCTGCATGACATTGATCACGATATTTATATGTATCGATGGCATGTAATTAATATCCAACTTTATTTATTATACAAGTTTCTTTAACACACATACATATGTATGTATGTACATATTAAAAATTTTTAACATTACATATTCTGTTGTACTTCGTTACCAATTTATATAATTATTTTTATAAAATATTTTATTACGTTTATTTGTCGTGTATGAAGTTGGTTGATTATACATAAATACAAAGTCATTGTCCATTAAAAGTGAAAGGGCTTGCAAATTTGAAATAATATCTTTATAATGCACTATTTTTTTATAACAATGACTTTTTATAATTATTAACAATTGTCTGCTGAATACAAATTTATTTGTTATTTAATTTCTTATACTCACATTAGTCTTTGTCATCATGTGGGGGGTGTTAATATGATAGTGTGTAATTATGTTTATTATTTAATGTGGGTTTTTTAATAACATGTTTAAAGAGTGAAAAAATTATCTTAAAACTCTATAACAAATGTTAATAGATAAATGTTAAAATAAATGATACAAGTTTTTGACAATTCTTTTTTCCGTTGTCTAAAAAATGTCAAATTTTCTCTGTAAAAGTAACAAACAGTAGAGTGACTTTTAGATGTCTTTTACAAAAGTATATGCGTCCTTAAAGAAATTCTATATTCGCCTGTCTCGAATTTTGATACCGTCCATATGCACAAAATATTTTTTATTATAATTTTCTCGTTTCTACATCGACACTTTTTATATTCTTCACACGACAGTGTAAAAGGGTATCTATAGTTTTGCTATTCCATGTGAGATTTCTACAATATTCATATCCGACCCCATAAAGTATATATTTTCTGTAAGCTTATGAATAGGAAAGTCATTTGACCTTTGTCCGTCTGTCCTTGTGTTAGTTGAAATCAGTTTTTGGGGCCCTGTGAGAGGTATGAAAATATCATAAATATTTGAGAACAGCACAATCTCCCCACAATTTTCTGAGTTATGAGCAAAAAATACAATTGCTTTTGGTTTTTTCTTATTTTCCCAAAAAAAATTTATAAGTAAGTAAGTAAGTATAAGTAAGTTTATGGCGCTAGCATGTTAACCACACCAAACCGTGTATTTTTACTAAATGTAGTGATTCTGTTGTGGAGTAGTCTCACTTGATGTGCGCTACCATCGCTGTAAACAATTTTGCGATTAAAAAATGGTCGTATCGATACCTGAGATTCAGTGTAAATTTGGATGATTTGGTAGCGTTGTTTAAACGTCAATCTTATTATTGTCATGTAAAAAATTTAAAAATTTTAGTTTTTGATAGCATTCGATAATGTTAAGTAACATGTTTAATAAACTCACTTTTATGGATTTTACATGATATTGGGTCCGAATACAATTTTCCATTAATACGTTTAACACATATTATTACAGATTATCGTTTATATAATCATATATATCATATATTTTTATAATTTTACAACAAAAAAAAACCTTCCCCTTCACCGTCATGTACATAGGTATAATGACACATCGTACTTTAGCCTAGATTTTAGATTTTATGCAATACGCTATTTTCGGCGCAATCTTTGATTTTGAATCTGTACAAAGTTACTGTATTCTACTAGTCAATCCCTTTCATTTGATACCCATATTGTTGTGGTTAAAAAAATTTGCTCCGCCATTTTTTTCAGACGCTTTTAATAGCTAACTATTTTTAATGCACAAGCCCTCTTATTTTATTTGCAGTTGTACTTTGCTGCTTATATCTCAGTTGGTTTCAAGCCGATTTGTTAGTTTTTCCTATTATTTCCGAAATTATGGCTTATAATTTGGTATCTTAAGCGCGTTAAAAAATTCTTTAAGAGTTTAACAGATTTTGATATATTTAAAAAAATATATATTTTTTTTAATAATTTTTGTCTATAACTTTGCCGATTAGTGACCAATTTGCCGAAAGTTTTTCATGAGTATCTCCAGAGATATACCAAATTTCTAAATAGTAACAACTGTGCCTATAAATTATTCTAGGGCTGAAAAAATTTATTTTTGTGATAAAAATAAGCAAAACAAACAGAGGTAGTCATGTTTACTTGCTCATATCTCAGATAGTTATGGGGTGATTATACTTATTTGTAATGTCGATCTATTCGCAAACATAACTGATATATTGATACCTTACACGGGTCTTGGCAAAGTCGAAGCGCTTCAAAAAGTTAAATTTCAACATACACACTGACAGACGGACAGGCGGATAGTGCTTAATCAACTCCCCTATTCATAAGCTTTCAGAAAATATATACTTTATGGGGTCGGAAATGAATATTGTAGAAATTTCACACGGAATGACAAACTTATATACTACACCCTTTTACGCTGTCGTGTGCAGAGTATAAAAAAATATTATGGTTTACGGCAAGGCATATTCATACAGGCTGATCGGAAAGCATAGTACAAGGCGACTTCATACAGGTGCAATTATCAGCCCAGCCGATGGGGAAGCATTTTTTCAAATTTTTTTTTGGATTCGCCATGATTTCATTTATTAATGCAGGGATGGAAAATGAGATTTTAGTTTCGGCAATAAACAATTAACTTAAGTGTTATAAATAATACTTTGATAATAAATGTACCAAACTTATGTATATTTTTTCTTTTTGCACCATTTCACAAATATATATTCATTTTTTAATCAAATTTTATTAAATCAAACATGTCAAACAACATTTCCATCCCTGATATACGAAAAAAAATTGCTTTGTTGTATCAATTCGGCGTTGCATGTACCTGTGAGAATATGCCTTGGCATAATATTAAAATTTGTTGAATTTGCTTTGATTTTTTATTTATGCAGGGATGGAACAATTATCTTTAGGGTACTTTTTGATAAGAATTGTACTTGGTTTATTTATATTTGTTGTTTTTACACCCTTTACCATTGGTTTCACAAATGGAAATCTTTTTTAAAATATTTTTTTTTAATTAAACAGATTATAACTACTTTTCCATTACTGATATATGAATACAATTATACATCAGCTTGCTGTTTATTAAATTTTATGTGTGTTTTTAAGTGTTGAAATATAAATTAAATTGAAGAGCTTGGAAAAATATTTTTAAAAATTAGAAGAAAAAAAAATTGGTGTTGGCAAAAAAGTATTCGGCCATGCTGAATAATATAATACCGTGTACATATGTAGGTATAAACGTAGCCTGTATTTTAAACTTAATTTTGATTTCGAATTTTTACACTGTTATCTGATTCTACTGGTCAAGCTATTTTGTTTCTGACGCCATCATGAATTTTTACTCTTATTACATTCTACGTTCAAATCAAGGCATATTGATTCATCAAGGAATTGCAGTTCGGGGGGAATTTTTTGTTTATATTTTTTATATAAAAAGTTTGACATTTGAAATAAATGAGAGAAGAGTGAAAATTGTTTTTTATCTATGGGCTTTGACAGCTAAAATTTAAAATGAGTAAACAATGTGCTTAGGTTCAAGCCTACTTTCATTTGACGATATATCCGCCTTTTGGTTTACGACGGTCTAAGGAAGCTTTAAATCTTGAAAACATTTGGTATGAACTTTTCTGTTTCATCTAAAGTTCTACTGAAACAAACCTTGCACACAAAAACTCTTGTACCATTTACTTCTATGGAATGTTCGTAGGCTAATTTCCTATATTTTAAACTATTAGCTTTTCTTTTGCGAGAAACATCTTTTTCTTTAGCATTTATGAGGTTTGCAATGAAAGTTAACCTTTTATCGTGATTCCCAAGCAACCAGTATTCGTCAAAAATAATTTTTCTAACTTCTTCTTTAAGAAAATAATTGCATGTTTTCCTGCATGCAGGGAATAGTTTTAACTTGTATAAAAGCTAAAAGACTTAAATTTACTTATGCCGTTAGTAGAATATAAAATGTTTCAAAGGAATCGGTCACAAAGACTTAGGTCAACTTATGACCTTAATACCAAACAAAATATGAATTTAACTGACTTATTGCCTAAAGCTCAAATGATTACGAATAGATGCAGTTGTGCTAGATTTAACTTATTAATACCAAACGAAAGAGAAAAAAAAAATTGAGTTAAACCCAATCAAAAACTCAAAAAGCATTTTTTTGACTTAAGACCTTATGCCCAAACGTCGAAGAATTGTTAGTAAACAAAAGGCAATTATGTGTGAAACTAAATATCGTCCAAATGCTAAGATTAATGACACTTTAATTTTAAAATTAATTATCCTAATGCATACATTATAATATTATTAAAACACTTAATTTTCCTTGTTGTATTTTCAGTTAAAACGTTTACTACTAATTACAATATTGTGTGCCACAACAAATGCACAAGATTATCAAGACTATCAGGAAAATGCACCGCGACCTGCACCCATAAGACTGCGTCCTAGTTCCGGACAAGTAGATGCGCCCAGACCGACACCAGTGCCAATACTAAAACAAATTAACAAGTAAGTCTGCAGTATAAAGTAAATGTAAAAGAAGGTAATTTATTAACTTTAATTAATCACTCCAAAGACACAACGAAGATGGTTCCTATACTTACGGCTATGAAGGTGCTGATGGCTCATTCAAAATTGAAACGAAATTGGCTACGGGTGAAGTAAAGGGAAAATATGGTTATGTCGATGAGACAGGAAAAGTGCGGGTGGTAGAGTATGGTGCGAATAAGTATGGTTTTCAACCATCTGGTGAGGGCATAACTGTAGCACCACCAACATTAGTAGATGAAACAAGAAGAGAACCTGAAACTGATTACGAAGACGAAATAGCGGCGAGACCTCAAAGGCCACATGTAAGTACAAATCAAGCTATTAAAAGTTGACTTTATTAATAAATAATATTTACATTTTAGCGCATTAATCGTCCTCAAACGCAATATAGACCAGCTCCACCACCACCACCACCCCGTCCACAACCCCAGCCGCAATATGTACAATATGAAGATGAAGAACAAGAACCAGAGCCACCACGTAGACCACAATATGTACCACAAACTGCACCACCTAGGCCACAACCGCAATTAGGACCCGCACCACCAAGATTACAAATACCCGGCGCTCAACGTACTACCGATGTTGTTTATTCGCCCTTACAGAAACCTTCACGTCCCGACTACTCTCAACAGCAGTCATCTGAATACTCCCAATCAACTTCGTTTGGCGATGGTCAGCCGAACTTACGTATATCTCGTCCCGTTTATGCTCCTGCCCCCGTTACACCCTCAGCCTCAAGTGCTAGAGCCCAAGGTTTTTTGGGTCCAGCATCTGGAGGACGCCCACATTTGGAGCCCTTTCAATTTGCACCCTCTCAGCAACCAGCACCACGTCCCGCACCACAATCAATACCTGTACAACAGCCCCGTTATCAACAGCCTCAGTTACAAAGTCGTAGTAGTGGAGGCGGTAGCAGCTTATTAGATCAGTTGGCTCGCGATTACGCCTTACCCGAGGGATCTTCTCAGCCATTGCACGACATTTCTTTCGGTTATTATTAGAGTGTGTGCACTCATAAATGTAGTTAGAGAATGTAATCGAAGAAAGTCATGTACGAATTAATATCGTATTTACAGTTCTAGATTCTTATTTGTAATAAGTTCGTTGTTGAGTTAAAGAAATTTCCTTTTTTTGTTTGTTTTGTACTGTAAGATTAAAAATATCCTTTTCAAAAGCAATTGATTGTATTTCAATAAAATTAAAAACAATTTGCCATTTCTTTGGTAAGAATTATACATATATTTAATTTTAAAGTTTTTTTTTATAAATGAACGGAATATTTTCTATTTAGCAGATGGTCTTAACGCGCTAGCTAAATACATGTTTTTCTTTTACTTATTTTAAACTTCAGGTGTCAAAGATAAAAAAAATAATTTTCTCACGTTTGCCATTAATTTCAAATGTTAAACTCCATGCATAAAAAATATAAATAAAAAAATTCTCTCCGATCTACGTTTAGCTGATAAATAAATATACCCTTAATGCAATATTAGAATAAAACGCTTTATACATTCTTCATAGAAGTCGACTGTTACAAATCTGTTGCAGTTTACTTCGCTTGTAAATCGTGGTTTTATTGAACGAAAGCAAACTGATGTTATTTACACCGACTTCAGCAAAGCCTTTGATAAAGTTAATCATAAACTTCTAATAAAAAAACTTGATGTAATGGGATTTACACAGAACTCCCTTAAGTGGATTTATTCGTATTTGACAAATAGAAAACAAAATGTTCGTTTTAAAAACATTATCTCTAAACCAATAGCCGTTGTTTCTGGTGTTCCTCAGGAAAGTCATCTTGGTCCATTGCTGTTTTCCTTGTTCATTAATGATTTACCAAATGCTATTAAATTCTCAAACGTTATTATGTATGCTGACGACGTAAAAATATTCCTAAGTTATAATAATTACGCCGATCATACCCTCTTACAAATGGATATAGATGCTTTTAATGTATGGGGTAAATTTAACTTAATGGAGCTGAACCCTGAAAAATGCAAATATATGTGTTTCTTTCGTAGATGTTATATTAAAGTTAATTATGTTTTAAATGGTTTTACGTTAAAAAGACTGGAATCCGTCTCCGATCTTGGAATCCTATTAGATGCTAAACTAAATTTTATTCAGCATATTTCTTTAACTGTTAATAAAGCACGTGCTGTCCTTGGATTCATAAAACGTTGGGCGAAAGAGTTTACAGATCCATATGTAACAACACAATTGTATATTTCTCTTGTAAGGCCTATTCTTGAGTATGGTTCAATAATTTGGGATCCAACTTACAATGTTTATATTAATAGCATTGAATCTGTGCAAAAACAGTTCCTGCTATTTTGTCTTCGTGGCTTACAGTGGAATTCGTTAAGCCTGCCGCCTTATACTAGTAGACTTGCACTAGTGAAGCTGCCAACTTTAAAAAGTCGTAGAACAATGTTAAAAGTTACGTTTGTTCTAAATTTAATTAAAGGATGTATATGCTCTGATTTCCTACTAGCGAATATCTTTTTTAATGTACCATGTCGTTCTACACGTCGTTTTTGTCCGCTATCAGTCAAAGTTTTCAGAACGAATTATGCCAACTTCGATCCGTTTTTGAGGATTTGTACCGAGTTCAATAAACTTTATCAACATATTGATTTTTCTTTAAATGTTAATATTGTAAAATGTAAAATTATTTTGTTTTTAAATAACTAATATTAAACATTTTGTATGTACTGCTTTTTAGTCTGTAAGGATCTAGAATCCATAGACTTAAATAAATAAATAAATAAATAAATAAAAGTCAACTTTTTAAATATTTGTTTGAGGTAAAATTCATCTGTGTTTACATTTACAAGTTTTATTTCAGAATACACCAACGCCCTGATTTGTGTCGTTAGTGAGAACGGGATAAGTGCGACGCAATTTTATTAATTTTTTCTAAACAATTTTTTTTATATTTAGATGAAGAAAAAATTTTTATTGGAATCGATAAATCGGTCTGTGTCATTTACTTTTATCTTCATGTAAATCTTGCCCGAGGCTCCGGTTTACATAGTCCAATTTTGCACCAATTTTGCACGTCAAATCACATGATCTTGGCGGCCAACTCACAGGGCTATTTCGAGAGATAAACTGCTCACCAAATTCATCCGTCAATATGTCCATTATTTCACGAGCTGTGTGGTATGTGGCACCGTCTTGTTGAAACCATATATCAACTAAGTCAAACACAGCCAATTGTGGCAAAAAAAGTCGATTTTTATGGCTTGATATCGTTCGGCGTTGACGGTAACGTTTCTTCCACGGTCTCCTTTGAAGAAAAATGGACCGATGATGCCACCAGCCCATAAACCACACCAAACTGTCGTTTTTTCGGGATGCATCGGTAACTCTTATACGGCATGTGGTTGTTCTTCACCCGAGATGCGACAGATTTGCTTGTTTACGTATCCATTTAGCCAGAAATGAGCCTCACCGTTGAACACAATTTTTATATTATTATTATTTTTTTAAATAAATTTCAAAGAGCTTCTCCATGATGAAATGGCAAAGTATACTGAACACTTTTCACTTTCACAGATATAGTTTGGGCACAATTACCAACCAGTGCTGCCAGCCCGAAAAACTTAATTAATAAAAAATCACCCTTTACATGGAACCATATTTTAAATAATTCAAATATTCTACAATTATTAATTTGGCAACGTTGTAAGTATCATTAGAAATACTGCTGGAATCTGTAAATTTTTAAATTTTACCATGTTATTAGTAAAATTGTACCAAATAAACATGAGTTGTGCCAAAATACTTAATTAAATACATTACAAGAAAAGTAACAGAAGCAAAACTAATAAAATCTTTACAATCTTATATTCATAAAAAAATAAAATATATTTTAAATTTCTTTAAAAAAAGTGTGCATAAAAATTTTGAAATAAAATACCTTTCAAACTAATTTAAATTTTATGGCCATGGAGGTAAATGTTTAAAATAATATCTTAAAATTATGAATCTCTTAAGATATAATCAAATAAAGCTGTCTTCAAACTGTGTTATTGCTTTCTACATTAAACAAGGTTATTGTATGATTATTCTACAGTTAGATTTTTATAAATCTTTTAATTTTATTAAAGACTAGCCAAGCCCGGCGAGCGTTGCTACGCCCCTTAATGAATAAAAATGCATTCTTCATTTTAATTGAATATCAACTGCAATAAGCTAAAAACTATAACGTTTTTTATGGGCGTGGCACTGCCCACTTTTCTAATCACAAAACTGTATAGTCATGACAGCTTAATATGTGTAAAGTTTCAGAAAAAGCGATCTATTGCAAGTAGCTAAAAATTATAACTTATTTTTTATGAGCGTGGCACTGCCCACTTTTATAACCACGAAATTGTATAATCATGAGAGTTCAATATGAGTGCAAAGTTTCAGAAAAATCGGTCAAATGCAAGTAGCTAAACTTATTTTTTAAAACTTATATTTTATGGGCGTAGCCCCGCCTATTTTACCACCCATAAACATTCCCTGGAATGTGGACAACAACTTGCCAAAGTTTAAGTCCGATCGGCTTTACCGTTTCAGAGTCTATAGCTAACACACACACACACAGAGTTTCACTTTTATATATATAGATAGAAGATTTGACAGCGCATAGAGAAAGGGACCTAAGGGTAAAAACAGGTTTTGTTCAGGAGAGCCATTTTAAAGTTTAAATGATTTTTTTATTTTTTTAAATTGTTCATAAGGAAAAAATTTTTTTTTTGTAGTTTCATAAAATTAAGTTATTTTGTTAAGTTAGTAGGAGAAAAAATTAAAAGAAATAAATTTTTCCGTTAGGTCCCGTTCTATTTGCGTTTAGAATCGTCGACTTCACTTTTATAAAACGCACATATCTCTGGGAGGGAACACTTTTTGGGCATGGGATCGGTCTCATTCGATGCTCAGATGTTGTCCACATAAAAAAAAAACAAAAAGTGAAAATTGTTTTTTTTACCCTTAGGTCCCTTTCTCTATGCGCTGTCACATATATAGATTAAGTAGTATTGGAGTCTATAAATAATAAATTGATTATTACAGCCTTCCTTGTTAAGAATACAGAAAACTAACATGTAAGAGTGCTATATTCAGCCGTGCCGAATCTTATATATCCTTCACGTCATGCAATAACAATTGTTGGTATGTATCACCATTCAAATTGCGCTTATGCATGTATGTTTAAAAAAAAAAATAAAAATATTAAAAAAAATAAAAAAATAAAAGAAATAACAATAAAATAACAATAAAATAAAAAAAATATAAAAAAATAAACAAAAAATATAAATAAAAAAAAATAATAAAAACAATAAAAAATAAACCAAAAAACAAATAAGTAATTTTTTGTCCTTAACTGGGATTCGAACCTACGTTCATCCAGTTATTTCTGATATTTTGGTACTTTACACGGGTCTTGGAAATGTATGGGGGCTAAAAAGATTACATACACACGTACGAAGTTATAGACGGACAGGCTGACAGTGCTTAATTGACTTCCCTATTCATAAGTTTTCAGAAAATATACACTTATTGGGGTCGGATGTGAAAGTTGTATAAGTTTCACACGGAATGACAAACCTATATACATACTTATACCCTTACACTCATTGCGAAGGGTATAAAAAAATAATCAAAAAAGAAATAATTTTTTTCGACTCTAGCCGTGTTATTTTTTCATTAGAACAAAAAATTTATATATTTTTATTAGAAAACTAAAGCTAGACTAAATAAAAATTTTTAGACGAAAGTACAAATAGAAAAAAAAATATTAAAAAATAAGAATATTGCACCTAATAGCCATTATGTGTAACAGTGTATAACTAAACTTTCGATTGTACAAAAGTTGGTATAATTGTAGAACAAATCCCTACAATGATTACAAAAACACATTCCTTTTTCCAACTTATTGATCTTAACTGTTGTCTACTTTAGAGCAAGACTGAAAATAAAACAATTTTTTTATTTAATAAAAAGAGTCAAATATTTTTATTTCAATATATTTTCTTTTAATTGAAAAAAAAAAACTAAATCAATATTTCATATACATACAAAAATAAAGGGCTATTTAAATAAAATTATATTTTAGAAAAATAAGGAAAAGTAAGAACATATTAAAATAAATACTTAACGATAACATTTTGAAAATTTACACAGCAACAATAGCTAAGTTGAAACAGAACAAAGAATAAACACCAGCTTACAAAATAATAGGAAATAATTTGAAATATGGGTATTAAAAATTTTATCTTTATATTTCAATTAGTCGTTCCAAACTTGTAGGCTCACATTGAAATGATGATCAAGTTAAAATTAATACCGCATCCACAAACCGAAACACACATGAAATCGTAATCGTTATCGTAAATTTCACTCAATTTTGAAATTCCCAGCAGGAAACTTAGAGAGAAGTTGGAAGAATTGTGATAAATAAAAGATTTATTCGTCAAGTTATAGATGGGAAATTTATTTATTTATTTATTTATTTATTTAGTTTTACTGGTAATAGTATCCTAGAAGGAAGAAAAAGAAATAAATTGAATTTTGTTAATAGAAAATATGTATGTTTTGTGTTTAAATTGAAATCTATTCTAAATGAAGACATGAAGTGGACCATATGACTATGATACTTACGTTGATAAGGTATAAGTTAAGATCTCTTTTCAAGCAACATGTGTTATTGAAAATGCTATCCTAAAAATCGTATTATTTATTTCAGGATTTAGCGATTTAAAAAAAAATTAACTGATTATGTAAATATTCTTATAGTTTTTCTATATTATACACAAAATTAGTTAAGTTCTGAATAATTAGTATTAATGGAAAATACATTAAATAAGTTTTTTTTTTAAAGAAACCAGCAAATATGTGAATTCATTCATTTCATTTTCAATTAGTAGTTCTTAAGGCGAATTCATACAGGTAAAATTATCAGCCTAGCTGATATGGAAAAATTTTGTCAAAATATGTTGAATTCGCCTTGATTTCATTTATTAATGCAGGAATGGAAAGTGACATTTTGGTTTCGGTTATTAACTCGAGTGTATTTTTTTGTATAATAAATGTACCAAAATTATGTATATTTTTTGCTTTTGCAGCATTTAAAATGTTTTTCACCAATATGTATCCTTTTTTTAATTAAATTTTATTAAATTAAACACATCATAGCTACTTTTCCATCCCTGATATACTAATTGGCCTTGACAGAAAACATCCCCTAAAAAGTTGCTTTGCAATATCAATTTGCCATTGAATATACCGGTATGAATCTGCCTTGATTTATAACGAAAACTGATAGAAAGCCATTTTCGTATCTACTTGAGTTGGGTTATGAAGCTTATAAGATTGCAATTAAAAGTGTTGACAAAGAATTTTGTTTAAGCGCTTTCCAAGCATAGACATGGAATTTTGTTGCTGAAAATAAAACTTTTCGCTAAGTAAGGCTGAAATCAAAGAAGGAATTTTTGTCGCACCTGCTATAAAAAAGTTAATGAATGACCCTGCATTTGTATTTATATGGCGAATTATGGAATTTTGGCTTTTTTTTAATTTTTAATTTTTTTTTTTTGTTTCCCAAGTTAAAAACTTACAGACAATGTCTTTAAAACGAGAAAACATTTATGAAATAACTATAAACAAATTGTGTTAAATATGCACAAAACTGTAACTTATATATGTTTAATAGATATTATTTTGTATTTTATATACATAAATATTTGTATATGTATATTTACATACATTTATAGTATAGTTGACACTAGTTGGTAAAAAAATAAAATAAAAATGAATAATTTTTTTATTAAACAAATAATAATTCCTTTTAATTAGTTTTTTTCTTGGTTACAAATACAAAAAAGCTAGCAAAAATTGTCGATGTTAAAAAGCTGCACTTTAAATTTGGAAACAAAAATTATATGCTGGCAACATTGTTGACAATCTAAAACACTATATATATTATTTTAAAAAATTCAAAGCATACTTTAAGGATGTACTAAGTATAAAATAATCATAAATAATGGGATTAAAAAATTGTAAGATTGTACCATTTTAATATCAAAATTGTACCAATTTAACATTTGCTTAATTTAAAACATGTCGTATGTTTAAGAAATTCACTTCTCCATATTAGAGAAAAATAGCGGATTTTCCTGCTTTGATGAGCAATTACTAGTGTCCAACATTTTGATAAAAATAAAGGCCTTAAGGTATTGAAGGTTTTGAGATGCATAATAAATAAAAAAACGTTTATAAAATAAAAAAAGATCGCCTACCTTAAGGTGAAAATATTAAAAATTTAAAAAATCGTAAAACGATCGTGGCGAAGTTTGAAAATTATTCACATTTAAAAATAATATATTAATTAAGTATTAATGAATATGTATTATTTTCCACCACGACTATTACACACACACAACACCTACTACCCTAACAAAATATCAAATTATCAAATACATCGGGCACAAAATTGTTCTTCCTTCACATACGCATTCTTTGTTGGTAATACAAAAACAGCTGGACAATTTTAACTCCATGTTATGGAGACATTATTTGATTTCAAAACAGTCGCGCGGAAGATCAAAAATTAATTTTTAAATACAATTAATGACAATTGAAAAAACAGATATTCAAAAAGTGAAAATTTGTTGTACGTTTACTTTAAAACTTAAACAAAAATTAATTTAGTATAAGTAGAAAATAATTATAATTTTTTATTAGTTATTTTTTTAAGTTTTGAAAAATTCTATTTTGTTTGCGACAATTCCTTTTACAATTTACAAAGGCTTTTTTAAACAAATTGCTTATGAGCAGACAGATTTTAATAAATAAAATTAAAATTAATTATGTATATTTTAAGCAAACTTAGGCAAATTATTTTTAATTTTTTAATTTTCGACTTTTTGGTTTATGTTCAAAATATATAATAAGCTAATGAAGTTATTTTTCCTGCACAATGATGCATAACAGAAAAATACTTTTTGATCTCGACAATGTTAAAGATTTACCATAATCCACGGTCAGGAATGTGTTGCCAAGAGGGAGGTTGGTCGTTTGCATATTAACGCTTAGAGTACGATGCTTGCATATGTAAAAGTGGAGAGGTTACTCTCTGAGGGAACTCTGAGGAAAGTTAGACCAATAAAGTTATTGGAATAAGATGAATACTAAAGTCTCACAAGAGGTAGAGAGGTTAAACTGCAAAGATAATCTGAGGTTGAACTCAACTTCAAGCTTTTCAACTTCAGCTTTATGTAGAAAAGGCCTTGCTAAAGTAACAATGAATTTATACTTGTAAAGATACTATACTCTTTTTCATGATATAATTTCCTGAAAACCTGTTCAAAATATTTGTCAGTTCGCTAAGAGGTTCTTTTTGTCACATTTATTATTAATAACATACTTTAGAACTAAAAAAAAATACATTTACTTTATAAAGGGTGGTCCAACTATTCAGAACGATCTAAATTATGTGTCACACCTTAACGTCAAGTTTTTAGCCCAAATGAGTTTGACATTTCTTTGTTTCAGTGCTTCACAAATTCACAACCATGGATAGGTACACAATTGAGCAGCGCTTTAAGCTTTGTTGAAGCCTTTCACGAAAATGGGCATTCAAATCAAAATGCTGAATGGTGACTTACGAAGAAAATCAATTCAACGACGAGGCATACTTTCACCACAGTGGAATCGCTTACAAGTAGAATTGCCATATTTGGGCAATTGAGAATCTATGAGTAATTGTTAAAGTCAATGCATCCTTAAAGAGTGACTTTTTGGTGCTATGTATGGTCGGCCAAGCAGTTACCGTAAATGACGATTAAATGATAACGAACTTCTTGTGGTCAGAAATTGACGACATAGACTTCGATTGTCTTCGACAAGATGGTAACACTTGCCACACAGCCAACAAAACAATGGCTCGTTTGTTCGGGAAATTTAATGGTTGTGTATCATCTAATGTCGTGACGATGTTAATTGGCCGCCACGATCATGTGATTAGAAACCCTTTTGGTGATATTTAAAGGAAAACTGTACGCCAATATCTAAGCTAAGAATAATTAAAGAACTAAAGGTTAAGATGATTCCGCAAATCTACGACATTATTAATTATGACTCAGTGTTAATAAAAATGTGTGCCATTGGCCGAAGCCGTGGCGAGCATTTGGCTGATATATTGTTGTACACATTATTGTCATTCATCCTTCTATCATATAAATTCTTTTGTTCCTAGACCTTTTTTCTTTAAATATTAAAAACAATTATTTTAGTGTAAGGTGGTTTTTATAATAAAAATATTGTTTTTTTGTCTCAATTTGTCTCAATACCATCAATATCTATCATGATAAAAAAAAAGTTAGAATACGTTTTGTTTAAATTACAATTGACATTGTGCATTTTTGTTGACCCACCCTGTATGTTTCCTATTCAAAATTCATTTTTCTTTAACATATTTTTGTTGTACTTAGATTATTATTATAAATAAAACGAAATTTAAGTGTGTGTATAGTTATGGTATTAAGTGTATTAGGATTTTTAACATAAAGTTTAAAAGAATTTAATTAATTAAATTAAAAAAAAAAATAATTAATTATAATAAAAATTACACAAGAGTGACTTTAGAATTTTGACAAGCAAAAAATAAATAAATTGCCAATAGCTAATTGCGAGTGTGAACGATAAATTCGTAGAAGCTTTCTTTTAAATAAACACCTTTTCCAACAATAAATCAATACTTATACATGTGAACCATATACTTATGTAAATACATAAATGAATAAAACTTAAAATATTTTCATTGCCACCAGGAATATATTTAAATGTTTTCAATTGCAGCAAATAAATACATAAATAAATTAAGTAAAAAATAAATAATATTATTAACCCTACAAAGACGACAATAAATAATAAATAAATAATTTGTTTGAACAAAAAAGAAATGCTTTTGAATATTTAAAATTACTTAGACTAGATAATAAATTAAATTTTCTTCCTTTGGGTTTTTCAAATTAAAAGTTAACGTTTTATCTCCTATTCTATTCGATAGTTTATTTGAATTGCATTAAAGGAGTGTACAGCAGAGTATCATGATTGTCAAATTCATGACCAGCAAAAAGGGAAGGTTTGTGGTGGGGACGAGTTGCAATCATATCCACAGCATTTCGTTTTACTTTATATTGACCGTTATAGACTGGTCTGTTGTGTTGACTGTGATATTCATATTTAGCCGGCGTGGGTTGGTAGTAAATGTATTTGTTTTTTTGTACTACTGGCGGAAAATAATGAGTTGGTTTACTGTAAGCGGGAATTTTTTGTATATTCTTTTCGACTGTATAGGAAACTTGAGCTCTGGCCGGTTGATTTGTGTTCGCCACTTCTAGAGCCGCTATAATGGGTGTTAAGTCATTTAGGGAATTTTTGTTTGCACCTCCCGAAGCTGCATGATAATTGTCATATTTGTAGGTATTTGAATTGCTCTCCTTTTGGGGAGGCTTGTACTCGTATCCTTCATTGGGATGTTTTTCTATGTAAATTTCTTCAGGTGTTTGTTTTTGTTTACGCATTTGGTGATACAAATCATAGGGACTTTTGGAGCCATAAGCTGCTGTTATTTGTTCAGTATGCGAGACGGATTCTAAATGACCCAAATCATTTGGTAGACCATACGAACTTAAGTCTGCACCTTCTCCAGTGCTGGTATCGTAGCCACTACTGTAACCGTCAGGGTTTAAGGTATTCAATTTGACTGTTTTCGAAGCTGTGTACTCAGTCTTGCCGTTGGGTAACATATTGAGGATTTCTTGCAGTTGTACAGCCGCCTTGCGAGCTTCAGCATCTGACAGTTTATGATGACGTCCATAAATATTAAACTCTTGGCCTGTGTAGGCTGTAGATGTTTTTTTTATTTTTATTTGTTTTTATAAGAAATGCATTAATTCAGTTGAATTGGTGTTGTTGTAGTAAAAAGTGTTTTTTTAGTGTTTTTGTTGTAATAGTTCAGTAGAGTAGTTGATGTTGTTGCGATATAGAAAAGTTTGAAAGAAAGAGAAAATCTCATACGATATTATTTAATAGATTGATTAAATAATTTAATTATGCATAATACTTAATTAGCAGTAATTTTTTTTTTTTACTTCTTGGTTAGGACATTAGGATTTTTGCTATGACAAAACGTATTTACATGTTTTATGTGGTTGTGTGTATGTGTGTGTAAATGTGTGTGAGTGTGTGTAAATTATGTATTTGAGATTGTGTAAGCTGGTAAACGTATATTTATGTAATAATCGTGTTTTTCATTTACATATACCTACAAACATATAAATTTGGTTGTATTTTACATGAAAACAGAAGTGGTTTTTTATATGTATTTTCTAAATTATTTTTAACTTGTTGGATATATTTACATAAGGCAACTTATTAATTAGGATTTAACAAAATTTACTTATTCTAATTATAAAAGTTTTATGTTTACAAAAAAAATACATAATTTTAATCAATTGTGAGGGAAAAATAAAACATGTAAAAACAAATAATAAATAAGGATTCTTAATCTGTTTAGTAGCCTCAGACTTTTTAAAGTTGTTATAGAAAAAATAAAACAGAGAGAAAAATTATTGATTAGATGTCAAATACTGAATTTGTTTTTTCGAACTATTTAATTTATTGTATTAAATACTATTAGTAACTGGGGCCAAATTACGGCATTCGAACGTGATCGAAATTTTAAAATTCTTATTTCCATCTCTATACCAAAAGCACAGCGAACTCGTTCGTTCGAGTAAAATTTCGATCGATATCGAATGCCGTAATTCGGCCCCTGGCTTTTATGTGTTTGGCCACTATAATATTATTTTCGATCTACATAATCACAAAAAAATAATAAAATAAAGAGCGATTTGCACGTTATAAAAAAATTCAAATTTTAATATTTTGTGGACCGGAAAAGCTTTTGCAGTTGATTCGAAATTTTTTGTATTTTACGATTACACAGAAAATATATTCTAAGGTAATGGCTTACAAGCAATCTCGTTAAATTGAAAATAGCATTTGTATATTACTCTCACATTACGATAAAAATATTATAGAACAAAACTGAAATAGAAAAACGTTGGAATAAAATAAAGCTAAATCTGAACAAAGATAAAATAGAACATAAAAACTGAAATAGAACATTCAAAGTATATTTGAATGTTTTGATAGACCAAAGAAAAACTTGCACAAAAACATTAACTTGTTTAACTTTATTCTGTAATAAGATGAGTTCAAATTTATTAAAAATATCGCTTATAAAAAATTGCTTTCTCTTAAGACTGCCCTAAATGTATTATTTAATAATACAACTGCTTAAAATGTTTTACATTTTTTGTTGGTGTTCTATTGTACTCGATGTTTTTGCTTTATATTAACGTTTTTTTATTTCATTGTCAAGTTATGATTGTTTTTTTTTTAGTGAGAATAATGTTTTTTTAATTATGTTTACTGTACACTGAAACATAGTTATTAAAAGTAGTGTGAAACATAACTTTTTGAAAATTTTATGCAGCTCTTTAGTATTTATAAATGTATGTATGAATGAGCTGCCATCAACAGTGATGATATATAAATATATTTTGTATTTAAAAAAAACAAAAACCTTTGATAAATATAAGGATTAAGGTTTAATTCCCAGAGACATGGAACATTAGTAAAAAATACGAGCTAGGCCCTTTATACTTGTGACCATCAATATATAGATATGACGCTTTTCTTATTTCAACTCGAAGATAGAAAGCGATTAAAGACAGCCTGTAACACAGAAATAAATAGATGAAAAATATTTTTAACCAAACGCTTGCGTAAAATAAATTTCAATTTCAAAAAGTTAATTTTTATATGAGAACTCACGTACGTATGCCACTGCCAGAAGAAACGAAATGTAGAGCACAAGAAGAAGACGACAAGACTTTGCAGCTCTACCTTTGTCAATGGTTTACGTTTAAGCGTATTAGACACTAGAACTTTATCGTGGACAACATACAGAATTTGGATTACATAAAAGTGACTAGGTTCTTGCCTTAGTCGAGTTATTAATTGAGTTCGGGTTCATGGTTCTGTCGAGGATTTTTTCATTCTTTTAGAGACCATAACATGACAGTTTGGCATATGTATATACCTATTATTGGGTTTGAACTTTTTAAGGCCCCTTTTTTCAATCTATCCCATATAAACGTCAGTTATAATAAAGAAAGTTGTCTTGCACTTTTCCCATAATAGTCTAGAATTAAAAATTGAATTCTTGTTTAAAGTGGATGTTTTTTTTGGAGTTTAATTTTTCTGCAGTGATTTAATTGTTATATGTTTGTAAGATCTATACACTCTCGACCTTATTTATAACAAAAACTTGGCATAAAGTTTATTCATAACATACATGCCAAACTTTGGCTAACGATTTGCTAAACTCTTGTTAACGAGCTACTAAGCGTTTACCGACTTGTGAAAAACAGCTGTTCTGTGTGGAAAAATTTTTTAAACAAAAGAATAAAAACTTTTGTGCACGAATAATATATTGTTCGTTGATTTTTTAAATTTATTTTTAAATTTTAAAAATTGCTAGTATGGATGGAGAAACAAAAAAATTTCAAAATCAGGTATGATATACAAAAAATTGTTGCGTTTTTGAGTTGATTTATAAAAGGTTGGCAGACGTATAAAAGTTTGTTATGAATAAACTCTATGCCAACGAGCTACCAAGCTTAGTCGGCATTCTAGTTAGCAGCTCGCTGTACGTAGTGTATAATCTGTGGCTAACGTTTTGTTATGATAAGGCCGTTTATCATTATTTTTGATCAATTCGGTATGCCATTTGTGCCAAAATTTATGATTCTTATAAAATTTATGATGAATTACGTACGTAAATTTATATTCAAAACAACATTTTTGAAATTTGTTATTTTTTTTTTGTATTAAATTACGACCGAAAAAAAATCTTAGTTTAATCAGAACAGGAGGTAAGTTTCTGATTGTTGTATTATTTAGGCCTGTAGAATCAACAGTTTTCAACTTATTCCTAACAAGTATTTTGGATCCCAAATTTAATACAAAGTTTACCGACAACTTGTTTTTCCAATACAAAGAAGGCGTTAAACAATCGACGTGCTAAAGAAATTAATTCATGCGACTTATTATTTGTTGAAATAGTTAAGTAAATTGGCTATCAAGATCAATTTAACGACTTTTAATTATTTTATTAAGGCTTGCAATGATAATGGTTATGAACATTATATCGACAATTGAAGAGACAGCGTCCTCATAGCTTGGAAAAGTTTTAAAAAATTACACAATAAGAAAGAGCTATATTCAAGAAAATTGCTGCGTCTAAATACCCAAAATCATATTTTAAAACTTATGAAACAAAGTTATTTGTTATCCTATTCAGTTGTCTGTTGGAAATTATTTTATCGAGTACTTGTATCACTTTTAATGTTCTTGAGATCAAAATTTCTTAAAATATTTTCACTTAAACTAAATTGTAAAATTGTTGTTTCCTAAAGTTATTAAACAAGATTAATTAGAAACAATTTTATAGTTTGATTAATTTTCTATTTACACCTATTTAAGGGCGCTACAACTCCAGCATTAACTCTAACGTGTTCTAATAAGTCTAAACATACATATGCACACAGATACACATATATTTTCTTACAAAATAAACAAAACAAATACATTAATGCAAATTTTGCATTAACATTATCTATTTAATAGAAACATTAACACCTTCTAATAAAAATATTTTAACATTATTTTATAATTTAATAATTTACTAATTGCTTTGCTAAGTATTTAAAATAAAATAAAATATTTTTGAATGCTCGTAAATTGTTCAACAGGAAATATATAATAATAAATTCGAAATATGATTAAATACCTAAAAATTCAATCAAAACAAATTACATAATCTATTAAAAGTTCAGCCGAAATTCAATAGCAAACAATTAATACCTGTAAAGCAAACAACTAAACTCGCCGAATGTGGCCAAAAAAAAAACTTGTAAATATTACGAAAATAAAATGAACATAAAGTTGAAAACCGCATATACAAACCAAATAATATTTATATTTAGTACGAGACTGCTGTATTTATTGCATTTACGGCGATCACGTCTGGCACAAAACACGCAATCACCAACAATTTTACGTTTCCACATCTGCACATACACACACACACCCATCTTTTTTTTACATTTTAACAACGTCACTATGATTAACGTTTAGTGAGTGAATAAATCAATGAGTGACCGTTTGACTGATAGATGTTTATTTGCTTGAATTAAGCCGAAGCCAAAGTATGCTTTCACTTTTCTACCTCTCATTCGAACACTCGACATTCACTCTATCTACGGTCAACTGCTAAATTTGTGCAAAAAAACATACAAAATCAGAAGTTTACTTAAGGTTTTTGCATTAACCGGGCTTTTATTATATTGATAAAATAAAATAAAAATATATGTTCAATTCACAACCTCCTATTGTATTCTGTATTGTCTATTGAAATACAGTTTTAGTTTATTTACTTGTTTACTACTCATTACAAATCATTTGGAGTAAAAATGGTTCCAAGAAAATGGCGCAAAAGCGCATTAAACCATCTCTTTGTTGAGCCAAACATTTGGTAGCCGCATTAGCCTAAAAATTGGACCTGCTGCAATGACATACAAACCAGAATTGTTTTTGACTCCCACAAAAATATTAAAAAACAAGTAACAGTGCTATATTCGGCCGAGCCGAATCTTATATACCCTTCACAACGTGTAGTCATGCAATAACAATTGTTTGTATCACCATTCATCCCATATAAAATACGTGCATACGTACACGTTAGAATAAATGTGGCATCGAATCCCAGCTGAGCCAAAAAAATTTTATTTTATTTTATTTAATATATTATTTATATTTTATTATTTTTTTTTATATTTTTTTTTAAATTTTTTAAAAAAATTTTTTTAGAAAAATTTTAAAAAAATTTTTTTAAATTTTTTTTTAAATTTTTTAAAATTTTTTTTTTTTAATTTTTTTTATTATTTTTTTCTTATTTTTAATTTTTTTTTTTTTTGTAATTTTTTTTGTTTGGTATGTTTTTTACATGTATGTATGTATGTATGTTGTTGTTGTAATTGTGAAAAAAAACGAGGTGGTCGTGGTTTTTTGCTCATATCTCAGAAAGTAATGGGGCGATTGTGCTGAATTTCAATAGCGATTCATTCCTGGATATTTCCAAGAGATTGATACCATATACAGATCTGAGGAACATATAGTTGCTTCTAAAAGTTGATTTCAACCAACACACGGACAGACGGGCAGACGGACAGACGGATAGACGGACAGACGGATAGACGGACAGACGGACAGACGGTCAGGGCTTAATGGACTCCTCTATTCATAAGCTTTCAGAAAATATATACTTTATGGGGTCGGAAATGAAAATTGTAGAAATTACAAACGGAATGACAAAGCTATATATACCCTTGTGCACCACAGGTGAAGGGTATAATTAACACTTACATTTTATAAACATACAAATGCAAAGATTAGGCGCATTAAAATTGTGAGCTAATAGAGTTAAAACTTTAAACGTTTGATTGAACTTGTTTTTTGTTTGTTTTTAAATCAAACTCTAAAAAATATACTATATACTTCTTCAGATTTTTTTTTTTCATTATCACAAACTTATTAATTAAACTAAATTTATAAAAATGCATTTGAAAACGTCACTACGTCACTTTCACTACGATGGTACATCATTATCCATTATCAAAAAAAAAATGCACGTTCTGTTGATGTGGGATATATGTATATGTACATATATATAATATATACAGGGTGTCCGCCGCGAAGGTATACTAATTTGTTTGTTTATAATTTTTGATTAAATAAAAGAGAATGGATCTTATATTGATAAACGTTTTATTTAATGCCGGCAATTATGTATGGAATACAATATCAGATAAATGTCCGCCTGTTTTAGCCTCACAAATGCGAGCCCTTTAGAGCACATTTTACATTACATTCTCACACATTTCACGCGGTGTTTCATTAATTTCATCACGAATATGTTGTTTGAGTTGCTTCAGCGTTTTTGGCTTGTTTGAATAAACCTTGCTTTTCAAATATTCCCACAAAAAGAAGTGCGGAGCAGTCAAATCATGCGACCGTGGAGGCCAATCAATATCAATATCGTTGTGGAAAGACGTCACGCAGTAATTTCATTGTAATCCTGGCTATATGCGATATGGCACCGTCTTGTTGAAACCACATATTAGTCAAGCCCAAAGCATGCAGTTGTGGCGTTTAAAAGTTTTCAATCATATCACGATATCGTTCGCCATTGACAGTTACCGTTACGCCATTTTCAGTTTCAAAGAATAAAGTTTAATGATTCCTCCTGACCAAATTGCACACCAGGCTGTCACTTTTAACAGATGCAATTCTGTTTATTCATTCATCCATTCAAATGATAATGTGTCTCGTCCCTCATTATGATTTTTTCATAAAAAACGGGGTAACATCCTATTGGCATATGTACCGCGGCGTAAATTGTCTTCTGGAAGAAGCTCTTGTATCAACTGAATCTTAAAACAAATGCAAGTCTTTGTGCCAAATTGTGGCTAAAGTTGTTCTTTGAAGACAAATCTCCTGATCATGGCGTCGAATTGAGATTAATGAATAGTTTTGCATACTTTCTTGAACAGCAATAATATTTTCAGCCGATCTTGCAGTACGTTTTGGTCCAGCTTGGTCCTATCAGTTACAGTCCCTCTTTCTTTGAATTAATTCACTACACCAGAAATAGTGCGTCTTGTTGGCACAATGTTTCTCCTAAACATTTTACGTAAATTTCTCATCGTCACAGTAATCGATGATTTATTTTGATTAAATGTTTTAACGATTTAAACATGTTGGTTTACCGAACACTTAGGAGACTAGCCAGTGTTATTACAGGTCATACGGAGTTGAGAACTCATCTAGCTCGCATGAAACTGTCTGAGGAGACAACATGCAGAGCATGCGAAGAAGAGGATGAGACTTTGATACACTATCTCTATCATTGTCCTGGGTTTGGGCATATTAGACGCGAGAATTTTACAGTGGATACTATGCCGAATTTGGAGTATCTGGGGAACTCAAACTTTAGATCCATAAGGAATTACATTGAGGGGACTGAGTTCTTGAACTAGTCCGATATTTATGGGAAATTATGATTATGGTTTTAAATTGGGAATTCCGGTTCCCACATGGAGCGCACAACATGACAACTGGGCATAAGTGTATACCTGTCATGGGTTTGGGCTTTTAGTGCCCCTCCTTTTCAACCTAACCTAACTTACCGAATATTTTTTCATAAAAAATTTGCCACGTCTTTACTTTACGACAAAACAAAGTAGTATACCTTCCCGGCAGACACCCGTACTATATTCGATTAGGCTGATTTTTTATAGCCATCGTCAATATCGCAGTCATGGACCAATTCAAATATAATTCTGAACTGAATTTGCTGTGCTTAATTAAATCACTTACGTTTCCGTATCTGCAGAACGACTACAACAATACGTTCATTGTGGCCGTTGTAAAAAAAAACAATCACAATATAATAAAGTGCTGAGAATAAAAGTATGCAAGCGCTATTCCAAGGGGTAGTAGAAATGATATTCCTCCTTAAACCAATTTTTTTTCTTTTGAACAAGATTTCTTTTAAAATAAAAAATTTCAAACGCGTAAGCTGGTTTCGCGCCTGATATATGAGTTAAAGTATACGGACCATCATCTGCCACTAACGTTTGTGGAAATTGTTTTCGTAAAAATTGAGCAACACACTTTTCAAAAAATTAATCTTTATCGATTAGGCGCATTATAATTATGCCATTGCATATAAGGTTTTTTAAATCACGCAAAGAGTAATTGAAAAACTATTTCATCCTAATAAAGTGAATGTTTGTGTTTGAATTTGGTGAAGAAAAATTAAAATAAACCCGAAATTCTGCCGACGAATTAGAGGAAGAAATTTTCCTAAATTCATAAATATTATTTTATTTCATATCTTATTTCTGTTTTCATATTTTTTTTTTTTTGGAATTTTGTTCTTATAATACTTATAATACTTTTTCAACGGTACGAATAACCAAGAAAGTAAGAAATGAGACACAAATATGCCGTGTGTTATGTGTTATTTTTTGTAAATCGGCGGAATGGTGACAGCAAGTGTTTTGAAATTTTACTCGAGTTGATTTGTCATTTATTTAAGTGGTCACGCTAAAAAAAGTCAAAACCTAAACAGCGACACATAATTCTCGGATTTGTTAGAGACGATAGTAATTTCTGAAGAGAGTTTGAAAAATCGTAATGCAGAAGTTGTTTATATGGACAAAAACATACATGTGTTTTTGAGTGAATCAATCCATTCAATATTGTCGCATAATTCGAGTCAACTCGAAAAACTTGAAAAAATTATTCAAAAAACAACAAAAATATAACAAAACCGGTTTTTCGAATTATTACTTTAATTACATTGAGTAATATTTGTAATAATTTAAACTATATTATATAAAATTGTAAGCAAGAATTAGGCCATTTACCAAACTTCATTATAATAACTAAAAGATAAGTAGTTCATAATAGGACTTCACTATAACAATAATAGAAAATTTAATTTATTTTGCATTTTTTTTAAATGTTTATCTTACTTATTGACTAATAATCTTAAATCGAAACAAAAAAGGAAAAATTCAATTTAAGCAAATGTATTAAAACGATAAAATTTGCTCCTTTTTTTTTTTTGTTGGATTAAAAGGGACAGTCATGTTGACGAGTAAATATTTAAGAACCTAAAAAATTTTTTTATTAAACTTAAGATGGACGAAGATGATAATGTTAATAAGGTAATGAGATATTGGCAAGTTTTAAGGGTGGCTAGTTTTCTATACATGAAAAGGTGAATAAATATGTGGACGGTTGATTGGATAAATTAATAAACACAAATGACAATAAGAAAGGTGAATGAATTTATAAGCAAGTAAACCGTTAAAAAAATATTTATAATACAGGTAAATCAAAAAGGTTTTCCAATAGTAATGATATGATTTTGAAAAGACGTTTCGGCCATTTGTTTTATGTCATGATTTGTCATTTGTTTTTGATTGTTTTAAGTAGTGTTTACAATTTCACCATGGAGAGATGTACGCAAGAACAACGTATACAAATTATTCAGTTTAATTATTAAAATAATCGTTTTTCAATTACAACTTTTCGTGCGCTTTTGCCATTTTATGGTCGTAATAATCGTTCAAGTGTGCTCGCTGTTCGCAGTAAAGAAAAATAACTGGAGATTATGGTGCGAAAATCTACAAATTATTTATGAAAAAGCATGACATTCACCTAAATTGATTGGTGTGGGTTTTGGTCTGGTGGAATCATCGGTCCGTACTTTTTTCGAAATGAAGCTGGTAACATCGTTACTGTCAATGGAGAGCGGTATAGATCGATGCTAACCAAATTTTCATGGCCAAAATTGGAAGAAGTAGATCTTGACAACATTTGGTTCCAACAAGACGGGGCTACGTGCCACACAGTAAATGCAACAATTGGATTATTGCTAGAATAGTTTGGAAATTCGATTATTTCAAAAAAATTGTGATATTGAATGGCCTCCAAGAAGTTGTGATTTAACACCATTAGACTATTTTTTATGGGGTTATTTAAAGTCATTGGTCTTCCGAAATAGGCCAGACTTAATTAATCGAATTCGTTCCTGCAGAAGAAGTCGTGGAGGCCATTTGAATGACGTTTTATTTAAAACTTAATTGTATCGATTGTACTTCACATTAAATAAAATACTTTTGAATTTTCTTAACAATAAGTGTGTTTTTTTTTTAAAGAAATCATATCAATCTTATTGGAAAACCTTTTACTTAAAAAAATTTACTTATGAAAATTCTTATATAAATATATTTTAAAGTCGAAAGTCGTTAAATGAATTACAAAAGCAACTTATTTTAGAATGGTTATCACATTACTTTACATAGGGCATAGTGCAGGTACATATAATGACTGCACAAAAAACTACAACAGTATTGGTATTGAAAAAAGTACATGTATATTTTCCCTTTTAAAACTATCGTTATATTCAAAATTGAAACCGTTTAAATCAGAATAATGTAGTTATAAGACAGTCACGCATGTTTAATAACAGATTTTCTAAAACAGCGCTTTTAAAAACGGACCTGTAAAAGCTCCGGGAACCAAATTTTTATATTGCAATGAACTAGGATCGACATGATTCAAATTATTTAAACAGGAAAAATTAATAAATTTGGTAAACGACTGGTAACGGTTTGGCATAGGATCCCACAAAATAACTTCATTTTAAAAATGCACTTTTTAAATTGATTCAAATATTTAAAGACACGATTTTATGTCCCACTTCGTAGTCTCTATATTAATAAAAGACTTTTTTATTCCTACCAGGAGCAGCTTCATATGCCTTGACGGTGCTGCGTAAAATGGCCCATGCGGATAATTCTACAGATTGCATTATTATTATTATTATTATTATTATTATTATTATTATAATTATTATTATTATTATAATTTTAGGGTTATTTTACATTATTTGCTTTTGCGCAAATGACCCCAAAGTTAGTACGATTAAAAAGGGCTCCATAGAATTTGCATTATTTCCTTAGGGGCTATTTACTATTTAATAATATTTAAAAATATATCGACCCCTGTATGCGAATTAATCGTATGTGACGTTTCTTAAAAAAACGACCTTCTGCTGATAAAATATTATAGCGAAACTGCTTCAGTTATGGAGACAACAATGTGTACTTCTAAAAATTTTTTTTATGTAACATACGATAATTTCGCGTACAGGGGCCGATTTTAGAATAAAATAAAAATAATTAAAAAAATTTTACATTATTTTTGATTAATTTATAAAAATTCAATAGAGGAAAATTTAGCCCTTATAAATTAATAGTTTTATACCGAGTTATAATTTAGATGAATAGTACTTTGCCAAAAAGTTAGGCAGTAATGCAGACAGGCGGACGGTTGGGCGCTTTGCTCTAACTGTCGGTCGAGCGCAGATACTTCTTAATGTGGTAAATTTAAAACATCCGACCAGTTCTATAGCAGTTCTATAGCATTCATGAGCACATATTAGTGACATGTTATATTATGAGTAAAGTATTATAAAATCCATAGAAAGAAGTAGGAAACTTTATAGAGAAAACCTTAAGTTATCATAGAGAAAACTTTAAGTTATCGTAGCCGGCGATTGAAATTTATCAGAGCCTTAAGTGTCTACGCTTATCCCAAGACTTTACTGAAGCCGGCAGTTCGAGTCTTTAAGAATACAAAAGAAATAATTTCGTAAGTGCTTTCCTATAAAAATAATTTAAGCATTTCCATGGATGCAATACAGCAAGGCAGTCTGCACTGCTTAAAAAATTCGAAAAATTTTTTTGGTAGGAAATTTATCTACTTTTTAGTTTTGGCAAAATATTAACTTAGATGCGCCTTCCATTTCAAACAATTACATCTTTTCCATGTGTGCAATACGGTAAGCGGTAAGGATTTGTATTGAAGATATCAGGTCGAGATTGTAAAGAAAGATATGAATACCCTTAATGTCTTAAAGTTTCGGCAAATTTAATAACATTGAACCATTTCAAAGCATAATTTAACCGAAGTTTTAGACAATACAAATTGTTAGCGATTTGAAATAAATATGCAGAGTATGCTTGATTGTTACGTTGTGCCACACTTAATGCGGTCCATCAAAACTTAACCACGAATTTTTATAAGAGGAGATTAATTGAATTTTCTTCATTTACAATAGCTTTTCTTAAATATCAATAAATGAATACCAATTTGAGATTTAACAGTACTTAATCGGGTTTTCCGTTACATAAATATTAAAATATATATAAGGCAGTGCTTTATGTGAACAATATTTGAATATGTACAAAACTAAATATTTTATTGAAAATGCCTGCATACAAACATATAATTGATGATAATGAAAATAATAATATTTACTATAAATGGTGAAAAATTGTTAAACTATACAAGTTGTTTTATAAATAAATAGTTTGAAAACTGTATCAACGTATGGTCGATTGGTTAAATAAATGACTCTATGGTAACATGCAAGATGAACGAATATAAAAACATATTTAAAATAAGTGGATAGTCGAACACAAGCTAATGTGTGTGTACATTTTATTAAATTTACACAATCTATTTAATCATTGATATCGATAAAATAAATATATATATATATATATATGTATACAATATATGTAAATGACATAATTATATAGAAATAGTATATCGGATGGTATATTTACAAAAAAAAAAAAAAGAAATAAATATTAAATATTTACAATAGATATTAATTTACATACAATACATAAATCAAGTTTAAAGATTTTAACAAATGTTGGATTTACATATGTACATACATACATACATACATTGTTTTTAAAATAAAATTGCCACATATGTACATAAAAAACCAAATGGAAAATGTGAAATGAAAAGATTATTAATAAAAATGAAATAATTGAAAATGATTTTGTTTTATATGCTTGACTTGATTGTGATGATCAGTCAGTATCTGGGCATCGTTGTTTTAGCAATAAAAACTCAAAAACTGAGTAAAGAAATATATGATTTCTTGTGATCATATGTACATTTGTACATACATATACTATGTTTATATTTTTTTTATGAATGCGCCACACCACAAAGAATGAGATATGAAACCCTAATGAATCGTCACGACACCAAAACTTTATAAAATAAACTTTAATTTATACGCACCATCTGGTCCATAGGCTGTTGGCAAGTAATTGGTAATTGGCGCTTCGAATGCTACATGTCCACCACCGTAACCGGCCCCGCCACCAGTATAAGCACCCGAACCGGGTGGTGGCAAATACTGATGTGTGGCACTGCTGTATGTTGGTGGTTTTGTTGGTGGACCATAGCTATTGTGACCACTTGGTATTTCATATGTTGTTATGCCTGCAATATAGAGACACATAGAGAGTGAGTACATGAAGACAAACAAACACACACGCACGCACAACAATGATCAGCAATTCAATTTTATATCTATTAATTCAGCATCAACGTTATGATCATGTTGCAATACGAGCATAATTAAAATACGTTATATTTTTTTATAATTCGTTGGATTATATTATCTAGTCATTTTTTTTAATACACTTAGAAAAAATGTTGTGGCTAAGTAAACGTTAATGCGAAAAATTTATAAAGGGTGTTTTTTTAAGCCCGATAGAACTTGAAATTGTAAAAAATAACACAAAAAATTAAATTGTAATAAAATTTTTTTTTTTAATCGAAAGATCAATACGTGACATTAACATTTGAAAATGATTTCGGGCATATGGGCACCGCGGCTGTTCTTGACGAAGCGCATTCTGGACGTCCAATTTTGGGCCACTTTTTCGAGCTCTGCTGGCCGTATGTCACGAATAACACGAACAATGCTGGCCTCCAAGGCGTCAATTGTTGCTGGTTTATCAGCATAAACCAGTGACTTCACGTAGCCCCACAGGAAAGAATCGAGAGGTGTCAAATCGCACGACCTTGGAGGCCAATTGACAGGTCCATTTCTCGAAATCAACTTATCGCCAAATTTTGATTTCAATAAGTCGATGGTTGCGTTCGCCGTATGGCACGTAGCGCCATCCTGTTGAAACCACATCTCCTCCGGATCAATGTCATCCATATTTTCAAACAAAAAATCATTGATCATGGTGCGGCAACGATCTCCATTGACCGTAACGCGAGCTCCGGCCTCATTTTTGAAGAAATAAGGTCCGATGATGCCACCAGCGTGAAAACCGCACCAAACGGTGCATTTTTCTGGATGTAATGGAGTCTGTAGGGTCTCTTGTTGATTGGTCTCGCTCCATATGCCGCAATTTTGCTTATTAACAAACCCGTTAAGCCAAAAATGCGCCTCATCGCTGAACACAATTTTGCGATAAAACAACGGGTCAGTTGCCAACTGCTCTAGAGCCCAATCGGCGAAAATTGGACGTCCAGAATGCGCTTCGTCAAGAACAGCCGCGGTGCCCATATGCCCGAAATCATTTTCAAATGTTAATGTCACGTATTGATCTTTCGAATAAAAAAAAAATTTTTAATACAATTTAATTTTTTGTGTTATTTTTTACAATTTCAAGTTCTATCGGGCTTAAAAAAACACCCTTTATATAGTATAACCTTCCTTATCCGGACCCCTCGTCCGGCTTACTGGATCGTCCGGACTACAGAAAAAAATTTTTCAGGCTTTAAATTTAGGTATGTTTAGTTTTATTATTACATACAGCTTAAAGTACATTCAATTATAAAATAAGTTTACATTTAATTCATATGGAAAAAAAAACTATTTTAAAATATGCAAATCAAAAAAGTATGGGTTGAAATACGATTTTTTTTTTGGATACAATTTTTATTATGTAGCTTTTCTGCTTTGTTTTTATATTCCTTTAAAAATAATATTTTCTTATCAGTCGCACTTGTTTGCTGGGCCCATTAAACTGCTCTTGCACACAGGTAAATAGCTTGTTTATTTGAGACATTATCATGGACTCCTGAATTTCCTCCAGAGAATGGTCGGAGTCTTGGTTTTCCTCAATATTTTGGTTTGACAAAACCGAAATTTAAACGAAAACTAGTTTTTCGTCACATATTTTAAAACATCTGATTCCACTTCGGGATTTAAACTTTTGAAACCAACCGTTGCTAGCAGAAAAATTATCGTTTCCCAAATTTTTTCTATAAAATATTTTGAAACATTATATTGATGGGTTTTCTATTATCAATTGTGTCCATTATTTTGCATTTTGAGCCAAGGTTAATTTTTTATGTTGGCGCTTATTTGGAGTTGCCATGATAAACGTCTAAACTACGCAAATATTAAACTGTGCTGATTTTTTTACATCATACTTTACTTCTTGTTCACACTCGATTATGTTTAATATAACGGGGAAATTACGTGCAATAACAGACAAAAAACAACCAAATTGTCCGAATTGTCCGGAAAAGCGAGTGTCCGGACTACAGAGGTTATACTGTAAATTATATATAAATAAATTTAATATTTATATGTAATATACAATTTAATATTAAGAAAACCTAAAATTTTTTTGTTATCTATGTAGATAAAGATTTAATTTTTTTAAAAGCAACTAAATCTTTTAAATTAATTTGTTGTAAAGGTTAATTAATATTAAAGTTTGAATAATAAAGATGATGTATTTGTACAATACTACATTACAGTTATTGGTTGGTAAGGGAGGAAGAGACACTGTACTCCCACCATATTCTCTATTCCACTTTCACAAAAAAAAAAAAAAAATACAAATCAAGAGTTTGTCTACTTTAATTTGTGCTTTAATAAGTCTGTCTGTCTGAATATTTTTAAATTTTACAGTAAAATTAAAAAAAAAATCTTAAGATAAAAGTAATGAAAAAATAAAATTTAAATGAAATTTTTGAGCATTAGGGAGTTTTGCATTTTAGGTAACGATATGTTAGATAACAAAAAAATATGAACAAATATAATTTTTTCAACACTTTTAGTAAAATTTTTGCTTTAAAGAAAAATTAAAATACTATTTTTTATGGAAATTCCTAGAAAATAATATTTGTTCGGTGACCTTGAAAAGGAGAATCATCAATGTACTAGTTTTGATGTATTGACAAAACAAAAAATTTTCATTTAGTTTTAAATTAGTTTAAAATTTGTATTATATTATTATAATTATTATTAATATCATTGCTTGTATTTCTAAAAGATGCTAAATAACTTCCTCTAGTGATAACCTGATATTTCACTGATGTACTTCTTTTTTCTTACAACCTGTTAGAAACAACCAACCCTGCAAATAAAGTAACTATTTAGTATGTGTAAAGAAATATACCAGTTGCTTTTAACTTTAGACTAGTTTCATATCTGTCCTTTTTATACCATTCACAGTGAGTATATCGTGCCCTGTGAAATTTCTTAAATATTTATTTCCGACCCGTAAAGCTTATGAACAGGGCAGCCGATTAAGCACAGTCAGTCTGTCCGTCTGTCCGTGACTATGTTGAAATCAACTTTTTGGAATCCCTCGACATCTACAAGACCCGTGTAAGGTATCAAAATATCAGAGATATTTGAAAACAGTATTGAAAATTAGCATAATCGCCTTATAACTTTCTGAGATATGAGCAAATAAACAAGACTGTTTTTTCGCCTTTGCCACAAAAATTCATATTTTCCAGCCCTAGGATAATTTATAGACACAGTTGTTACTACTTATAAATTTAATGTTCCTCTGGCAATATTCCAGAAAAATTTTGGACAAATTGGTCACTAATTAGCAAAGTTATAGGCAAAAATTATTTGAAAATATATATATATTTTTTTTAAATATATAAAATTTTTTCAAACTCCTAAATGAATTTGACCACGCTTTATATAACAAATTATAAGCTTTAACCCTAAAAATTATTTGTAAGAAAAACTAACAAATCGGATTGAAATCTTCAGGGATATAAGCCCCAAAGTACAACTACTTCGGAGTTTTTACTAAAATTTACAAACTATAATTGATATATTTTAGTTTATATACAATTGAAAGGGCCAATATGGTGATCATATGAAAGGGTTTGAGTATTTAAATATAGGTAGCTTTGAAAAAAAATTCAAGATGGCGTCCTAGATTAATGGCGAATATATGAGACAAATATAGTAATTACAGCTTTGTCCCCTTCAACCACAACAATATTGATAACAACTAAAAAGGCTTGACTATTACATTGTAATAAACTATTGAAAAATGTAAAAAATCCAAGATGGCGTCTAAAACAAAATGTCGAAAATTATTGTTTTTACCCCAGCAATATGGATATTAAGTGAAACGGCTTGACTGGTAAACAATAAAGAAAATGGCGTTTTATATGGAATCTAAAACTTAGGCTTAGCTACGATGTGATATTTATACCTTTGTACAAGACGGTGAAGGGTATTATTAGAATCGGCACAGCCAAGTATAGCGCTCTTACTTGTTTATATATCAAACTATCGATTTCAGCATTAGGCTGTCACTGGAAGTCAACTAGTTCAGTTCCTTATAGTTTAGTGAGCGAGTGGTGAGTGAGTAGTCTCACCTAACTCTTCCTTTCACAATATTCTTAATAAAATTTAATATTCACTTTACGTAGCAATTAAAGAACAAGAGCTCTGTAATTTTTTTTTCTCTGTCGGGACTTAAAAAAAATTTGCGTAAAAACTTAACTAGTTGTATGTATCCACTTCAATAAATTTAAAAAGAAAACGATTATATGTTTAATTTTACCATCTCTGTTGATGTACGACATTATATCTGTGGCTTGGAGCTAAAAGGGCCAATGTTACTTCTTTACTCTTTTAAGTTAATCATTGCATAAAATTTGTTTTCTTGTTCTATTTCATTATGGTAAAACAGCTAAAGTCATACTTAACCCAGAACAGCTTCATAAATAAAATGCTGGCCAATGTCACTATGAAAGCACCTATAAAAGTTAAAGTTCAATTCCAATTTTCTCAAAAGTAAATATTTTGACATTGGCCCTTTTAGCTCCAAGCCACAGATATAAACGTAAGCAAAATTGCTGTATGAGTTGTACGAAATATTATTAAATAAATTAAAAGTTAAAAATGTACAACTGTTTTATTTGATGAGATACAACTCCTACGATAGTTTGTGAATTGAGAAAATATAACTAATTATTTCGTTTAATATTTAATGTCATAACAGAAGAGTAAATTAGTCATCAGAAATGTATTGCATTATTTGTCAATTTGTTATAAATGAAATATCCGATTTTTACTGGGAAAATGGCGTTAGGAAATGATGCTGTAAAAGCATTTTTCAAACATTTGATTTAACAGTTGTATTAAAAAATAAAAATATGAGTATGAACAGTTTATAATGCTTTTTCAAGCGGAAACTACTGTTGATTTTTGGAACGAAAAGGAGGAATTTTACATAAAAATTTCTTCCTATGTATTTTTTTTTTTGCTTATAAAGCACTTTGCAAGCTTATTGTCATTCGGCTTTGAAAAAGCCAGACTCACATTCAATCATATTTTTCTTGGGAAAATTTAATTTACATTTTAAGTGACCTGCCTGACTACAAAGAAAACAAAAAACATAGTTTGAGTAACAATGTAATGCTGCCAAACAAAACTTGTTGCAAATAAGGAAATCCTTAATATTTTGTAATTAACATAACGACAAAAAACAAAGTAAATGGAAAATAAATATAAAAGTGAATTTTTTAACAATGTGAATGGAGGCAAATATTAAATGCAACATGGATATATAATTAAAGCAACAATTGGTAATTAAATAAAAAAAAAAATATTTTTTATAGTGACTACTGAAAGCTCAATACTTAGAATTAAATAAAAAAAACTGGATGTAATTTAAGGAAAATTATAAAAGTTTCTTAAAAATTTTATTTATTCAAAGCATTTTTTATAAATGTTTATATCAAATTGAATCTATTGATTATTTACATTGAATTTATGTATGTATGTATATTAGCATGTACATCTTAAAATATTGAAAAGAAAGAAAATAGAAAATTGAAAATACTTGTAAATAATTTTAAGTATGAATACACACATACATATGTACATATGTGCGTATATATGTACATGCCGTATGTATTTACTACTGAAATTATTTTCAAGGAAACATATGTACATACATACATACATACATAAAAAATATTAAACAAGATATTGGTTATACATATTTATGTATGTAAATTTGTCAAAATCAAATATTATTCAATCAGATACCGAAAAAAAGAAGAAAAAAAATAACAAATGTATGCAATCATGTATGAAATACATGCATACATATAAATATTTTTATTTGTGTGTAAGTATGTATGGCCAATTTCAATGTTAAAGTTTGTGGCAAAATTACATACGATTTGTACATACTTCATCATCATAGTGTAACATGCAACATACAACAACCACACTACTACACTAATAAAATATTTATTTATTATTGTTTCTTGTAAATGCTGTCATCAATTGGAAAGTTGTCTTAAAACAAATTTGAACAACAACAAAGTAGCATTAATTTAATAATGTGGTCTTGTTTAGGTCAATGTACATCACTTAATTTGTCCAGAGTTAAAGTATTGGGCAAAATTATGGAAGAGCAAAATAACAAAATGTCGACTAAGCGAGTTAATATCAATTTGTTATTATTTAAAAAAAAAATAACTGACTTCATTAAAAAATATTAAATTATGCAAAATAAAAAAAAAATAATTACATTTTATATTAAGAATTGAAAATCAAGGCGACAATTATTTATTATATATGAAGTTTGACATTTGAAATAATTTAGAAAAGAGAGAAAATTATTTTTGATTTATGCATTTTGACAGCTGAAATTTAAAATAAGTGATAAAAAGAAAATCAGCTGACAAATTAAGAGTACCTGATGAATAAATATGCCTTGGGCGACAATTTTAATTCATATTTATGGTGTGTCTTACTCTTTATTTATTTGTGAGATGTTATCGTATCGAGAGTTTCCAACAAAATATTCTCCTTTTCTAGTTTTGTGAAAGGAAAGCGCTAGTGCGTTTTAATGCAGAAACAGACTCAATGCTGTCTGTACTCTTTTTACTGGAATATTTCCATTAAATAGCTGTCAAATGAAAAATCACGAAAATAAAAATTAAATATTCAAATAAAAGTGAAAAAGTTGATAAAGTAGAAAAGTAAAGTTTGTCTCAGTAATAAAGTACTTTTTCATTTTAAAATATAAAAACGTATTTTTTCAGATAATTGTGATTTTTTCATTGTATTAAAAAAAAGACATATTCCGATAAGTATGAAATAAAACATTTATTAAGTAGCCCCCGCAGCTCTGATGACAGGCCATTATACTTTTCATGAAATTTTCATTGCCTTTTTTTACAGAAATGTGGTTGTATCTCATCGATAACCATATTTGAGCTCAAAAGTTTTTTCTACTTTTTTTGAATAAACACGAGATTTTACAAAACCCCAAAGAAAAAAATCTCACGACATAAAATGGTATATTTTGGTGGCCAGTTGACATCAGAATTTCTTGCGATAATATGCTTTGGAAATCGATGCTGCAACAAATGTATTTTTTCATGCTCGGTACAGCAGACTTGAGGACACAACAACTCCGTTATCATGTTTCTATAACGAATGCGGTTCATGGTCACTCTAATTTCGGACTTATGTTCAAAAAAGTAAAGCCCAATGTAGCCGCCTGAATAAAATTCGTACAGTTGCTCATTGTGGGTGCATGATAAAAACCTAACAATTTTGTGTAATCACGATACAGTTCAAATGAAATGTGCTTCAAATTTGCATTGACTTCACCTCGTCCAGATATTATACTTAAAAATTAAATGCCATAGAATTTATGAGATAAGAAAGCTAAAATTTTTGTTATTTAATTGAAACGAATATTACACGTAAATTGTATGCATGTTTAGTCAAATAGAATTGAAGTTACACTTTGTTGCAATTTGTTGAAGTATTTGTTACAAAAAAATTCATAAAAAGTTCTTGTTACAAATCAGTAAGCCTTGACAAATGTTTATTTTTTGTTTGTTATTAAATAAATCTTGTCATACTAAAATATTAAAGGAATATTAAGTTAATCAAAATGTGTTGTCAACAATAATTTATTTATTGTGTTTTTAATAACGAACTAAAAAAAATTAAAAAAAAAACAAATGCATTAAACAACAAAGTTTAGCTATCACTTATTGTTTAAAGGTATGTAATTGATGATTACACCATGTATAAGTATGTATGTATATTTGACCGTACTGGAAAATAAGTTGGCCGTGCACCTTCGAATATATGGAATATTTGCAAGGCAATATTAATACTTTTATCTTTGACAAACGTAAAGGTCACCATTTTAAATTTGTCTTACTTAAGGCAAATGGCGTAAAGACCACAACATTGTTCTTCTAGAGACGAAAGCACTGATATATCACACTTTAATATCCAACTGTAAATACAAAAAAAAGTTATAATGAAATATGTTGGTAAAAACACAATTGCTACTTCGGCAAAAAAAATTCGAAATCGGCTGTGCAAAATTCTTTATATTCAAAGGAGTACAGACAAATATTTTTAGGTTCTGTCTAATGTACATATGCATATCACTTAAATGTCTGGAGGTATGATGGCAGCCCTAGCAGCAGGACGGAATGGAGAACTCCAGTCAGCAACTACATTCTAAATAAAAACTATAACAAACATAAAAACTATAACATTACTGGTATAATAATGCGATTAATATGATCGATCTAAGTGAGCTAAACCACAGCTGCCTTTTCTACCTGTATATGGCGAATTATCTTAAGTTACATCTCTTATATGGTGTTTGTTTTAGATCTATAGAACTTAACATAAGAACAACTGTTAGGCTTTTTTTGCAGTATTCTTTGTCAAATCACGGTGCAAAGAACATGTTTACAAATCATGAACATTTATAAATAAACTTCAGACTCTGTTCGCAAAGTTCTATATCACTAAAAGAACACTCTATATTACAATATAAGAGATGTTAAGTTTAAGTAGGTTCTCCAAATTTTTTAATTTTAATTTTAATTTTATATCAAATCTTACTAAATTCAATGATAATTCTATTAAGCTATTTTAAAAAGAAATTGCAACAAAATATTAAGATTAGCTTTAAACATTAAAAATAAAATACGTATAATTACAAGGGGAATTTGTAGATAAAAAATATATGCAAAATTTCAATTAAAAAAAAATTTTTTTTAAGCAACACGCATACATTATTTTAGTTAAGGATTGGAAAGTAAAGAGACTATTCTGTCTTGGTTTAATAAAAACTTACTTTTGATACTTTACTTACTTTCTGTATGTACAATTGGAACAGTATGCTTGACACTACTGCTGCCACCGGAAGAAGCTCCCGATAATGAAGCAAATTTACCAATAGGATGTCCGCCGCCTCCCGTAGGTATGGGCTGTAATTTACTCTGGGCCGAGTTAATAACATATTTGCCAACATCAGTAATTTTGTCGCCAGAGGCAGCCACCACATTACCACTGGCACTTAAAGCATAACCACTACCCTTAATTAATTGACCCTTAAGGGCAGTTACACCGCCGGTAATGGCCTTCACAGCCTGGAATATAGTATTTAGAACAGTCTTTTTCAAAGACCAAGGACTGTACTCAACAGAATTACCCTATGGAATATAATAGAAATAATTACTAATACTAATCAATACTAATCAATTGTTTATTATTACTTACATGATGCGCATCAACAGCATATGTTTTGTAGCCATAGCCTACACCACTACTGTGACCCGAACTGCCCGATGCTATTGAGGCGGAGGCATGACCCAGACTAGATAGAAAACCTTGTTTTAAATGCAGTGCATATTCAGCACTGCCACCACCCGACCGTTTGTGTAATTGGGAATCTTTATCACTGGCCGCTAGATCACTGTCTACCGTTACATCATCCAGTGAAATGGTCTTATCCTCAGCTTCCGCATCGGTTGGATAGGAATATGTCAGCAATGGCAGTGTTACTAATAACAAAACTATGTGCTAAAATATATAACAAAAAAAGAATTAAATTGAAATGAAATGAAGTTATTACGTATTTTATTTTATTTTCATTTCTTTTATCAGTTTAGCAACAATTTTCATTATGCAATATTTATGTATTGTTGTTATCATGTAGCAAGCTTTATGCCACACTTTGTTGAAGACTTTTAGAGACTTTGTACATGTGTTTCGCCAAAACCAAGCTACTTTTCTACAATTTTACTTTAAATGGGAGTGTATGCCAATGGCAAGCATATGGTTTTTTAGTTCAGTTGCATTCAAAACCAGTTGTGTAGACACTTCAATAGCTAAGAAGATATCTGCTGAAAAATTAGGGACAAAAACAATAAAACTAAAATATGTATTCAAATTTAGTGTATAATCCGAGTGGATAAGTCTTTCATGACTAAAGTACAGTCAAAAAGTAACATGTAGAATTTATATTTAAATATGGCATACTTCCTAACTACATACAAACATGTTGTTAGGCAAAAGAAATTAAGTGCAAGTAATTTACAATACTTGCACCAGTTTTATTTTTCTTCTCTAATGCTTTTGATGCCGTGTGACAACTGTTACCAACATTAATTTGTAGCAAAAAAAAAAATGGTAGACAAAAAATAATAAAATGTAAAAATGTTGCATAATTGCATGCATGCATTAATGACTGGTTCGTGGAATATTTAAACTTCTTGTCATGCTTTTAAAACTCTAATTTTGATTATTTTATTTATTTTTGTACTCTATACCTGTGGTACCAAAGGTATATATAGTTTTGTCAATCCGTTTGTAGTTTTTTTTTATTTGCAATATTCATTGCCGACTCTATAAAATATATATTTTCTGAAAGCTTATGACTAGGGCAGTCAATTAAAGAATGTCCATCTGTCCGTGCGTTGCTTGAAATCAACTTTTAAAAGTCCTCACATATTGCACAGATCTCTATAAGGTCTCTTGGAAATATTCGAGAATAACTCGCCATAATCGTTTTCTTACTTTTTAAGATATAAATAAGTAAATAAGGCTCCTTTTGTTTTTCCCCATATTTTTACCAAAAAAGTAAACATTTTTCAGTTTTCAATAAATTTATTGTCAGGTTTGATACTATTTATATAAAATGCCTCTTAGGCGATTCGTTAAACAAATCTGTCGCCAATCGGCAAAGGTATAGGCAACAATATTTTTTAAAAATATAAATTTTTTAAAATATATCAAGTACTAAAGGTCCCAATTAATTTTTGGACACGCCAATATAAACCGTGGTGTTGAAAATTATTCGTAAGAAAATGTGACAAATCAATTAGAAACTATGTGAGATATAAGCACAAAAATACAAGTGCTTTGGTATTTTTCCTATAATTTTAATATTTGGTATCATAAGAATTAGGATTTATCACTAGAATACAGTAAACTATTAAAAATTAAAAGTTCAAAATGGCGTCCTAAACAAAACTCTAAATTTTTTTTTCTCAACAATATCAATATGGGTAACAACTGAAAGGGCTTGACAAGTGGAATGCATCTAATTCAATATACATTCAAAATCAAAGATGTCGAGAAAAATAATAAAGCAAAATGGTAAAAACAAAAATCTGAATTCTATTATAAGCTAAGATGGTGAAGGGTATTTTTAGATTCGGCACAGCCGAATATAGCATTCTTATTTATCTTTGAAATTTTTACAATTATGTACATTTAAAGTTAAAAGAAAAAACCGTAACTACATATGTACAGTTAAAAATATTTATCATACAACATACAATTGGCAATAATTAATTGATTTACGATTGTCTCAATAACAACAAGTCAACTGGTCTGCATACATACATATAATTCGTAGTTGTATCTTTTATATCAAATGGTAAATATATACGAAAATCTGTGTACTTTACTTAAATCAATTTCACTAATATTTCTTTTGTTTCCTTTTGTACCCTTAACTCAAGACAATTTGAAAAAAATATTTTATAGATAAACTGAAAATTTATTATTCATGGTCCATTAATTTGTGTATTTGACAACTGAAGCATTAAATTGAACATTTAGCACATTTAGCAATATATACTCACTTACTTACATACACAAATATGTAGTTGCTATCTGTTGGTTCCTGTTTTTCTGTCATCATTTAATAGAGATTCAATTTTAATAAAAACTAGTTAAATTTAGTCAATTGAGAGTTCATTTTTATATTTAATTATTGCTTTGGTAGGTTCAATTGATTAAGAATACACTGAGTGCTTTAACCTTTAACTACGGAGGTGGTGGTAAATTTTACCCTCTCTTTACATTTTTGTTATTTAACTCACTTATGGTTTGCTCTATGAATTTCATTCTCTTAGTATCTTCTCAAAATGTTATTATTATTAACTCAGTATTGTTTTGCATGCATTTGGTGACGTGTGAGCGCTGGAATGCTGATGCTGGTGTAAAAATTACCACTTGTCCGCGTTTCTGTAATTTTTTTGACAACAGCTCAAGGAGAGACTTTTGAAAAAATTTAGCAAGGCAACTAGTCTTACCACATCTACAAAGACGTCAACATAATCAAAGACTTCCTCGGATATTTCGAAGCATAATTGGCAAAATTTTAGGCCCAGATTCCGTAGCTCCACCTCCAGTATCGTCTAATCCTGGAGCTCGGAAATTATGCTACATATGCCCGAGCAGACTTAAACGTAAAACAACACACGTTTGCTTGCATTGTAATAAGCCAATGTGTATGAGTTGCAGCAAACGTTTATGCGTACATTGTGCAAATACGGAGTCTAATAAATAAAAAAACCTGGATGAAGGTCGATCCGTACTTTTTACAATTATAATATTTTTTGTGTTCCCTTTTATTTTATTATTATTTTATACTATTTGGCTGTGAAAATTGCCCTTTATGTTTTTCTTAAAATTTTTTATTTCGTTTTTTTTAATTAAAAATTTACTGTTTTTTTATGTTAAAAAAAAGCTGTGAAATAAAGTGCCTGTTATGTTAACTAAAGAATTATCAACTTTTTATTTACGGCTTTAACTTTGGAAACGTTGTCTGTTAACTTAAAAAAGCAAAAAGTTGTATAAAAATTTTGTTTTCTTAAAATTTTTAGTAAAATTCAAAGGGGTAAAATTTACTACCACGTCACTGGCTATGTACAAAAGTTTTACCTCCGTAGTTAAAGGTTAATAAACGATTGAAAATTTTATTTTCAGTTAAAAAAAATAAACAAACAAATTTAAATCTACGAAGAAGAGTGAGTTTGCTTTTGGAACAAAGTTGCAATAGTTTGAACTTTATTAAAAAGCCAAAAGTGCAAAGCACCTTTTTAACTTACTTTACGTCTTGACGAGCCATCGAGTTGTTCAGACTAGAACAAAATTTCGTCAGAGCAACTGTCAAAAAATTGTTCATGTTCTTTGATATGGAGAAAACGTATAAAGTGTATTTTGTTGCTTTTTTTTTGTTGTCGTCTCTTTCTTTCATATTCAAAATGCCTTTTAATATCAGACATCGTTGTTCGAACAAATGCTCTGACAACGCTGATTGAACAAGAACAAAACATCGACAACAGCGGTCCACACCAGGCAAATTCATGTGCGCACAAAAAATTGTTCGTTGTTCAAAGAAATCGATGGCTGGTGTAGACCGTACGTTATTTAGCATTATTTTAAGATGTTCTGTATTTGTTTAACATTACACAAATGTATTTTAAAGGCATTGGCAACTTTAATTGAATACAAACAAAGGATTTCATAAAGCCATGTGATTTTATTAGAATTGAGTAAGAGTTCGATTCCAATAAGTTTATTCTAAACCATTCTTTTACGTTAAGATTTCAACAACTGACCGTCTTTTGTGCACATTTAAAAATTAAACACTATTATTTATGTATCGTTGATCACAGGTAGAAAGGCCCTAACTCAAATAATTGTAACTTAACAGGAGAAGGCAAAAATGCAATATAAACTGTATAAGCATAATGTGACTCGTGTAAATTTGTTTGTAAAACTGCTTTTGATACCAATGCAACGAATTTTTGTGTCGAGGTGTATTTGTGTGAAATTTATTGGAATCATTGAAAGTTTTAATTTCGTAAAAAATACCAGTTTGGGCCTTTCTGCCTGTTGTGAGGATTTATGTTTTTTTAAGGCATAGTTATAAGATATATGCATCCTGGCAACAAACACAACAATTAAAAAACACATGCATTTTGTTTGGGCATAGATCTGTGGCTTGGAGCTAAAAGGGGCAAATTTCAGTTTTTTGCTCTTTTGAGTTAATCATTGCATTAGATTCGTTTTCTTGTTCTATTTCATAAATAAAATGCTGGCCAATGTCACTATGAAAGCATCTATAAAAGTTAAAGTACAATTCAAGTTTTCTCAAAAGTAAATATTTTGATATTGGCCCTTTTAGCTCCAAGCCACAGACGTATATGCCTGCAGATGTCTTTTTCTTTAATTTTGATAATTTTTCAACAACTTTAATGTAAAAACTTTATATTATCGTTTTGGAAATTTTTAAAACATTTTAAACCAACTGAAACTGCAAATTATTTATTGTAGACAAAAAATAAAAAAAAAAAAAAATTCTTAGAAGGATGCAGACACGTTTTTAAAAAAAACTTGGCACTACTTCTGAATGCTTAAAAACATTCATTGACTACGAGTACCTTATTAATATTTATACCTTTAGTTTAAAAAAAAATGTAAATTTCCAATTGAGTTTTTTTGGGGTTGAAAAAATTTTCGAACACATTGCCTTTGAAAAGTTTGATTTAAAAAAAAAAAAAAAATGTTTTAATTTTGAGGGAGATTAAGAAATTGGATTTTCATAAAAAAACATTAATAATAGTGTATATTAATTTCAAAATATAATTTTGATTGGTTTAAGTAAAAGTCTGTTTTTTAATAACCTAATAAATAAAAGGATAAATTTTATTTTAAATTTGGCATAAGCGGCTCTCTACCCAATTCAATCAAGGATTTGTACTATTTTAAAATTTGAAGAAAATAACATTTTACTATCAAAATCAAGCAAAAATTACCATATCTGGTAGCATATAGCGAAAACTTTTCACCTTTGAATCGACAAGTTTTGATCTGGCTTTACGATGCCACAAATAATCAAGTTATAAAAACATCCCAAGAAGTAGAAGAAACAAACGTGGAATGAATATTATGGTGAGTTATATCTTTTTAAAATTTCTTTTGTTTATAAGTAGAAGTTTCTTTGGTCTTTTGTTAATATAAGACTTCAGTAGTCTTTTATTTCCGTTGTCGTTCTGTTGCGTGCCTTTCGGTTGCCTAATTTTTGCTTTTTCTTCTTTATAAACTTATCTGCCTTACTTTACAAGATAATCATACATAAACAAGGTTAGTTTTTGCATATTTTTCTCGTCAAAGTTCATATATAAAAAAAAAGAGACTTGTAGTGTCAGATTTCAGTCTCTCTGTTGCAGCCACCTTAATATTAAGGGCACATTAATAACAGCTGTTTCTCTTTCAATGGACGTCACTTAACGTTGAATTCTATTTTCTACAGATTAATTGGTGATGATCAAATTTATAATGTAATTGTTACAGTTCATGGCTTTCATTATATTTTTTATAGTTACACCAATTATAATTGGAGGATTTGGTAATTGATTAGTTCCTTTAGTAATAGGTTTTCCATGAATAAATAATATAAATTTTTGACTTTTAACTCTTACTTTAACTACATACATACATATATTACTAATAAGCAGTAATATAGTTAAAGCAACAGAGCAGAACGAAAAAGGAACACAAAACCTCACATACAGATTTTCAATTGAACAAAAATAAAACAGCTGTTTCATAACAGCACCCTCTTTGATCATCAACTCACTTTGAAAATGTTTCAGTAACTCATGTTTTTCTTTTAAAGATAATTTTAAAATTTTGGTGTGAAAATATGTGGTAAAGTTGCTAATACTTCGCTGAATTCCTGGATTTCTATTTGTATTAAAAATTCCGGGTACATTATGTGTTGAGTTTGCAATAAATTTTGAAATTATCTCTGCATTCTTGCATTTATTTAGAAAAGTTATTGAAAACTTAGTTTATGATGAAATCTATCAGAATAATCCCCTTATTTGGCGTAAAATATTAAACATGCTCATTGAAAAAAATCTGAGCCCTGAAAATCTTTATAGACTCAAAGTTTTGATTAAAGGCAAACATTTTTGTTTATTTTTTCAGACAATTTTTGTAGATGTGATTTAATTAAATAAAATCATTTTAAAATAGGAGTTTTAATAAATTTTTTTTTAATATTCTTTTAATTGATATTTTTCGCAATATTTCTTTAATTACAGCTATGATGATTACAGCAAAATCAAATAAATTTTTGATTAGTAAAATTAATTTCGTAATTGAAATTCCTTTTTTTTTTTCTGTGTATGAAATACAGACAACCTATTACATAATTTCAAAAATAATTTTTGTTTGGAAAATAACGCCCATTTGAAGATTTACCAACGTACCAAGTGCTTGATAAATACTGATTTTGGATGCAATAATCTATTTCCTTAACTTGGTTCTTTCATTTAATACACAATTATTAATTATTGTTCACAATCAAATTATTTTTTTTATCTTTTACTTCCTCCAAAGTAAAAGAAAGACATTTTTTCAGTTCACTCTAATTTATGTATTAATATCATTATGACATTATGACACGCCATTATGTCAGTTTCTTTAATTTTTTTTTTTTTTTTTTGGTTTTGAATAAAAAATTAATAAAAGATAAAAAAACAAAATACAAAATTAATTGTAGCGTAGAGACCAAAAAACAGTTTAATTATTAAACTGCTGGCTGCTGATGGTGATGATTCAATTAAAATTGTTTCTTGTAATTTTCTCCCTGTGATTTATTTCTTTTTATTTTCTTTTTTCCTCTTAATTTACGAAAATATATTGGGAATTTGCTAATGATTTGCAGACATTTAAATAATCAATTAATAGCGAACTATATCAACTCAGTAAAGTTTAATGGATAAGATTAATAATGAAACAAGCAGTCACAAAATTAAAAATTGACAATAGGTAAAAAACTACTATTGATTCACCATGTGCAAAAGCTTTGTAGTACAAATTTACATACATAACTATGTACTAGGGTGACCGACTCGACAACCAGTGGAAAACCCGGTTTTTTCCTCTTTCAGCTGGCGGTTTTTTTCTAAATGTTGATTTTTCGAATATCGAATACAGCGGTTTTTTTTATCCGAAAAAGCCGGTTTTTTCATTTTTTTATATATCTCTGTAACCAATCGTACCATAGTATATTTAGTACGCGAAAAGCTTCCAAAAATCAGTAAATAAAAACTATTAAATATTCTACCATAATATTGTAAGAAATTTATTTGTTGTTTAAAAAACAAATATAAAATAAGAAAAATAGTTTATCTTTAATATTATTTTTTTATAGGATATAAACCTAATGTTTAAAGTTAAAGGTAATTGAAGCATTAACTTAGCTGATCGATCAATGTGTAGTTACAATAAAGAAAAACCAATAATCTTTACTTCCAGATCCTAATTTTAAATAATGGCATTGAGTGTCTGTCAACTTAAATTTCAATTAAACCATCGAACAAAACAGTTTATGCCTATATTTGTATGTCTGTCAGGGGTATAAGAAAAAACATTTAAAATTAAATTTTAAAGATTTTCTCTCTTGTCTTCAAAATGTATTTCAAATTACAGAAATAATTTCAAACAAAATACGTTAGTGCATATTAGTTTAAAAGATATATTTGACATTTAAAAAATGAACAGAAGGAGATAAAAAAATTTATAACAGCCTTATAAAAAGTTTTATTTATTTATATATTTATTAATTGTATTTATTTATTTTACGTGTAAAGAGTACCTTTTGTCCTTAAATTTAACTAATTAAAACCAAATTAGTCAACTGCATTCATGTAAAAATTTCATATTTATATATAAATTTAATTATAATCTTTTTTTACAATGTTTTTTAATTTTTTCTTTAAATATTATATAATATATGTATATATTTGAACCGGTTAAACGGTTTTTTCTCAATTTTCAAAAAAGCAACCGGTTTTTTTTTTTAATTTTAAATTTCAAACTATTTGAAAACCGGTTTCTTAAAAAAGTCGAATAATCGGTCACCCTACTATGTACATACATACATACATACATATTTTTATGTTCATATAAGTATATTATACACATGTTTTTATTTTGCATCATGTTTATACGTAAGTATGTGCTTAGCAGTGTTTAAAACAAAGATTTAAAAAAAAAAACAGATCAAATAAATAAAACTTTCTCTCTCTTTTAGGGAGTGTGCAGTGTGTTTTTTAATATTCTTTCTTTTCATATTGTGAAGCTTTTTTTAAGGCTTTTTTTTTGATAAACTAATACCTTAAGTGTAGATTTGATTTAAATCAAACAAACATTTTAATATAATTTTGTATTCTTAATTTAATTTAAGACAAATCAATATTAAATTAATAAAAATACATTTCAGCATCTTAAATTTGACATATATATGAACCCATAATCAGGGATACTGCTAAAATACAGCTGCATGTTCCTGAAGTTCTAATCCGCTTTAATAGTTTTTGTAAATTTTGATATACATTTTTCAGAGCTTTTGCATGTTTTACTCTTCACAGTACATCTATATCAGCGTTAAAAGTATATATGTATGTATGTATGTCTATGTTGAGGGAACATAAAAGCTAACCACTACTACCTCGGATCTATTTTCGACCCTCTTCGCTATCTAGTGAATTCATGGCTACCGCTGCACTACAGGTGTTTTCTGTGGACTAGAAAATGACTGATGCTAAATGCACATCCTTTCGTTATAGCCAGCATTTTCGTTAGACTGAGTTCCGCCATGGCACTCATACTTAAAATATGCCTAAAATCCTAAATCTATTGCGACCTAAGTCATACCAACCGCTTTGAGAACTATGTGCAGTATTTTTCTATACTCCATCAGCAAAGATAGTGATGCTTTTTATCTATGTCCTTATTGTGCATAAATTTATCCGCTATAAGCGTGCAATTCAGAACCTCGTCCACATTCACTTGACTCATGCATTCCATCGATATCTGAGTCTCCTAACCTCTTTAGGTATGAGTTCCAGGAATTTTCTATGCCTCAGCCAGAGGTATGGGGACCCCTCTTTATCCCGGACTAGCAATAACAGCAAGAGGTAAACACTTCAAGAATGTTACATTGCATCGGGGTGATAGTGTTATTTTAAGGCAAAATTATTTGTACAATTTAAAATTTCTGCACTATAATTATAAGACTTACTTTTGTTGTGGAGGGAGGCAATAAATAAATAAGAATGTTTGATCCGTTCTTAAATTTAAGACGTAATGAATTTTTGCTATTTACACCTCATTTCTGGTCTACATCTACCGTAAAGCCGCTAGTGTTACTGTGGCTGAAAAATTTCTATTGGCTATCATTAAAGCTTGAGAATAACTAATAGCTACTAGTAACAGATATAATGTCTTCGAAAATCCCTCTTTTCACAATGATGTTCCATAAGCTGCTTTACGAAAGCTACAAACAAAAAAGCAGAATGTTTTTATACCCTTCACACAGTGAAAAAGGGTATATATAGGTTTGTCATTCCGTGTGAAATTTCTAAAATTTTCATTTCCGACCCCATAAAGTATATATTTTCTGAAAGCTTATGAATAGGGAAGTCGATTAAGCTCTGTCCATCTGTACGTGTGTATGTTGAAATCAACTTTTTGAAGCCCCCCGGGTGAGGTATTAAAATATCAGAAATATTCGGGAGTAGATCGGTATTGAAAATCAGAAACATCGGTACATAAACAACTGAGATATGAGCAAAAACCCACGACCACCTCGATTTTTTATTTCACAAAAACAACCTTACAAAAACAACATACATACATACATACAAACGTGTATATTGGTTACAGTAAACGTGGCATCGAGTCCCAGCTGAGCCAAAAAAAAAATGTTTTTTTTATATTTTTTTTGTCATATTTAAAAAAATTTTTTTTTTTAATATTTTTTTATATTATTTTTATACCCTTCACCTGTGGTGCACAAGGGTATATATAGCTTTGTCATTCCGTTTGTAATTTCTACAATTTTCATTTCCGACCCCATAAAGTATATATTTTCTGAAAGCTTATGAATAGAGGAGTCGATTAAGCTCTGACCGTCTGTCCGTCTATCCGTCTGTCCGTCTGCCCGTCTGTCCGTGTGTTGGTTGAAATCAACTTTTAGAAGCAACTATATGTTCCTCAGATCTGTATATAGTATCAATCTCTTGGAAATATCCAGGAATGAATCGCTATTGAAATTCAGCACAATCGCCCCATAACTTTCTGAGATATGAGCAAAAAACCACGACCACCTCGTTTTTTTTCACAATTACAACAACAACATACATACATACATACATGTAAAAAACATACCAAACAAAAAAAATTACAAAAAAAAAACAAATATTAAAAATAAGAAAAAAATAATAAAAAAAACTAAAAAAAAAATTTTAAAAAAATTTAAAAAAAAATTTTAAAAAAATATAAAAAAAATAATAAAATATAAATAATATATTAAATAAAATAAAATAAAATTTTTTTGGCTCAGCTGGGATTCGATGCCACATTTATTCTAACGTGTACGTATGCACGTATTTTATATGGGATGAATGGTGATACAAACAATTGTTATTGCATGACTACACGTTGTGAAGGGTATATAAGATTCGGCACGGCCGAATATAGCACTGTTACTTGTTTGTTTTCTATTTATTATTTATATTTTAATTGTTTTTTTTTTAAATTTTTTTTTAATATTTTTTATATTTTTTTTTATTTATTTTTATTTTTTTAACGTATGTATGTTAATTCTTAATTTTACAATGGGATGTTTTTATATATGTATGTTTTGCATGACTACACGTTGTGAAGGGTATATAAGATTCGGCACGGCCTAATATAGCACTCTTACATGTTTTTATTATTTTCAAAATATTTTTCAGTTTATATGATATCTCGCTCCAAAATGACATTGTTGAGACAAGCTGACAAAATATTAAATTTCAAGTGACATTACATTTTTATGGAAATATAAATATTCACATATTTTACTATATAGTATATGTATATCTATTTATATAAAATATTGTTAAAACTCTGATCAAATTGTTCAAGAAGCATCGCAAGGTTTTCTAACACATCGTCATCTTATAGACCTAACGACCTATCTGCAAAAATTTTAAAATTTAGTTTTTTATGGATTACCATTCCCTTTATCATTACGCATATGTGTACAAAATGTTTAACATCTAATATTAAAAAGGACCAAGTTATTACCAAATAACCTATCAGCAAATGTACAATTTTCTGAAACCAAATAACCTAAGTGACTATATTTAATTTACTTTTTTTTGAAACGAAATTACATTTGTTTTTTTTGTAATGTAGTAAAATAATTTCTTTTAATCATTAACATTACAATGAAACTCTTAAGCTTTTTTTAAAAATCTTTATCCGTAAATTTCGACAGTTTTTGTACTTAGAGTACCGTTACACACTGAAAAAAAAAACAAATCATCAAAAATCATCATAAAAGTTTAATTTTGTTGAATAGCGTAATTTAAACAAACATTAAGTACTTTTTTTGCTTAAGAGATTAAGTACTTTTTTTTGCTTAAATTGTTTTTTATTGATACTAATTAGTACTGCTGATAGGTTATTTGGTTTCAGATTTTTACAATTCCAAATAACCTAAGTGGCAGAATATAAGCTGTGTTTAGAAAAACAAACTTTTTTCAACCGATATATATTTCAGGTTTCATTCTTATAAAAATATGTAATTTTCGTTTCAATATTGCACAAAGTTCCAATTTTATAAAGTTTTTTTTTTCCTCTCCTGAAAATTTTTGAAAACTGCAGACAGGTTATTTCGTCTTTAAGGTGACGATATAATCTACTACAATTTTTTAAATTAACAAGCAAGTTTATGAAAAATATATTACCGGCATATTCGATTCTTTGGTTGTTTCTAATCTGCACCTTGCAGTTCTTAAGTTCATTGCATTTCGAGTATTAAATAGATTTCGATTATTATTTACTTCAATAGATCGGTGTCCTATTAAATGACTTGTATACATAATATAGAAGTTGTTTTTGGTATAAGCCATGAATTGACAAAAGTCTTATACTGTCGTCTTTGTACAGGGATTAGTGATATGGCGAATATTCAAATTAAACACACACTTAAGGGCTTTATTCTGCGCATCTTGTAACGATTTAAATTCTAAGGTTTTCTTGTATCTATGAATTATAGCAACATATTCTACATGACTATGAATTATAGCTGGGTTTATTAGCCAATTTGTTTAAGTGTCCAGTTTCCTCGTGATAGTTGCTAGTTGGAATCGGGCCATAAGGTGAAATGATGTACAATGGTGCAACACAACATATAGAAGATTACAAATCTATGACCACCAGTCGAACCCTGAATGTATACATATGTATTACTAAATTGGTATTTATTTAAAAATTAAATAATTAAATAAATCTGCAAAAAGAATTACTCATATTAAAGGCAAATTTCATTGTCATTTCCCTCCCTCAGTTATGTTAAATAAAAAAAAAACACTTTTTAAATGTGGATGTTTGAAAAGGATTTTTCCAATCACTTTGACTTAAACTTTAGCTAAAAAACATTATTTTAATTTAATTATATATTTGAGTTTGTGTCTTTTAGCGTTTAAAGTTAAATGTAATACCTTACTGTAATATTCAATGCAAATTTGAAAATACCTTTTGCAAGTTGTAGTATCGAAAATTATTTCAGAGAATAATCCAAATCAGGTCACAACTCACTGAGATATAAGCTCTAGCTTCGGTACTTTTAGTAAAATTTACAAACAAAAATCGAATACCTTAAGCTTTTAGACCACCAACAGACTTTTTTTATTTATTTATTTGTTTATTTATTTAGACATTTTCAATCTTGTGTAGCTGGACAAAAATGTATTTAGCCATTACCCTTTTTTTTTTTTGCCATTTTTAGTTTTTGTTTTACCTTTTTGCAAAAAAATCGGTGAAAACATAAAGGTTTCATGGTAAAAACGCAGCAATAGTGATATTTTTAACTTTTAAAAGTAGCGAAATTTTATTGTAATTTCTGATAATTTGTGTTTGGTTCCGGTACATGTTTAAAGAAAAGCTGTTTGTGTTTACCGTGTTTCTGTTATATGGATTTATCGGATTTTGGTTATAAACTTGCAAAATGAAAAAAAGTATTCCCAAAATATTTTTAAAGTGTAGTCTCGTAAACCAAAATTTAAAGAATAGATAAGCGAATGCAAAAATTCAGAAAAGACATTAAAGAAATTAATTTGAATTTTAGTATTTGGTGTAACCGAAGTAAAAAGAAAGCACTAAAAATTAAAAAAATACACCTAGAACTGACTTAAAAATTTTCCGCGTCAAAAATTTCAAAAAGCACTAAAATTGTGCTAAAATCACAGAGTTTACAATGCTGCTGGTCTTATTATTGCTTCTAAAGTGAGAATAAGAGAAAAAAAATACCACGTCACCGAAACAGTGTTTTAAAACTAAAATGGCGGTATGGTTAGTGAGCAAGAAATGCAGTAAAAGGAAAGTTTTTTTTAACATTAGATTATTTCTATATTTTTCAGCTTATTTAAGTTGTGAGTTAAGAAAAAATCAAAAGTATAAATATACTCGTAAAAGGCCCTCTTCTAAATTCATAAATTGCTCTTTAATGCAACTAGGCGAAATTGCGACACGTATTTTATGAACCCGTTTTATGAAGAGTTGTGCAGTTTTGACAGTTTATGCCAATTTAAAACAAATAAACAAAAAAAAAAAAAACATAAAAATAAATATCAAAAATAGATACATAAAAACTTTAAGAAATTTCAAAACAAATTTTATAAGTCGATATTATGTATCGATGTGTTGATGTAATATTAAATGCATAATTTTTATACCCGCCACCAAAAAAATGGTGTTATACCCGCCACCAAAAAAATGGTGGGGGTATATTCATTTTGTCATTCCGTTTGTAACACATCGAAATATCCATTTTAGACCCCATAAAGTATATATATTCTGAATCAGGGTTTGATTTGATGACGATCTAGCTATGACTGTCCGTCTGTCCGTCTGTTGAAAGCACGATAGAGGTCGCACCGAAAAAGCTAGGGGGCTCAAATTTTGCCAGAATCTTTCTTATAGACAAGGTTTGTTTGGTATTGAAAATGGGCTAAATCGGCATATTAGGAAGAGAGTTATAGCTCGAAAAGCAAGAGTAGGTCGAAAAAACCGTGTCCTTCGAGCATCGAATAAAATGGAATTGTGTCCAAACGCCTTAACGTAGACCCATGAAACTTCGAATATATATTTCCTGAGTAAAAACAATATTTTTCTCCGAAAATTATTTAAATCTATGCATTAGGAGAGGAGTTATCGATCAAAATGTACGAAAATTTATACCGCACAGTGTATTTTTCGGTATATTAAAAAACAAAAACGTCATAAAAACAACAAAATTGGATGTACGACTCTGAAATTTTGCACACTTTGGTTTTTGGTGAGACGCTTTTTTGTAACGGAAAATCAATGTGCCACGCCCACTTTTACGCCCACCTCCCATATAACGTTTTACCTAAAATTCATATAATTTCTCTATTAATTAAGATTTTGGAATAATAAAGGGCTATATTGAAACACCTAAGTTGTACTCATTCGCAAAAATAACTTTGACACGCCTACTATAACGCCCACTTTTCACGTTATCTACCGTTAATGAAATTTAAAAGCTCATAAAACCGCTAAAATTAGAGCTATGATGATCAAATTTGCTACGTATATCCCCCTAGGCAATGTCATTACTGTGCCAGAAAATTAAGGTGCCACGCCCACTTTTACGCCCACCTCCCATATAACGCTTTAACTAAAAATTATATAATTTCTCTATAAATAAAGATTTTGGAATAATAAAGGACTATATTGAAAAACCTAGGTTGTTTATTCGCAAAAACATCTTTGACACGCCTACTATAACGCCCACTTTTCAAGTTATCTACCGTTAATGAAATTTAAAAGCTCATAAAACCGCCAAAATTAGAGGTATGATGATCAAATTTGCTACATATATCCTTCTAATCAATGTTATTGTTGTGCCAAAAAGTTTAGGTGACTCGCCCACTCTAACGCCTACCTCCCATATAACGGTTTATCTTAAATTCATGTAATTTCTCCATTGACAAAGTTTTTGGGAAAATAATGGACTATATTGAAATATTTAAGTTGTATTTATTAGCAGAAACTTTATTGACACGCCTACTTTAAAGCCCACTTTCATTGAAAGACATTTACAAAAGCATTTTAGTAGCATATCGAAGTTATAAAGGGTGGTTAAATTTTAAGGACCGATGTTGAATTTAAATAAAACACAAATTATTTAGGATATTATTATTATTTCTTTTTGTAATTATAATATTTGTATGGTTCAATTATGTATTTAACAAAATATTGGCCAAATGGCCCCCCCCATCCTTGGCGCCACTCCTATATCTGATGGTCCAAATTTTCAATGACAATGTTGATGCTCAGTTGTTGGGCATGATGATGAGGCGAGGTTGACTGCTCTTTTGCCACACTATCGCAAAAACCAGCAGTGGTTCCCATTCAACGAACTAAGAAGACATTCACAGATTTTCTAACATTTTATACAGACCTGTTTCGCAGAAATTTAAATATTTTTTACAATTCTCCCGATTGTGGACGAATTTGAACGATTATGTTGATTAAAAGAATTACGAAGTGCACAAAATGCATTTTGAATTGAACGCCCATTTTTATAAAAAACCTGAATAACTTTAAAGCGTTGCTCATTTGCGTATCTTTCCATGGATTAAATTGAGTAAGCTTGAGATTGAGAAATGTTAAATGAAATGGAGAAAACAAATTTAAAGACTAGGTTTAGTTCACCTTCAACATGGGACCTTAAAATTTAACCACCCTCTACAAAGAAAGTGATACATATTTTGTTATAAAGAGATTATTCCATAGCGATTAACAAAATAATAAATATTGTGCTTTAAATGTACACAAAATTGGTGGTGGGTATAAAAGATTCGGCACAGCCGAATATAGTGCTCTTACTTGTTTAATATCAATTTGTGATGTAAAATTATGATTTTTTGAAGTTAATTAAAAATAAAAAGTTTTTTGTTTTTTATATGAAAACCATACAAAATTAAATTTGTGACCTTGAGATTTTGAAATTATTTTCATATCAGGTGAAACTATTAATAATATTTTTAGTTTAGTTTGAAAGCCTGTTACTTTTAATTGATTTTAAACTTTTATTTATATTTTTTTCTCTGTGAAAGTAACTACTCAAAGCTAAGTTTTAATAAAATACTTACATATATACAAATTTCAAATTATGATTTCAAAACTACATAAATCTCGTGAATGCAAAAGTTTTTTTTTTAAGATTTATGCTAATAGAGGAGCACAGACATACATATGCATACATACATATGTAAATATTATGCATAATCTATATTCAAAGAAATATTGTGGTGGCCTTAACTAATCAAAGAAAAAAGGTTTAACAATATAAGGTTTTCTAATAAGGGCAGATCGATGTTTATAGTCTGTGAAGGTCATCTTGTCTTCTACTCACTGATGTCAAATTACCATGACTAGTTTTACATTTGAGTTGCACATTTAAATAAAATCCCCCATATTCATAATCAATTTTTAAAATTAAAAAAGGTATCAAGACGAATTTTAAATGAAAATTAATTTTGTTTTTCTAAACCTATTTAAAATTAAAAAGAAAAATTTTTTATATATGAGAATAAATCTTTAATATTGAAGAGAGTAAGTGTTTACGACTCTATTACTGTATGTTTTATGAAATTTTAAGTTTACTTTTTCAAGTTTGGTGAATTCATTAATTGCTATCCATTGGATAAATCTTCTTATAAGGATGACATATAAAAGACACGCCAAACCGATAGACAAAATCGTAGTGAAAGAGAGCTAGATAACTCGAGGCAGAATTAAAAACGCTACAGATCAATGTTTATTAGTTTTCTTAAAAAAAGTTAGTTCCATTAGATAAAAGTAGGGTATTACTTAGCTAATAATACAATATACATGAAAGTTTAAAGAGTAAATTGACATGCGATATTTCCAGTAGAGTTTTTTTAAGTAATAAAATCTATTGATGGATGTTCTCTATCGTTGGAAATATTAGCGAGCCAAAAGAAAGTCAAAAATTTTCCACAAATTTCTTTTCATACCCACCACAAACAAAAAAGTTGGGAGGTATATTAATTTCATTTGTAACACATTCAAACATACATTTTAGACCATATAAGGTATATATTTTTTTTGAGTCCTGGTTTTGTTTTTGGACGATATAGCTTTGTCCATCCGTCTGTCTGTTAAAAGCACGATAATGCTCGAGAGGAAAAAGCAAAGCAGATGAATTTTTTTCCAGAATATTTCCGATACATCAGAAATATTTGGTATTAAAAATGGGCTTAATCGTTGAATTAGAAAAATATTTCTTCTAAATGCAATGACGTAGAGGGACAAAATTTCATAGATACATTTCTTCGGTAAAAAAATGTGGTTCGAAAAAAATTTTTTAATTACTAAAGAATTTATAGACCAAATTGTACGAAAATTTATTCTTGACAGAGTCTTTTTTTAGTTTATATAACATTTTAAATGTCATAAAACTGACACAATTAAATGTACATATTCTGGAATACGCAAATTTCGGAGACATTGCGATAAACTTAGGAAAACTAATTGTAGAAATAAATTTTTTAATTTATTATTGAGTTTTTAATATGCCGTAAATCAGTTATTCAAAATTGTTATTTTTTTATGGGTAATACCATTGAAACGTTAGTTGGCTAAAATAAACCAAATTGAAAAAAAAATTAAGCTGACTTCAAAAGTATGCCTTGTACAAGTTGCTGCAAATATTATTGAACTTTCGCTGTCATTTTTGCAAATGCTAGTAGATGTCATTAAAGCTTAATAAGACATTGATTGCAATAGTTTTCGGAATACTGTTGCAGTGTAATAAAACTTTAATACAAAAAATTTTTTGTTTATGGTTTACTTATGATCTAGCATAAGTACTAGTAAAAGCAATAAGAGAACTTTAGTCCACAAGAAAATAACACATAATAATTTTTGTTTTGGCAAATTTTTAAAAGATGGGTTTTAGCTGCAGTTAAAAATAAGGAGTAAAAAAATTAATAAATATGTATGCAAAAGTTATTAAAAAATTGTGTTATAAATCGCAAAAGGTTTGACTTTTTTTTAGCATACAGTCGTTGTATATTATTTTACACGGTTTTACTGCTTAAGTAATTTGTAATTTTTTTTTTGAATTTTACTCTTTAGAAATTTGTAGCTTAAAATTTCTATACTTATATCCATTTATTTTTAATTAACACTTAAAAGTACTCACACCACTATATTTAAGCACACATACTTTAACTTCATCTGTGGTGCACAAGGGTATATATAGCATTGTCATTCCGTTTGTAATTTCTACAATTTTCATTTCCGACCCCATAAAGTATATATTTTCAGAAAGCTTATTAATAGAGGAGTCGATTAAGGCCTGACCGTCTGTCCGTGTGTTGGTTTAAATCAACTTTTAGAAGCAACTATATGTTCCTCAGACCTGAGTAAGATATCAATCTTTTGGAAATATCCAGGAATGAATCGCTATTGAAGTTCAGCACAATCACCCCATAACTTTCTGAGATATGACAAAAAACCACGACCACCTCGTTTTTTTCACAATTAAAACAACTACATACATATATACTGGTTAGGGTAAACGTGGCATCGAATCCCAGCTGAGCCAAAAAAAATTTTTAATTTATTTATTATTTATATTTTTTTTTTAAATTTTTTTTTTTAATTTTTTAATTGTGTTTGTTTTGTTTTAAAAAAAATTTTTTTATTTTTTTATGTAATTTTTTTTTTGGAAACATACATACGTAAACTCAATTTATAATTCTGCAATGGGATGTTTTTATGTATGTATGTATGTACTTATTTCAAATTAATGAGATAAATAGTGATACAAACAATTGTTATTGCTTGACTACACCTTGTGAAGGGTATATAAGATTCAGCATGGCCGAATGTAGCCCTCTTACTTGTTTTTATACCCGCCACCAAAAAAATGGTGGGGGTATATTCATTTTGTCATTCCGTTTGTAACACATCGAAATATCCATTTTAGACCCATAAAGTGTATATATTCTGAATCGGGGTTTGATTTTATGACGATCTAGCTATGTCCGTCCGTCTGTTGAAAGCACGATAGAGGTCGCACCGAAAAAGCAAGGGGTCTCAAATTTTGCCAGAATCTTTCTTATAGACAAGGTTTGAAAATGGGCTAAATCGGAATATTAGGAAGAGAGTTATAGCTCGTAAAGCAAGAGTAGGTCGAAAAAACCGTGTCCCTCCAACATCGAATAAAATGGAATTGTGTCCGGACGCATAAACGTAGAGTCATGAAACATCGAATATATACTTACCGAGTCAAAAAAAAATTTTCCCCTGAAAATCGCTTAAATCTATGAATTAGCAAAAGAGTTATAGATCAAAATGTACGAAAATTTATACCGCACAGTGTATATTTCAAATTTAAAATGTAATAAAACTGACAAAACTATATGTACGATTCTGAAATTTTGCAAACATGGCTTTTTGGTCAAAGTCTTGGTTATAATGGAAAATAGATGTGCCACGCCCACTTTTTTCTTTAAATTTTTATTAAAATATATTAGTTATATTCATTGGCATTTATTCATCTTACACTGCGCCATTTATTGCACTGTAGATAAATACAAGATAAAACAGTAGATGACTCTACTAACAACTACTAGATGGCATGCTAACAACCTTTTTCATCTCACAAGGGATTTTTAATGAGGGTTCGCGAAAACAAAAAAGACCGTGGTTGTTGACAAAAAATTAGCTAGAGTAACAATTTGTGCCCAACTCTAAACATACATATTTGTTCCCACAGTTTTAAGAGGTTATAGATTTAAAAATATAAAAATAATGTGCATCAGTAGATTAAAAATATGTATTTGAATATTTAAAATACATTTTTTAGTCAAATTATATTTTTAACTATCTATTCTTTTGTGAAGGTGGGTTAAATTTTAAGGACCGATGGTGACTTTGAATAAAACACAAATTATTTAGGAAATTATTATCATATATTTTTATAATGATAATATTTGTATCAAATAAAATATCGGCCAAATGTTCGCCGCACAGTGGACCATTCTACGAGAAGGCGTCCAAAAATTCATTTTTTTTGTGGTCATCGATTAAAAAACTTTAAAGTTCATTCGAATGTAGACACTAGTGTACCTCGTGATACAAAAATCAAGGCTTTATTTCACATATATTACAGAGAACAGGGTGATTTAAAATATACATTCTCAGCATTTTGCTAAAACGGGAAATTTATTAGTAAGATTTTGATTTTTAAACTTCTATAACCTTTAGCTTTTAAAAGATTTTCAAACGAAATAAATTTTGTATAATTTTAAAATTTGTTAGCTATTAGTACATGAAAATAAATTGTTTATAATGTTTAGAGATAAATTTTTTTTAGGTCAAAATTTTTCGAAATTCCCATTTTTAATAGAGCATAACTTCAGGAGAACATAAGATAACAATAATAAATTAGCACTATTTCGTAGATAAAACTTTCCTCTTAAATTCATGTAATTTCTCTATGAATAAAGATTTTGGAATACTAAAGGACTATATTGAAATATCTAAGTTATGTTTATTAGCAGAAACTTTATTGACACGCGTACTTTAACGGCCCCTTTCATTGAAAGACTAAATTTACAAAAGCATTTTAGTAGAATATCGAAGATATAAAGGGTGGTTAAATATTAAGGGACTATGTTGATTTTGAATAAAACACCAATTAGTTAGGAAATTATTATAATTTATTTTTATAATGATAATATTTGTATGCTTCAATTATGTATGGAACAAAATATCGGCCAAATGGCCCCCCCAACCTAGGCGGCACATCTCGATCCGATAGTCCATATTTTCAATGACACTGTTGATGCTCAATTGTTGGGCACGATGATGAGTCGAGGTTGCTTGCTCTTTTGCCACGTTATCGTGAAAAACAGAAATGTTTTCCATTCAACGAACTAAGATGGCATTCACAGATGTTTTCACATTTCATACAGACCTGCTTTTCAGACATTTAAATATTTTTTACAATTCATACGATTGTGGACGAATTCGAACGATTATGTTGACCAAAAGAATCACGGAGTGCACAAAAAAAAAATTTGAACGCCCATTTTTATAAAAATCTTTATATTTAAAAGCGTTGCTCGATTGCGTATCTTTCTACGGTTCATATTGAGAAATGTCAAATGAAATGCAAGAATAAAGTTGAAGTTTAGGTGTGGTTCACCTTCAACATGGGCCCTTAAAATTTAACCACCCTCTACAAAGAAAGTAATACATATTTTATTATATAGAGATTATTCCATAGCGATTAACAAAATATTAAATAATGTGCTTTAAATGTACACAAAATTGGTGGTGGGTATAAAAGATTCGGCACAGCCGAATATAGTGCTCTTACTTGTTTAATTACGTTTTTGAACTTTACGCACTGTAATCTATATTTTTTTTATTTGCAAAACATATTTTATCTAATTTATAAGTATAATAAAAAATTATTATTTATTTTTTCGAAATTAGTATAGATTACAACATGTGTTGACGCTTATAGAATCCATCATTTACTTGCGCCTTTAGCCCAAGAAGGTTTGTAAAAGTTGAGCAAGTTTTTAATTTAGATATCAAATTGTTGGTATTTGGTGTGAAAGCATATCATAAATATTTTTTCCAAATAATTTCAGAATAAAAATTTATTTCACATAAAATTGTTTGTTATTTTGTGCTTCGCCATTTATATCGTAAATGATCTATTTTGTGATGTGTAATTTTAAAGTGTGATTATTGATATTACAATAAAACCAAGATATATTAATAAGGTGCTCGAATCCCAATCAGCGAATTTTTTTAAAGCATTCACAAGTATTAAAAAATTTTATTTTTTTAATAACGTGTCTGCATCTGTCAAACTACCTTTCTTATTTTTTCTATTTGATAAATAATTTTTAGATTCTGTTGGTTTAAAACATTTTTTCCAAAACGAAAATATAAAGATTTCATGTTGAAGTATTTACAAAATTATCAAAACTCGAGAAAAAAAGGAAAAATTGTGTGGCATATACAGGCATATGTATATACAAAAACCAAATGCATTTGTTTATAAATTGATGTGTTTGTTGCCGGTATGCACGTAATATATGAACGGTCATAATTTCGACCTTTATTTTATTTTCACAAACAGAATATAAAATTAAAGAAGTATAGCAAAAACTTATTGATTATTTTCATAATATAACTATTTTTTAATTCTACAATCAGTTTTACAAAAACTGTTTGTTTTCCTCCTTCGAAAATTTGAGAATTTTAATTTTGGCGTTATTATATTCATGGCAGCCCAAATTTAAAAAACAACTAAAAAATTATCAAGATTAATTTATTTTTTTTTTTGATTTAAGTGGAATGTCGTATACATAATTCGACATTAACATGAAGTGACCTTTTTTACATACATAGATATTTACGTATGAAAATCTTAGTTAAAAAAATATATGAGTTTCAATTATGAAAATATTGTTAATTAAAATTTTATTTGATTTTGCTGAAATCATCAAAATGATAATAATTTAATTACTTAATTTATATATGTAATTGTTATCAAAAAATTATTTTTTTTTTCAAAAGCATACATTTTCAATCTGTCTTAGTTAATTAAAAGTATAATGCAAATTTTAAAGCAAATCAAATTGTCAACTACTACAATATAAGGCAATAATTACACTGGTCTGCAAAAAATTGTGATCTCAACTTGTTCAATTCAGATCCGTTATCAGTTTTCCGTATCACGTACAGATTTTTTTATGGGCATAGGCGACCACATTAACTTATTTCAAACACCAAAAGATGTGGAGTAAAATTACCTTTAAGTCAACGTTACATAGTCTTTTTTCCATATTTAACTGTTTTGAAATTATTTAGAAATTGGTGGGAAAAAAAATATTTTTAATAAAAAATATTTAAAAAAAAAACATTTATTTTTTTTTTTAAATAAGCCATAAATAATGAAAATCGATGAGGAAATATTGATTTTATTCACAATTAAGAGCAGGTACCTACTTTGAGAAACCTTATGGAAAACATTTATGCCCAACATACTTGTATTATGCGGTTCAGGTACAAAACAACAACATATGTACATATATTGCCCAATTTCTTGGGACCAGATTAATTAGAACATATGTATGTATTTATTTTTGCCAAAAAATCTTGCATAATGAAAGATTCCACCAAGATATTGCGCACATTTAAAAATATATAACGGCAAGTGGTACCCAGAAATCTTAGCTGATTTGTGCTGGGAAATCAATCGTGAAACAGCAGATAACACTTATAAAAGAAGACAATCTACCAAATAATAATTAATTTTTAATGTTACATTAATATTAAATCTCATTTAAGATTTTAGTTTATAAAATAGAAGTCATTTAGGTGTATTGTTATCTAATTTGGTTATAATAAATACGCATTATATATTTCAATATTAGTATTAAGTTCTTGCTCCCGACTTTGTTTTTTTTTACCGACTATTGTTATCATATATAAAAACATACGTATTTAATGTTTCAATATCAGTATTTTATTTAAATAAGAACATCTCCTACTTAAATTTGACGACCAGTGTAATTTTTGTATACCTTTGTTCTTTGATCAAACAAATTTGAAAGCAAATTAACTAATTTAGCTAATACTGTTAATACCGGTTAATGGGTTTTAAAATTGGGCAGCTATATTGTTCTGTATTATGATTTTCTATGTAACAAAAATTAGTGACATAATTAGACAAATTTTAAAATATTTTTATTTTTAACGATTATTTATATTTAAATATATGTATATCTTAAGGTCATAGCATCAAAATCATGCAAATATTCATGTACAATATATAAAACGCACCCTACGCCCATAAAAGCATTCGTGATTTAAATAATTTATTATTTTAGTATTTCATTTTGGCAAAAATATTTTACAATTTGTAAGTATAGATGTCATGAGCATATAAATAACTTCATTATGTATATTTTTGCTGCTTTATGAGCAAAACGTGTGTATATACATACATATGTATGTATACAACATGTACATGTTTATTGGAGTGTGGCATATCCAATAAACGAACAATATTGCATAATTTCTAATACATAAGCATAATTTTGTACATCAGCTTAACATTTACTCTCACTTAAGACATAACTTTTACTCTCGATTTCCGATGAAAGTAAAATCAAAACAAACGTATACAAATAGAAGGTGAATCAAGATAGCTCAATAAAACAACTCATACTTTTACAAGTTGTATACAAGTTGTTGAGTGCTATAGTAAATTTAGAGCAGAAAAATATTGTAAATGAGTGGTGGAGAGTGAGATAATAAATGTTGGGAGTATGCACTTGAACTTGTTTTGTCGTAATAATGAGGGGTTATTGTAATTGTTGTAGTAGTAGTATTTATGCCTTTTTTTCTTCTTTTTTTTCTGTTGAGATTTTCACTTAAAACAAATAAGATCTTTTGTCTTATTTTGTGGCTTTTTATTTAAGTATTAGCAAAGTTATATGTAAATGTAAATAAATCATTACAGATTTGTTGTTTCTAGTAGATGTGTGATATTGTGTTCATTTGTTGGCCATTGTCACTTTGAATGATAAACAATGTTGGTAAAATTTACAAAATATAGTTGAAATATTTTTTTTTCCTTTTTCATTTATTTATTGTATTTGTATTTGTATTTTTTTTATTATATAAACGCACATTGTTGTTAACAGACTTTCACTTAAATTTTGAGCATCCAATATTTTTTATTGATTGTTTTAATTTTATTTACTCTTTAGTAAAATTTATATTATTTCTTAATATCTTAGACTATATTTTTTTAACAATTTGAATAATTTTATTTTTGCAAAGACTCCACTAAACTCACCTTCATTTTGTAGGTATTTGATTATAATTTAATAAATTTGTATTTTGTTTGTTGCAAACAAACTTTTTGACAAACCGAAAGTTTGTCTTAAATTTATGTATGCGGTTGTCTATGGTTTAAATTTTAAACGCGTTAAAATGCACGTCTGTTACGTTTGGTATCGTATTGACTTTTACCGGCGAATGAAACGGTGGTTGGCACTGACTGCTTGTATGACTGACAACTTTTTTAAATAAATTTTATTTTCTTTAAATTTTTTTTTTAATAATTTTCTGTTTAATTTGAGTGTAAGTTATACTTTTGTTTTGAGTCGTTTTTTATTTTTTTTTATTTTGTACTTTCTTTTAAATTTTTGTTTTCAAAAACAGGGCCGCAATAGTAACAATATTTTTATATTTTTTCGTATTTTTTGTTAGCACTAAATTTTGTTATTTTGGAAAAAGCATAAGATTTACTTTTCGGTTAGATTTTTGTCATTACACTTAAAGATAGTTATTGCGATCGTTGTTACTCGTTTAAAGTCTTAAAAACATTTGTTAGATTTTCCGCCTTGTAAGCGTCTTTTAAATAAAATTTGTTTCGAATGCTTCATATAGTTTTTGAAGATATTAATGTTAACACACTCTTGTATGGCTGTGTGAACATGACTCTTTTTTTTATATGTATCTCGTTTGATATGTAACTTTAGTTAAATGTATTTTTTTTAGCAGCATGAGTTTTCATATTGTGGCCACCTAACAATTAATTTGTGCTCTTTTGACTTTATTACACTTATATATTTTCCTCATCATCAACATTATTGTTTGCGTTTTTGTTGTAAATATTTTATTGCTCTTAATTTTACAATTTGTATGTTTGTGTATTTAATAATTTGTGCTCACTATGCTAACAGTTTCCTTGAATGCACTTGGTACAATATACGCTTAAATTTGGGTTTTTTTTAGTTAAACTCTACAGTGGCGCAAGCAAACAAATATTTTTTTTACTTTTTGTAATAAGCGTAAACTAATTTGTAATGGAATAAAATTTCACTATAAAGTTTGTTTTTTAAGTCTTTTGATTTTTGCATAAAAAAATGACAATAAAAACTTATTTATTGTAACAAAACTTTTACATTTAATATTTGGCGAATTCGCAAGGTGTTTTAGGTGTCTTATTGCCATAATGTTATAAAGATTAAAAATCGTATAATTTTTAAAAATCTACATTAAACATTATAATATTTCTTATTTATTAATTTTTTTTTGGTAAATTATAATATTATGAAAACACGATTTTTCTACGAGGACTTATTGTGAATACGTCAATTACGTAACAAATATTAACAATACCTGTAGTAAATTATTTCCTATTTAGTGAAATATTTCTTTATTAATGTTAAAAAACAGGGGTTAGATTTACCAGGTTAACTAGGCTGATGTTTCGAAGACGATCACACTTGACTCTATGATTTTTCCCTTTGTGATACTTGTTACTTGGGATGTCATGTATAGCTAGTCCCATCTCTACCCAGAAGGAAAACCAGTCCGATACATGAAGAAATGAGCATATTTTCTTATCATTAACATAAAAAACACTTGCAATATCGGGTTGTAAGTTCCGCCAGAGCTGTGAATTTACAGAGAAGATGTTAAACAGTCTCAACTGATGGCTTTTATTCCCAGGACACAGTGTAGAGTTAGAGTACTAACAAAATCTCTGAATTGGAGGCAAATGAAGTATATAAGTGCTCTCCTTCGACGACGATCGTCTGTTGATGGTGACTTCTGTCTTACCATTTCTTAAATAGCAGTTTCCGTAGACCATGTGATCTTTTCGGATCTTAATAATTCCTGTTTAACCAGTGTCTTTCTGGAAAGAAGTGGAGAACTAGTGAATGTGTCAATATTCCCCGAACCCTTCCAAAATACGGTTTCCTAAAACTACCGAGTGGCCAGGTACTCATCTGATTTCAACAGTGGAATTTCTTATAATCTCATGTAGAAAAGTTGTATAAATGTTGGAATTTCTCACAATCTCATTTAGAAATGTTGTATAAACACCAGCCAGGAACTCAATAGCAGCCTGACTTAATAAATAAAGATACAAATACAAGTATAATCCCAACATACCGTGTAGTATCTCAGCAAGTTAACTGCCAATTTGATTGCCAAAATTTGAACCTTTAGAATACTACAATAATCTGGAATCTTGTCATAGGATTGGGCGTTTAGTGTCTCTCTTTATCAATTAAATCCTTAAGCCTTAAAGACTCCTTTATGTTAAAATGGAGGAAAAAGAATCAACTGCCTGTCCCCTTTCCTAATTTCTATCTGTCCCTATAAACCTCCAGATGACAGAGAATCTCCTGACAAAGAGGAAACTGCAATAGTCTATATATCCTAAGATATTGGAAATGCATTCCATAATAGCAGCATGTCGATTTCCATGCATTAATAGTACGTAATCCAATCGTGTTTAGGACTGTAGGATTTACAGACATTCAGTAAAAAAATAGTAAATAATGCCTTTGAGGGTGTTGTGCGAAGAGTACTTGCACCTGATAGAATATTTTCAAAGATTCTGCTGTAAATGGGATAAGAGTATTCTACCATACCAAAACTCTGTGCATAAAAATTGATTTAAAAACGATATCTACCATTCATATATTCATCGGAACTATGCCAATGTGAATATATTATCATATTATATTAATATATCCTTCTATATGAATATATAGCTATAGATGTCTAAGGCACTCTTAATTGAGTGTTATGAAATCAGAAGAGTTTTTCTTCTAATATAAAAACTAGATACTTTGCACTATCCGCTAGACTGAGTCAAAGGCCCCTCCATTCTCGGGAGTCGGAATTTTGGAATTTTATGTTTCTTGTTGAAAAAAAGAAGGTCCAATTTGGTTGGGTTGATATTTAAGTCGCTTTTGATACTCCATAGACCGAGCCGTTCATGGGTACCCTTCATGCAGCTCGACAAAGTTTCCAGATATCATCGACACTGCTATAGCAAAAGTTTTCTACAAAGCTCAGCGAGCAAATTAGTAAAAACAAGGTTCCTAAAAAGAGATAGAACACCTTCTTGTGGTGTGCTCCTACTTGTCACCCTACAGAGCATAGTAGGTTCCATAGTCGAGATTATAACAAAATACTTGTAAAGATATCACTCAAAGCAATCGGCTTGGATTTGGATTTATCTTTGTCATCGGTTGTGCTATAAAAAAAACTACTATACTTTAGTTGCAATTCTTGTTAGCTCTGTAAAATTTCTGAATATTTTTTAGGCTGTGTAACTTTAATACAAATAAAATTTATATTTAGGCTTAAACTAGTTGAACAAGTAAACTTGCTACGTAAAAATTCTGACTAATCTTTATGTCGTTATTAGATGGAATGATGTCAAAACTTTCATTTTATGTCAAATAAAGTTATCGATCCTCTGCTCCACACATGTATTTTGAAAGCCTTATTCCTTTTTGTTTTTCTTTGATTAAGGATTCGAGTTATGAAAATGAATAGCAGAAATTTTAACTAAGCTTTTAAGACCTTTTTGACGGCTTTTGGCTTAAATATTCGCTTCAAAATCAACAATAAACTATTTGACAATGTTGGTATTTATCATTAATGATGTTCGGGTTTGCCGATACTCAGAAGCGGAAATTTTTGTTGTTGTTATCACCACAGGATCAAAAATGCGCCTTGTCAGATAAAATGATTTTTGGCTGAAGTCGAAGCCAACTTCAAGCTTCTATAAAGCTTATTTTGGAAAGCCTTCAATTGCAGAGTCAATAGGACTTTATAACTAAATTAGCTGAGATCCTTATCATGCTGTTTAGTTTTGAAATGCCGAAATATTGAGAATGATTGCTAATTGCTTTTGTTGATAATGATAAACAAGTGAAGTCATATTTATGCCTGAATACACTAAGTGAGCACTAGTAAGCCAGTTTCATGCGCAAACTTGCGCTCAGCACTAGGGGTGCGTGCGTTGTTCTGATGAAAGCTTTTTCCCAACCAAAAAATATTTTTTTATTACACAGCATTCATTTTGGAAGTTTGAACAAAAGCTTTTCAATCATAAAATGACCTGCACTCTGACTAAAAGTTAATACTTATTATGTACAGAAAACATTTTTCAGGTACTTGAACTTGAATCTCCCTTTATGTTTGCATTGCACTGGTGTTTGGTTAAATATCTCCACCAATTTGGATACATTGGAATGATTTTCAGTGGGATAGAATAAAAAAATTTATAAATTTCCACACAAATGTTCCGATTTTTTTTTTTTTTAAATTTTACTTACATTTTTTGACTAAAATCTCTTGCTTATCTAAAGTTAAAATTATTTTAATGAGTTTAAAAAAAATTAATTTTAATTAAAAAAATTGATTTTTAATTAAAAAAATTAATAAATTTTAATTACCCTGTTTAGCAGTCATAAATAAATATGTTGGATATTTTTAGTCACTAGCCCACTGTTCCGCATGAAAATATTAAGAGGTCTAAACAAATGTTGTAACCAACATTCAAATACAAATTTAATTTAGTGTTTTTTCAGCTTAAATATTTTTAGTTCATTTAAAATGATTTTATGTAGAAATTTGTCTAAAGAAAAAAACATAAAACAACCAAATTTTAAATGTATTTAAGTATTGTATGAAAATTGTGTTAAAAAAAAAACGGCAAATCGAAAACTAAAGACTCTAGACACACGCTGTCAAGACACATGAATATAAAAAGCAGTTAAAACCGCAAAAAATAATTTCAACTTTTTAAGTTTTTTTTTTTTAATATATTTTTTTGTGTGTTAAAGATGCAATTTATCATTTTTGGAATTTTTTACTATTTCACTATTTCGAAACACCAATTTCATTGCAGAGCATAAAATCTTCTAAGGATTGTAAATGAAAATGAGATTTTGCGATTATCAGGTTAAATCAGTTGTTACGTATTAAATTAAGTAATCAGTTTTTGTCGCACCTGTTTGCGGAGTAATCGAAAGAAAGACCAAAGTCGACTGCATTTGAGATTTGGGGAAAACCTCAGTAAAATTAAACTGCTTTAATTAAAATGTAGGGGTTTTTTTTTTATTAATTTTAAAACATACAAAAATTTTATGAATTTATATGACACGCGTTGCATGGCATGGTGCATAAGTATTGCTGTAAACACATAGAGGACAGCAGGCTACACAGTTACATGACTACAACTGCCGTGGGCAGCAGTCGTTGCAGTGTAGTCGGCTACTTAATTATTTTGAAGACGACAGCCATATTATAATAAGCCGATATGAAATAGTCATTTGCAAATTTGTAGAAAAATAGGATTTTTTATATACTCTACGAAGGCGAGCCGTTGGTGTAATGTCAACCAAAATAAATTTGGTGCGAAATTTGGTGATAATAGCACGAATTGTTGATTCGCTAGGTTGATTATGACGACCATAAAAAGTTCGTAAGAAACGATGGACATTTCTCACAGAGCACGAATTTTGATAATAAATTTCGTTGTTCGTTTGTGAGTTTCTCCACGATGAAATGGCAGAGTATACTGAACACTTTTCACAGATGCAGTTTGGACACAATTACCAACCAGTGCTGCCAGCCCGAAAAACTTAATTCATAAAAAATCACCCTTTACGTACTTATTGCTTATATCTTTAAAATTTGTTTTTTTTTAAATGCAACTAACAAGATAAAAAAAAATTCTGAACTTAATTCTGAATTTTCAGTTTTGAGGTAAAGAGTAAGTCAACGTTTATTTGGCAAACTTCTTAATTCATGACCTCTACAAATTAGTTATAGTAATTCCAAATGTGCTAAAATATAAAATTATTTTTAATAATATTAAAATATTAACAATTCTTATACAATGGGGGGACTCAAACGGTATGCTATCAAGTCATATGTCATAATGTGCTTATATTTAATACTAGTTTAAAAAAATGTTTGTTGTACTTCCCAAAGTTTTAAGACTTTTGGTTCTATATTTATTGTTTTGTCATAATAACTTTTAAATCGAAATCTGAGCCGAACGACTGAAACTCTTTATTGGAGCCGTTGTCATTGATATTTGATATTTGTATGCAATAACTTAGTTAGTATGCCTAAACATTCTTTACATTTTTATAACATCACACCTAATTACATTTTTATAACTTTTAAATAAGTAAAAATTAAAAAACCAACTGTTTAAAAATAAGTATGCCGTTTTTGGACTTGTATTAAATACATCATCGTCCTTTATTATATCCATTATGAACACAAATTTTTCCGGTCGAACCCAAATTATCTGATTAAATTGATTTTCGTAAAATTTTTTTAAAACACGCTTTGCTGCCTCTTGTCAGATTTTGGGACCACAAAGTGGACGCTTCTGGGAAAGGTAAGCAAACTAGTTATGTTAATTAAAAACATTTCATTAGCTTGTTCTTCTTTGTCTTCAGCACCTACAAAAGGGTTCACTCAAATTTCGTTTGTTCACTCGTTTTTGACATTTTTAAATATTTTTTACTGCTTCTTTTTAAACAGCTGACTAAAATTTGAAATAGCACACTAAATTATGAGGGGTTATTCGCAGCAGTCATATTTTTTCGTGCTATTATATTAAAACATATGGCTCTTTGATAACCATTTGAATCCCCCAAATATTTTTATGCATAGTATGTGTTCATATTTATTCGTAGTTGCATTTCGAGTTTTATTTGAGTTTTAAACAATTTTGAAATGTTTTGACATTATTTGGTTGCATTGATGTTTAATGAAAAGGGTAAATAACTGTGTGTCAAAATATGCATTATGACTGCCTAATGTGTTTCGTAAACACGTTGCAGTGTGTTCGTACTATTAGCCGAAATTAGCTATACAATAACCACTGCAGGTAGAGCAAAAGGAAATATGAGTGCCTTTGAGCAATGACTTTCATTGTCATGGCTTTTTCCAATTCTTTTTTTAATTAGCTATAAGTCACCTACATATTTCAATTAAATGCTGCCTTTTTTTATGTTTTTTGTTAAGTTTATCTTCTTTATTTGCTCGTCGTATTAAGAAAAATATAAAAATGTTGAATACACACATATACATATGTATAAATATTTGTAATAAAAAATATTTTTCCATTAAATTTTTTATATATATTTTTTTTTATTATATCGACCTCTGTGCGCGAAATAATCGTATGGTACTTTTTTTTAGAATTTTAATATTTAATGCAAATTGGTTCTACATCCATTAATTCATCTGCTGATAAAATATTAAACTCTGTGTATATTTTATTGTATGCAGCAGTGCTATTAACGTTTTTATTTATTTCAAAGTAAGAAAAACGCTCTCCTGTAAATTTTTTTGTAACATACGATGATTTCGCGCACAGAGGTCGATATATTGAAGCTTTCGTAAATTTTTTTTTATTTTTTAGTGAATTTTCCGCTTTTTATTTCTTTTAAAAAGCTCTTGCACTTAAAAAAAGAAAACTAAATAAAGCGTAATGAGAACGCAAATGAGTGTAAAGAGGAATATAGAAAAAGTCACCAAAAACATAAAAAGGTGTCTTTTTGTTAATCCCTCTTTCCTCTCTACGCAATTTGCTAACAGTTTGATACGATAGCAGCGTGTTATTGCAGTCACGCAATGAAGTTATCGTAAAAGCAATCACTATGTCATCGGCAGCTAAGCTGCTGCTATTAACTCATTAGCTTTACTTTGTGATAATAAATAGTTGACAATTGAACAGTTTCTTGTAGCTTAAGCAAATATAAATTAGTCTAACTTGGCCATAGAAACAACGGTAATTGCGTTGTCGTAAAAGTTATTATTTTCATTTACAGTCATATGTTTTTTTTTGACAGGCTGCAGTCTTAAGCCAGAATAAAAATGATTTATAATAAAATAAGGAATAAAGAGTTCAAATAAATACTAATTTATAATTTATTGCAAATATTTATTCAAATAAGCTTGACCACTATTTTTCTTTTATAATTATTACATTTTTATTTTATTTTTTTACATTAAAAAAAGTTGAAACATTAAATAATAGATTGATAATAAAATTTGCCTGAATCAAGAAAATTTTTACGTTAACGTTACATTTACGACTTACGTTAATTTCGCCAAATATAAGCCTAATGGGAACATGCCTTAAGTTACAAAAAATATGTGTCTAAAAATACACAATTGGACATACAAAAGTGCTTGCAAATTAAGGAAAATTTAACACATATAATTTTTTCTGATAAATTATTGAGATTTTGTTATTTCTTAATTATTGTCAAATAATTATAAAAGTCTAATTATAATTACAGTGTAATAGAAAAAGGCCTATAATAAGGTTTTCTGTATTTGTATTTAGAAACATGTAAATTTCATATTAAACATGTAGACACATACATACATACTAACATATAATTTCATTACTTTAAAATTGAAACTAAATGTTAATGTTTTTTTAAGAAAAACGATTATAAAAATGTATCTTGACACTTTGACACTGTTGATAATGAACTTTCTATAAAAATGGTTCAAGTGCTTATTTTAAATTTCAAAAAAAAATTTCCTAAATTTAGGCTGATCTATTGCCACATTTTAAACTATGAATATGTGTAGATTATTTAACTTTTAATGTTGACCAAATGTTGACATTTGCTTTTTGACATAAAAATAAAATTTTATTGCAGCTGCTTATGAAAATGAAGTAATTACTTTTGCAAAAGTTCTTAACACTTAAAAGTGGAAACATTAAAAAAGCAATTTTGATTGTGCTTTAAGTAAAGAGTTAATTTCATTTAATCATGGATTTGAGTTAATGAGATTCTATTAGGGATATACAATAAGTAATTCAAATATATTTGCATTTAAAATTATAAAGGAAAAGGTATTTTCTCAAAATGACCTAGAAATTTAATAAATTAATCACTTTTACTTATTTAAGTATTTAGTTTTACTAAATTAAGTATTTAGTTTCAAAGCTTAAGAATAGTCTTATTGGAAGTGAAAATATATTTTTAATAATTTTCTGTCTTAGCATTACAATCAGTTCTTATATCCTGTTTTTAGAGTTGTTAAGATCGGCTTAATTTAAAAAATAGGACGTCTTATATTTTTACGGTTTTTAAAACCGGTTCTTTAAATTTGTCAGTTTTCGAATTATTCGAAAAACCGGTTTTTTATTCTTGAATTATTCGATAATATCGAATAGTTTGCTTTTCTAAAATACATATATATGTATGTCCTTGTCCATATAAATGACAATTTTTAAAACTTTCTTTAGAAATCGCTTTCGGCTTAAACACATTCGAGAAATACGCAACTTTTCCTTCATAGTGTGTCCAGACTGTACGTTTTTATACCCGCCACCAAAAAAATGGTGGGGGTATATTCATTTTGTCATTCCGTTTGTAACACATCGAATTATCCATGTTAGACCCCATAAAGTATATATCTTCTTAATCAGGGTTTGATTTGTTGACGATCTAGCTATGTCCGTCCGTCTGTCCGTCTGTTGAAAGCACGACAGAGGTCGCACTGAAAAAGCTAGGGGGCTCAAATTTTGCCTGAATCTTTCTTATAGACAAGGTTTGTTTGGTATTGAAAATGGGCTAAATCGGAATATTAGGAAGAGAGTTATAGCTCGAAAGGCAAGAGTAGGTCGAAAAAACCGTGTCCTTCAAACATCGAATAAAATGGAATTGTGTCCAAACGCATTAACGTAGGCTCATGAAACTTCGAACATATGTTTCCTGAGTAAAAACAATATTTTTTCCTAAAAATTATCTAAATCTATGTCTTCGGAGAGGAGTTATCGATTAAAATGTACGAAAATTTATACCGCACAGTGTATTTTTCGGTATATTTAAAAACAAAAACGTCATAAAAGCAACAAAATTTGATGTACGACTCTAAAATTTTGCACACTTTGCTTTTTGGTGAGACGCTTTTTCTGTTACGGAAAATCAATGTGCCACGCCCACTTTTACGCCCACCTCCCATATAACGTTTTACCTAAAATTCATATAATTTCTCTATAAATAAAGATTTTGGAATAATAAAGGGCTATATTGAAACACCTAAGTTGTACTCATTCGCAAAAATAACTTTGAAACGCCTACTATAACGCCCACTTTTCACGTTATCTACCGTTAATGAAATTTAAAAGCTCATAAAACCGTCAAAATTAGAGGTATGATGATCAAATTTGCTACGTATATCCCCCTAGGCAATTTCATTACTATGCCAGAAAATTAAGGTGCCACGCCCACTTTAACGTTCACCTCCCATATAACGGTTTATCTTAAGTTCATGTAATTTCTCTATTGACAAAGTTTTTGGGAAAATAAAGGACTATATTGAAATATCTAAGTTGTATTTATTAGCAGAAACTTTATTGACACGCCTACTTTAACGCCCACTTTCATTGAAAGTCTACATTTACAAAAGCATTTTAGTAGCATATCGAAGTTATAAAGGATGGTTAAATTTTAAGGACCGATGTTGAATTTAAATAAAACACAAATTATTTAGGATATTATTATTATTTCTTTTTGTAATTATAATACTTGTATGGTTCAATTATGTATTTAACAAAATATCGGCCAAATGGCCCCCCCCATCCTTGGCGCTACTCCTCTATCTGATGAGGCGAGGTTGGCTGCTCTTTTGCCACACTATCGCAAGAACCAGCACTGGTTCCCATTCAACGAACTAAGAAGGCATTCACAGATTTTCTAACATTTTATACAGACCTGTTTTGCAAAAATTTAAATATTTTTTACAATTCGCCGATTGTTGACGAATTTGAACGATTATGTTGATCAAAAGAATTACGAAGTGCACAAAATGCATTTTGATTTGAACGCCCATTTTTATAAAAAATCTGAATAACTTTAAAGCGTTGCTCATTTGCATAACTTTCCACGAATCAAATTGAGTAAGTTTGAGATTGAGAAATGTCAAGTGAAATGCAGAAAACAAATTTAAAGACTAGGTGTAGTTCACCTTCAACATGGGCCCTTAAAATTTAACCATCCTCTATAAAGAAAGCGATACATATTTAATTGAAAAAAGATTATTCCATAGCGATTAACAAAATAATAAATATTGTGCTTTAAATGTACACAAAATTGGTGGTGGGTATAAAAGATTCGGCACAGCCGAATATAGTGCTCTTACTTGTTATAACTCATAAAGTATAGATTTTCTGAAAGGTTATGAATAGAAATGTCCATGTAATTGTCTTTTAGTAAAAATATTTTTTTTGAAGCTCCCCAGAAAGGCATGAACTGTCACTATTGTAGATATATTCGGGAATAAATCGCTGTTTAAATTCAGCACAATCGTTAAAGAACTTTCTGCGATATGAGCAAAAAAAACACATTTGATTTTTCCATATTTAAATATTTTTCAGCCCCAGTATACCCTACAAGAACAGTGACGGTCATTTGACCGCTTATATGACTGGTATTAGTGACTGATATATCGGTTAAAGTTTCTATTAGTGAAAAAAATGACTGAAACTTTTGTGTAGATGTGATTTTGCGTCTTTCTCTTACTTATTAGTTCTGTCGACTGCAAAATATATATCTGGACTACTTACACTACAGCTATTTCAAATCAAAAATAATATAAATAGTAGTCACACTTAACGTATATATCGGTCAAAGCTAACTAGTCACACTTAACGTATATATCGGTCAAAACTAACCAGATATATATTTTACTCGTACAATAAAACAAAATTTATTATCTTTTATATTATTTATTATTATATATTTTATTACATTTGTTATTACCATTACCATTAATATGTTAATTTTACTGCTTCCTGGATGGGCTCAATTTAATCCTTGTCCATGGTATTAGCGTCATTGGTATTATGGCTGGAATTGCTAAAGTAAAAATTATGAGAATATGCAAAGGCTGTTTGGCTGCTACCTTTCGTACTTACCTTTTATTTCTTGAGTATTTTATAAAAAAACCTTGTCGAAAGAACTGCAAATTGTTTAATATAAATTACTTTTTGTTACACTGAATAAAAAATTTTCACAATAATTTTCCAATTTTAAACGTCAAGAAATCAACATACATTATTTGTCTCACTCTTGCATACGCATTATTTTTCCTGTCGAATGAATTATATATTAAATTGCTACAATAAAGTTAGTACAAACATTTTGTATGTGCTAGTTTCAGTCATTCATTTCTTGTAGGGTAATTTATCGACATGTTTGTTACTAAATATTTGTAAAAAATGTTTCAGAAAGCAGTCATTATTCGGCAAAGTTATATGCAAAAATTATTAGGAAGAAATATATTTTTAAATTTTAAATGTTTGTTAAGCTATTAAATAAGTTGTGGGAAACTAGTGATATCAAATTGCAAGTCCTAGCCTAGAGAATTGTTTTTAAGAAAAATTTACAAATCGTTTTGAAACTAACTGAGATATAATAACCAAAATTCAACTGCTTCTATATTTGTTCTAAAATTCACTATCGAAAAAATAATATTTTCATCTTCTGAATAATTGAGAGTGGCAAAGCAGATGTCAAATAAAAGTCTTGAGCTGGAGAATATGTATAACACACTATAAAATAATTTTAAATTCATAACGACCGCCACATAAAATATCAAACAATAAATTTATATATGGTTCAAATCTAGCAATTAAAAATTTACCCACTTCAACCTTGTTCAAATTTTATATCAAACAATTAACTATAAACCTCATCAGTATTGGTATTAAATCATTAAAAGAATATAATCAACTATGTAAAAATTCAAAATCAAAGATGGCGTCAAAAAACCGAATCCCGGTTATGCGATTACGTTTAAGCGCAACGACGTGAGTGATAAAATTTCACAGGTATCTTTCTCTGGTAAAAGAAATATGTATTTTTGAATATTTTTTTAAATCCGATTAATACGAAATGTATGAGGATATACCCCGCACAATGTCTTTTTTCGTCTATTTAAAATTTTAAACGTCATAAAACTTGCAGTATAATATGTATTATCCTTGAAACTTTGTAAATATAGAGATTTGATTAATATCTTTGTTATAATGAAAAAAGAAGATGACTTACCCACTTTGACGACCACCTCCAATGTATCGATTTTTCCCAAAGTTCATATTATTTTTCTCTGGACGCAATGATTTTGGACGAATAAGGGACTTTATATTACAATATATAAGTTGAGTTCATTAGCAAAAATTTCTCTGAAACTCCTTCTTTAAACCTCCACTTCTCAAATATTTTGGGTTACGTCACTTCAATTGCAAAAATACTTATAAAAAACAAATTAAGGAATCCGTAGAGGTGTTGTTTATTAAACAAAGTTCAAAGTGCACGATTAAGGCCCAAATCAGTGCTTGACGTAAGCTTAGAACTAGATTCATTAAGGTATAAACGAGATTGAATTAATCCAAAAACTCGCTTCTTTCAAGAATACGTAACTTGGTTGGATCGTTGCATTGAACAGTAACTTAATTACTTACGCTTTGACATTTCGATGCCTTACTTCCTCAACCTCGTATCTTAAAAAATAAAATTTTTCAGGAGAGAAAAAACAAACGGTTAATCTTTTTATACTTCGGTGTTTGGTTAAAAGTTCAAATGCAATTATTAAGGAATTGATTGTATTTATGTATATTAGTAGTAATAATATACTAATCGTTTTTAGTTTAAGCATAAAACAATCGTTTGATATGAAAAAGTCAAAACCGTATTTTTAAAGATACGAGGTTGAGGAAGTAAGCCATCGAATTATCTTTTGATACGTTTTATTAAAACTAAATAAGAAAAATAACGAACAATGCATGAACCTTAAATTAACTCGTACGCTGCTACAGCGTTATTATCGTAAACGTTATTACTTATTGCTAAAGTGTGACAATCAAAATGAGAATTATAGAAACATACTTGAAATTGTATGGACTGTGTTTATCTAAGCAAAAATATAATTTTTTATAATGTGAGAGAAATAAGACTTAATTTAAAAAGTTTCTAATTTTAATTGTCTTGTAAATACTTGATTCGTTAAAACAAGCCTATTTTCTACTTGTTTTAAGAAATTCAAAAATAAATTGTTCTTGAATTTTTCAGTATAATTTCGGATAAATTATGGAATTTAATTCTTCATTTTTCTTTCTGGGTACTTTTGTTTCGTTTCGAGACTAAACATAAAGAAAATTAACAAGTGCAGATTTGAGTATAAATAAATAATTCTATAGTGATTAGAGTCATATACAAAATGCTCTCACTTGTATAATATTTTTTTGAAGTAATTTTTTTTTGTGCATTTAAAATTGCAGAGCGACTTTTTGGGAGTTTAGCTGATTTCCTAAAGTGCACTATATATGTATGTGAGTTGGTGACCGCTTATTACAAAATTTAATAGTGAATTAAATATGTGATGTGAAATGTAACTTCGTTGTGAGAAATTCAAATATATAACAGCTTTATGAGTGTTGACGTGCATTTTCGGATGCCTTTAAGACCCCAAGGGTCAATTATGATCTTATTTTTATAAATTTAGTTATGAACGTTTGATTTTTAACCCACTAATTTTAATTATAAGGGAGAACTGACACATATTTCTATGGGAGAATATTTTTTAAAAATTTAATTTGTTAATCTGTTAAAAAATTTAAGATTTTTTTTATATTAAAATATTTTATTGTAAAATTTTTACAAATTAAATTTTTGTTTTGTTGAACTTTTCTGTTTAAACTAATATTTTTTTAAATTTTTATTTAGGCTTGAGTTCATATTTAACATTCTTTATTTTTACAAAGAATTTTTTTAATTGTGATAAATGAAAGAATAAATCCGGAAAAATTATACTTTTACCGACACTAGCCGAGTGGAATGCATTTTCGAAACCAGCTACGATTTCATCATCAGCACTCTCTGATCGGTGGTTACATGTTGGTTGTAAATATCATATATTTATCTCCCGGGACTTAAGTTAATTGAATTCGGTAACTACTTTTAGTTTTTCCTTTTTCATATATTTTACCACAATGAGTTAAAAAAAATTTAAAAAATTATTAGTTAAAAATTTTTACGACACAAACAAATTGCTAAATCCTAAAAAAAAAATAAAAAGGTTTAAACTACCTTTTGTCACATGATTCTTCTCCTCAACTAAAGAAATAGGCCAGACTAAAACGAAATCGTTTGGCATAGCGTAACCTAATAAATATATGAATGATCTTTTAGCGATGCTCCACAATTTGTCACTAATAAACAAGTTGGTTGACTGTAGATTTGTTAACTAATTCAAAAACTTCAAAAGGAGGCTTATTGTTGACAGGCACATAGTATTCACTTGAAGCTATAGATGCGTTCTTTAAGGCACCCATACGTACAGAGCTGGGTAGTTTTCACACTTTATAGTTTTGAAATTGTTTCAAGTCACAGCTTCGGTATAATAAGTAACAGCACGACTATGGGAGCAACTAATGTAAGAATTCGAAATACAACCTGGTTGCGACTTCATTCATATCCACCCAATCGATGGAGCCATCTGCATGTGGCACATACCAGCCATTTTCACCATTAATGCGGGTATAATTTTCGTCAAAAATGGAAGCCGATACTAGAGAAAAAATTACAGGTAACAAAGGAATAGAAAAAACATTTTTTGTTTACCTGCTGCACAAGTAACGGTTAATAACAAAAAAATTTTCATGTCGCTGTATTCAATTCTGATTTAGTGCAGCCAAATGAAAAACCTTTTATACCACTACAACCTTAAAATTCTTCAAAATTGTTTGTTTAAAATTTTATCTATCTTTTTGTGTTATCGGTAAGTGGCTCTGTATGTGCATTGGCTGATTAAAATTAAATCTTAGCGATACATAAAAATATTTTTTTTGTAACAGATCCACTTGTGTCATTATGTGACACACGTCATTTTACATCTCATTATTGATAATAGTTATTTAAGCCTATCAAATCTAATTTGTCATTGACCCTCATTTTAAACTTGTTATCGGTTCTTTACGAAAACACCATGTTTCCCATACCAACATCGATTAAGTTAATCTCATTTTATAATAACGACTAGAAAGTTTTGTGTTCATGATCATGGAATAAAATAAATTTTTTGAAATATTTAGGAGATAATCGCTTTTGATGTTACACTTTACTTTAGTCCCCTTAATAAAAAGTGTTTTACATAAACCTATAAACGTTAAGGTTGTAGTAAGGAAAGTGGCACTATGAAGTTTGAAAGTTGTAAAAGTAAGAGAGAATGAATGAAATTTTGACAACCGGTTTTCTCTTGTCTGGGTGAAGCTGGTAATTTCTAAATGCCCTATTTTCTAACAACAAATAAAACAGTTATTATGGTGTAATAAATATTAAATAAATTTACAATTTGCATACGTAGGGCAATACTTTTATTCTAAAAAAGCTCGTAATTTCAGTATTTTTCTAACTGTAACATTAAGAATAATTTTTTAAAACACCTGGCAAGTTTAAGTCTAAAAGCCCACATCACTCATTTAATGATGTTTTTCATCTCACACCTCTCTCCAAAAATTTGAATTAATGTAGTTGTACGTTGGAATTTACTGAGCATAAAACGCAGGATGCCTTGTTACGTAGAATGCGAAAAAGGGGTTTAAATTAAAATTTGTTAAGCTTTATAAAGGCCTAACTATATTATACTTTTGCTGGCTTAAGCTACTGTCAAAAACCAACAAAAAGTCTGTCCAATGCTTAAGCAAATTTTTGAGGACTTGTCGGTGGATATATTGTTCTTTTTAAACATAAATATTTATTATGATTAGTTGCAAATATTTGTAGTTTTGCAAAAACTGTTTTGTTTCTGTATTTCCTAAATATATCGATTATGTCAAAAAATTATTATTTAATGTGTAAAATGTAAAAATATTTTACAATTAACCAACAAATTTATAAATTTGTTCACTAATTTTAAAAACAAATGATAACATTAATAAAAAAAAAGTACTAAATAATGCAACAGTGTGTTTGCTTAAGCAAATGACACTTGACGAGACTTGACGAAAAGTTTCTTAAGTACGATATATGTAGTTGCATACATTTAATTTTATGTATCCGCACATTTGCTTAATGCTATAAACACAATCAAGTCCACCGACCATCGACTACAAGATGTCAAAAATAGAATACATGCGTGCTTATGAGAATAATTCTTTTAGCCGCTACACGACTACCGACTACACGGCTACTTGTGTAGCCCGTAGCCAACTTAGGCTAATTTCTATTTTTTCTTGGCTACAAAAAACAGATTAGTGCTGCCAATACAATAAATGCATGAAATTGTGGTTTTAAAAACGCAATACATTAAATATCGCTATTAAAAACGCGAAAAACTATTATAGAGGTACCATTAACTAAGTTTGTTTTGTTTTGGTTAACTTTAATACATATGTCAAAACAGATGTTTATTTTTTGTAGTTAGTGGTCGGTAGTCGTTAAAAGAATTAAGTAGCTGGCGACTTGGCTATTTTTGTAGCCAGCTACATTTGTAGTCCGTAGTCGATGGTCGGTAGCCTTTGATTGTGTTTATAGCTTTAGCCAGCAAAAGCATAATATAGTTTGGCCTTAAGCGTTGAGAGATTAAGCCAACTGATTTTGAATAGCATTTTTTTTTTTAATTTTTTCATTTTAGGTTTGTTCGTCGTAAATTCGGTTAAAGTCTAGTAAAATATGGGTAAACAAATACTTTTCTAACAAAACGATAATTTTGCCCAAAACTGGTGGAACGCAAAAAACCACATTTCACGAAACAAATTTTAAAAATCTTACAGCTGTTGTTCAGATGTCCAGTTTGATAGTTTTCAACCGGCTTACTGGCACCCCCCATTTATTTTGTTCAGAAAGAGTCGTAGCCGGATATTCGGGTGAGGGCGTTAAATGCTTAGCACAGTCTTCTTTTAAAAAAAGATAAATTGAAAGGTAGATATTTTTCTTAATTTCTTTTATCAATTTCGCTTGCCTAAACCTTTACGGTTGAGAAATCAGTAAGCAGACATGTTTTTATTCTTTAAAATTTTCTTAATTTTGATATCGAATGGTGTTTAAAAATTATCTGAAACAAGAGCAAAAACTGAAAACACATTAAAGAGAAACAAGCGAGAGTGCTAAATTCGGCCGTGCCGAATCTGATAATACTCTTCACCATCATGTACATAGGTTTAATCCCACATCGTAGCTTTACATAGATTTTATGTTATACACCATTTTTTATTGTTTCCGACGCCATCCTAGATTTTAAATTTTTACATAGTTAACTGTATTCTATGAGTCAAGCCCTTTTATTTGATACCCATATTGCTAGGTTCAAGAGACCCTCCTAAATAAAATGGTGGATATAAAGGTCAAATATAGTAGTTACTGCTTTGTCCCGCTTATTCACCATTGTTATAAGATAAAAGGGCTTGACCAGTACAATATAGTAAACTATCTAAAAGTGTAAAATGAAAAATGGCATCCTGAACAAAATAGTGGGTAAATTTTTTTTTAACAATATTAAGATGAATAAAAAATAAATAGACTTGACAAGCAGAACAGATTGAACTATGTAGAACTTCGAGAGCATTGCTGCAGTACATTTTCTTGTGAAATACGGAAACTTCATTTTGTGTTTGTACGGCTTTAATTTTTGCACGAGTTGACTTTTGTAAACCAACAAAGTTAAATCTTTTAGCAATAATCTACAATTGTTATTATAAAAATTTATAGACTGTGACTTTGTTTAACTCAATATAATCATTGTTTAAACAATGACATACGTTTGAATAAATTTTTCGGAGAATGAAAATATACGTTAAATACTTTCATCAACAAAGTCACCAAACTTAAAGAAAACAAAATTTTTATTTAAATTTATTTAAAAGAAAAATAGAGGTGTGCACTGCACTGCACACTGTTCAGTTTTGTGTATTAAATGAATAATTTAACGATTTTTTATTAAACCAAAGCAACAAAAATTTTCACTTCCTTGTAGATTTTCCGAAAAAAAAAAGAAAATATTATTATGTACCACAACTACAATGTTTATACTTGTGTAAACAATCAATTGGAATATACAATTTCATTAAGAGGCTAAATCTGGTTTATTATGTAACGCTACATATTATTAAGTTGCAACACTTGAACTTAAACTTCGTTGGTCTTTTAGGTGAAAAAACAAAAATCAAATATAAATACTTGTTTTACGTGCCACGGTTTGGTTTGTTAGTGTGTTAGTTTGGTGTTTCGTCTGCTGGTTTTTCTTTGCAAATAATGCACTTTCAACTAAAAAATAATAATAAAGAAGAAATGCATAAAAGTAAGCGTTATTTTTGAAAGTATTTGAGAAAGGAAATAAACCGACATTGCCAAACAATTTGAGACATAAATTAAAAAGCTGCTGCTGGGCCAGATGTAAAATTTTCTCATAATGAGTAAGTTGCGAATAAAATTTTAGTTTTAAATTTGTATAAACATCTAGCAAACCCCCTGCACACTTCGTAGTGCAAAAAATAATTAAAATGTCTATAACTTATGAACCAAGAACAGAGACCGATTCTACATAGAAACCTTGGCATTGACGTCACTTTTCATACGAATTTTGCAGAAAGAAAATCGGTTCACGCATATTTTTTATACTTATATAGATTTCGTTCAAAACTTCGTTATAGTTTTGTTTTTAAACACTTTGCACAGATTGTTTTACTAAAACATTTTTGTATCGGAATTCTGACAAATCATCCATTTATAACATTACCCGTTTAGCACCGTTTAGGCTTAATTAAGCCTTGTTTACTATTTTTCAGCCCGAGAAATACGAATTTACACCTAGAAGTAATTTGGTCTTTAGATATTAAACATTTTACCCCTAAAACACTTAAATTCAGTTGAGTAGCTGAGACGCAAAAGACGTCGATTGCAAAAATTTCAAAAAACGAGCTGCCAACTGGCTCTGTCATAACTTGTGCGGTTTTTTTTTTTAGAGGAAATATACTGATTCTATTAATGTATGTTCCTTAAAATATTTTTATGACCTAAAATTACAGTTAGTAGTAAAACTTGTTTGTCCACTATACCGGTTCTTTTCAAAATGATCTCATAGCATATTTTGTAGCAAAAATCGCTTGTTCACTTTTCCTAGTGCACCAAGATAGCATCTTGCATAGGAAAATTCTATATTATTAATTTTACTAATCTTGCATAGCAAAATTTTATATTATTAATTTTACTAAATATTAATTGTTAATACCTTAGATTGCTTAGATGTTTCTACTGGGTTATTTTGTCAAAATAATTTTTGCAATTTAAAACAACTTTAACCACACACAATTTCGCGACACGTATTAAAACTAAATGTAACAAGTAACAGTGCTATATTCGGCCGTGCCGAATCTTATATACCCTTCACAACGTGTAGTCATGCAATAACAATTGTTTGTATCACCATTCATCCCATATAAAATACGTGCATACGTACACGTTAGAATAAATGTGGCATCGAATCCCAGCTGAGCCAAAAAAATTTTATTTTATTTAATATATTATTTATATTTTATTATTTTTTTTTATATTTTTTTAAAATTTTTTTAAACATTTTTTTTTATAAAAATTTTTAAAAAATTTTTTAAAATTTTTTTTTAAATTTTTTTAAAATTTTTTTTTGTAGTTTTTTTTTATTATTTTTTTCTTATTTTTAATATTTTTTTTTTTTTTGTAATTTTTTTTGTTTGGTATGTTTTTTACATGTATCTATGTATGTATGTTGTTGTTGTAATTGTGAAAAAAACGAGGTGGTCGTGGTTTTTTGCTCATATCTCAGAAAGTTATGGGGCGATTGTGCTGAATTTCAATAGCGATTCATTCCTGGATATTTCCAAGAGATTGATACCATATACAGATCTGAGGAACATATAGTTGCTTCTAAAAGTTGATTTCAACCAACACACGGACAGACGGGCAGACGGGCAGACGGACAGACGGTCAGGGCTTAATCGACTCCTCTATTAATAAGCTTTCAGAAAATATATACTTTATGGGGTCGGAAATGAAAATTGCAGAAATTACAAACGGAATGACAAAGCTATATACACCCTTGTGCACCACAGGTGAAGGGTATAAAAACAAGTAAGAACACTATATTCGGCCGTGCCGAATCTTATAATATCCTTCACCATCATGTACGTAGGTACACGCAAAGAGAAAAATATTGCTGTGGTAACCATAATCGAAGAGCAACATACTATGATTGAATTGTGTGATTGTGGTTAAAACATATAATGGTTGCCAATTATCATTATTATGTTTAATTAAAGTATCATTCAATAATCATATACATATATGACTACAATTGAAATCGACAATCTTTGCAATATTTTACGGCAAATTACTGTGTTTTGCTGTTAGTTACATATATTTATTGTACTTACCTTTTTAATTGCAACCTTTATTTGGAATTTTTTTATATTTTCTCTTTTATTTTTAAGTTTCTTTAATTTTTTCTAATTTTTTCAAAATTTTTGTGAATTTTTTTGACACCATAAATTTTGAAATAATTAAAATTTATTTAGCAAAACGAATAACAGTTGAAATCAAATTATTATTAAAGAAAATCATAGCTTGATTGCTTTGTAATCATACTGTTGTCTCACCTTTTATTTAATGATTATTTTTTAATGTTTCTGAATATAATATTATTTTTGTCGGACTAGTTTCTTTTAAATCATACTATTTTCAAATGACAACCGTATCGAAAAATACACATTAAATGATACAGTGCAAACAAATGCTTGATTATTGTGACAAAATATTTGATGAAAGGAAACCAAAATAACTATTACTTGTTTTCGACAACTAAATATTGTTATAGAAACTATAATATGACCGTCGTGATCATGTCGTAACCATGGTTTTTCTTTGCGTGTATAGTAAGGATATCGTAGCTAAGCCTAGATATCATTTTGTTTTATTATTTCCGTTGCCATTTTTGATATTGAATTATTACATAAATAGTTGGTTATATTCTACTAGTCAACATAAATATAAAAACTCAGCAACAGAAGTCATCATTGTGTATGTTTTCAGCAGTACATTAGTTCAACTGCTATAATAGATCATTTGGGAAAAGTCTGATTAATTTGTCCGCATTAACACTGCATAGAACTAAATTTCTAAATATTGCATTAACTTTCAATATCAGCTCAGGAAATAGATTCAAAATAAAATTTAAAATTCTTGTTTTAGTAGGTAACTTGTTAACCTACACAAGCGCATTTAAGTTTTGCCATTTATAAATTAAAATTAACTGATAATTCTTTGACTAGAAGTCAATATTTAATTGAAGTTGATTTTATAAAAATTGTATTTTAATTGATTTGATAATTGGAGAACTTGAACTGGAGATCTATAAGGAATAACATTGAGGGGACTGGGTTATTGGACTAGTCCGTTACTTATGAGAAATTATGTTTATGTTTTTTGTTTGGGAATTCCGTTTTCCATATGGAGCGCATAACATGCCAAATGAGCATAAGTGTATACCTGTCATGGGTTTGGGCTTTTAGTGTCCCTCCTTTTCAACCTAACTTAACCTAATTGAAATTTTTATGCTATTCAAATAAACCATAGTCGCTTACTGTCATAATTTTTAAATACTTAAAAATGTTTAACCCTTTTTGTTTAGAATTTGTTCTTGGGTCATCTAGAAATGGTAAACTTGCCATAAGCGACACAATTAAAAAAATATAAATTTTTTTTGCTTTAAATATCGACGACATTAATGTTACCAAAAGTCGATAAAGGTATCTTAGTCCCCTGAGGTAAGAAGATTCTAAGCACTTTTTCAGATAACAGAAACTATTATTTGCCTTTTAATGGAGACACCATGTTCATCCTTTTTAATCTTTATCATTTTCGGCTGGGCTATGCGGATTTAAAATCCCGTTTTTTGTACAAACTTTTAAGTTTTTTATACCCGCCACCCAAAAAATGGTGGGGGTATATTCATTTTGTCATTCCGTTTGTAACACATCGAAATATCCATTTTAGACCCCATAAAGTATATATATTCTGAATCAGGGTTTGATTTGATGACGATCTAGCTATGTCCGTCCGTCTGTCCGTCTGTTGAAAGCACGATAGAGATCGCACCGAAAAAGCTAGGGGGCTCAAATTTTGCCAGAATCTTTCTTATAAACAAGGTTTGAAAATGGGCTAAATCGGAATATTAGGAAGAGAGTTATAGCTCGAAAAGCAAGAGTAGGTCGAAAAAACCGTGTCCTTCGAACATCGAATAAAATGGAATTGTGTCCAAACGCATTAACGTAGACTCATGAAACTTCGAATATATATTTCCTCAGTAAAAACAATATTATTCCCCGAAAATTATCTAAATTTATGCATTAGGAAAGGATTTATCGATCAAAATGTACGAAAATTTATACCGCACAGTGTAATTTTCGGTATATTTAAAAACAAAAACGTCATAAAAGCAACAAAATTGGATGTACGACCCTGAAATTTTGCACACTTTGTTTTTTGGTGAGAGGCTTTTTTGTAACGAAAAATCAATGTGCCACGCCCACTTTTACGCCCACCTCCCATATAACGTTTTATCTAAAATTCATATAATTTCTCTATTAATAACGATTTTGGAATAATAAAGGGCTACATTGAAACACCTAAAATGTACTCATTCTTAAAAATAACTTTGACACGCCTACTATAACGCCCACTTTTCACGTTATCTACCGTTAATGAAATTTAAAAGCTCATAAAACCGCCAAAATTAGAGGTATGATGATCAAATTTGCTACGTATATCCCCCTAGGCAATGTCATTATTGTGCCAAAAAATTAAGATGCCACGCCCACTTTTACGCCCACCTCCCATATAACGTTTTACCTAAAATTCATATAATTTCTCTATTAAAAAAGATTTTGGAATAATAAAAGGCTATATTGAAACATATAAAATGCACTCATTCGTAAAAATAACTTTGACACGCCTACTATAACGCCCACTTTTCACGTTATCTACCGTTAATGAAATTTAAAAGCTCATAAAACCGCCAAAATTAGATGTATGATGGTCAAATTTGCTACGTATATCCCCCTAGGCAGTTTCATTATTGTGCCAAAAAATTAAGGTGACACGCCCACTTTTACGCCCACCTCCCATATAACGTCTTACCTAAAATTCATATAATTTCTCTATTAATAAAGATTTTGGAATAATAAAAGGCTATATTGAAACATCTAAAATGTACTCATTCGTAAAAATAACTTTGACACGCCTACTATAACGCCCACTTTTCACGTTATCTACCGTTAATGAAATGTTAAAGCTCATAAAACCGACAAAATTGGAGGTATGATGAGGAAATTTGTTACATATATCCTTCTAATCAATGTAGTAGTTGTGCCAAAAAGTTAAGGTGACACGCCTACTATAACGCCTACCTCCCATAGAACGGTTTTTCTTAAATTCATGTAATTTCTCTATTGACAAAGTTTTTGGGAAAATAAAGAACTATATTGAAATATCTAAGTTGTATTTATTAGCAGAAACTTTATTGACACGCCTACTTTAATGCCCACTTTCATTGAAAGACTACATTTTCGAAGTTAAAAAGGGTGTTCAAATTTTAAGGGCCGATGTTGATTTTAAATAAAACACAAATTATTTAAGAAATTATTATTATTTCTTTTTGTAATGATAATATATGTACGGTTAAATTATGTGTTTAACAAAATATCGGCCAAATGTCCACCCCTATCCTTGGCCCACTCCTCTATCTGATTGTCCCAATTTTCAATGACCATGTTGATGCTCAATTGTTGGGCACGATGATGAGTCGAGGTTGACTGCTCTTTTTCCACACTATCGCAAAAAACAGCAATGGTTCCCATTCAACGAACTAAGAAGGCATTCACAGATTGTCTAACATTTTATACAGACCTGTTTTGCAGAAATTTAAATATTTTTTACAATTCTCCCGATTGTGGACGAATTTGAACGATTATGTTGACCAAAAGAATTACGAAGTGCACAAAATGCATTTTGATTTAAATGCCCATTTTCATAAAAAACCTGAATAACTTTAAAGCGTTGCTCATTTGCGTATCTTTCCACGGATCAAATTGAGTAAGTTTGAGATTGAGAAATGTCAAATGAAATGCAGAAAACAAATTTAAAGACTAGCTGTAGTTCACTTTCAACATGGGTCTTTAAAATTTAACCACCCTCTACAAAGAAAGTGATACATATTTTATTATAAAGAGATTATTCCATAATGAGTAACAAAATAATAAATACTGTGCTTTAAATGTACACAAAATTGGTGGTGGGTATAAAAGATTCGGCACAGCCGAATATAGTGCTCTTACTTGTTTTTTCATAGTTTACCAAAAAGGTTATGATTCAAATGGAATTGGCATCTTAAATTTACAAAAACATTGTAGCTAATTGCTCCAATAAATCAATACGCTCTTACATATGCATGTACATTAGAGTGACCGGATCTCATATAGGGGGAAAAGTCTTGAAATCTTGTTCTTCTGGACCCCTGTACTCATCAAGGGCTTTCATCTGATATGTCACAACTTCATTCAGGTATGTCCGAAATGGCTCGCATAACACTTAGAATATTTTTAATGCTAGAGGGGCACTAAGTGGTACCAGGTCACGTTTGTAAAGCCAAAGGCTGTTGTAACTCTGTTTGACTTAAAATAACGATAATTATGTAAAGAATTTCAATTTTGAAGAACGTTCGCTTTCTTGTATATATACCGTTCTAGAGTTATGGCTAAAATAAAATGTTAAATAGATTGCTTAGATGTTTATTGACTTATACTTTCAAAAGGATGGCGCAAATAATTTTTTGCTTAAGAAAACATTTGCAAAACCCGTTATTACTTCAAATTACCCAGTCAATTATTCACCAAAACCGTGCCACAAAATCCTTTGACTTAATAACTTTGGAGTTACGTAAAGCGCTTGACTTATGTCTAGAAACTTTTGAACAACATTATGCGAACGATTTCCGAGATCAAGCTTAAATGATTTAAAGTGTGATGGTTAAAAATTAGACTTTTATAATACACATCATGCGTGACAGCAGTGTCAACGTGTTTTATCACTCAGTCATTTAAAAAACTACTGGCGTGAAGTTATCTTTCAAAAAAATTCCATATTTTTAAATCATGTTATCTCAGTATTTTACTTGACTAAATAAAATAAATATTTATATTTACCTTGTCTGGCCTTTGAAACAACTTTAGCCACTTTATCGATTATGATAAGAATATATTGTGACGTTTCTATGTCATATTTCATATACATTTTTACTGCATTTATTCTTCAGATAAATCTATTGTAATTTACCAGGTGTCATTTGATTATGACGACCACTTACGCGTGGTCTAGACTTACAAGTTATAAGTACATTTAAAATTTAAAAAAAAAATTATCTCGCAATATAAAATTTACTAAAAATTTTCTTGTCATGTAAACAGCTCAGCAGCGTTGTCAACTTAAAAATTTAAAACAGCACTTAAACCCAGATAAAAGCTTGTAATTTCCCAAAAAAAATCATTGAGTTCAAAATGGTTTACTTTTAATTATATTTATTTCATAATATAATACATTTTTATATAAAAATATATTAATTTCCCATTGCTCATATTAGGAACAGATAAATTTAAAAATATATATTTTTTAAATAATACGTTTCTAAACGAGTCCAAGTTGCCCACATAATCATTATTTTGTAGAAAATTTATAGCTTTTTGAGGCCCGTTTCCCTTTGGAATGTCTAATTTTACAACTAGCAACGAAACTGATACTGGTACTATTGCTAACAGTAATAATAATAATAATAATAATAATAATAACAAAAACTTTTTCTGCGTGAAAAAGTACAAAAAACACTTCTAAAATTACCGAGTTGACAACGATGCAGCTAAGTAGTTTCAAAAGGCATCCATTTTGATAATATCATTCGTCAGACAAAGAGAAAGATAGCCGTAAGAGATCTAAAAAAATCATTAGGATTTTATACTAATGTTTCGCATACATTGATTTGTACTAAAGTGCTGCACAAGCACAAGAAAAATGGCTTACAAACAATGGTACCAAATTTAAAATATCTAGTGTGTTTATTACTCTCTCATTATAAAAAACATACTCGCAAAAATATGTATTTTGCTTTACGATAAAAAAATATTGAAGAATAGAATAAAACTGAATTAGAACAACGTTAGAATAAAATAAAGCTAAATCAGAACACTAAAACTAAAATAAAAAACATTAAAAAAATATTTCATTTACAGTTTCTTTATTTATTTTTCGATTTTTGTTTTGATATTCTACTCTGTTTACAAGCACACACACTAACAAAATTGTAGGGAGAAACTTTTCCAGTGATGAATAATTTATTTTTGTTAGAGTAGTATTTTGTTATATTCGTTTTGTTATTTACGTTTACACTAAAATATAGTGACTGGAAGTAGTGTGAAATAGAATAATTATCTTTAGAACATATTATGCAGGTCCCTACTATGTATATTGAGATTCAAAAAATCGGTACATCTTGTTTGCGCAAAAAAAAATAGAATAGTGTTTGTCATTTTTTCTATATCCACACTGTGCTGACAATTGGGAACCAACAACCCAACTCAAAAGTGAAATATAATTAAACTGGAAAATAATCTGGTTACAAATATATTTCTAAAACTTTATACTTATTAGCATCCTTAACAACAGTTTTAAAAAGGTTTGTGTATAAGATGTCCCGCTATTTTTTGAAGTTGTCGTTATTCTTGTTTTGTTTTATACCCACTTTTTGTTTTTTTTTTTTTTTGTTTTGTCTCATTAACTTTTAAAGTCATCATTTGTTTTGTGTTGCTGGATTAGTGCAACACAATCAGTATCGAATATATTATTTTTAGTAAATTGCATTAGTATATTATCTGAGCAAAAAATAAGTGAAGCATTTGGTATTTATATGTATTTATAAGCTTATAACAAGCGTACAAAAATAAGAGGAGCATAAGAAGGATCCGAATAATCTAACAAAATTGCAGAATCAGGTAGACGTCATGAAGCTGTATATATCGATGGTCACAAGTAGAAAGGCCCTAACTCGTATATTTACGATATTGAGTTTTTTAGTGATTCCAATACATTTCACTCAACTCCACCTCGACACAAAAAATCCTTGCATTGGTATCAAAAATAACAGTTTTAGAAGCAATCTTACAAAAGAACTTGCATTATGATAATACAGTTTTATAACGCATTTTTGCATTCTCCTGTAGTTTTTCCAAAGTTTTGAGTTAGGACCTGCCTACCTGAGATAACATGATTACGCCACTGTTTTGATCCAAATTGATAAAGTGTATTATGGCATTCCTTTTAATGAACGAGCAGATCTAGCTGTGTCTACGTCTTTAATACGGTAGTAGTTCCTATGTGCAGAGACTAGAGAGATTGAAATAATCACAAATATTGGACCTACTATAAGCAGAACATTTCAATATTAACTAATTGGCGTGAAAGGATCTTACATCATTGTCTTTTTTAAAACCGTTTGTATTTATTTTATGTCAAAGCCGTACAAAAAATGGCTTTCAGGAGGATATTAAGACCATAAATTCTACGCCGCACATAAGCCTCACTGCGGTATAAGCAAAAAAGGCTATTAGATGAAGAGCAATGAGAATAAGGTGCAATATAATACGTAATCATGATTGAAGACCAACATACTATGATTGAATTGTATTAAAATTGTAGTTAAAATTTTAGTGGTTGTCAGTTATCATTATTAAGTTTAATTAAGGTATCACGCAACTATCATATTATAAATACAAATGAAATAAACAATATTTGCTCGTTTCTATACCAAATTACTGTTTTTTTCTATTAGTTACATTGATTGTAGTTACTCGCCTATATCATCACAATTTTTTTTTAACAATATTGTTTCATATTTTATCGTTTATTTGTATTATTTTTTTCAAATTTTTCCTTTATTTTTATCATATGTCAAACTAATAATAAAGTTAATTCATCAAATAGAACATTTGAAAACAAACTATTATTAACAAACCCCATAGCTTGATTGCCTTGTAATCATATTGTTATCTTAACTAATATTAAATGGTTATTCGTAGTTTTAATTGCTTTTGAATATAAAATAATGTTTGCCAAGATATCATAGTATTTTTGTCATCAAAATTTTGTAAGTCATACAGAAGATATCATGAAAAGTAAACATTAAATTATTAAATTTAAGCATATACTTGATTATCGTGATAAAATATATGATTAATAAATATAAAAATTACCATTACTTGTTTTCGATAACCAAGTATTGTTATAGAAGCTATAATATAAGCGTCGTGATCATTATAGAAGTCATTGTTTTTCTTTGCGTTAATATTCGAAGGTATAGTTCTCCTCTGATTTCGATATAGAGAGTGTATCGAAAAAAATTTGTAACCGCATTAACATAATAAAACTCAAATCGTGCAATATAGAAATTCTTTAAACTACGCGAATTTATTGACACATTGTACAAATTTATTTAACACTAGCCAATCCCGGCGCGCGTTGCCACGCCCCTTCGTGAATTTTAATCGCATTCTGAATTTAAATTGCATATCAAGTGCAAAAAGCTAAAAACTATAACTTTTTTTATGAGCGTCGCACTGCCCAATTTTCTAATTACGAAACTGTGTAGTCATGACAGCTCAATAAGTGTGCAAAGTTTCAGAAAAATCGGTCCAGTGAAAGTACCTTAAAATTAAAACTTTTTTAATGGGCGTAGCCCTGCCCACTTTTCTAATCACGAAATTATATAGTCATGACAGCTTAATATGTGTGTGCAAAGTTTTAGAAAAATCGGTCAAGTGCAAGTACCTAAAAATGATAACTAGTTTTTTATGGGCGTGGCCCCGCCCACTTTTCTAATCAAGAAATTGAATAATCATGACAATTCAATATGAGTACAAAGTTTAACAAAAATCGGTTCAGAGCTAGTACCTAAAAATTATAACTTTTTTTATGGGCGTGGCACTGCCCACTTTTCTACTCAAGAAATTGTAAAGTCATAACAGCTCACTATGTGTGCAAAGTTTCAGAAAAATCGGTCTAGTGCAAGTACCTCAATATTAAAAATTTTTTAGGGGCGTGGCCCCGCCCACTTTTCTTATCACGAAATTATTTAGTCATGACAGCTCGATATGTGTGCAAAGTTTCAGAAAAATCGGTCAAGTGCAAGGAGCTAAAACTCATAACTAATTTTTTATGGGCGTAGCCCGCCCACTTTTTTTCACCCATAAACACTCCCTGGTATGTGTACAACAACTTACCAAAGTTTGAGCCCGATCGGTTTTACAGTTTCAGAGTCTATAGCTAACACACACACACACACACACACACACACACACACACACACACACACACAGAGTTTTACTTTTATATATATAGATAGAAGATAGATGAAATCTTAATTTATTATCTTGTATTTATAAAATTGTCGACTTTTTTCTGAAATCCTTCTATTAAAGATTTTACAGGTGCTTTTGCTACCTTTTTGGAGGAGGTGGTCCATCTACACTTAAAACCGGACATATTCTGGGACACCTTTCCTGTGTTCTTTAATTTCTTTTGTACAATAGCCCAGTACCTTTCCACATTCCTAAGTTCTGGACAGTTAGTTGGACTTGCCTCTCGTTGTACAAAAATGACATTATTCTATGAATACCACTGTAGTGCTTTTTTTCCATAGTGACATAATGCCAAATCAGGCCAAAAATATCTAGGCACTCGGTGCTGTTATAAAAAATGGTGAAAGTCGTTTTTGTATGCACTCCGTGATATAAATTTCTTTGTTTATCGTGTCTGATGCCACAAATGCTTGGCTCCGTTTGCCACAACGGCAAATAGCTTGTCACACGAGAAATTTCTAAGGGAATTTTGTTTGTTTTTTTGTCCGGAACTCTTCCGGAACTCTTCCTGAACATTACCTCTTTCATCAGCAACATAAAAATCTTGGCCGAGAAGTTGAGAAAAGTCTGCCAGTACGTACGTTTCGTCATCCATTACACAACAGGTGTATTTTTTAAAAAAAATCTGCCTTCAGTTTTTTCGCTCGCTTTTTTGCTTCTAAGTTCGAATTGCGATCTGGAACTTTCTGAACTTTGTATGTCCTCAACCCAGCATAAGCTTTGGCTCTTTGGACAAAACTATTAGAGCATTTTACCGTACGCGCTTATTTTCTGATAGAAGTGTTAGGTGCTCTTCAAAACAGTTGCTCGACTTCTTTCATCTTACCAATATCCCTTGGACTTTTTTTATTTCCTGATCCAAGATTTATTGCAATGCTCAGGTCTTCCTTATACCATTTAATAGCATTTGACACAGTTCGAGAGTCAACTTCAACATTTTTTGCCATGACAGATTTTTTTTTTAAGTTTTAATTATATTTTCACGTACTTTTTTTTCGCAGTCCATTTTGATCGTAATAACAATTGAAAATTAATGAGTTTTAAAATAATAGTATCTGAAATATGTATATATATAAGCTAACGTGATACACTCCTTATGCAGAGCCGTGAAACTTGTATGGCTGGACTATTTTCAATCTTTAGAAAATTTGTCAATTATTGTTACATATTTGTTTTTCACTTAGATTTTGTTTTTGTAAATTTGTATTAGATTTTTAATCTAAACTCCAGAAAGTGCCTTAATTTTATTTTTAACAGTATTATCATGCTGACATTTATTTATTTGTTACATTGTTCCGAACATATCATTTGTGCTATGACTTGTAAATATACATGTACGTATGTAAGTACTTTTGCATCAATGTGTTCATAGCACAGTGCCTCTAATTAAAATGCTATGAAATTTTAACAAGTTTTTTTTTTTGCTCGAATAGTTTTATCATCAGTTGATGATTTTACAAGTTGCACATACATACAATACATATGTGCAGACATCATGCATGCATACATGCACATGTTAAGTTAGTTTGAAATTTAGCAAAGTTTGTTGTAACGTAAACCTCTTGACTTGCTTGTTTGGTCCTGTAAATCGTAAATCGGAAGAAACACATAAATAAATAAATAAAATTGACGGAAGTGTTTTGTGCATTTTATTTAAACTTTTATTTTAATTTTTATTTTATTTTTTAAGTCAAACAAGTTTTACGTATGTATATTTTTCAAGTTTGCTACAAAAAGTTTATTTGAAATCAAAAACTAGAGAGCATTTTTTGTTAGAGACCAACATACTAGAAAGCATTTTTTGCTGAAGACCAACAACATTTGTTTCTAAAGTTTTCAACAATGTGACATGAGTTTTAAGTAGAAGTGGAGAAGTAACTTTTTAGTTGAAGCCATGACTTAATAGTGTTTCTAGTATATTCGCTGGTTGAATAAATCTATATATATAAAAGTGAAACTCTGTGTGTGTGTGTGTGTGTGTTAGCTATAGACTCCGAAACTGTAAAACCGATCGGACTCAAACTTTGGCAAGTTGTTGTACACATACCAGGGAGTGTTTATGGGTGGAAAAAAGTGGGCGGGGCCACGCCCATAAAAATTAGTTATCAGTTTTAGCTACTTTCACTTGACCGATTTTTCTGAAACTTTGCACACATATCGAGCTGTCATGACTAAATAATTTTGTGATAAGAAAAGTGGGCGGGGCCACGCCCCTAAAAAAGTTTTAATTTTGCGGTACTTGCACTGGACAGATTTTTCTGAAACTTTGCACACATACTAAGCTGTCATAACCATATAATTTCGTGATTAGAAAAGTGGGCAGGGCCACGCCCATAAAAAAAAGTTATAATTTTGAGGTACTTGCACTGGACCGATTTTTCTGAAACTTTGCACACATACTAAGCTGAATTAACCATATAATTTCGTGATTAGAAAAGTGGGCAGGGCCACGCCCATAAAAACAATTATAATTTTGAGGTACTTACACTGGTCCGATTCTTCTGAAACTTTGCACACATATCGAGCTGTTATGACTATACAATTCCGTGATTAGAAAAGTGGGAAATGCCACGCCCATAAAAAAAATTATAATTTTTAGGTTTTTGCACTTGATATTCAATTAAAATTCAGAATGCATTTTGATTTATTAAGGGGCGTAGCAACGCGCGCCGGGTTTGGCTAGTCCTTTATAAAAAAAAATCAACTTATTATGTCACAATGGCGGGATTTTCCAATAAATTTTTCTTTTATTTTTTAACATTTGGTGGGCATTTCCTGCAATTCAAATAAACTTATTTGAACTGACTTCATTAAATGTTCAACGAACTTATGAAATCTTTTTTTTAATAATAATGAATAATAATTAAAACATTTAACACTTTTTTAATTGTCAATTATGAAACAGTTTTACTCTATTTCTCATAGTACAAGAACTCGTCTCTAAAACAACAAATTAAATACAAAAACAACTGGCAATTTGTTTTTGTACAAATCACCGAATTGTCATCAATTATTTATATTTTTCTTTAAAGCATGCCAGGGATGGAAATTTTAAGTTATAAATATTTAAGTAAAAGTTGTAAAAAATTATTTTTTAACAACATTTTTTAAAAATTTATATTTGTCAGCAATATTCTGAGTAATACGTTACTTTTAAATAGACAAATACTAATAACTAAAGTACAGTCAGATTATCTTGTCCATCCCTGTATTATTTATTCCTTATAATTTAAACTTTTCCGTAGCATTTGCTTTTGCACGAACACACTCACATACAATTTTATATTTCAATGTTTTTTTTCCAATGGCGCGCAATAATTTTGTTTTTATAAAAAAAAGATGCTTTCTTGTGTAATATTAAAAATTATAGTTTTTTACCAAAAAATATTTTTTTAAGCTGTTCCACAATATTTTTAGTTTAATATCGATTAGTTTTATATCCAATGGCGGCTGCCCTAATGTAAACAAACGAAAAACACAAGTTTTGACAATTTAGCCCAAACAGCTGACAATCAGCTGTGCTAACGAGTCTACCTGGTTTTATTGTCCCATGCTATTTCTGTGTAAAATTTGTCATACATCCCGTTATTAAAGAGTCTTATACCACTAAACAATTTTTTCGAAGTTATATTCTGTCAGAGCATATTAACATGCCAGGGATGAAAAAGTTCTTCTGATCAGTTTACTTTGACATTATCTATTAAAAAAAGGATAAATGTTTGTAAATTAAGTATAAAAAACGGTGAAGTATGTTTTTTAATACCGAAAAAAAATAAAATTTCCTATCCCCGCACAAATGAATGAATGAATGTGCCTTGACATACAATATGTTACATTATATTTTTTTGCTTCTCCGAACGTACATATGTTAGATGAAATTAATTTTTCAAAGCCACTATTTGTGATACTGGTAAGAAAATTTTGCGAGTTTAGCAGGTGAAATATAAGCATAAATACGACAGCCTCTGTTTGCTACCAACAATTTTTACAAATTTTACTTTTTTCTTTATTCATAAGATATTGCATGAAATGAAAATTTACAAGAAACAATTTTAATTCTTTAAGCTCGAGATCAGTTTTTTATAAAAATTATTTTAGTTCAACCATTATATCGCTACCACATTGGGTAGCTTCCTTAGAAAAAGTTTTTATTAAAAGATACTGATTGATGAAAAAAGATCGAAGACATTTACATAAAACTTAAAATTTTTTATCTTAATTTAGTAAGTATTCTTATCGTACAAATAACTTTAAATTGTGCTTAGTTGTAACAGTTTTTATTAAAAATTTAAAAAAAAAAAATAAAACTACGCCATACGGTATAAGTTGAACTACATGAATATATTTTCAATTTAAACTTAAAAATATGATGAAGCAACTTCGCGTCATGTCTATTTATTTTAAAATAAAGATATTGCACATTGGGCTGAAATGGATTAAAATTTCTATATTTTTTCTTTATTTACCTTTCTTTTCCAAAGATATGGGTGAGCTTATCTGAAGCACATGCTAGTTCTCTTCAAACCGCTATTCTCTTATTGAGATAGCGTCAAGTTGTCATACATAGGTAAATTCATTTAATAAATTTATGAACATGTTAAACAACTAAAAAATTTAAAAAAATTTAAAAAAATCTAAATTTTGGAAAGTTCTTTAAATCTTATTTTGTTAAAAAAAAAATTTCAAAATTAAGGTAAAATATTCGTTCTGGCATTGCTCATTTATTGGTTAAATGCTAACTCCCTAACATCTAAATGCAACTTATCAAATTTGCATAGTTGCAAGACCAAAAAAAAAATTGACTTGAATACCTGAATTATAAATTATTTACACATATACACTTTACAAAATACAATGAGTTGCACACATAAATGTACATAAATAATGGATAAATATATTAAATTAAACAATAGCATTTACATAAAAACTTAAAATAAGTTTTATTACAATAAATGCATCTACATAAGTATGAACATAAATACATAAAAATTTAATTAAATTTCAAAATTTTTTGAAAACAACATAAAAATTAAAATGTAATTTTAAATATTTACAACCTTCATGATGTCTGGCATTAATGTATTTCAAGGTCAACAACCGAAATAAATTGCGGTATCGGTAACGTTTTGATGCAGCTTAAATATGTAACGCCGGTATATCGGTATAATTTAAATCAAATTACTGATAAATTAACTAAAACTCATAAAAATTTAACAATATCATTTTAAGATAAATATATATTTGCTTTATTAATTTGTTAATAAGCAGCTATTTAACATGTTTTAATGAGTTCGTTATAATTTGAAAGTTTCGAACTAAGTATTAAAACATGAAAGTATAGAGTGGTCCAAATGTTACTATCGGATTAATAATTGTTTCATTTATATATTATTTAGATTGCAAAATATAAAAACAAGTAATAGCACTATATTCGGCTGTGCTGAATTTTTATTTATTATTTTGTTATTAACAGTAATCGCTATGGAATAATCTTTTTATACTAAAATACGTATCACTTTCTTTTCATACCCTTCACCTGTGGTGCACAAGGGTATATATAGCTTTGTCATTCCGTTTGTAATTTCTACAATTTTCATTTCCGACCCCATAAAGTATATATTTTCTGAAAGCCTATGAATAGAGGAGTCGATTAAGCCCGTCGGCCCGTGTGTTGGTTGAAATCAACTTTTAGAAGCAACTATATGTCCCTCAGATCTGTGTATGGTACCAGTCTTTTGGAAATATCCGGGAATGAATCGCTATTGAAATTCAGCACAATCGCCTAATAACTTTCTGAGATATGAGCAAAAAACCACGACCATCTCGTTATTTTCACAAGTACAACAACAACATACATATATACTGGTTAGAGTAAACATGGCATCGAGTCCCAGCTGAGCCAAAAAATATTTTTTCTATTTTAGTTTTATATATTAATTATATTTATATTCTTTTTTTTTATATTTTTTTTTAATTTTTAAAAAATTTTTTTAAATTTTTTTTATATTTTTTTTATTGATTTTTTTTTTTTTTTTAATAATTTTTTTTTTATTTTTTTTTTTGTTGTAATTTTAGTTTTTTTAGAAACATACATACGTAAACTCAATTTATAATTTTACAGTGGACGTATTTTATATGAGATAAATGGTGATACAAACAATTGTTATTGCATGACTACACGTTGTGGAGGGTATATAAGATTCGGCACGGCCTAATATAATAGCACTGTTACTTGTTATAACTTCGATATGCTAGTAAAATGTTTTCGTAAATTTAGTCTTTCAATGAAAGTAGGAGTTAAAGTAGGCGTGTCAATAAAGTTTCTGCTAATAAATAAAACGGAGATATTTCAATATAATCCTCTATTCTTCCAAAAACTTTGTCCATAGAAAAATTATATGAATTTAAGATAAGCCGTTATACGGAAGATAGGCGTTAAAGAGGGCGTAACATCTTTCTTTTCTGGCATAATATTGACTAGATAGCTATATGTGCGAGATTTCATTATCGTTGCTCTAACTTTGTCGGTTTTGAGAGTTTTTCATTTTTTGTTTCATGTTTCATACTCTGTGCGGTATTAATTTTCGTACATCTTGATCTATAACTCCTTTCCTAATGCATAGATTTAAGCAAATTTCAGAAAAAAATATTGTTTTTATTCGGGAAATATACATTCGAAATTTCATGGCTCTTTGTCAAGCGTTTGGACACATTTGAATTTTTTTCGATGTTGGAAGGACATGGTTTTGACCAACTCTTGCATTACGACCTATAACTCTCTTCCTCTCTACCAAACAAACCTTGTGTAAAAGAAATATTCTGGAAAAGTTGAGCCCCCTAACTTTTTCGGTTCGAGTTCTATCGTGTTTTCAACAGATGAAAAGGCGGATGGTCATAGTTAGATAGTCATAAAATTTAACCCCGATAAAGAATATATATACTTTATATACTTTATGTTGGTGTGGTTTGTTGTGTTAGTACCCACATGGATATTTCGATGTGTTACAAACAAAATGACCCACCATTTTTTTTTGGTGGCTGGTATAAAACAAATTTACATTAATACACAGAAAAATATAAATATGAATTTCAATTACGAAATTAATACTATTAATTAAAATTTTATTTGATTTCGCTCCAATCATTAAAATGATACAGTTAATTGAATGTAAATTAATAATTTTAGTTTAAAAATTTTGTAAAATATATCAATTAAAATAGCATTAAAAAAAATAAAATTTCTGTAAATTTTAAAAATAATTTTAATTAATTTAATCACGCCTATGATTGAAATTTCGGATTAATTTAAATAAGTATACATTGCATCAGTATTATAAATGATTGAACAAACTTAAATGAAAGTACATTTTTGATATATTTATTTTTAATTATATGTGTAAATGTATTTTGTACACATTCAGCATATTATTATTTTAAACATGCGTTTTATTAATGTCTTATTTAACAGATGTTGTACATAAATTTGTCAAATAGGTCTTCAATAAAACTAAAATAATTTTTGTATGAATACGGCAGTAAGAATACATACAATATATTTAAGAACGAGTGGCATAATCAAACGTCATATTTTCGAAAGTAATGGGGGTGCATCTTCAACTTAAAAACAAAGAAATGTTTAAAATATAACACATTATGAACTGGTGGCACAACCAAACGTCATATTTTCCTCGACCTAGGCGCAAAGAAATTTTACTGTTCAAAAATCTTGATCGAACCAAGGCAAGGAAGTACAATATATAGGGCTGCAAGGAACATTGACTTAACACACATCTGCAATAAAGTTTAACCTCTCTATTATACTAGGAGCAATGTCTGTTTTTTAGCCCCATCATTTAAATACTTACTAGATTTATATTATGGTGATTGGCCACTATTGTTTTAATATTCACCTCACTTTTTAACATGATTATTCAAAATTTTGTTAAATTTATACTTAAAAATCCAGTATTTAGAAAAAAGAACTTTTTTCAATTTTAATTTTCAATACATTTTAATTTCAACTGACAGAAATTTCAGAGTTCTTCAAAAAAATTTAATTTTAATTAAACAAATTGTTTAAATTAATAAAAAATATAATTTAAATTTAGAAATAAATCAATTCGTTATTCAATAAAAAAATGATAAGCATTACTTTTTTCTGTGAACCCTTAATCTGAATTAATCTGTAATAAAATTACAAATGTAACAAAAATGTAATAAAATTTTAAATGTAATAATTTTTATATGAGAAAGTCAAGTTTGTTACAATTTTTGTTACCGTAATATATTAAGATTAAGGGTGTAAGTACGGAAAATAATGGCTCGTTTAAGAGCCTTTTTCATAACATCTTTCGAAATTAACGCTTTTATATGTTTACCCTGCAAAAATAGTATGATTTACAAACTTTTAATAACAAAAATAGTTTGATGTATTCAATAAAAACACTATATATTTAAAAGCAATTAAAATTCAATATAATCCATAAATGTTGTGTATGATTGCAAGGTAATCAAGCTGTTTTTTTATACCCTTCACACAGTGAAAAAGGGTATATATAGGTTTGTCATTCCGTGTGAAATTTCTACAATTTTCATTTCCGACCCCATAAAGTATATATTTTCTGAAAGCTTATGAATAGGGGAATCGATTAAGCTCTGTCAGTCTGTCCGTCTGACCGTCTGTCCGTGTGTATGTTTAAATCAACTTTTTGAAGCCCCCCGACATCGTTTGGACCCGGGTAAGGTATTAAAATATCAGAAATATTCGGGAGTAGATCGGTATTGAAAATCAGAAACATCGGTTCATAAACAACTGAGATATGAGCAAAAAGTCAAAATTTTTTTTTTTTTTTTTTTATATTTTTTTTTTTAATTTTTTTTTTATTTTTTTTTTATTTTTTATTTAATATATGATTTATATTTTCATTATTTTTTTTTTAATTTTTTTAAAAAAATTTTTTTTATTTTTTTTTATGGTTTAAATTTATTATTTATATTTTAATTATTTTTTTTTTTTAATTTTTTTTTAATTTTTTTAAAATTTTTTTTTATTTATTTTTATTTTTTTTTAACATACATATTGCATGACTACACGTTGTGAAGGGTATATAAGATTCGGCATGGCCGAATATAGCACTCTTACTTGTTAATAATAATTTGATAAGAAGTGTTTCTCTTCTTCTTGCGGAGTAATTTTTTGTTATTTTTTGTAAAGTTTGACGTGTGAAGAAAAATACACAAAAATTTTTAAAAAATTCAAGAAATCAAAAAATTAATGATAACAAGTAACAGTGCTATCTTCGGCCGTGCCGAATCTTATATACCCTTCACAACGTGTAGTCATGCAATAACAATTGTTTGTATCACCATTTATCTCATATAAAATACGTACATATGTATATACTGGTTAAACTAAATGTGGTATCGAATGCCAGCTGAGCCAAAAAAATTTTATCTTATTTTATTTAAGATATTATTTATATTTTATTATTTTTTTTTTAAATTTTTCTAAAAAATTTTTTTATAAAAATTTTTAAAAAATTTTTTTAAATTTTTTTTTTAAATTTTTTAAAATTTTTTTTTTTGTAATTTTTTTATTATTTTTTTTTTATTTTTAATATATTTTTTTTTTGTAATTTTTTTTTTGGCATGTTTTTTGCATGTATGTATATAAGTATGTTGTTGTTGTAATTGTGTAAAAAAACGAGGTGGTCGTGGTTTTTTGCTCATATCGTAGAAAGTTATGGGGCGATTGTGCTGAATTTCAATAGCGATTCATTCCTGGATATTTCCAAGAGATTGATACCATATACAGATCTGAGGAACATATAGTTGCTTCTAAAAGTTGATTTCAACCAACACACGGACAGACGGGCAGACGGTCAGACGGACAGACGGACAGATGGTCAGGGCTTAATCGACTCCTCTATTCATAAGCTTTCAGAAAATATATACTTTATGGGGTCGGAAATGAAAATTGTAGGAATTACAAACGGAATGACAAAGCTATATATACCCTTGTGCACCACAGGTGAAGGGTATAAAAACGTAACATTATGCATGTTAATTGTAGTTAAAAACAAGTAACAGTGCTATATTCGGCCGTGCCGAATCTTATATACCCTTCACAACGTGTAGTCATGCAATAACAATTGTTTGTATCACCATTCATCCCATATAAAATACGTGCATACGTACACGTTAGAATAAATGTGGCATCGAATCCCAGCTGAGCCACAAAAAATTTATTTTATTTAATATATTATTTATATTTTATTATTTTTTTTTATATTTTTTTAAAATTTTTTTAAAAAATTTTTTTAGAAAAATTTTTAAAAAATTTTTTTAAATTTTTTTTTAAATTTTTTTAAAATTTTTTTTTTGTAGTTTTTTTTAATATTTTTTTCTTATTTTTAATATTTTTTTTTTTTTGTAATTTTTTTTGTTTGGTATGTTTTTTACATGTATGTATGTATGTATGTTGTTGTTGTAATTGTGAAAAAAACGAGGTGGTCGTGGTTTTTTGCTCATATCTCAGAAAGTTATGGGGCGATTGTGCTGAATTTCAATAGCGATTTATTCCTGGATATTTCCAAGAAATTGATACCATATACAGATCTGAGGAACATATAGTTGCTTCTAAAAGTTGATTTCAACCAACACACGGACAGACGGGCAGACGGACAGACGGACAGACGGATAGACGGACAGACGGACAGACGGTCAGGGCTTAATCGACTCCTCTATTCATAAGCTTTCAGAAAATATATACTTTATGGGGTCGGAAATGAAAATTGTAGAAATTACAAACGGAATGACAAAGCTATATATACCCTTGTGCACCACAGGTGAAGGGTATAACAAGTAACAGTGCTATATTCGGCCGTGCCGAATCTTATATACCCTTCACAACGTGTAGTCATGCAATAACAATTGTTTTTATCACCATTCATCCCATATAAAATACGTGCATACGTACACGTTAGAATAAATGTGGCATCGAATCCCAGCTGAGCCAAAAACATTTTATTTTATTTTATTTAATATATTATTTATATTTTATTATTTTTTTTTATATTTTTTTTAAATTTTTTTTAAATTTTTTTAAAAAATTTTTTTAAAATTTTTTTTAAAATTTTTTTTTTTGTAGTTTTTTTATTATTTTTTTTTTATTTTTAATATATTTTTTTTTTGTAATTTTTTTTTTGGCATGTTTTTTGCATGTATGTATATAAGTATGTTGTTGTTGTAATTGTGTAAAAAAACGAGGTGGTCGTGGTTTTTTGCTCATATCGTAGAAAGTTATGGGGCGATTGTGCTGAATTTCAATAGCGATTCATTCTTGGATATTTCCAAGAGATTGATACCATATACAGATCTGAGGAACATATAGTTGCTTCTAAAAGTTGATTTCAACCAACACACGGACAGACGGGCAGACGGTCAGACGGACAGACGGACAGATGGTCAGGGCTTAATCGACTCCTCTATTCATAAGCTTTCAGAAAATATATACTTTATGGGGTCGGAAATGAAAATTGTAGGAATTACAAACGGAATGACAAAGCTATATATACCCTTGTGCACCACAGGTGAAGGGTATAAAAACGTAACATTATGCATGTTAATTGTAGTTAAAAACAAGTAACAGTGCTATATTCGGCCGTGCCGAATCTTATATACCCTTCACAACGTGTAGTCATGCAATAACAATTGTTTGTATCACCATTCATCCCATATAAAATACGTGCATACGTACACGTTAGAATAAATGTGGCATCGAATCCCAGCTGAGCCACAAAAAATTTATTTTATTTAATATATTATTTATATTTTATTATTTTTTTTTATATTTTTTTAAAATTTTTTTAAAAAATTTTTTTAGAAAAATTTTTAAAAAATTTTTTTAAATTTTTTTTTAAATTTTTTAAAAATTTTTTTTTTGTAGTTTTTTTTAATATTTTTTTCTTATTTTTAATATTTTTTTTTTTTTGTAATTTTTTTTGTTTGGTATGTTTTTTACATGTATGTATGTATGTATGTTGTTGTTGTAATTGTGAAAAAAACGAGGTGGTCGTGGTTTTTTTGCTCATATCTCAGAAAGTTATGGGGCGATTGTGCTGAATTTCAATAGCGATTTATTCCTGGATATTTCCAAGAAATTGATACCATATACAGATCTGAGGAACATATAGTTGCTTCTAAAAGTTGATTTCAACCAACACACGGACAGACGGGCAGACGGACAGACGGACAGACGGATAGACGGACAGACGGACAGACGGTCAGGGCTTAATCGACTCCTCTATTCATAAGCTTTCAGAAAATATATACTTTATGGGGTCGGAAATGAAAATTGTAGAAATTACAAACGGAATGACAAAGCTATATATACCCTTGTGCACCACAGGTGAAGGGTATAACAAGTAACAGTGCTATATTCGGCCGTGCCGAATCTTATATACCCTTCACAACGTGTAGTCATGCAATAACAATTGTTTTTATCACCATTCATCCCATATAAAATACGTGCATACGTACACGTTAGAATAAATGTGGCATCGAATCCCAGCTGAGCCAAAAACATTTTATTTTATTTTATTTAATATATTATTTATATTTTATTATTTTTTTTTATATTTTTTTTAAATTTTTTTTAAATTTTTTTAAAAAATTTTTTTAAAATTTTTTTTAAAATTTTTTTTTTTGTAGTTTTTTTTATTATTTTTTTCTTATTTTAAATATTTTTTTTTATACCCTTCACACAGTGAAAAAGGGTATATATAGGTTTGTCATTCCGTGTGAAATTTCTACAATTTTCATTTCCGACCCCATAAAGTATATATTTTCTGAAAGCTTATGAATAGAGGAGTCGATTAAGCCCTGACCGTCTGTCCGTCTGTCCGTCTGACCGTCTGTCCGTGTGTATGTTGAAATCAACTTTTTGAAGCCCCCCGACATAGGTTGGACCCGGGTAAGGTATTAAAATATCAGAAATATTCGGGAGTAGATCGGTATTGAAAATCAGAAACATCGGTACATAAACAACTGAGATATGAGCAAAAACCCACGACCACCTCGATTTTCTTTTCATAAAAACAACATTACAACAACAACATACATACATACAAACCTGTATACTGATTAGCGAAAACGTGGCATCGAATAGCTGAGGCAAAAAAATTTTTTTTTAAATTTTTTTAAAATTTTTTTTTTTAATTTTTTTTTTATTTTTTTTTTATTTTTTATTTAATATATTATATATATTTTTATTATTATTTTTTTTTATTTTTTTTTTTATAATTTTTTTTTTATTTTTTTTTGTTTTATATATATTATATATGTATATAATAATTTTTTTTTTTTAATTTTTTTTTTTAAATTTTTTTTTTTAAATTTTTTTTTTATTTTTTATTTTTTTTTGTTTTTTTTTAACATACATACGTGAATTTACTGTTATTGCATGACTACACGTTGTGAAGGGTATATAAGATTCGGCACGGCCGAATATAGCGCTTTTACTTGTTTTTTTTGTAATTTTTTTTGTTTGGTATGTTTTTTACATGTATGTATGTATGTTGTTGTAATTGTGAAAAAAACGAGGTGGTCGTGGTTTTTTGCTCATATCTCAGAAAGTCATGGGGCGATTGTGCTGAATTTCAATAGCGATTCATTCCTGGATATTTCCAAGAGATTGATACCATATACAGATCTGAGAAACATATAGTTGCTTCTAAAAGTTGATTTCAACCAACACACGGACAGACGGGCAGACGGACAGACGGACAGACGGTCAGGGCTTAATCGACTCCTCTATTCATAAGCTTTCAGAAAATATATACTTTATGGGGTCGGAAATGAAAATTGTAGAAATTACAAACGGAATGACAAAGCTATTTATACCCTTGTGCACCACAGGTGAAGGGTATAAAAAATCAGCTGTCTTATGCGTTTCTTTACATAGGGTAACAATTGATTGATGTTACAAGTAAAAATTAAAAAAAGTGTATAAAGTGCTAAAATAAATCTATATATATATAAGTGAAACTCTGTTTTTTTGTGTGTGTGTGTTGGCTATAGATTTCGAAACCGTAAAGCCGATCGGACTCAAACTGACCGTCTGTCCGTCTTTATGTTGAAATCAACTTTTTGAAGTCCTTTGACAGTGCCTGGACATGCGTGTAGTATTAAAATATTGGAAAAATTTGGCAGCTGATCGGTATTGAAAATCAGAAAAATCGGTACATAAGCAACTGAGATATAAGGAAAAAACCACGACCACCTCATTATTTTTCACAGCAACAACATACAAACGTGGTATACTGGTTAGAGTGAACGTGGCATCGAATCCCAGCTGAGCCAGAAAAAAAATTTTTTTTTTGTATTATATATTATTTATATTTGTATTATTATTTATTTATTTTTTTAAACATACATTAACTCAATTTATAATTTTACAATGGGATGTTTTTATATATGTCTGTATTTTATATGTAAGTACGTATTTCTTATGAGATGAATGGCGAAACAGACAATTGTTATTGAATGACTACACGTTGTGAAGGGTATATAAGATTCGGCACAGCCGAATATAGCACTCTTACTTGTTGTTAATACATTTGTAAGCTAGGGTCATGAATTTTTGGACAACTCAAACAAAAATAAGCATGTAATTATATAATATCCATAAAAGGTGTAAGGGTGTCCCAAAATGAACAATTAAGCAAATAGCATACAAAGCACATTGTTTTAAAAAATATTTTTTTTATTAAATAACAGTACACAGAATAGAGCTGTAGATAGATTAAGTAACGCTGTCAAATAATTTCGTAATATGTCGTACAGTTTTCCTAATCATAATTTTTACAATTAATAATTGACTTAACTTGAGTGTGTAATGTAAATAAAATAACAAAAATTAACAAAATTTACTAAAAGCATAAGTTAAAAACTAGCTTTACCTGTGACCTTTGATACCCTTTAAACAAATTTGATTTTTTCCTCTTTAATCTTTACATTATGACCATTTTAAATTAAAACAGCCCCATAACGTCTACATTTAATATATGTTAGCGGAGAGACAGACAAACAGACTAATCTGGTAAGTACATGCAAACAATCATACATACATACATACATACATACATTAACACATACATATCTACAGGTGTTAGTTTTTTTGCAAAGCATTTGTTAATGTTAACAACACCAAGCATTAATGTTTTAGGAGTAAAATATTTATTCATTGCTGCTGTCATGGCTACTGGTCATTGAGGTTTTCAGTTTTAACTAAAATCTTTTTGTAATATTTTCACATTTAATTTCCTTTTCACAAGTGCTTATTTTATTTATTCCACAAACTGTTTTCGTAGGCTTTTCTAATTTTATTTTAGTTAAACGAATATTTGTAAAGTTAATTAAATGAGTTAAGCCAGTATTCATTATTTTTATTTGAATGCATTTAAAATTATTTACACAATTATATTGTTGCTAATTAGGTTATTTGTAGCGTAAAGCAAAAATATTGGAAAATGAATGGGAGAAGTACAGCTTTAATAAATCGCCTTAATATTACAATTCGTACTGAAATGATTTTTAAAGCATGTATTGATTTAGTTAAGAATTTTAAAATGTAAAATAAAACAAACATCAGTAACAATTTCAAATTTTATTGCCTTTGATCATTTGTGACAATTGCGTAGCACGCAGTAGTTCATCTTATGCTTATTTAGTAAATTCAATGCAGCAAGAATATGTCTTATATTACAAGTGTAGTCAATTTTTCACGCAAGAGCTCAAAAGGTTGTATAGGGTTCGACATTTTGTTTGTAATATCTACAATATTAATTTGAGATCATTTAAGGTATATACTATATATTCTGAGTCCTTATAGGTAGATAAATGGATTTAGCTAAGTTCGCCTGACCGTTTGTCTGTGTGTATGTTGAAATCATCTTTTTGAAGCCCCCATGTATACTTCATACTCTTATATGGTATTAAATTATCAGATATACTTTCGATAAGTTTGCTTTTAAAAGTCAGATGCGTAGGCATATCCATCGCAAATTGAGATATTGGCTTTTTTACCCAAAAAAAATTAGATTTTGCAGCTCCTATAGAACATATATAAAACATGTACATTTGGAAAAATTACAGAAATGTTGGTTCAATGGGTCAATTACCGACACAGATATAGGCGAAACAATTTTTTTAATAAAATTGTCAGTTAAAATTTCAGATTATTGTTTAGCTAAAACAAAAACAAAACCTTGCAGTCGCTAATACATAATGATGTGAATATGTTCATGATGGTACAAACTGTGTGAAGAGTGGATATAGCGCTCTTATCCATCTGTTTTTATTACATTCATTCGCCATTCTCAGCCAACATCTGTCTAAAGACAAACTTTAAAATTTTAGTTTAAAATGGGTCCAAAAAAGGCGAAATAAATTACGCTTTTTTTTACATAAATTAAATGAAAATGATGTAAAAAGTCAGTTTGTTTTTTGGAATTTATAAAGCTAACCGCTTAAAAGTAAGACTATACTTCTAAAAAACTTTAAAAATCTTTCAATACCTCATCTAAGCAATTCTGATTTGATGTTGATTTTTTGCTTATTTCTGAAATCAGGCCAATAAAACTTTTTTCTTTTCCCAGTAAAGCTTATTAGAAATTACAAATACTGGCGCCGCACTATGGCATTTCTGCTGCAAAAGAGGCATTTTTTGACTATTACTTAAAAAAAATTTAATGATGCTATTTTAAAGAGAAGAGTCGGGAAAACAAAAATCTGCATTTTTTTTCAGATATATGTATATATATTCTTAGAAAAGATCGGTTGAAATCAGGTTAAAGTTGTGAAAGGGAAATATATGGTAATTTTGTTAAAATTCAGAGATTCATATATCGAATATCTCTCGAGCGGAAAAATCTGAGTGTCGATTTTATTTAAATCCGAAGCCTTGTTTTTAAAAAAGTTATTGCGTTAGTAGGAGATTTGAGTGCATCAAACTTGTCTTCAAAAATTCAGCATTGGATTTTTTCGTTGGAGAAAAAGTCAGTTAGCTCGGTTTACCTCCGTGCTCCCAGTACAACGAAATGAAAGGTAATAGGCTCTTCTTTCGAATTAGTAAAAAAAAAATTCACCAACTTTTGTCAATCTTTTAAAAAAATCGAAAATTAGTTTAAAAAAAGGCACAAATATTGCACCCTAGTAATTGTAATAAAAAAGTTTTGCATACCTTTTAGCTTGACGTTTTAAAGAAATATGAGGTATTAATTATAACAATAATTTGTTAATAAATTGTTGACAGCTGTTTTTAAGAGTGACTAAGAATAAGAAAAACCAAAATCATATGTTTTAATAATAGAAAATGTATAGAAGAAAACGGCTTAAATTGAAAACAAAATTTGCAACAAGTAAATAGTTAACGTTAATAAACATTGTAATAAAATTTAAAGTATCATTCTAAAAATGATTTTATTTTCTGTGCCATATAGTGAATTGTGCCAGGAACTTATTGATTGTGGTAGCAATGTCGATTTGTTAACAAAGTTTATAAAACAGTAAAATTCGGTGCTTACTATTGATGAAATTGAAATAGTGAAGAAGGCTTTTCAAAAGCGGGTTTTTGGTCATTTGTAAAATCGTTGGGGAGAAGCGCACAAAATCAAATCCTTTCCGAAAAATTCTATTTAGTTAGAAAATAAGTATATCTTCAAAATAAATTAATTAAAAATAATTCATTTTGAATATTATGAAATTTTTTTTAGATATTTTCGAAGTATCACTTGCTGATGACCATGATGATGGAAAAATGGAAGTCCAAGGGAGGTACCCTAGGAGTCGACGGATTTCAACCAAAATTTGTAGTGCTTTTTTTTAGATCAACTTATGGACATCTGCTAAATTTTATCAAATTCCGTTGCGAATTGCGGCCCATACGTTGAGGAGAAAAATAAGCCAAAAAATGGGGTTCCAAGGGAGGTACCCCTAATAGTAAACGGATTTCAACTAAAATTCACAAATCTATTTCTTGTGTAAATTTATAGAAGTATGCCAAATTTCATCAGATTATATTGAGGATTACGGCCTATATATTCAAAAGAAAAATAAGCGAAAAAATTGGTGGTCCAAGGGAGGTACCCCTAGGAGTCGACGAATTTAAACCAAAATTAGTCGAGCTTTTTCTTAGATCAACTAATAGATGTGTGCCAAATTTCGTAAAATTCTATGAAGAATTGCGACCTATACATTAAGGATGAAAATTTGTGAAAAAAATAGATGTCCAAGCGAGGTACCAAGGGAGGAGTCGACGGATCTTAAAATTTTTTTTAATTTTTCTTTTTTACTTAAAATTGAACAAGTGTACAAAATTTCATTGTTGTAGGATCACTCCATCTATTTTTTGCAGTTACATGTATGAAGAAATACCACTGTGCGCCGATCCTGTAAGTAGGCTATGTATGCAAGTAAAATATTTGGTGAGATATATTGTCTGTTTACCTGTGGTGACAAGGGTACATATTGCTTTGTCATTCCGTTTATAATTTCCGAGCCTATAATGAATTGAATTTCTAAAATCTAATGAATAAGGTGTCGATTGTGTATCCTTTTGTCCGTGAGCTTTTTGACCTTCAAGACAACTGAGATGGATGATGATGATTAGAAGGAAAAAAATTCAATTTATAATAACCGCCACAACAAAATAGCGTAAAATAATTTTTTTTTGTAGATCGATTGTATTAATTACAGTGAACGAAAACAAACGAAACGAAACACAGTACAAATCATCTAAGTCAGAAACTTTTCAATTTTCATGAATCGTTTTGTTTGCGAGCAAAACAAAACCACAAACTTTTCAATGCAAAAGAGCATAAACAAAACAATTCGGGTTTTGTACTTAGGCATTGCTTTGACGGTATGTTTCGTTTGAGTACGAAACAAGAATGAAACGTTTGCAAACGTTTGCAGAACAAAAAGATTATAACAATCATAATAACAATGCACCATTACCAATTCGCAAACTATAGTCAGTGACTTCATATCGTTATTAGGATCATAAAATTAATGTAGGTAGGTAAAATGTTAAAAAATTCCCAACAACAAGCAGCAATAAACATGAAGATTTTTTCATTTAAAGAGCAAATCAATCAGCAAACGTTTTGAAACGTTTGCAGAAAGTATTGTACTGTATTGTTTTGCATGTTACATATTGAAGCTGAGTACTTTTCGATTCTGGTTTTGTTTGCACTCATAGTACAAAACAATACAAAACAAAATGCATGTACCGTTATCCTGGGTTTTGTTTCGTTTTGTTTTCCCTCTCTGAAATGATCGAAACAAAACTATTGGAAACGTTTCCTTTTGTTTGTTTTCGTACTCTGATTAATTATAAATTTACTCCATTCCACCCGCTTAATATTTATATCACCTAAAAGGTATTGACTAGTAGAATACAGTAAACTGTGAAAAAAAATTTTTTTTGACTAGTAGTCAATACCCTTCTTTTTCAGTTTATTACTTTTTTTCACTGGCATAATTTTATTTGGTTTGTAATTCAAACTTTTAACTTAAATTACAAATATTAATTCAATTAACAAATAATTTTAAAATTAATTAATTTGTTTATTGTTATTATTTACGCAATTTTAATACAAATTATTTTCTGTGTGTGAAAGGAACACAAATTTTTTTATATTTTAGCCATAATTAAGAGTGAACATATTTTGCAAACAATTCCATTAAAATTCAAAGAGTCTGAATATGGGATATCAGAATATTCATCCCTAGAGTGGTGGTTATCACTTATTTTTATTAACTGAAACATGAGACCCAATATTCATACAATAATGTGCCAAATAAAAAAATAAAATATTTTTGATATAAGGTGATTTTATATATTTTAAAAATCAAATAGCCGATCGAATTTGATTTTAATAAATACACTACAAGAACAGTGACAGTCATTTGACCGGTCATATGACTGTCACTGAGATGGATATATCGGTCAAAAGTTTCTATCAAGTTATTAAGGGCAAAATGAAAAAATTGATGGAAACTTATGAGTTAATTCTTTTACTTACCATTTACTTCTTGTGTATTTTCTGCAAAGACTCGTTAAAAAATCCCAATTATTGAAAAACTAATTTAAGAAATATTTATTACTAGCCAAACCCGGCGCGCGTTGCTACGCCCCTTAATGAATCGAAATGTATTCCGAACTTTAATTGAATATCAAGTGCAAAAGCCTAAATATTATAATTTTTTTTATGGGCGTGGCATTGCCCACTTTTCTTATCACGAAATTGTAAAGTCATAACAGCTCAATATGTGTGCAAAGTTTCAGAAGAATCGGACCAGTGCAAAAATTATCAAAATTATAATTGCTTTTATGGGCGTGTCCCTGCCCACTTTTCTAATCACGAAATTGTAAAGTCATAACAGCTCAATATGTGTGCAAAGTTTCAGAATAATCGGTCCAGTGCAAGTACCTCAAAATGATACCTATTTCTTATGGGCGTGGCCCCGCCCACTTTTCCCACCACGAAATTATTTAGTCATGACAGCTCGATATGTGTGCAAAGTTTCAGAAAAATCGGTCAAGTGCAAGTAGCTAAAACTGATAACTAATTTTTGATGGGCGTGGCCCCGCCCACTTTTTCAATCACGAAATTATGAAGTCATGACAGCTCAATATGTGTGCAAAGTTTGAAAAAAATCGGTCCAGTGCAAGTACCTCAAAATTAAAACTTTTTTAGGGGCGTGGCCCCGCCCACTTTTCTTACCACGAAATTATTTAGTCATGACAGCTCGATATGTGTGCAAAGTTTCAGAAAAATCGGTCAAGTGCAAGTAGCTAAAACTGATAACTAATTTTTGATGGGCGTGGCCCCGCCCACTTTTTTCCACCCATAAACACTCCCTGGTATGTGTACAACAACTTGCCAAAGTTTGAGCCCGATCGGTTTTACAGTTTCGGAGTCTATAGCTAAGACACACACACACACACACACACACACACACACAGAGTTTCACTTTTATATATATAGATTTTAATGTAAAAAATTTAACACTATTTCACAAAAAATTTTTTGTTTTGAACGTCAAGAATTCAACACAGATTAGCTGTCTCACTCCCGCTTATGCATTTTTTCCCGGCAACAGCAATTCAATATAAAATTGTTGCAAATGTGTTAGTACAAACAGTTTCTGTGTGTTAGTTTCAGTCATTCATTTCTTGTAGGGTAATAAGCAACAAATAATTCACAGATTAATTTCCAAAAACCATATTCATTATACTTAAGTTCATGCATGATGTACTATTCATATTAAAATTATGTTTGAAGGTACCCTGAACAACGCAGGTATTGTGACAACCTCAAAACCAAATGCGGTATCAAAGAAATGCTTCTTATTTATTTTTTTATTTTATTTGTATACCTACTTCTTTAATTTCAATAAATTATAATTTCCTCAAACTCTGCAACATTTAATGGAAAACCACTAAATAGTTATTGATTTTAACTATAACCGAATCTAATCATTGACAGTGACATTAACAGAAAAAAGCATTTTTTCACAAATTTTCTATTATGATTTCATTTTATAACTGTGTTCATAAAAATTAATAATAAACTATACGATAACAAAAATATAAATGCAGCAGCATAGTTTAAACTCGTATTTTAACGGAAGTTTAATAAACGAACAAAAAATCGCTTATCAGCACAAAAAGAAATAAAAATATTACAGGATATTTAATACAAGTGTGTGTGTAACAGTAGGCAGCACAATAATATTAATGAATATTTAAATGTATAATTTCCTGATAAATACTTTAAGTACATACATGAACATACTTTTTATGAATTTAATACCCACCATTAATACCACTGCACAACAGCATTTCTGATTGGATTGGATTATGTTACATGATGTAAGTAAAATTTTTGATGACGATTTTAATTCCATGATCAAAATTTCTGTATCAACTATAGTTAAGGCAGTTAACAGTACTATATTCGGCTGTGCCGAATTTTTGATACCCTCCACAAATTTTTTTGTACTTTTATAGCACAAAATTTATTTTTTTTGTTATTAAGAGTAATTGCTATGGAATAATCTATTTATACTAAAATGATAGTAAAATGTTTTCTTACATTTACCCCCATACCTAAACAGAGTGTTGAGCGTCAAGCGTTGAAGTTTTACATGTGTTTTGTTTTTGTTACAATAACAAAATACATTCAAAATTGCAACGCTTGACGCTCAACGCTCTTGTTTAGGTATGGGCCTAAGTCTTGCAATGAAACTTTAAGTATTTCTACATTAGGAATGATATAATGTTGTATTTTTACGAAAACTGAAGGGCAGAATTTGGTAGCCTGAGGTAGTTAAAAAATAATATTAGCTCTGTGTGGGCAAGCCACTTTTTATATAATATAATTAGCATTTGAATTTCACTTAGATAATCCTTTCTAGATTTCTTTTTTTTATAGAAATAATTTGCCAATTCAAAGTAGACTCTCATATTGTACTATGTCATATAATTCATATTAATATGACTAGTGACTTTGAACACCTTTTGTTAACAAATTATGTATTAATACAAGAAAGAAGACAAAGAGATGACGCTGTTAAAAATTGTATGTATACAGGAAAGAAGAAAATAGAAAATATTCTCTCTGAGAGGTGATAAGCGAAGAAATTCTCTCTGAGAGACAGTATGGTTAAAAGTATAACATAAACAATTTCTTATACATAGGAAACAAATGTGTAAAGTCATATTATTTTTTTTGTATGGAAATTACTAACAAAAATTTTATGCGTGCATAAAATAATATGAAATAGTACAAATATTACTGATATGCAACCACTTTGAATTGGCCCAATATTAATTTAAAATATTAAGAAAATGTATTTATTTTAAACAGGCTCAAGGTCAAGTAGCTACAATTTCTTTATTTTCTAATAAAACACAAAAGAGTTCACAATATAAGGTCGAAAAGAACATAATAAATATTAAAAAAATTATAATAAAATTTTTGTGAATTTTCAATATCTAATACATAGAATTCTATCGCTTAAAATTTCATTGATACCAGAATATGTGGAAATCGGGCGTTAAAATAGCCAATGTATGTTAAAAAAAAATTAAAATAAAATAAAAATATAAATATAAAATAAAACATAAAAAAAATATTAAAAATCAAAAATTAAAAAAGAAATTGAAAAAAAATAAAAAAAAAATTTTTAAAAAAATATTTAAAAAAAATATTAAAAAAATAAATAAAAAAATATATAAAATAAAATAAATTAAAAAATATTAAAAAAAAAATAATAAATATATAAAATAAAAAAATATAAAAAAATTATTATGTATGTATGTATGTATGTATGTTGTTGTTGTGTTAAAAAACGCAGTGGCCGTTGTTTTTTGCTTATATCTCAGTTGTTTATGTACCGATTTTTCTGATTTTTAATACCGATGTACTACCAAATATGTATGATATTTTAGTACCTCACCCGGGTCCAGGTGATGTCGGGAGGCTTCGAAAAGTTGATTTCAACAAACACACGGACAGACGGTCAGACTGACATAGCTTAATCAACTCCCCTAATCATAAGCTTTCAGAAAATATATACTTTATGGGGTCGGAAATGAAAATTGTAGATTGACGGATTGACAAACCCACATATACCTTTCTTCACTTTTGCAAAGTGAAGAGTGGTACATCTAATTTTGTCAGTTTTATTACGTTTTTAATTTTAAATATACCGAAAAAGATCAATGTGTGCAAATTTCAGGGAAAGATAGATTTTTTACTAAGGAAATATACATTCAAAATTTTATCGCTCTACGTCAAAACGTTTAGACACAATTGAATTCTATTCAATATTGGAAGGACATGGTTTTTTTACCCACTCTTGCATTACGAGCTAATATTTCAATACCAAATAAACCTTGTGTTTAAAAAATATTCTGTCAAATTTTGAGTCCCTAACTTTTTTGGTTCGAGCTCTATCGTTATTGGCAGACATTTTGTAAAAAAATATAAACCTCTAAATTATCCTCTATGGATCAAATGGTTATTAGAGATTTGCTTGTTTGATCATTACTTACCATACCGTAAGATGCTCATACATACGTACGATCACTGATTTTGATAAAAAATATTAATAATATAGAAACGTTTTTGAAACGTGTATCTTTTTATAGCTAAATGGCATACCATATGTACACGAACCAAATGACATAAGGAATATCAAGAACTTAAGTGTAGTGTTGCCATTAACAAATAAAATAAAATGAACTTGAATGTATCAAATTTTGTATTACTTGCTATAAAATCGTTGATTGATAGTTGAAATGTGGGATGTTTAGATTGTTAAAATGTATTTCTCTCACAGCCAGTAGCTGTTAAGTCTTGTGTATATAGGGACTCGTGCAAACTGTTACCTCTAGACATAATAAGTCCAACGATTACACCCTGTATCATAACAATTATTTTGGTATATTTTACTTTCATCATTTATCAAACACTAATTATCAAACACTAATATTTATTTCTACAGACAATTCTAAATTAAACCAAAACGCCATAAGGAGGCATTTCGTTGACAGGCACAAAGTATTCACCAGAAACCATAAATGCGTTTTCTATAGCACCCATAAGCACAGAACTATAAGTGGAAGTACAATTTTTGGCAACAGCATCTTTATAGTTTCGACATTTTTTGCTTCGAAAATTGTTTCGAGTTACAGCTTCGGCATAATAGGTAATAGAACGCTCATGGGAACAACTAAAATTGGAATTCAAACAACAACCGGGTTGCCACTTTCCACCATTCGGATAGAAAGCTCCTTTACCGATGGGCTTCAGGAAGCCCAATAAGCCGCCATTAGTATGAATGGATTCAACATAGAAAGCATCTGTGCTGGATAAGCGTTTGTTGGCCTTATTAAAGTTAAACAAAGGCAGAGCTGGATCTAAACCAATAATAGTATTAATTTGACCATTTTTTATATTCTTGCCGGCATAACCAGCTACATGAGCACCTAAACTGTGACCAATCACAAACAACGAATCTAAAGACATGCCATAATTGTTAACTAAGTAATCAATCATGACGGCAACCTTTTTTCCAGCTTTGGGTACAGCCAAAACGGCGACAGGATAATTATTGGTCCTATAGCGAGCACGAGCCTGAGCCCAATCTACTGCAATAATATTGTATTCACCCAAACTAAGCCAAGCGTCGCGAAGTATTTTATTTATGTCTGACTCAAAACTTGCACGCCAACCGTGTATGATGAATCTGGTAGGATGAGCAGGATTAAAATTGGAGACACTAATAGACTTGTTACTGGCAGAAATTTGTTCACTCTTTTCGGGGTTTAATTTAGTATACAAATAAAATGTTACGGAATTAGACAGCAATCCAAAAGCTTCAGTATTTTGCATTGATTCAATGTAAGATTCGGCTTGATTTATATTCACCCAGTCGTAGTAGCCATCTACACGTGGTACATACCAGCCATTTTCTCCATTAATGCGTGTAATATCTTCATCAAAAATTGAATCGGATACTAAAACAAACATAAATCAAAGTTAACCAAAAAAATTATATAAAAAAAATAACATTTATTACTTACCCGCTAAACAACTAACTGTTAATATCAGAAAGTAATTCATGTCACTGTACAAAATTTCTTATAATTTATTCTTGCCAAATGAAGCACTTTTTATACTAGTTAATTTTAAGATTCGAAACTGGCGAGACATTAACAATTTTTTCCTCGTTTAATCGATAAGAATTTCTTGTGCCTGGTCGGATATTAAAACATTAGGTAATATCTCGTTATCGATTAACATATCATTTTTAGTTTAATATGCGCAGTCAGTTAAAGTTAACTTTACAATCCTATTCACAGGTAGAAAATTTCCAATAACGCTGGTGAAACTTATCTTATTATTTGATAACGGCTAAAAAGATAAGACGTTATTGTAATAGTCTTACTAAGCATTTTTACATGTTTTATGACTGCGTTAAAAAGTTAGATCGTATTTGCAAAGCCTTTGTGGTTTTGTCACTAAAGAGTTCACGAACATCACAGTAGTTTTAAGGTTCCAAAATAATTCCCACAATATTTTTTAATATTAAAAATTGATATAACTTTGTATCAAAAAGGATATCATACAAAAGAATAAATTTAAATTTGCCAACAAAATAATATTTTCATTTTGTTATCCTTATTTTTTATTCATCGTCATTTTTTATTTTTCTAGATTAAAAAATTATAAATTCCTCTTATCTCCCCTAAACGCACAATATATGTTTTAAACAAAGCAAAAAGTTTTTAGGGAATGATCTTAATATTTTAATTACGACAGAAGGATTTTGTGTGAAACTAAATATTAGCCAAATGCTCGCCACTACTTTGGTGTCCTACTTTTCCGATGACCCATATTTCCAATAATACTAAGATATAACTGAGGTTCAATCTCTTTAATGTATTGAACTATCTCATCCTTTAGCTCTTTAGTTGTTCTTGGCTTATTGAAATACACATTTTCTTTTTTTTTAGATTATGTATTGGTTAGATAACGATACTTTTTCGAGTTTATCTGTATCTCTTTATACCCTTCAAACTATGGTGAACAACAGTATTATAATTTTGTTACTCCGTATGTAATTTCTTAAGTATTAATTTGCGATCCCAAAAAGTAAATTTTCTTATAGATAAAGAATTCGAATTAGCTATGTCCGTTTGTTAGGGTTAACGTCCGTGCGAGCATTGGAATTAACTGTTTATAGCCGCCATATATCCCACAGACTTCTATTTGATATCAGTTTATCAGCAATATTTTCGAAAACTTGCGTATAAAAAATCAGAAATTTCAAACAATTAGAGGCTAAGATATGTGCAAAGAACCACCTATGCCTTCGTTTTTTTTTTTATTTTTTTGGGAAATCGGTTCAAGTGACTGTGCAAATAATGGATTTTAATACTCATGTTGCAGCCAAGGTCTCTGAACTTATCCAGCATATTCTCCACTAATTGAACATTATTTGGAGCTTTATTATTTCCCAAGAAATTTTTTAAAACTTGCACGAATGATGTCCACGCGTTTCGATCATGAATAAATGAACTTGAGCCAAAATAAAAATGATTTACAATATCAAAAATTTGTATATAAGTGGATCAATTTCTTATTGTGTTTGAGCTGTGCAATGATGAAGCTGTCAGTCGTTGAAGGTCAGGTGTCATTCTGTGCAGCTGTAAAATACCAGGAACCGTAATTATTCCTTTTTTCATAAAAGTCAGATGCAGTTATGAACAACAGCTTTGCTAAAAAAAAGAAAATTTACTTTAATTCTTGCTCTAAAAAATAAAAATATAAAAATAACTTTTATTTTTGCTCAAAAAAAAATAAAAAATTAAATTTTAAAAAAAGCAACATGTTTTATCATAGACAAATGCATAAGGATTAATATGGTATACTTGATTCCGTTTTCCGATATTTACTTCTATATGCTTTTTTTGTTTAAAAATTTCAAAATAACTGTTATTTTCGGTCCCTGTAAAATACAAATTTTATTTACAGTTAAAGGTGTGTGAGGCCCTATGCTCCTTATAGGAACGACGGGAACATATATAAAGGTGTGATGACACCATATGATATATGTATGTACCAGGTGTCCCAACTAGAATGCAATTTTTAAATTTGGCGCCATTCGAAGTGTCATTGTTTGACATTTGAATAATTCTTATTGTTTACTAGTTGAAGGTACGAGGTTAGTAAAAATGGAGCGCTACGCGAATGAACAACGCATTCTCATTGTGAAATTGTTTTACCAAAATGGTGAAAGTTTTGCGATCATCCCATTTCCATTTTGATGGCTTCGTCAATAGGCAGAATTGTCGCATTTGGGGTGAGGAAAATCCTCGAGTGATTCACGAGAAGCAAATGCATCCTCAACGTGTCACTGTGTGGTGTGGTTTTTGGGCTGAAGGAATCATTGGACCTTTTTTTATGAAAATGAGGCAGGTCAAGCGCAAACAGTCAATGGTGTTCGGTATCGTGAAATGATAACCAGTTATTCTTGCCTAGAATTGAAGAAATGAATGTGAAGGGCATGTGGTTTCAACAAGATGGCGCCACATGTCATACAGCCAGAGAAACAATTCAATTGCTGCATCAGTCATTTCCCGGTCGTGCTATTTCGCGTTTTGGAGACCAGAATTGGCCGCCTAGATCGTGTGATTTAACACCTTTAGATTTTTTTCTTTGGGGTTTTTTGAAGTCGATGGTTTACGCGAATAAGCCGACGACGACTCAAGCCTTAAAAGAGGAAATTGGACGCTGCATTAATGAAATACCGCAGCTTTTATGCAAAAAGGTCATTGAAAATTTCATTAAAAGATCGCGTGTGTGCCAGCAAAGCCACGGCGGCCATCTGCACGATATATTGTTCCATACATAACCTCATTCTGTCTACTTTACGATATAATAAGGTTTCACGATTTTTTTTTAAATATCTGTGTTTTATTTAAAATTTAAAAATTGCGTTCTAGTTTGGACACCCGATAGTTATAAAACTTCTCATATTACGTCTTCACGAACGAGAAATTTTGCAAGGGAATGACTAATGTCAAAGTAGAGTAGAAATGACAACAAAAAACTTACGTTTTTTAATTTTATATATTTCGGGTAGAGTATAATAAACTAGGGCTTGACTTTAAAATTCATTTTTATTAAAAAACTCACAAATTATACCAAACCTGGTTTATAAACTCTTCTGCTACTGTAATAATTTGTATCTTTGTTGAAAAGAAAAATCTAAAGTTTAATACACAACTAAATATTAATAATAAAATTGACTTTGAAAATACATATTTAAGCAATTTTTATTTGCTTTGAAATCGAACATACGATTTATATTTTAATTATTTAAATTAATTTTTAAATATGTAAACAAACAACGAAATCACTTAACTAAAGTAAAAGCTTTGCCAATAATAAATTGTTATTTTTTTAAAATATATCACCTATCCATGGCTAAACTTTAACTCTGGATAAAATTTTTAAAAGTAAATAAAGCTCAAGTTTTAAACCTTATAACTAATAATTTAAAAATTTTAGTATATTTTTAGGCATGAATTTATAAAAACTAAGCAAAGCTAAGCAAAATTAAACAAGATTTTTAATTTTTCTAGAGAAATAGAAAATGTATTTTTCGAAAAACAAATTAATATCAGAGTTGCCATTTCAATACTGAAAAAAAGCTTGCTTTATTAATTTTTAAGAAAGCTAATTAATGAAATTTGTAACAGCAATAAAAATTTGCTTGTATTTTGTGTGTGTGTTTTTTAAATAGACATTAAATATAAGAACAACTAAAAAACGACAGTTAACACAAGTAAGAGTGGGTGGTATATTCGGCAGCGTTGAGGCTGATAATCCATGGCTGAAACATAATAAACAGAAAAACAGAGGCAGTCATGTTTATTTGGTAACGTTTAAAAAAATTTATCCAAAAGATTGATACCACATATATACATATAGGTCTGTGCATCAAGTGGTTGCTTTCAACCAACACACGGACTTCGACTTCCCAAGTCACAAGCTTTCATAAAATATAAATATTGTAGAAATTGCGAACCGAATGACAAAGCTATATATACCCTTGAACACCAAAGGTGAAATGTATAAAAAGAACTGAATTGTTGCGAAAAATTTATCTATATATCAAAAATAACATAATTTAAAACAAAGAGGGGCCAAAACCATCATATTTAAAAAAAGTATTCGAAAAAATATTTAGAAATTTAACGAGCCAAAAAATGTAATTTCATACAGAAAAAGCGTCAACATTATTTTTACCACCCATCACTTTACAATCATATATTCATATCCTTTTCCAAATCAAATCTATGAGCTTTTGTTCCAAAAACTTGAGCTATACGCTAGAAGAAAATTAGGAAATATTTAAAACTTACTTCCAAGGTAGAGTCTTTATAGAAAGCTGTAAAAAATTAACGTGAAAAATTTTTGAGAAGTGATTGGCTTTCACTTCAGTTTGTGCATCAATATGTGAAGCAAGTTCATGAAAATGGGGCGTTATTGGACAAAGCAACTCTTGTACGTTCTTGTTCAGCGCAATCAATCGAAAACATTGCTACTGTAGCTGAGAAAATGCAAGAATATCCATCAACTAGTTATCATCCTCAGGAAATGATAATTTCTTGCACTTCTTTGAGTAGAATTTCGAAAAAGTTATTTGATAGAAGGGTACTGCCAAATATGACATACAATTACTTAAAGGAACATAGTATAAACAAACGGACAACCCTAAATTAGACCGTTAAGGCTAGCAAGCAGTTCTGCTCGAATTTCAATTCTTTATAAGAAGAATGTTAAAAAAAAACAACCTGAAATTCGGGTTTAAAAGTTTTTTACGGCAACTTTCTCTTTGCTAGTACGCAGCTGAAATTATATGTGAAGGGAATTCCTGGCATTTGTTTACTAATACAGGAATGCATTTATACTTAGCCTAGACTTTTTGTAATCTTAGACAAAAATTAATGTTGTGACAGTTGTTTGGTCAAAGAATTTTTGACAATTTTCATTTCTACACGTTTGCCCACACAAAATGTTCGAAATAAAGCCAAATATAGCGCTTTAACAAAATCCGTTCTTAAAAAATCGTTCGATAGTGAAGTTGGCTGCAAAACAGATGTTATTGTTTTTTTATGTTTCTTTCATAATTGTTAGGTCATTCTAACGATATTTTCGAGATATTGCATTTTTATTAAGAGAGTCTTAGAAAACAAAATAAGTTAACTTTACTGTTCATGAGACAAAGATTAAAAAAAAATCATAAACGTCACTGAAAAAGATTATTTCAGAGTCATCATTTATAGTCATTTACGATAAACTAATTGACTACGATTACAAATAATCTAATAGTAATCAGAATTACTAGAGATTGCTTTTAAGTAATCAAAAATTGTCAAACAAATAATCTAACTACCTTCAAAGGTTATTCGATCTCATTATTAAATACTAAACAAACGTTTTTAATCAAATTCTGTTTAATAAATATTTAATCTAATTGATTATTAATTGTAATCGTAATTTAACAGCTTTGTATTAGAAAATTACAAAATTCTATTACGACATAAGTATTAATTCGTTTTTAATAGTTTTATAGTTTTGATAAACTTTTATTCTTTTGATAAATTAAAAACAATTTTTCACCAAATTTTTTAAAACAATTCAAGTTTATTGCAAAAATGAAAGCTATCATAGGAGATGATTCGCCCCGAACTCTACAATATCTAAGAGACCCAAATTGTTACATTGTTGACTACACAACCTAACGGAGTTAATGACAATTAGTTTTGCTTTCATTGTTCATTTATCCAAATAAATAACTTTTCTTTTTATTTATTATTCTTTCTACTGTTTCTTCTTTACCACTCTTTTATTTATTTATTTATTTATTTACATTTTCGGTCTAACATAACTTATAAATTATTATCATAAAAATTAAAATAAATTAAAAAAAACAAATATTTGTCCTTTATTCAAAGCGCTAGTTAAAATTAAAGTTTATTATTAAAATCCGAAATTTACATTTGCACAGCAAAACGTATCAGAAAGTTCTCTTTTGTGCTATTGGTAGTTGCAATACCTTAAAAGTACCATTTTGTGATTGAGATGCCTAATATTTTAAAATATGAATTATCCATACCTGGAAAAAATTACAGCTTTAATTAATACAAAAACAAAATTAATAAAAACCAAAAAGTTATTGCAGCGTATATACAAGTACAAAAAATAGCAGGCTGCATAAAAAGCTTTGTAATTGATATTAGGTAAAGCTTAAATTGAATTATTATTAAAGTATTGATACTGAAGCACTAATGAGTTTTAACGCCAGCATTTAAATTAAACGAGAGATCGAAAATTAACAGAAAATAAGTTATAGAGTGGCCAGATAGAAATTTTTATTTAAACACGCTTTGTATGGAACTTAAGGAGATTAAAAAAAATATTGAGGCAAAAACGTAAAAAATTTAATATATGAACGATTTAACAATAACATAATAATAAAATTTTGTTAGAAGTACAAATTTAAAAGAAAATTATAAAATTGTTTAATATATTCTAGGTAGAAAATTCTCTTTAAAAAGAGAATTTATTGAAACCAAAGAGCTTAAACAAAATTTCTAAATCAATAGAAAAAGAGTAAAATAAGGATTTTTCTAATAATTATTTATAAATTTTCTTTCTTTATTAAATATTCTCTGTATCTCTGCAGTGTCATGGGAATTTGTATATTTTGTTTTAAGCATGAAATAATAAATTTTAAAGTTGTGCTTGTTTTTAGTAAATTTAGTAGATTGCACAAATGATCCTATTAAATAAACATATAATATGACTTTTAGTAAATTTAATGTGAACTTCCCTTTATGACAACATCCCCCCTTAAAAAAGATTTTTTTATTAGAAAATTATTTTTAAATCATTTCTATAATTTTCTATTTAAATTATTAACAATTTTTTTTTTTGTATTAAAAGAATTTTTGTGATTTTAAATCAAACTATCTTAAAACTGGTTATAATGTACACATAATTAATTTGGAACTAGATATTAAAGTATGGCGTTCATTAATAATATAAGTAGTTTAATTGATTCTATTTACTGAGCTGTCGAAACAGTTAAAATTGTTTCGCTCTTTTATTTTACTTGTGCCTTTGTACAACACAAAATTTAAATTACTTTCCTTTCTTTTTTTCTGCTTATCTCGTTCATATTTTTTTTTGGTTTAAACCAAAAGACCGATTAAACTAAATAATCAATTGAACAAAAATACCGATTAATATAAAAGATCGATTGAACTACAACTCTGGCCAAGCTCACTTAACTGTATTGAACTAGAGATAGCGATCTGTAAAGCACAAGTCTAGTAGAACCCATAAAGAATATATTTTCGAAATCTCTATACGATGCAAACTGAGATGTATGTATATACTTATATGAAGGCTAATTTTTTGTTATTTGGGTTATCAGTGTAAAAAAAATCGTGTTTTGTAAAAACGTACTTTTAATTTTATTTTCAATAGTCGTGCTGCGTGAGAGGTGTGTTTTGTATAATACATAAATTTTATGGTCATCATAATCGATCCATCGAATAATAGGGCAACAAACAGAAAGGCATTTCAAGAGCTGAAAAATACACCGTTTTTCACTGGACCATACTTCTTCAAGAACTTTGAATATTGCAAGGTTACAGTCTGTAGAACCAAACTACAGCTCACACGCAAAATAAAAACATGATTGTGGTAACCAAATTCTTAAAGAAACATACAATGATTGACTTATATGATTGTGGTTAAAACATAAAATGTTTGCACGTTATCATTATTATTTTTCATCAAAATATTATGCAATTATTACACTATGAAATATAAAGTTTTTGCTATTTTCTAAACCACATTTTATTTCAACAATGTTTACGCAAGATTTTAAGGGTGTATTTGCACTCAACAATCTCCGACAGTCGCTTGAGGTCAGAAGCTAACCAGCAACCAATCCAACTTATTTAAGATGCCAATTACGTTAGATAAGTATTATATTTTATCGTTAACCAATAATTTTATAATGAATAATGAAATTTGAATATTAACGCAATTAAAAATAAATTCTGGCCAGCCGAGATTTATTGTTTTTTTTTTCTGTTGAAGGACCAAATAATCAAATGTAAAAATATAACTTCAGAGAACCAAATGAAAAACCTTTTCTGTCTAAGTGTTTGTAAAACAATTGTTTTCAAGAATTTAACTCATCTACATACTAACATATTTATGAATAATAAAAATGAGAATCCTTAAACTTTCTAGTGTAAAAACTCGTTAGCGGGAAAGATCCTTGTCATTATTAAATATGAGATTAGGGTTGTTTTATGGCCCGCTCGTTCTATGCACGTGTATGTAAAATATCATTAGCTACCTGCTTTTCAAAAGAATCTATTTGATACTACATTTAAGTGCTTTTTTAAAAATAAAACACCTGTATTCAATATGAATCTTTTATAGGCAATTTACGTTGCCAAAATTAACATTCAAAACGTTTCCTTATTTCTAGGAATATACTTTTATATGCATAAAGACGTGAGCAACAATTTTGAACACATCTATGCATGTAAATATAGGTTATGTCCTTAGGTTATGTCCACCTGCCATAAAAGCAGTGATGCCAGATAAAATTTTTGAAAATTTTTACGTTTGCAGAAAAATAAAAAAAAATTTAATAAAATATATGTAGATAAATTGTTTGTTAATTTTATAATAAATATTTCAATGATTTCTTAAATCACACAGAATTTGTTTAACACTTTTAAAAATTCTATATTTGTTGACTTGTATGGACAAAGTTGATATAAGCTATGAAAAAATTTAAAAAAAGGATCGTTTAATATATTTGATCTTTACATTAATTTTTAGTTCTTATTGTTTAGCTTGGGATCACTTCTTGTTTTTAGAAATAAAAAAAAAATTAGAAAAAAAAAAAAAAAACTGAACAATAAGAACAAAATCAAAATAGTAGAATGATAATAAATCCATCGTTTAACGTAAGACCTTAGTTTTTTGAATTCAGTCTACAATTAGCTTCAACAAATCTCCAAATTTCCTATAATTCACTAAAATTATATTACTCTATCCGGCAACTCTGTTGTGAGCAACTTAACGAAATTAAGAGTATTATTTGTTGTTGTTGGTTTTAAGCTTTTTTTGTTAGTGTTAAACGGTCCATTAATTGAACAACAACGGCTTTGATGGCTGGGTCAACAAAACAAAAATAAATTTGTTTTTGTTTTTTTTTTCGCATTATCAATCAGTCACTCAGGCACCCAGTTCATGTGCGGAACGTAACTGCGGCTGATTAAGAAAACCATACTTGTTGCTTTGTAGTTAATAGAATAAATAATAAAAATTATTAATAAATCGAAGAAATATAAAAAGAAATTATTCAGTAAAAAAAAGAAGAAACGAAAGAAACACATTAAAAGTTATATTTTATTTAAACTTTAATAAATTTTATTTTTTGTTTTGTGTATTTTAATATAAATTTCTAAATAAATCGATGTTGTTGATTATTATTTTTACGTCAGTGTAAAAAAAGAACGGGTTATTTTTTTGTTGTAGTAAACGTAATTAAAGAATTAAATTAAAAGAAAAAACAAAAAACCATAACAACAACAAATGATCTTTCATGTAAAGTAATGTTTGTGTCCTATAAATAGGTATTAATATCTAAAAGAAATTAATAAATAAATTTAAATAACAAATATGTACTTACATATGTACATAATATACATACATGTATACAAATAACGTGCTATAATGACAAATTTAAACATTAGTTTGTGTATATACCTAATTAAAGAAGAAAAATAATTGAAATTGATGTAAAAAAAGCCACAAAAACATTAGCGAGTTAGTTAGTTTGCTTTGAAATGGCTGCTTGTTAGTTTGTCAGTTGATTGGGCTGCGATTAGCAAATCGTTTAAAACCACACACTCACATCAATCAATATCAAGATAACCCCACAAGAAACCCAAATATTGTCAAGACACCTCGGCCTAAGGTATTAAGTTAAATCACAACAATAACAAATTCAAGCAATTCCATTAGTTATTGCAAAAAAAAGGCCAACAAACAAATCACATCTTTCTATTATCAACATCAGCAACACTAGTTTATGTGTCTGTGCATTACTTGTGGATTCCCTCCCACCTCATTCGTCAGCAGTAAAATTCATATTTGAGACATGGCGCAATTTTTAACACTTTCAGTTCTTTTACTTGTGGCTGTATTCAATCCGGTAAGTACTCAAAAATTGAATACGATTGGGGTAAACAAATAATTCAAAAATAAACAACAACAACAATAGTATATTTATGTATTAATACTTTTTGTGTTAACAGTAACATACTACATAATTCCATCGTCAGAAAATGTTTATTCAACTGAATCCTCTTTGCAGTACAATTCGTCATAAATATTGTACAAAAAAATTTACTTATTTATTATTGATTTTTGTTATTGTATTAAGATCTATGTATCTGAAATAAATTATTAAAAATACAAAGTAAACAATAATTAAAGAATTTATTCTTGAATTGTTATACGAGGGCTGCTTTTTATATTTCTGGATAGAGCAACACCAGTGGTGCAATATGACAACTGATAGGCCTATAGTAAAAATTGACATTTTTTTAACAATATACGTACTTAGAACATTTTGACGTACGAGCGCTATTTGTGTTATTTACAGTAACGTGTAAAGTTTATGTCGGCCAAAAAAATGGAGTTAAGTCGTGAACATTTTTGAGCGATTACTTTTTGCAACTTTCGACGTGAGTTAATTCAACAACATTGCATCGATGAACTCAATATGGCATTTAGTGATAAATCACCATCTATCTATCTATGGTTTTATGAATTCACTCAACGTCAAGTTTCGTGAAGGTCGTGCAAATGCTATTGCAAGATCGTCATGTAACTTATCGTGAGATTAGGGCTACCTTAAAAATTAGCATACATTTAACATTGCATAAACATTTGGCTGTAGAAAAGATTTTTTCGCCTTAAATCCCAGATAACTTGCTCAAAAATATGATCAAGGTGCTTCAAAATATGTGTATTAACCCGAATATCCGAATGTAAATAGCAGTCGACTTTATATAAGATTTTTAAGACGACCAAAAGTCATTCTAAATGCATGTTTTGGAGGCAGCTCACTCGGAATGAATGTGCTTCGAAAATTTGTGCACAATTATGCAAAAGCGTTTTGAATAGCAACAAAATGATTTTTCGATGCTTAGTATACCCTTAGTGCTGCTAAGGGTATACTTATATCGATGGTCACTAATGGAAAGGACCTAACTCATATTATTTGCGAAAGTTAGTTTTTCAGTCATTTAATTCATTCAACATAAATATACATTGACACAAAAATTTTATACAATAGTATCAATAACAGTTTTACAATTTTGATAATACAGCTTTTATTACGTTTTTACCTGCTTCTGTAAAGTCACACTTATTTATGTTAAGGCCTTTCTTCTTGCTAACAACAATATTGCTTAGTCTGTAATTTTTACATTATTCATTTTCGACCCCAGTATATATTTCCTTAAAGTTTATGACTAGGGGAGTCGATTGAGCAATGTGCATCTATCCGTGTTAGTATAAATATAATATGCCTCTATGGATATTCGTTAAAAAAATTTAAAAAGCGGTCACTAGTCGGCTATAGGCAAAAATTATAAAATCGCCCAATTATGCCTCTGGACCAAAATCCGCACCAAATAGTGACTCGTTTTGGGTGTATCGGCTTTTCAATGTATGCGTGCGGGTTTTCTGTGCCCCAAATGCGATAATTTTGCTTATTTACATACCCGCCAAGATCAAAATGAGCTTCATTTGAAATTATGTTTTTTTTGGCAAAATCGGCCAAAGTAATGTCGCAATATTTCCAAGAGTTGTTCAAGCCTATACACAACCATATTCGTTCAGCTGAAGGATAAAAGTAATTATCTGTCAAATCAGACATGAGCAAAGTGTTACCATTCACGAAATAAGCACTAGTCAAAATTAAATTTTTTATTAAATATTTAACATCAAATAGTAAAGTTTGAACAACCACTGAGTTTTCGTGACAAAAAAATTTTATTTAAAATAAATTGATTGCGACAACTAAGTTTTGTTGTAGAGAATATAATATTTTTGTTTTGAATATATCACTGCCATGGCTTTTCGCTACGTGTATGCAAACAGTTTTATTATATAACAATCAACACTCATTGTTATATTAACTATTGTAATTGTACACTTTTACTAACATTTACCAGTAGGCTGACAGCGCTGTTTAGCACAATTGAGGATTTATTTGTTATTGAAAAAAACAAAAAAATTTTCTTGTATTTCGAATCAAAAATAAAAAAAAAACAAGGCTTAATCGACTCCTCTATTCATAAGCTTTCAGAAAATATAGACTTTATGGGGTCGGAAATGAAAATTGTAGAAATAAACAAGTAAAAGCACTATATTCGGCCGTGCCGAATCTTTATACCCTTCACAACGTTTACTCATGCAATAACAGTAGTTTGTATCACCATACCACATGAAATACGTACATACATATAAAAAACATACATATATAAAAACATCACATCGTAAAATTATAAATTTACGTTTGTATGTTAAAAAAAATGAAAAAAAAATTTAAAAAAAATTTAAAAAAAAATTCAAAAAAAACTTAGAAAAAAAAATTTTTTAAAAATAATTTAAATATATATAATAAATATAAAACAAAAAAAAAAATATTTAAAAAAAAAATTTAAAAAAAATAATAATAAAAATATAAATAATATATTAAATAAAAAATAAAAAAAAAATATAAAAAAAAATAAACAATTTTTTTTTTTGCCTCAGCTGGGATTCGATGCCACGTTTTCTCTATTCAGTATACACGTTTGTATGTATGTATTTTGTTGTTGTAATGTTGTTTTTGTGAAAAAAAAAATCGAGGTGGTCGTGGGTTTTTGCTCATATCTCAGTTGTTTATGTACTGATGTTTCTGATTTTCAATACCGATCTACTCCCGAATATTTCTGATATTTTAATACCTCACCCGAGTCAAAGGGATGTCGGGGGGCTTCAAAAAGTTAATTTCAACTTACACACGGACAGATGGACAGACTGACAGGGCTTAATCGACTCCCCTATTCATAAGCTTTCAGAAAATATATAATTTATGGGGTCGGAAATGAAAATTGTAGAAATTTCACACGGAATGACAAACCTATATATACCCTTTTTCACTGTGTGAAGGGTATATTAAAAATCGTCTAAGGTGATTGCAGTTGATCAGCTGATCATCAGCTAAGCTATTGTTCATAAATATAAAATTTGTTGTACCTATTTTCATTACTAAGCATTACAGCTGTAATGTGAAGAGATTACGTAGTACATTTTAGTTTTTGCTATAATTAAGAATGTAAAGTATTTGCTTTAAATATATTTTGTACAGTTTTACTTTATAATTTATTTAGTTTTGTTTTCATTAAAAACTAAAATGCTAATTTTATTTATTAGTTATTCTGGTTTAATAAATGTTCTGTTTTATTCCACTAATAATTTTTTAAGTTCTTTCTGTGTACAATTTTATTAGAAAAACTATAAAATATTTTTATGAATGAAAGACTAGATATGCTAATTAACTCATTGTGACCGATTTTAATTTATTTAGTTTTAATTAAGTTTCGAAAAAATGCAAATGATTTTATTGGTGAAAAAATACAAAAACATACTTATACATGCATATTTAAGTATGAAGTACATACATGGAAAAACATGAAATATTAAAGTACAGTTTAATAGGCTATCAAAAGCGCTAGTCTCTAATTTAAAAGCTTTTTCTCTTATCGGTATAAAAATGGCATATATTTATTGAAGAACACATATATTAAAATATTGATTGACCTGTGGTGCCAAGAATATATATAGCTTTGTCATTTCTGTATAATTTATACGATATTCATTTTCCACCCTATAAAGAAAAGGCTTATAGTAGGAAAGTCGCTGGGGAATATCCGCTTGGCCGTGTGTTGGTTGGAATCAACTTTTAGTAGAGCCGTGTGTGTGATATTAATATCTTGGAAATCTTCGGGAATAAATCACTTTGTAATCCAGCATAATCGCTGAATAACTTTCTGAGATACATACATATGTGCAAATAATAACGACTGCCTCTATTTTTTTTACATATTTTTATCACAAATTATAAAATTTTTCAATCTTAGGTTAATTCATAGAAACGCTTGTTACTATTTATATATTTACTAGAAAAGCCCGGCGCGCGTTGCTACAATGCTGCATAAAAATACATTCTGAATTTAGTTTGAATATCAAGTGCAAAAAGCAAAAAATTATAACTTTTTTAATGGACGTGGCACTGCCCACTTTTCTAATCTATAGTCATGACAGTTCAATATGTGTGCAAAGTTTCAAAAAAATCAGTCCAGAGCAAATACCTCAAAATTATAACTTTTTTTTATGGGCGCGGCCCTGCCCACCTTTTTAATCACGAAATTATATAGTCATGACAGCTCAGTATGTATGCAAAATTTCAGAAAAATCGGTCAAGTGCAAGTAGCTAACTTTTTGCCACCCATAAACACTCCCTGGAATGTGAACAACAACTTGCCAAAGTTTGACTCCGATCGGTTTTACAGTTTCAAAGTCTATAGCTAACACACACACAGACAGACAGAGTTTCACTTTTATATATATAGATAGATAGATAAATAAGACATATCTCTAGAGATATTTGTTGGATATTTTTAGACAAATTGGCTACTAATCAACGAAGTTATAGGCCAAAATTAATTCGAATAACAAATATTTTTTTAAATATATCAATTTTATCATGACCCCAAAATAAATTTTTAACACGCTAGGGACAACAAATTGCATGCCGTAGTCTCGAAATAACTTCTAAAAAAAGTTAGAAATTGGTTTAGAATAAAACTATTTCGAATTTTTCCTTCAATTTAAAAAACGAAAATTGATTTTCTCAGCTTATAGATAAACGAGAGAGAGAGAGAGAGTTGACATGGAAATCAAATGATAGGGCTAGGCTAGCAAAATATATGCAAGCATAAAAAAATTAAAGTTTTTAAAGGGTGCCACTAAAAAATGGCGTACAGTAAATTTATATATGGATCAAATCTAGTATTTTTAAATGTTCCCCCATCAAGGTCCTTAACATTGGTAGCAAATGAAAGGAATTGACTTGAAATATACGGTAAACTATGACAAAGATTTAAATAAAAGAAGGCATCCGAAATAAAATGGCGGATAATTTTTCTTTTAACCACATCAATTGGGTATCAAATTAAAAAGCTGGGCAAGTACAACACAGTGAACTATATGAAAAAAAAATATCAAAGATGGTGTCGCAAATAATAAAACAAAATGGCGTATAGTGTTAAATCGGGAATCTGGGCTATACTACGATGAGGTTAGTTAACTTATATGCATTATGGTGAAGGGTATTATAAGATTCGAGACGGACGAATATGGCTTAATTATTTTTAAATAAAATTTCTCATACTGCTGTACCACAAGTATTTGTCCTTCCAACTTACCTCAATATAATAAGAAGTTTAGAGTATAATTTTTATGTCCTTAAATAAATTTAATTTATTTTATATTTTCTTGTAAATTTGAGTTTTTTAATTTTAGTCAATTGTTACTTTTGGTCTTTCAATTGAAAGCTTAATTCCAGGAAATCGTCATAAATGCATGAAAATATAGTTTATTTTGCTGAAATAAAAACTCGTTTAACCACATTTGTTTGCATTATTTACATGAACAAAATGAATGCTATCAGAAAACATATATGTACATTCAATTGTTTTAATAAAAGGTTTTAAAACATTAAACACCTTTAAAAATATATATATCGTTAACTTAATTTAAAAAGGGCATATCTGTCATAAAAAAGTAGCACAAAAAACTAAATATGTAGAAGAATTTTAAATGACATTAGTTTATAAATAAAAATAACTTTAGGTTACAACTTTTTTTAAATATTAGGTACCTACGTCTTTTTTAAATTAAGGTGACGATATATTATTTTTATCACTCATTTAATTAAGCAACAGCTTATTCAGTTATTAATAAAAATATGTGTGTGTGCAAAATGTACATCAATATATGTAGTTTGCATTTATGAATATGCTAACTTTATGTAAATTTAAACAAATCTATTAATGTATGTTGTAAATTCACATGTGATTACAAAATGTATCATCACGTGCAACCTTGTTGCAAAAAAAAAAAAAAAAATACATACGTAACGTAATACGTAAAACAGGATCTTAAATCAGTTTTATTTTTAAGTGATTCTTAAACACTAATGCTAAAAATCCATGTTTTTTCAAATCTGTAATTCTTTATTTAATTTTAAAATCTCATAGGTTACGAAGAGTCTTTTGTAATATTACAATATATTTTATTTCTTTTATAGCATTTTATTAATTATCTGTATTTTAGTTAATATATAAATGATTCAGTCTTTTCTATTAGTTTTGTACTGATAAATTTAATAAAAATTTCCCACACATGAGTTGTAAGAAATATTTTTATGCACATATGTACATATATTATTAGCTTTCATGTAATTAATAGACATGCAATGAAAAAATTTTTTTTATCTGATTTTAATATTTTTAGAAAATACAGTACCGTGCAATTTTATAGTCTTATCATTGCGTTTGTAATTTCTTAAATATTGATTTCGTTCAAAAAGTATATATTTTCTGAAATCTTATGCCTAGAGGAGTCGATTGAACCTTTTTCGTGTGTTAGTTGAATTCAACTTTTAGAAGTCCCCACATTCTGTTTAGATCTCTATGTGCTATTAATCTTTTGAAAATATCCGGATTTGAATTGCTATTGACTTCCACCACAATGATCCCATAACTTTCTGAGATATAAGCACGATTGCCTTTGTTTTTTCCCCATACTTTAACCACAATCAACATTTTTTAGTCCCAGGTTAATTTAATGAGACATTTATTACTACTTGTAGGTACTATATGCCCCTTGGAATATTCTTAAAAAATTTTGGATAACTTGGTTACTAATCGAAAAAGTTGTAATCAAAAATAATTTAAAACAATATCGCCTGTGTTTTGCATTCCGAGTGAAATTAAAGCACTCGGAATGGTCTTTGTAGTATAATGTTTTATAACAACAATTTTATGGCGATTCGGGGTGATTTAATTTCACTCGGAATGTCGAACACAGGCGTATATATTTTTTATATATATAAAACTTTTGAAGCTCCATATTAATTGTTGCCTTGAAAGTGATTATCTTATTAGCGGTGGCAATAATTTTCTTTTAAGACAAATCATGACGTCCCTCTTTATTTGACCTTGACTTTTTTGTGTCTTACACTCACATGGTTAATTGTGTGGCGTCGAGACACTGTACTTTGATACAGTTTCCACTCTCTTCCACGATTAACCACCTGTTTTAAATTGAATTAACTGGAGGAGTACGTACCATCTAAACTAATTTACCTATAACTGAAGGAGTGCCATAAAACATAATATAATTATTGTTTAGAAGTCTCCCACTTCCTATACAATGGTATAATGGTCGGCATGTAGTGTCCAACGTTTCTAACTAGAGGGGTACTATTAATCTCAATTTTTTATTAATCAAGTGTCTCCGACTTCCTATACGGAGGTATAGCTCGACTTACTGCGCCTAAACTAACGATAAATACCCTGGCACTTTGGTTATGTACCTCTGCTATTAAATTGAGATTTAACAAGAGTGCTATATTCGGCCGTGCCGAATCTTATATACCCTTCACAACGTGTAGTCCTGCAATAACAATAGTTTGTATCACCATTTACCCCATATGAAATACGTACATACATATAAAAAACATACATATATCAAAACATCCCATTGTAAAATTATAAATTTACGTATGTATGTTAAAAATATTTAAAAAAAAATGAAAAAAAAATTTAAAAAAAATAAAAAAAAAAATTAAAAAAAAAAAAAAATATAAATTATATATATAAAACAAAAAATAAAAAAAAAATTAAAAAAAAAATAATATTAAAAATTTAAATAATATAATATAAAAGAAAAAATAAAAAAAAAATTAAAAAAAAATTTTTTTTTGGCCACGTTTACTCTAGCCCGTATACACGTTTGTATGTATGTATGTTGTTTTTGTGAAAAAAACGAGGTGGTCGTGGTTTTTTGCTCATATCTTAGTTGTTTATAAACCGATGTTTCTGATTTTCAATACCGATCTACTCCCGAATATTTCTGATATTTTAATACCTCACCAGGGTCCAGGCGATGTCGGGGGGCTTTAAAAAGTTGATTTCAACATACACACTGACAGACGAACAGACTGACAGAGCTTAATCGACTCCTCTATTCATAAGCTTTCAGAAAATATATACTTTATGGGGTCGAAAATGAAAATTGTAGAAATTTCACACGGAATGACAAACCTACATATACATAAATACATACTCATTTCCACTGTGTGAAGGGTATAAAAAATGATCAATCAATAAAAAAAGATAATCAAGTTATTTCTTTCAAGTTTTTTAAATTGTTTTGACCTTTTTTGCCCCATTAAATGTTAAAAATCGCCAAAGCTTCTTCTTCTTTATTTTTGACAATAAAATATATATTTTTGAGTATTTAAAATATATTTTTATAAATCCTAAAAATTTAATTTTACCCAAACCGACAAAAATGGAAAAAAGTCGCCATGATATATATTGTATTTCATTTTTATTTAAAACAAAGTAAAAATTGATTAAGGAACAGAAAAAGGTACAATTTAATACATAAAAACATTAGAAACTAAATATATTTTTTTCGTATTAAATTTTCTCAAAACAAATTCATGGCTCATGAAAAATAGCCCACAAAATCGTCAACAATTTTTTAAATCGCTGAAAAAACGCCAAATAGAAAATTAGGACGACAAACAAGTTTTAATATTGCCACGTTTTTCGAGTAATCGCCACATCTGACAACTCTGCTCACTACCGATAACGTTTCGTCTGAACCCTGCAGATAACGTGAGTAGTCCATATACGAATGTAAAGTGTACTCCATAATAGACTAGGACTAGTCCAAAGGTAACCCAAATGTATGGAGAAAACATGGTCGATTTAACATTACGATGTCCTAGGGCTGGACCATATAACCCATCGGAGTAGTCTCAAAACTACTCTTTGTCACTACTCGATGGAGCACCTACACGACCATTATACACGTTTTAACAACAATATATGCAATCGTTAAAACACGAACACTTGTCGTTTAACTATAAACTCTTGTTTGAAAATGATATAGTCCATGACTGCATAACGTAGGACCATGTTGTAAGTAGTCCATTTAGCTAAAATGTATCACATAGCCCAATATTATCTGTAGGCTATACATATATTAAATTATTATGTGTGTTTGTGTGAATTTACATGTGAGAAAAACAAGAAGAGTTTTCGAATACAACATTATCTGTATTTCCCCCATATTTCCACAAATCTCTCACCCTCAAGATCAGGAGTTTACAAGTTTTAATTTGTGCGTGTAAGAGAAGAGTAAGTTAAAAATATATGTTTTAAAAGTGCTTTTTTACTTTGCAGATTTTCTGAAGGTTTTAAAAAAGTAATTTTGGTGGGCGTGCCAGATAGCCAATATTAATATAAATATTTCCATTTGAATTTTTTTAAAGAAAGTGGTTGCTTTTAATTTTTTTTGATAGTAGTGTGTGTGCTTGTTCGTTTCACTATTTCATAGTTTCTATACGATATCTAGCAGAACCCGATCGAAAAAGGTGGCCACTGAATGTGCGTGGCCATGCAAAAATACAGTATATTTAAAGGTGTACGACGAATTTATTTTCTGGTACGTTCTAATGCATGCCCATGTATGATTTTTTTAGAGTGTGGTGATATAGTACTTAAAGTATGATTTCTTTATTGACTTTTTTATATTATCGCTATTCTAAATCAAACATTATTTTCAATGTTCTAGAGTCTTTCGCAATGTATTCGTTAAATGTTCATATATATTTTTCTTCGAAATATTATTTTTCTTTGGTATAGAAAACAGCTGTTCTAATATATTGTTGTTGAAATTATTTACGTGTATTTTTAATAAATTTATAAATAAACATTAAATAGTTGCTTATATTTATTTATATAAGGTGATGTTATGTGAATATGTATGTAGTAAATGTCACGATATTAAAGGCATATTTAATAAAAACTTTATTTAACTACTTAGTGGGTAGTTAGTAATGAATTTATGAGATAAATGTTCATGAGTTAATTATAGTTCAGTCAAATACATAATTAGTTATTTTTGTTTGAGTTATTTCATAAATCATGACCCACGCTTACAAAACAACTAAAAAAAGCTAGAGCACTATATTTGGCGGTGCCGAAACTTTTATACCCACCACCAATTGTTCGTACTTTATAGCACAAAATTTTTTATTTTGTTATTAACAGTAAGCGCAATGGAATAATCTCTTTATACTAAAATATGTATCACTTTCTTTGTGTAACTACGATTTTAAATTAAAATATTTTTGTAAATTTAGTCTTTTAATGAAAGCAGACGTTAAAGTAGGCCTGTTTGTTGTTTCTGCTAATAAATAAAACTTAGATATTTCAATATAGTCCTTTAGTCTTCCAAAAACTTTGTCCATAGAGAAATTATATGAATTAAAGATAAAGCGTTATATGGGAGGTAGGCGTAAAAGTGGGCGTGTTAGCTTCATTTTCTGGCATAGCAATGACATTGACTAGAAAATTATAAGTATGAAATTTTATCATCATACCTCTAATTTTGTCGATTTTATGAGCTTAAATTTCATTAACAGTAGATTGCGTGAGAAGTGGGCGTTATAGTAGACGTGTCGAAGTAGTTTCTGCTCAAAAACACAACTTAGATATTTGAATATAGTCAAAAAGAGAAATTATATGAATTGAAGATAAATCGTTATTTGGGAGGTAAGCGTTAAAGTAGGCGTGTCACATATATTATCCGTTTGTTCAAAGCTTTTGACCAAAAGGCTATGTTTGCAAAATTTCAGAAGCGTACATCTAATGATGTCAGTTTTATTACATTTTATATTTTGAATATATCGAAAAATACACTGTGCGGAATAAACAGTCGTATATTTTGATCTATAACTCCTTTCCTAATTCATAGATTTAAGCAATTTTCAGGGCAGAATATATTCGAAGTTTCATGACTCTACGTTAATGCGTTTGGGCACAATTCCATTTTATTCGATGTGCGAAGGACACGGTTTTTTCGATCTTTTCTTGCATTACGAGCTATAACTGTCTTCCTAATATTCCGATTTAGCCCATTTTTAATACCAAACAAACTTTGTGTATAAGAAATATTCTGGCAAAATTATTCACCCCTAGCTTTTTCGGTCCCACCCCTATCGTGTTTTCAACATACACAAAGACGGACGGACATAGCTAGGTCGTCATAAAATGTAAAATGTAATAATATTGGAAGTTTCATGACTCTACGTTAATGCGTTTGGGCACAATTCCATTTTATTCGATGTGCGAAGGACACGGTTTTTTCGACCTTTTCTTGCATTACGAGCTATAACTTTCTTCCTAATATTCCGATTTAGCCCATTTTTAATACCAAACAAACTTTGTGTATAAGAAATATTCTGGCAAAATTATTCACCCCTAGCTTTTTCGGTCCCACCCCTATCGTGTTTTCAACATACACAAAGACGGACGGACATAGCTAGGTCGTCATAAAATGAAAGCCCGACACAGAAAATGTATACTTTATGGGGTCCTAAATGGATATTTCGATGTGTTACAAACGGAATGACAAAATTAATATACCCCCACCATTTATTTGATGGCGGGTATAAAAAGCAAAACGTTTTCAGTTTCTGGCTTTACAAACTCAAATACATAATATTTTTCTTTATGACCGTATATTCACTTATATCCTTATCAATGATGACACCCTATGTGTTATAATTTGCATACACAAGTACTTTTACATAAAAGCATTACTGTCTTAAGTCAAAAATGAAATTCTTACGAATAAAAAAAAAACGTAAAAAAAGTAAATAATCTCCTGTTGTAGGAAAATTGTTGTGAATAACCAATAAAGCTTTTATCTTTCGATTTTAATTTGTTAGTTAAATTTGTGTTAATAATGCATATATGTACCTGACAATAATATAATTTATAGTTTGAAGTTTATGTGGGAGTAAAAATTAGTAGTTTGATTAAAATGAAACAAAAAAAAATGTTTTTTAAAAGATTATGGGATTTTTTTTCAAAAAGTTTTTCTCACTTTAAGATCGAATATGGCATATTATTTAAAAGGGAAAAAGGTGGTGGGCTTACAACCAGCATTTAGCTATAATTTACAACAAAATCTTAAATTTGTTATATAAATAGACTAGACACAAATTTAAACATAACTCATTACAATATTGTAATCATATGAGAATTTACTTAAATGTTGTAGTTGTATTGTAGTAATTAAATCAAAATATTTTTATAAATCAAGGGGAACTTTCTTGGTTCTTTACAAAACTAGTTATAATTTCAAGTAATTTTTTTTTTTGTAAGAAAAATTATAAATTTAAATTTATTTCAGTACATTGTTAATATATTTGTTCAAACAAGATAAGCTAAAATCGATTGGAATCTGTTAGTAGTTGATTTTAGTTTTTTTTTTTTTAATATTAAAGTTTGTTTAACTTTTTGGTTTATTTAAATAGTTTTTATTGATACTCTTATATCCATCACAACAAAAAACGTGGAATATATTAATTATGGCATTCTGTTCGTAGCATATTGAAACCTTTACTAAAGGGATGTTTATTGTAATTCACACCTTCACGTAAATTTTTTTTGGTTATTTTTTATTCGTGAATTTTAAAAATCGGTTTAAAATATTAAAATTAATTTATAAAATAAACTGTTTAATAGATTAGCAGCATAGCTTAAATGCCAACAAATAAGAGTGATTTATTCAGCGGTGCCGAATCGGATTATTCCCTTCAGTATCATATACATAGATAAGGAGACCACATTGTAGCTTAGTCTAGATTTCAGATTTTAAAGTTCACGCCACTTTGCTTTCTAATTTCCGACGCTATCTATGATTTTGATTTTTTACATAGTTAACTCTTCTACTTGCTAAGCACTTTAATTTGATATCCATATCAATGAGATTATAGAATTTAGAATTAGAAATTTTTTAGAATTAGAAATTTTTTTTCTTTATTTATGAATAGCTTATATGTGTAGGTATAAAAACATCAATTTTTTAAATTATATGTTAACATGTTCAATTTAAATAAAGAAAAAAAATAGAACCAAACTATCGACATGTTTAAGTAAAACGTCTATCGAATAATCAATAAAAATATATTATATTAAATGTATATTCTTATAGTAATACATTTGGCAAAAAAAAATTATAAAGTTTCAATTTAAGATATTTAATTAAATTCAGTAATCAAAAATTTTCCATAACTTAATGCAGATTTTATAAAATTAACTAAATTTCGCCAGTCTCCATCCTCTTGTCCATTCAGAATGTTTATAACTTCTTCTTCGCTTAGCGTTAATTTTCTAAAGTTCGCAATTCTAAATTCATTAAGTGCCGAACAGATACCCAAGAAATGTTGGAATGTTTCATATTGCATAACGTACAGTTGACATGTGTATTTAGTTCTGCAAATTGGTTTTATTTCAGCTCAATCAGCCCACCACGCGCTTTTAAAATCCATGTAATCGTACTTACACTGAGGTTTGAATTGACGTACTGTATTCCTCTTTGGTGATCTAAATATTTGTATATGCGTGTACTACTTTCATTTTTTCATCGCAATCTTTTATTAAAAGAATTTGCTTTTAATGTATTTAATAGCTGGTTGCTAAAATAATTCCACTGTAATTGAGTTGGGATTACTTCCGGCCAAAGCAAGTTCAGTGAAATAGCTCTAGATTTTAATTCTTACACCCAAAAAAGGTTTCGACGTAACATTACTAAGGAGAGTTGGCGAGGCAATCTATTTTCTTCGTATATAAACATTATTCTGTTCATTAAATCTAGATTTAGCGCCAATGTAAACAAGTGACTTTCTTCAGCCGCAGTTTCTAACATCAGTATATATCTTGGAGTTAAACTTGGCAGTTTCAATATTCGCTTCATAAAATAACGTTGAAGTTTATCTACTTCGTCAAAAAGGATGAAACCCCAAACCTGGGCTGCATATGATTGTATTGCCCGGCATACTGCTAGATAAACTTTCCACTTCATTTCTAAATTTATTTCCGGTTTATCCACGAAACTCTTTCACGTTGAATTTATTGCATTTTTTGCCTGTGAGTTTCTTTTTTCAATATGCTTATTAAATTTTAACTTTGATTAAGAAAAAAAGTTATTCCCCATTTTGTTTTGGAATCCATCTTGGATTTTACACTATTTTACAGTTTACATAGTTCGTTGTATTCTACTGGTCAGGCCCTTTCAGAGCGTATATTTTTAAATACTAGATTTGACCCATATAAATATTTATTGTACGCCACGTTAAAGAGGCGACCATCATGAATTTTATTTTCTTTAATCTCTTTGGATAGTTAAGACCTTTCATTTAATAACAATGTTGCTCCTCTGTGTTATCCAGAAGCTGAAAAATTATTTGCGTTTATAAATTGTATAAAAAAAAAAGGAAAAGTATTTGTATTTTTGCGCTTATATCTCAGTTAGTTTGTAACCAATTTGTAAGATTTTCTCCAAAATACTTTTCGAGACTACGGCTAGTGTTTCTGTGCCCAAAAATTAATTAGTAACTTGATATACTTATGTAAGAAACATAAATTTAAAAAAAAGAATTTTTACAAATATCCCTAGGTGCATATTTTATCTTTGAATTGTAATAAGTGTGTCCATTAATTACCCTGGGGTTGAATAAAAGTATTTTTTGATTGAAAAAAATATGGAAAATATAAAGCCAGTCGTCGGGCGATTGTGCTGGATTTAAATGACTATTTATTCCTAAATATTTCCAAAACATTAATGCTAAATAGTAACAATCAGCTTTGTATAAATTTGTGGCAAAATCATGGGGAAAAAACAGAAACATTCGTGTTTATTCTCTTATATCTCAGTCAGTTATAGGGCGATTAGTAGCAATTAATATCCGGATATTTGCGATGGATTGATATCACAAAGTTGGTTTTAACCAATAGACAGACAGAAGAATAATCCTCAATCGACTTCGCTATTTATAAGCTTTAAAAAAATATACACTTTATAAGGTATAAAGGATATAAAGAAAAAGTTGCTTAATTCTCGACTGTATTAGAGACGAAAATAATTTCTATAGAAAGTTTAAAAAATTTTAATGCAAAAATTGTCTATATCGACAAGGACATATGTATATAAGCGAATTAAATAATTCCATCATGAAAACCGGATTTTCGAATAATTCAAAAACCGAACAATTTAAAAAACCGGTTTAAAAAAAACAGGAAAGATATAAAATACGGATTTTCAAATTATTCGGAAACCAGTTTTGATAACTCTAAAAACAATTAACTATTAAGTAACTTGATTTACTAAGACCTTTGAACACAGAATGCCCTAGTGGCGCTGAGACCCCAAATAGAAATTGTATTACAAATATGGATTTTCAATACAAATAGAAAAAAAAAGCAAACTTGGTCACATATGATATTGCAAAGTTCGTCTCATACGGCGAAATTTAGCCGATGCCTTTATTGTGTGCATTCTCATATACACAAATGTGCTTTATTTTTTGGGACGCATATTCGCGGTCAAAAATTCGTCGTTCAGTGCATTTTTGTTGTTGCGTTAGCACATAAAAATCTTGCTTGTTTATAATACAAATTTCTTGAAAACGTGATATTTTTAGTCTTCCACTCTAACAGGGGTTTTAAGTATAAACCTAAAATATTTATTTTATTGAAAACATTTTTTTAATTCGTGATTTCCTGCATTTATTTTGGCCATTAAGTTACGCAAATAGAATGCAAGATTAACCACAAAATCAATATTTATGCAGGTGTGTACACTACACTTAGTACAATTGGGGAGTTAAACCTTTATTTAATATATAAAAAAAGTTAAAAAAAAACTGGTTGAAATCGAGTTTAATATTAAAACAAGTAAGAGTGCTATATGTATATATAATACCTCACCCGGGTCAAAGCGATGTCGGGGGGCTTCAAAAAGTTGATTTCAACATACACACGGACAGACTGACAGAGCTTAATCGACTCCCCTGTTCATAAGCTTTCAAAAAATATATACTTTATGGGGTCGGAAATGAAAATTGCAGAAATTTCACATGGAATGCCAAACCTACATACATACATATACCCTTTTTCACTGTGTGAAGGGTATAATAAAAAAATTGTTTCTTGCGGTTATTTTTTGAAATACTCGGAAGGTAGACTTGTAAAAATGAGAAAATTTTGGCATTATATATGGTTCCAGCTCATCTACATTTTATCACTACCCATGCGTACCCTTTTAAACCTAATAAAGATCAATTAATCTATAGCTTAAGTTACTTTAAGATTTTGAAAATATTTTCTCAAATAAGCGTGACCACTATTTTTGGTATATAATTATTTAATTTTGGTTGAACCGGTAGATCAGTTTGTATTGATATAATCCGCCAGTCTGCATTTACTACAATGGGAAAACAATGTTCGTTATTGAGCTCGAATAAATTAATTAGAATGTAATAAATATAATTTGTGATTACTGTAAAAAAAAAGAAATAAATAATTTAATTTGATGTGATTTTTCTTACACCAAGTATTGTTAAAACATATTAAACTCCGTTTTATTAAATCAAGAAAGTTTTAATTTAAACAATTGTTTACGTCTACTCTGTCAAATATTTGCCTACTGTGAACCAACCTTTAGTCAGAATCTCTTTTTATTTATATTCACTATGGGACATGCATATTAAATACTTTTGTATTGAGGGAAGACCACAGTTGAAATTAGTTTATTAGTTGGCAAATGTTGTGAATTAAGGTTAACAGCCTTTCATTGCTATGTCTGAAATATTTGTTTTATTAATTTAATTATACCCTTCACCTGTGGTGCCAAGGGAATATTTAGGATTGTCATTTTGTTTGTAATTTTTGCAATATTAATTTTCGAAAAAATGTATAGCTATTGATCGCCCGATAACTTTCTGAGATATAAGCAATTAAGCACGATTACCTGTTTTTCCCACATTTTTACCCCAAAAATTAATTTTAAAAAACTTTTTTTTAGGTATATCAAATTTTTAAAACTCCTAATTATTTTTTTGATATACTAAAGACATCAAAATACAAGTCATAGTTTCAAAAATTATTGCGAAAAAACTTACAAATCGGTTAGAAACTAGCTTAGATATAAGCATACGAATGCAAATGTTTTGGTGTTTTTCCTAAAATTGATAAACGAAAATCCATTTTTACATATTGTTAACAATAGAAATTAACAATATGAGTATGGTAGTCAAACCAAAATTTAATATGTTACAAAAAAATTTTAAATCCAAGATGGTCGCCACTACAAAATGGCGTGAAATTAATTTATGTGTGGGTCAAATCTAGTATGTAGAAATATGCCCACTTAAAACCCCTTAATATTGGTATCAAACGAAAGGATTTGGTTAGTAAAATACAGTAATGCAAAAGGCAGGATGACGTCTAAAATGAAATGGCAGAAATATGGGTTAAAAATTGTAGTTACGGCTTTGCCTCCTTCAGCTCCCACAATATGAGTATCAAATGAAAGGGCTTGGCGAGTAGAATACAGCAGAATGTAAAAAAGTGGAATTAAAAACAAGTAAGAGCGCTATATTCGGCCGTGCCGAATCTTATATACCCTTCACAACGTGTAGTCATGCAATAACAGTAGTTTGTATCACCATTCCATATGATATACGTACATTCATATAAAAAACATACATATATAAAACATCCCATTGTAAAATTATAAATTTACGTATGTATGTTAAAAAAAATAAAAAAAAAATTTTAAAAAAAATTTTAAAAAAAATTTTAAAAAATAATTAAAATATATATAATAAATATAAAACAAAAAAAATAAAAAGAAATATTAACAAAAAAAAAAAATATTAAAAATATAAATAATATATTAAATAAAAAATTAAAAAAAAAATTTAAAAAAATTAAAAAAAAAATTTAAAAAAATTAAAAAAAAAATTTTTTTGGCTCAGCTGGAATTCGATGCCACGTTTTCTCTAACCAGTATACACTTTTGTATGTATGTATGTTGTTGTTGTAATGTTGTTTTTGTCCAAAAAAAATCGAGGTGGTCGTGGGTTTTTGCTCATATCTCAGTTGTTTATGTACGGATGTTTCTGATTTTCAACATCGATCTACTCCCGAATATTTCTGATATTTTAATACCTCACCCGATTCCAAGCGATTTCGGGGGGCTTCAAAAAGTTGATTTCAACATACACACGGACAGACGGACAGACTGACATGGCTTAATCGACTCCCCTATTCATAAGCTTTCAGAAAATATATACTTTATGGGGTCGGAAATCAAAATTGTAGAAATTTCACACGGAATGACAAACCTATATATACCCTTTTTCACTGTTTGAAGGGTATAATAATAAAGCAAAATAACATATTATTTTAAATCTAAGCTAAGCAACGATATGGTCACTATACCTCTATTCATGATGGTAAAGGGTATTATCAGATTCGGCATGGCCGAATAAAGCATCCACATTTGCTTTTTACTGTAATGTTTTTTGCTGTTGTTATTTTTTTTTTCTATTGTATGGTTTTTTTATTTTATTTTATGGTATTGTGGTTTGTAATTCGATTATATTTATACATATTTTTTGTCACAGCCTTCTTTGATTGGGTGTTAATTTTTGAAGAGTACAATCATAATGACATATTATGCTCGGCTATCTGTCCATCTGAACAATGCAACTAAAGCCCATATTGCAATTTTTAATATGATTATCAAGGCATATTTATTCATCAGGTAATTGCAGTTCGGAGAGAATTTTTTGTTTATATTTTTTATATATGAAGTTTGACATTTGAAATAAATTAGAAAAAAAAGAAAATTGTTTTTTATTTATGCACTTTGAAAGCGGAAACCTAAAATAAGTGTTGAAAAAAATAATCAGCTGGCGAATCAAGAGTACCTGATGAATAAATATGCCTTGATGATTATAAAAGTTATTTCAGAGTTTGTTAAAAAAATATGTTTTTTAATATATTAAACTACGGACTGAACTCATTTTTAACTGGCTTGGAAATGGCTTTTATTTTAATGTACCTAAGTCGTATTCGCCAAAATATTCACTAAGAATAAGTTTCAGTAACACGCTATGGCCATTTTGGGCAAAATAAAAGGAGAATAAAATAAAATGAGGAAATAAAATGAATGCTGCTGCTGCTGAACTGCCGTTTATAATTATGAGTATTAATTTTTTACAGAGTTTTTGCTTGAAGTTGTGGCAACGACTGAAATAAAATCACTATTAAAATGTCATTTAAAAATTTTAAATTTGCTGTAAAAGACAAATATTTAATTGTAAATGATAACAAAATCAGAAGTCAACCGACTTAATTTATTTACATATATTTATCATTAACATAATTTTTTAATCAGTTTCTTTTACAGACTAATAGAACATATTGAAAACAAAATTTTTTTAAAGCAAGATATTAACAAGGTATTTTTAAAAATATTACCTAATAACAATCTATAAAGTGAAACTCTGTGTGTGTGTGTGTGTGTGTGTTAGCTATAGACTCCGAAACTGTAAAACCGATCGGGCTCAAACTTTGGTAAGTTGTTGTACACATACCAGGGAGTGTTTATGGGTGAAAAAAAGTGGGCGGGGCCACGCCCATAAAAAATTAGTTATCAGTTTTAGCTACTTGCACTTGAACGATTTTTCTGAAACTTTGCACACATATCGAGCTGTCATGACTAAATACTTTCGTGATAAGAAAAGTGGGCGGGGCCCCGCCCCTAAAAAAAATTTTATTTTGAGGTACTTGCACTGGACCGATTTTTATGAAACTTTGCACACATACTAAGCTGTCACAACCATATAATTTCGTGATTATAAAAGTGGGCGGGGCCACGCCCATAAAAAAATAGTTATCAGTTTTAGCTACTTTCACTGGACAAATTTTCTGAAACTTTGCAAACATACTGAGCTGTCATGACATTACACTTTCGTCATTAGAAAAGTGGGCAGTGCCACGCCCATAAAAAAAGGTATCATTTTGAGGAACTTGCACTGGACCGATTTTTCTGAAACTTTGCACACATATTGAGTTGTCATGACTATACAGTTTCGTATTTAGAAAAGTGGGCAGTGCTACGCCCATAAAAAAAGGTATCATTTTGAGGTACTTGCACTGGACCGATTTTTCTGAAACTTTGCACACATATTGAGCTGTCACAACCATATAATTTCGTGATTAGAAAAGTGGGCGGGGCCACGCCCATAAAAAATTAGTTATCAGTTTTAGCTACTTGCACTGGACGAATTTTCTGAAACTTTGCAAACGTACTGAGCTGTCATGACATTACACTTTCGTAATTAGAAAAGTAGGCAGTGCCACGCTCATATAGTTTAATTTTTAGCCTTGCACTTGATATTAGATTAAAATTTAGAATGCGATTAAAATTCATGAGGGGGCGTAGCAACGCGCGCCGGGCTTTTCTAGTATGTTATAAATTTTAAGATGAATATTAAAATTAATTAGAAGAACTGAAACAAAAAATATTTTAAAATTTATTTCATATTTATCATTTTTTAATAAAAAAAAAAAAAACTTGTATATTTAATTGTTAGCCACCAGTTAATATTTGTTTTGCTAAATTTTATTATCATTAAATCTAAACATATTCTTAAAGTTTTGGCGCCAACGACCAATATAAATACCTTTTTTATTGAAATCGGTTGCATAATGTGAGTGTAAACTGCGTAACAAAATATCGACTTGCTTTGAATAACCACAAATAAGTTTGATGTAGTTTATATTTGTTGCTGCTCAATAATTATTAAGCAGAATTTTAAACTGTTAACAATTAAATTGTGTTGTAGGGTATTAATTATAAGGTTTGAACGACTATAATTATCTTGGTCGCTTTCATTATATTCGTAATTCATTATGTTGTTCCTTTTTCAAAAGTGAATCATTGACACATAAAGCGTGAATAGTGTCAAATCGAAACAATGTTTGAGTTAAATATTGCGTGGCATTGTAGACTCATAGATGATTCAGCTGTTTTTTTTAAATAAATCTTCGTTCCACGAGGAATATTTTTAATGCTTTAAAAATAAAATAATTTTTTCTACGATTTCGTTAATTTCTAGCTTGTTGATTAGCACATTTAGAAGATGTTTAATATCCTCAATAATATCTAAGCAAGACAATAGTGTTTTTGTGACGCAGACTGTTTGCTTGCTAAATATAAAGCCGTGATCTATTCAATATTTGGCTTCACCAAAGTTAAAATTTTGGCTAGACAGCTTGCGAATATAGTAACCTCTTTTTATTTATTATTCAACAGTTGCGAATATGTACATACATACTTATAAGTACATATATTTGGGTCAATTTACGATAGCAACAGGATTTTATACCAAAACTTTTCAACCGTTCTACCCACTAAAATAAAAAGTGTTATTGTATAGTTAATTTTATGTATGTATGCATGTATGTATAATATAAATATATATATTTAAATTAACTTAAACTTAATAATTAACACGAGCTTCTTTTTAATCCATTAAATTTTATTAATAAAACTTGTTCAGTTCTTTTTATGTCTACTGTCTTCAGTCTGATGTTTGCATTTTTGTTTTGTTATTGATTTCATGCTTTTATTTAAAATTAACCTGACGCTGTATGAGCACAACATTTTGATATTTTATTGTCCAATAAAAAAAACAACAAATTGTTATTGCAAAATTATTATTGCAAACCAAAACATCTGTCTAAACAATTGGAGATCATTAAGAACTCGCTTCATAACTAAATTAAAGTTATTGATTCTGTTGTTATTGTTTGTTTATTATCATCTGCTTCCAAATAAAAATAAGTAAAAGAAAGATTAAAAAAAACAAATAAATAAGAAAAATAATGTCAGTCGTGTGCGGCCTTTTTATGCCCTACACAACGCTGTATAAAATCTATATGCAAAAAACATCTAATGTTTTTTTTTTTGTAATCGCTTCACTTAAGAACCGCTATACCGAAAACGCAAATTTTTTAAAGGTTGTCATAAACCGACAGAGGTAGGGTAGAACAGGCAGCTGTTGTGCAGCTCACTTGGATCCATCATATTGATTCCTTTGTGATACCTAAATAGAATAGAAATAATAGAAAGGAAAGAGAAGCAGAGCCTTTGGTGGGAATCGAACCCGCAACCTCCAGACTGGCAGATCAGGGGCCGAATTACGGCATTCGAACGTGATCGAAATTTGAAAATTCTTATTAGAATCTCTCGATGGTTCGAGTAAAATTTCGTTCGATATCGAATGCCGTAATTCGGCCCCAGTACACTACTTACTAGTCCACCGGGGCTCCCAACTTACGTAAGGAAAAATTAACTACGCTCACTTTTTTTAATTTATCTAAAATCGGAGAACGGAATTTTCGCAGTAATCTAATTAAGGTTTTAATTTTGTTTAACTTATTTTTAAAATTTCTTCTATATAACTAAAAATAAAATGGTCTTCGTTTCTAAGCTCATCTCCGAAAAACGGTTGTATCAAATTTATTTTTAAAGTGATCTATAAACCTCTAAAATATTTCTTATGGACATCTTTCATTTAATTAAAAGTAGGGCGTGGCACCTCACACATAAAATCAATAGTTTATACAGCATATTCAGAGTACTGTAATACCAAAAGTCTTCAAAATTAGTGTGGCATATTATAACAATAAAGGTGGAGTTACTTATCATGCGCTCTATCCATTGTCCCGTTTTAAACATCTGTCAAAAAGTAAAATCAGTGTAATTGTATTTGACAAGTTACACGTCAAAACGCAAAGAATGCATAAACGTATTAACGCATCAAAGTAGGTTTACTTTCTATTTTTGTTTCCGTCGCATAAAAGGTGAAAAAATGTCAGCTATTGTTGATAGCCATGGATGACAAATAATATTTTTTTTCAATGTATCGATAAATCTGTTTGTGCAGTGGATTTATTTCTTCTAATTTTTGTGTTAAAAAATATTTTTATAAAATAAAAAGCATTCGAAATTTAAACTCAATTTTTCCATTACCGACACTTTTATTATATTTATCGATAACTGTTATGTGGTGAGTGTCATCTCTGTTTGTTTATTATTAAAAGGAAACAAGTGCAATGGAGGAGAAGCCTATTGATGCTCGTGTTATTTTCGAACTTTTTGTAGGTCCCTGTAATGCAAAATATTAGGTACACAAACTCAATGAATTCCATAAATTCCCTTAAAATGTCAATTTTAGATTCTATTTTAACAAAATTGTTTTTAGTTGATAAAAATATAAACATAACAGCTGATCAAAACATGAAAGTTGAAACGCGTTGTGTGTAACTTGAATTTAGAAACGTATAAAATGGTGAAAAAGTATCAAACGCAACAACTCATGAACGGATGGTATGTAACTTTAGCTTAACTTGCAAAGAGAAGCTTTAAATTAGCTGGCAAACTGTAGTAGGCGTGGCACTTTGAATCTCAAAACTTTGTGGGCTTTATTTTTATAAACTTTTCCTCATTGCAGCCAACAAATAATACGATCTGAACAAGGGAATCGATACCCCCTATACAAAAACTCATTGTATGACTTTTTTGAAATAATAATATGTATCGTAAAATTCATTTGAATGTTTTAATAGGGTCAAGTGAAAAGGTGTAGCACTCTTATACATAGAAAATATATTTAATGGCTGAAAAATTACAATTGACTTAGGCCATAAATTCTGTATAATCGGCTAACATAACATTTTACTTTTTCGGACACAAAATTGATAAAATCAGAACAGGGGATATGGCATCCCTCTACAAAAAAATACATTTGATGTCATTCTAAAAAACTGTAATCTCTATTTGTTTTAAATTTAGTATCAGCTACTTTTGATAACAATATCCTGATGAGAACAATAAATGGAAGAGAAGGGGTGTGATACCATCATACCTATGAAATAGTATTTATGACAATTATGGTATACCTAAAAAATGGTGACAGATATTATTAAAATCTATCTTCAAATAAACACAATATAAATACATAAATATATAAATTTTATAAATTATATTATTATGGACTAGTTATAACAAAATCTGGCAGGGTAAAATTGGTTTACATAAAACTTGCTTGTGGTCAAATTCAACTAAATTACATTATTTGTTAAAGTTTAATCAGCTTTTAGGCAATTTTTAAATGTATGCCTTGTATGGTAGCTGGGAGCATTAACAGAATTTGTGTTTTTAATATGTAATTTTTCTTGATACTTATATGAGTGCAAATATAATCTTTGGATTTTATATAATTACTATTTCTATAACTAGATTAGACTTGTTTACGTTAAGTTTTTATAAATTTTATTATGACAATAACTTTCGAATAGGGAGTAGATGAACTCGTGTTTCAATTACGCAAATAAAAAGTTTTGTTTTAGGCTTCAGATAATTGTGACCTATACAGTCCATACAGTTTCCATGTACAGTCTGATATAGCTTATTTGACTCATAAAGTGACTCTTACTCTAACTGTGTACTTATAAGCAGGTATGGGCCTATGTGTTTTTTTGGGCATTTAGCATAAATCCATAATAACTTTTCTACCTAAGATGGTACAAAAATGTGAGTAAAAGCAGTTTCTATTTAAATATTTTTAAAACAACCACCAACGGAGTGAATTTAATCGCATTAAGTTATTGAACTCAGAAGTATCAACTCGTATAGATTTATTAATGATTCCTTTTATACAACATAGTCCTTTGCAAGTCTAATATTCATAGAAGAAGTATCAAGAAAAAATGGAAATGAGTACAGGTTTGCCGGTAGTAGAAAATCTGTTTTTTTTTTGTAACTTTCACATAAGGGGGTATATATAAGTTTATTATATTCTAAATAATAATAGATAGAGAAATCGGTTTAGTTAAGTCCATCTGTATTTGAAATCAACTTTTTGAAGCCCTCGCCTATACTTCAGAATCTAATATGATATAAATTTATTAGATATGCTTTCGAGAATCTTGCCAATGAAAATCTGTTATGAAAGCTTCTTAAGAGTTGAGATATTAGCGAAAAAACTCAGCAGCCCCTATTTTTTGCCCAAACAAAGTCAGATTTATCAGCTCCCACAAACTTCTTGCAATGTTTGGTACGCAAATATAAAACATGTACATTTGGCAAAATTTACAGAAAATCTTTGTTCAATGGATTAATTACTGACAAAGATGTCGATGAAAAAAATTGTTGAGGGGAAGATGTAAATTAAAACTTCCAACAATCGATTTTCTACATAAGTTTTGGTTACAGTTGCACATTGTCAGTTATAGTCACTACATAACAGTACAAACTGTATAACTGGTACATAAGATTCGGCACAGCCGACTAAAACCCTTGTACTTGTTCTCGTCCGTACATACACACTTGGCAAAAAACAAGCATAATGGCCAGTTAACTCTCTCTAAAGTAAACTTGCCTGACGGTATTTGTATTTATTTGATAGATATTGAATGGCTTTAATGTGGATACCCATAGCTAATTTTGTATTTTAAATTATTATGCAACTTATGCACTTATGAACATTTTATCAGTTATATAAATAGAAAGTGCCACGCCCACACAAACTGATATTATTTCTTTAACGCCTTAAGATACTGAGTCTTATAAAACTTTGAATACGCCTTAGTTTTCGTGAAAATGCAATACTGAGGTAAACATCTTTTCAGTAAAATTCCCAATATAGGTTCTGCTTTGAGAGCAAAAATAAGAAAATGAATTAATACCTACAAAACAAATAAAGTTTCAGGTATAGGAGTACGATACAACATTTGTTTGGGCAACAAAAATCCGGTACAGCCGATAAAAAGCACACATATTTTGAAAAATATAACGTAGATTCTATCTGACGTATTTATGAAATATATTTAAGGTTTTTTAAAAGGCTTATTCGGCAGATTTAGGACAGAAATTCGTCAAATTAGCTTTTAAAAAACTTAAATTATTTTTTTATAAAAACAGCAGTATATTTATTATATTAATACTAACAACAATTTTATATATTTATAACACTTTCATTGTTAAGTAAATATTTTCCTTCTTCTTATTCTTTTTATGATTTAACTAAATAAATAAATAACAAAAATGAAAACAAAGCCTAAACTTTGTAAATAAAAAATTTATCACTATATTTTTTTGCCGGTTTTTTCTCTCTCGCTCATATTTATTCATTCTCTCTTTGTTCCTTTTAATATGTTAAAATATTTATAAACAACTATTATTGCTGGCAAATAGTGATGCAAAGTTTGGCACAATAAGCCTAAATGTTTTTGTAAATTTTTGGTCCCTGTAGTGCTTTCTAATCTAGTTTGGCCCTTTCAGCACTAAATTCGTTTAACTACTTCTTACCCTTTAATAAATTGTTTAATGTAGTTCAAATATAATTGTTATAAGAAAAATATTTTAAAACTTTTAACACAAAAAACTGCTACCAATATCAGAAATATCAGGAATATCAGAGTTAAGAATATTTTAGACGATAATCTTGGGAACTATATAAAATTTATACGCAATAGTACTATGTTTTCAGACATATGTACATCATCTATGTACATCAATTAGAGTTTTAATTGAGTTTACGATTTTACGGCCGTATGCAAAATAAAATTCTAATGTAGATTTGAAATAGATATTAGTTACTTGACGTATTAGGGCTAGCATACCTTTATTAAATAAACGTAACCGAAAACAATATTTAAACTTAAATTATTTTAACAAATGTGTACTTTTAATACTGGCAATACCATCAACCTCTTTCAGCATTTTGTTGTTAACGATACAAAACAACGAATTTATATTCATTCGGATAGTCGTCTTTAAACAGATTATTTAATTGTTGTTGCTTATGTTTTTTTTCAATCGTGTGTATAAAATTTCTTTTATGTTTAGTAAAACATTAAAAAAAAGAAGCAACAAAAATGTTTTTCTTGGAAGTAGATGGTATTCGAATAACGAGCTTTTTTTATTTATCTTGATTTTTTTTACATCACTAAAAAACAAAACTTGTGAAAAAGGAATTAATTTCACATTTTTTCATTAATTTATTAATTATTTATTATTTTACGAATTCTTCTAATTAAAATTAATAAATACATTTTGAGTACAACATATTAACACAATTTATTGCTTCTGTTAATATTTTTCACAACATTTGTCAGCACAAAACGTAAAAATCAGAAAGAAAAACAAGTAAGAGCGCTATATTCGGCCGTGCCGAATCTTATATACCCTTCACACCGTGTAGTCATGCAATAACAGTAGTTCATATCACCATTCCATATGATATACGTACATACATATTAAAACCATACATATATAAAAACATCCCAATGTAAAATTATAAATTTACGTATGTATGTTAAAAAAAAAAATAAAAAAAAATTAAAAAAAAAAAAATTTAAAAAAGAAATTAAAAAAAAATTTAAAAAAAAAATTAAAAAAAAAAAAATTTTTTTAAATAATTAAAATATATATAATAAATATAAAACAAAAAAAATAAAAAAAAATATTAAAAAAAAAAAAAAATTAAAAAAAAAAATAATAAAAATATAAATACTATATTAAATAAAAAATAAAAAAAAAATTAAAAAAAAAAATATAAAACAAACAAGTAACAGTGCTATATTCGGCCGTGCCGAATCTTATATACCCTTCACAACGTGTAGTCATGCAATAACAATTGTTTGTATCACCATTCATCCCATATAAAATACGTGCATACGTACACGTTAGAATAAATGTGGCATCGAATCCCAGCTGAGCCAAAAAAATTTTATTTTATTTAATATATTATTTATTATACCCTTCACCTGTGGTGCACAAGGGTATATATAGCTTTGTCATTCCGTTTGTAATTTCTACAATTTTCATTTCCGACCCCATAAAGTATATATTTTCTGAAAGCTTATGAATAGAGGAGTCGATTAAGCCCTGACCGTCTGTCCGTCTATCCGTCTGTCCGTCTGTCCGTCTGCCCGTCTGTCCGTGTGTTGGTTGAAATCAACTTTTAGAAGCAACTATATGTTCCTCAGATCTGTATATGGTATCAATCTCTTGGAAATATCCAGGAATGAATCGCTATTGAAATTCAGCTCAATCGTCCCATAACTTTCTGAGATATGAGCAAAAAACCACGACCACCTCGTTTGTTTTCACAATTACAACAACAACATACATACATACAGACATGTAAAAAACATACCAAACAAAATAAATTACAAAAAAAAAAAATATTAAAAATAAGAAAAAAATAATAAAAAAAAACTACAAAAAAAAAATTTAAAAAAAATTTAAAAAAAAATTTAAAAAAATTTTTTAAAAATTTTTCTAAAAAAATTTTTTAAAAAAATTTAAAAAAAATATAAAAAAAAATAATAAAATATAAATAATATATTAAATAAAATAAAATAAAATTTTTTTGGCTCAGCTGGGATTCGATGCCACATTTATTCTAACGTGTACGTATGCACGTATTTTATATGGGATGAATGGTGATACAAACAATTGTTATTGCATGACTACACGTTGTGAAGGGTATATAAGATTCGGCACGGCCGAATATAGCACTGTTACTTGTTTTTTATTATTCTTTTTTATATTTTTTTTAAATTTTTTTAAAAAATTTTTTTTAAATTTTTTTAAAAATTTTTTTATTGTAGTTTTTTTATTATTTTTTTCTTATTTTTAGTATTTTTTTTTTTGTAATTTTTTTTTGTTTGGTATGTTTTTTACATGTATGTATGTTGTTGTTGTAATTGTGAAAAAAACGAGGTAATCGTGGTTTTTTGCTCATATCTCATAAAGTTATGGGGCGATTGTGCTGAATTTCAATAGCGATTCATTCCTGGATATTTCCAAGAGATTGATACCATATACAGATCTGAGGAACATATAGTTGCTTCTAAAAGTTGATTTCAACCAACACACGGACAGACGGGCAGACGGACAGACGGATAGATGGACAGACGGTCAGGGCTTAATCGACTCCTCTATTCATAAGCTTTCAGAAAATATATACTTTATGGGGTCGGAAATGAAAATTGTAGAAATTACAAACGGAATGACAAAGCTATATATACCCTTGTGCACCACAGGTGAAGGGTATAATAAAAAAATTTTTTTTTGGCTCAGCTGGGATTCAATGCCACGTTTTCTCTAACCAGTATACACGTTTGTATGTATGTATGTTGTTGTTGTAATGTTGTTTTTGTGAAAAAAAAATCGAGGTGGTCGTGGGTTTTTGCTCATATCTCAGTTGTTTATGTACCGATGTTTCTGATTTTCAATAGCGATCTACTCCCGAATATTTCTGATACTTTAATACCTCACCCGAGTCCAAGCGATGTCGGGGGGCTTCAAAAAGTTGATTTCAACATACACAGGGACAGACGGTCAGACGGACAGACTGACAGGGCTTAATCGACTCCCCTATTCATAAGCTTTAAGAAAATATATACTTTATGGGGTCGGAAATCAAAATTGTAGAAATTTCACACGGAATGACAAACCTATATATACCCTTTTTCACTGTGTGAAGAGTATAATAAGATCTGGACTTAGTGTAAGTTTAATGTAGATATACTCCTACTTCAATTTTTTAAAAGACAACAAAGGTATGTTGGCTTTTTAATTTTGCATATAACATTAGGGATTTTTGCTTAACAATGGCTTGTAAAGATGTACTAAGTATTTTTGCATACCGCTGTTAGTGTTCACATGTATGAAGATAATCGTGTTCACTTAGAATTTGACGAACAAACTTTTTTTCATTTCCTTCGATCGAAGTAGTGTTAATATTTTTAAAAGAGATTATTTTGTTAAATAAATTATCCAAGAAACATGTATTCATAAGGTTTGGAAAGAATTGTTTTGTCTATGTTTTTTATACATTTGATATAAATGAAAAAAGGGAGAGAGAATGGTTTTTTGCCTATAAACTTTGGAAGTTAAAAATAAATTTAAAAAAAACAAGTAACAGTGCTATATTCGGCCGTACCGAATCTTATATACCCTTCACAACGTGTAGTCATGCAATAACAATTGTTTGTATCACCATTTATCTTATTTAAAATACGTACATACTTGTAAAAAACATACCAAAAAAAAAAAAAAATTTTAAAAAAAAATTTTAAAAAATTTAAAAAATTTTTTTTTAAAAAATTACAAAAAAATATAAATAATATATTAAATAAAATAAAATTGTTTTGGCTCAGCTGGAATTCGATGCCACGTTTACTTTAACCAGTATGTATGTATGTATGTATGTAGGTTGTTGTTGTAATTGTGAAAAAAAACGAGGTTGTCGTGGTTTCTTGCTCATATCTTAGAAAGTTATTACATACATACATACATACATACATACATACATACATACATACATACATACATACATACATACATACATACATACATACATACATACATACATACATACATACATACATACATACATACATACATACATACATCTCGTATTAAATCATTTGATTCCCCCGCCTTGATGAGATGTGTTTCAATACCATGCGATTCTACAATGAATTCATGTTCATTATTGGCAATTGATTCAGTTAACTCTACTTTTGAGTTCCGCTGCTATCTAACTGTGAACGAGACAGAACATGAAAATTTTTACTGTGAGGTACTGGAGACGACGTAAAAGAAAGATCAAGGTAAAAAATCTTTTTTGCATTTTTAACAGCTCGGTGCTTATTTGGATTAACAATTCAAAATACCAATTCCTCACAGGATTACTAGTTTCCCCCCCACATTGTAAATAAAAGAATTTTAAATATTTGATATATTCACAAGAAATTCAAAGTCTCGTATTGTTGTAATGTCATAATTTCCAAACAATTTTAAATTAATGAATAGTATTGCATTGATTACTTTAAAATTATGAAAATCTCAAACATTTTGACCATACCATACGAAGGCCACGTTACAAGTTCCATCTATTGTTTATTAGATTAGCAATAATTAATTCTCAATTATTTAAATATTACAACATTTAAAAAAAAAAGATATTTTAACAGCAACTGTTGCTTTGCAAAATCATAAAATTTCTATTTTTGTATTGACCGACGAATGTTATTTTTAGATAGTCTGTCCGAGTAGTCAAATGTACAATGAAAGACGAGATCGTGCTCCCTATATAGAGTCGATTGAACGCAGTCCACAGTATCTGGGCGATACTGCTGCAGCACTTGGTGGCCGATTAAGAAAAGCACCACTCAACCACAAGGAAAACATTGCCAGCTATCGAAGTCAGGAGCAAGTGGTGACATCTACAAATATTACACCAGAAAATACAAACAAACCACCCAAGACAGATTCTGTTGTTGAAACAAATATACGAACTGTATTTTCAACCAATTTTGGGCCAGGTTTACATATATTTCCCGTAAGTCTCATTTATTCACCAGACCGTTAATTGTATATTTTAAAGTGTTATAAACTTAATGAGGTAGTTGTATAACAAAATTAAAAGAAAATAATATATATTTTTATAGAATACAGCACCATTTAACAATCAACCCCATTACAATTCATACGCTGATAAAATGATTGGCGATCAACCAGATCCATACGCACCTCCATTATCCTCAGTATCATCTAGTGCTAAGGATTTATTTAAGATTCAAAGAAGTCCAAATGGAAAATTGAGTCTAATCTATAATGAGGGCTACGTACCGAAAGATGAAACGGACATAAGGAAAAACACCGACGACCATCAGGGTGGTGGTAGTAGTTGTAAGTATTAGATCTTGATGAATGCAAACATGGAGAAATATCAAATAAAACAATTAAATTACAGCGGGTAAGGAAAGTGGCACAAATAGATTTGAAACTCATTTTCCTGGTGGACATTCTTTGAAAAAAGTAAGTTTCTTTTTTCATAATTTATTTGCAATTAACAAATTACCTAGAATATATGAATGCTTAACATCTTGCATGTGTGTTTAATAAACATTTATTTATTTATTTGTTATGTATGTAAATAGGCTTGGGGCTTAAGCTTTTTTATTATTTAAGAAGTATTTTAGGCAAAATCACATTTTTTAAATATTTGACACAACAGATGTGTACATTTTAAAAAGAAACTAATTAGAATTTGTGAAACTTGGATAACTAAAAAATTTAAGTTAAAAAATAATGCGAAAGAATTTAGTATGTCCCTAAACACACAGCACATATTATTGATCCTTTATATAATTAAAATGCGACATTCTGGCCGTTTTCTTTTCTGTAAAAAATTTTTTATTTTTGTCCCTTTTTATACCATTTTTAGTGTTTTGCACAGAGTAGTTTTTTTGTTGGTAATAAATTAAGTACCACATAAAAGTCATTGAGAAGACCTGGGGCCGAATTACGGCATTCGAACGTGATCGAAATTTGAAAATTCTTATTAGAATCTCTATACCTTAAACACAGCGAACTCGATCGTTCGAGTAAAATTTCGTTCGATATCGAATGCCGTAATTCGGCCCCTGTTCAATGATGAAAACCAAATTTTTATTTAAAACGCGAATGCATAAAGAGGGTAACATTTTTACGTAAAAACACAGGATATAAAAAAATAATAATTTTTTTGTTTATTACTTTTGTTTATTATAAACTGTAACTGTTAAAAATAATATCAGAGAGATGATCACCATTTTTATCGATATTATTAAACAGACGTTTGGGTGCCCCGATGGACTAGTCAGCAGTGTGCTGTTCTGCTAGTTTGGGGGTTGCGGGTTCGATTCCCGTCGGAGACTCTGGACTTGTCTGCTTCTTTTCTATTCTATTCATACTTTTCTATTCAGGTATCACAATGGGATCAATATAATGGACCCAAGTGAGCTGCACAACAGCTGCCTGTTCTACCTAACCTAACCTAAACAGACGTTTTGCATTACTTTTGCCCTGATCTCATATTCAACGCTGTGCTTTAGCTGCTCTTACTTTGCGGGTTGCTAACATACACTCACTCGTTCTTTGGGACAACACTCTAGAAACTAATCAGCGGTAGTTAAAACTTGTGAACGTGCTGGACAATTTCTATATACGTTGCGTCAGTAAAATGAAATGTCTATTAGAAAACTAAAATACGACCAATCTGGTTCGTTGCTCGGTGTTGTAATACGGTTCGAATACAAAAATCTGAACGAAAACAAGTAAGAGTGCTATATTCGGCCGTACCGAATCTGATGATACCCTTCATTATCATGTACATATGCAGGTACAATCCCACATCGCAGCTTAACCTATATTTCATGTTATACGCCATTTTTCCTTATTATTTCCGACGCCATTCTTGATTTTAAATTTGTACGTAGTTAACTGTATCCTACTAGTCAAGCCCTTTAATATGATACTCATATTGATGGGGTTGAACAAATATGATCCGCCATTTTGTTTTAGACGGCATCTTGGATTTTACATTTTGTTAATTATTTACTGTATTGTACTGGTCCTTTTATTTGATGCCAATATTGAGGGGTTCAAGAAGTTACATTTTAAAATATCAGATTTGACCCATATATAAATTTATTGTCCGCCATTTTGTAGTGGCGGCCAACATGAATTTTAATTTTTTTAAATGCTTATATTGCGCTAGTCAAATCCTTTCAGATGATACCAATATTGACTCTCTCGGTTGTCTAGAAGCTTAAAAAAATTTTCATTAGTAAATTTTTAAAATATTAATTTAAAAAAAATTTTTTGGTAGAAAATAAATTTACCAATTAGAGCCCGACTTATCCAAAATTTTTCACGTATATCTCTAGAGGCATACTATATCTACAAATAGTAGCAAAGGTACCTATAAATTATTCTAGGGATGAAAAGTTTTAATTTTGGTGGTTTTAATTTTGGTGGGAAATACAGAGGCAGTCGTGTTTATTTGCTCATATCTCGGATTGTCCTATATTTAACTAGCGATTCATTCCCGGATATTTCCAAAAGATTGGTATCATACACAGATCTGAGGAACATATGGTTGCTTCTAAAAGTTCATTTTAACCAACACTTGGAGATACGGACATGACTTTCATAAGCTTTCAGAAAATATATACTTTATGGGGTCGAAAATGAAAATAGTAGAAAGTACAAGCGGAATGACAAAGCTATATGTACCCTTGTGCACCACTGGTGAAGGGTATACAAAAAATTATAGACAAAAAAGTTAATAAATTTTTACACACAGGTGTGTATTATCAAATACTGCAAAATAAAATCAGCTTTAAAATGTCATTCGCGGGAGATTAATTATTCCTTGTCGTTTTTCAGCCTAGTAAAAAGTTAGTTTTTTAATTTAATAATATTAAAGATAAACTTGATAGTACTTATTTTTGTTTGATTTGTCCCAAAATTTACGACTCTTGCTTACGAATTTACTTTCAAAATACAGGAGCCCAACTAATTAGCAATAGCAGTTTACAACTAATATTATATAAATATATGCAATACTACAAAATATATTATAAGTCACCACAAAAGCGCTTCTAGAATCGCTAACTTAGTTCTTATTTAGTGTAAATGAAAGTAAACTAAACATAATGCTCGGAACAAATTTAAAGATCCCCAATTATCCGATAATAAATGTTGTATGAAAGATGTATGTGGAACCTTAATTGCAAAAAAATACCGTTTAGATCATAGATGCCTAAAAATGTTTTGCAACCTTATTAATAAGAGAATTTTAAAGTACAGTGCTGAGAAAAAGTAAGCCCACAGATTTTTATTAAGATTTAGTCGCAAAAAGTTGTTTTGATTGTAAAAAATTTATAATATTTTTTCTTTTTGCAAATGTTGTGTCAAAGAGTAAAAATATGGGGGATAGGTATTATTTATTTAAGTAATCAATGCATGTCTAAACAAAATTAACTACACTAACAAAAATCCTTCTTAAAACTTATTTGTAAAATGTTGTATTGTATTGTTTCGTTGCGATCATTAAAAGTTAACAATTTTTTTTTTAATTAAGGAAAAAACTGAAACCTCAACAACGGTGGATCGTCCTCGAAGCAAAGATAGTGGTAAGTTGTTTAAAAGAGTTTTTGTTGCACAGAGAAACAGATTTGCTACCAGTCGGTTATGAGAGTAAATTTTAATGGCTGTAATAGGTGGCTGAATGGTAGATGCACTATAGATTTGTATTTCGCTTGCGAAACTAAAAGTTGAAAAAGTTGTTGACAACAAATAGTTTGACAACTAAGATTAAAGAGTTTGGGTTTGGAAATCTTGATGGCGGTGCATAATATTAATAATCTTAGAAACAAATCACTTTTAAGATATTTTGTCTGTCTGTCTATCTGTCTGTCTGTCTTTCTGTTTGTATTTCTCAACTATGTTGGCTTAAAAACTTCAGAATAGATTTTGATAAAATTTAGTATGAAGATATTCTAGCACACACCTTAAAGTATAAGTGGATTTTTATTGCATAATATCTCTTCTAGAATGTTAGTAAGAAATAAAATCATATACGGCACGACAAAAGGAGATATATAAAATAAATTGTACTAACAGCAATATAACAATTTATATTAAAATTAATACAATACCAAAATAAAGCTACGACAGAAAATACTGTCGATTTAATTATAGGCAAACACAATTGTGTTTTGGCATTAAATGTTAGATGCTATAAAATTTCCTAATAAAATTTCCTAATTCTTTATGACATAAGATGGCGTACTCTATCTTTAATTTTTATTGGATTATTTTCAAGTCAAAGAATTTCTTGGCAACTCACTAATTAAATTCGAGGTTGAAGCAAATAAATTAAAGCACATTTATGCTTAATGGTCAAGGAAGCTTTTGACAAAAGTTTGCATAATTGCCATCAAAGTCAAAGAGGTCATTTCCTTGATAAGCCAATACATCTATATCCTTATCCCGTTATGCAGCATAGCAAATGTAATTCAATTAGTTGTATCTTTAACTTTGCGTCAACATTCAGCATTAGAAATTAACAATTTATTGTCAGAACTGACAAAGAATGGGACTGCTACAACGAATCTGTTTTTAAAAATCTCAAAGTTATTTTAATTCACATAAAATCATTTGGTTGAAAATTTGTCAAATTATTGCTGGTTTTGGTATTTTTATTACTTATAGTTAATTAAATGAAACTCTTTAATATTAAGAAAACATTTCTAATTTGTCGTTCGTGAAACAGGATGCTAAAAATGTTACTAAAGAGTAACAGCAAAACAGAAAAAGTTATACATTCTTTTATTTCCATTAACTCTACTTCAAGGTGCCACATGCTCAAAGAAATAACTTCAATAAAAATTAGGTGGAAATATTTTAATTATTCCGATTTAAATATCGACTATTTATTTCTTTTACCTTTTAGTTTCGTCGAAGACTCTCTATGTGTTGAAGACAGCTTAAGGTAAATTCACTCGTTTATTCCAAACAAAACTTTGTTCCGGAGAACTTTCTTTGTAACAGCACGCTTTATTCATTTTTGAAAATTTTTTTAGGAAATTCAGAGCTGCCATATGGAATAAATTTGTAAATAAGGCGCTTAAATGTTATAAATTATCGATTTTACAATTTTAGTATCCAAACATTACATTAGATGGCCACTCGTTTTAATTTTGTCTGGTAAAAAATTTAAATTAATCCTGTTCAAGCTGAGAATTTTTAGAACAAAATCATTTCTCTATGTTTCACAAAAAAAAAAAAAAAAACGTCAAATTGTAGACAGTTTAATTGAATTAAAAATTAAAAAAAAAAACTTTTGCTGAATTGACATGTGTTCACCAATAGAAGTCTATTTATTGCAGTACTTATTACATACATATGTATATTTAATAGGAATTACTTCTTTCAGCCATCCACTTTCCCACCGACGAACCAGAAAAGAATGATAACAGCTATCAGCCTGATATCACTGGTTGTGAGGGCAAGTTATTCTGTACAAATCTGCGCAATTATCCAAAGAAATCTTATGTCGAACAGATCATAAAGAACAAATTTTCCAATCTGGAATCATTTTTTGGAGAAGATTTCATTATGCCTCTAAATATTAGTCAACGCATGAACAATGAGCCCGATGAAGAGTTCCTTTGCAGAAGTCGCACGAGAATCATCTATCCAGAGGCTGGAGTAAATAAGGACTACAATTGGTTGGTGATCGTAAATGTACCGAGTTATAGGCAGGGCATACGCATAGAGGAGTGCATGTAAGTCATTAATTGTAACAAACATCTAGCAATCTTTGTTAGTTATATTCTCTTCGTATTCATTTCAGTTCAGAGGGCTCAACTTGTGGTGAAAATAATGGCATAAGTCTGCCAAACCGCTATACCGCATACTGTAAACAAAGTTATATATATCGTTCGTTGGTGGCCTTAGTGGCCAATGAGACGATTGTAAAAGATCAATTTAAAATGCCATCCTGTTGTAAATGTGTTTTAAAAGCGGTTTGAGATTATTGCAGTGAACGTCAGAGTCAAAATGAAAATATTATTTTAAATATGTTAACTGTTTAAAATACAAACTCAAAATGTGATTTTATGTGAGTAGACAAAAAAAAACTAAATAAACGAAACGAAAAACGAATGAAAATTTTCTATTAAAGTGCCAGTACTGTGTTCTTATTCGTTAGTTGCAGAATATAAAGGTTGAATCAAATATTGATGTTCTTTTTATAGAAGAATAAAAGAAAAACAAGTAAAAGTGCTATATTCGGCCGTGCCGAATCTCATATACCCTTCACAACGTGTACAAACAATTGTTTGTATCACCATTCATCTCATAGGAAATACGTACATACTGTTACAGATTTATTTTTAAGTAGCTTAATTTACATTATAATTTATTTTAGTTGTAGTAGTTTAAGTTACTGTAGTTTTATTTGTATTAGTTTATTTCGTTGGTTGTTCGAAAATGTTGTTTGTTATTATGTGTAGCATACTTTTAGGCACTTCTATTATTCGTGCATGTTACTTAACGTCTTAATTTAAATGTAACGGTTTTAGAATGTACTAGAATGTACATACGAGAACTTTGTCGAATGTTACCGAACACCACTATGCTACTACAAATAGCCGAACAACACAGCTAACAGGATCAGTATAACAATAGAGCTTGTAAAGCGCGTATCAAATGCTCTTAATTTTATAACTAATTTCAACTGTTTTTGACTGCAATAAAAGAACTCAAATGGTTTATTTAAAGGAAATAATCCAACTTTTATAAAAGGTATAAACGTAACAATACATATACAAAACATCCCATTGCAGAATTATAAATTGAGTTTACTTATGTATGTACATGTTTCCAAAAAAAAAATTACAAAAAAAAAGTAGGTATTTAAAACAAAAAAAAAAAACAATAAAAAAAATTAAAAAAAAATTTTTTTTTAAAAAATTAAAAAAAAAAATTTTATAAAAAAAAATAATAAATATATAAATATTATACAAAATAAAAAAATTTTTTTTTTGGCTCAGCTGGGATTACATGCCACCTTTACTCTAACCAGTATATATGTATGTATGTATGTTGTTGTTGTAATTGTGAAAAAAAAACGAGGTGTTCGTGGTTTTTTGCTCATATCTCAATTTCAATAGCGATTCATTTCTGGATATTTCCAAAAGATTGATAGCATACACAGATCTGAGGGACATATAGTTGCTTCTAAAAGTTGATTTCAACCAACACACGGACAGACGGGCAGATGGACAGACGGTGAGGGCCAAATCGACTCCTCTATTCATAAGCTTTCAGAAAATATATACTTTATGAAGTCGGAAATGAAAATTGTAAAAATTACAAACGGAGTGACAAAGCTATATACCCTTGTACTCCACAGGTGAAGGGTATAAAAAAATATTTTAAATTTCAACGTCTAAGGCCTATTAACATAATATTCAGTTAAATAAATTGAACGTAAAAGTGTACTAACTTTCAGTAAGCTTAATCTGAAGTTTTAACTATAAATTAAAAATGTTCGTTAACAATAGGCAAGAATTAGTTAACTTGTAGTTATCAATTGTTATGAATGAATTTCAAAAAGAAGAAGAAATGTATACATAAATATGTATAAATTCTTAATGTGCACCCATCTGCTAATAAATTTATTAAAAATTGAATGTATTTTGAAATAATTTTTGCTATAAATTTAACAATTCTCTTAGATAAATGATATCTCATGAAAACTCTGCATCTGGTAAATTAAAATGATCCATTCGACTTCTGTGGTTATATTTTCTTTTCATACCATAAGAAATAATTACTTTAAATAAATTATACATATGTGTAAATCTTTTTAATCGTAGAGGCATCTTTCAATTGTTTGAAAATAACAAAAACATAATATATTTATATTCAAACATTAAATATTTTTTTCCAGTTAAGAACTTAAACGCCAAATAGTACTCGGTTAAATTTAACTGAAATTTGGAAAAATAATCTAAAAACTAACTTTGTATTAATGGGTTTTGGCTGAAGGTTAATTTGTTTATATTAGAGGTTGGATGTATAGCAGGGCCGCATTTAAAAGGTTACGGGGCTGCCATTATTTTGATACATAAAATATTTTTTTTTCTTGGACACAACCAAAGTTATTTTTTTTTCTACCTATAAGTCTGAAAGCCATAGGTATCTCTAAAAAATACCTTTTTAAACAAATTTAAAAAAAAAAATAAGAAATATGTTAAAGGAAATTTTTTTCTCTATAGTTATAACAAATTTTAAAGTGGGATGATTTTTGAATCCAGAAATAAGAACTGAACACAATCTGATAACCTTTTTCTTTAGTTGAACTACGTACATCTAACATTTTTCCAGAAATGGCAAAGTGCAAATTTGTTCATTTCATGATTTTTACCGATTTTCAAACTTCGAAGTTTACAACAGCAATTGTTTAAGTTGATTTGAGATGGTTTTTTAACCCACATGGAAAAAAACACTGATTAAAATGAACAAAAATTTGACTCTTGTTATTGTATTAAGAAATTTGTAAATTGTTATATATATTTAATCCATAGCTGTTAAATTGCGATTACGATTAGTAATTAACAAAATTACTTTTTAAAGGAATCGTAATGATTACTTTATTTTTTAATAAAAAATTGTTGATTACTAATTACTTGCGACTACAATCAAAAATATAATAAGGATTTTTTAAAATTACTATAAATAAACAAAACAAAAATAATCCGACTACTCTTAAGATTTTAAGGTCTGTTGTAGTTTGTCAAAGAAATTAAAAGTTAAACTACCTCAAAAAAAATATGCAAATTTTGGTGTCGTAAATCCGACAGTCGAATCTTAGGATAGTTGGGATGCTAACACTTTATTCGCCAGTGCCGAATGTTTGATGAAATTTATTATTTTGTTATTAACAGTAATCGCTATGGAATAATCTTTTTATACTAAAATATATATCACTTTCTTTGAATAACTTCGATATGCAAGTAACATGTTTTCGTAAATTTTGACTTTCAATGAAAGTGGGCGTTTCTGCTAATAAATTTAACTTGGATATATGCAAAAACTTTATCCATAGAGAAATTATATGAATTAAAGAAAAAGAGTTATATGGGAGGTAGTCGTGCCACCTTTAGTTCCTGGCATTACAATGACATTGACCAGGCGGATATATGTGCGGAATTTCATCATCATTCCTCTAATTCTGTCGGTTTTATCACGTTTTATATATTAAATATACCGAAAAAGACTTTATATATGTCTTTATTTATATATAAATTACAAGTATAAGTTTTCGTACGTTTTGAGCTATAACTTCTTTCGTAATATATAGATTTGAAAAATTTTTATAGAAATATAATTTTTGACCCAGGAAATGTACTTAGAAATTTTATCACTCGACGTCGGTGCCCTTTGACACAATCACATTTTATACGATGTAAGAAGGACATTGTCTTTTGACATGCTTTTGTATTACGGCCTATAACTCTCTTCATTATACAGTATAAATTCTGTAGTCCGGACAGTCGCTAATTCGAACTATCCAGTACTCTGGACAGTTTAAAAATTTTACCTCTGTAAACCGGACATTACTTTGTCTCTTATTTTTTTTTTTTCGCTACTGTATGTTATTTTAAAAATTGAGCTAACCCAAGATTCCGACAATTTTCTAGAAGAAATTTAGGAAGTGCATGATTATGTCTCCAATAAAGAAGCTATTGGCTTGTCTGCAAGAGAAATTTTATGGGCCCAACAAAAGCAAATGCTACTGATAAGGAAATACTATTTTTAAATTTAAAAACAAGGCAGAAAAACTCAATAATAAAAATTGTATCCAAAGAAAAATCAGTTCGTATTTTAATCCATTATATTTTTTAACTAAATTGCATATTTTTTTTTTGTAAATAAATTTTTTTAATTGTATGCACTTTATATCTTTTTATTTATTTAAATAAATTTTGTTATAATAAAAACTAAACATAACTAAGTTTAAGGCCTGTAACATTTTTTTCTGTGGTCTTGACGATCCAGTAATCCAACCGGGGGGTCTAACTATATCTGTCCGGATAAAGGAAGTTATACTGAATTTTAATTTAGTCAATTTTCAATACAAAAACAAAACTTCTTTATAAGAAATATTTTGGCAAAATTTTAGACCCCTAACTTCGAGCTCTATCATGCTTTCAACAGACGGACAGATGGACGGACATAGCTAGATCGTCATAAAATAAAACCAAGACTCAGGAAATTTATACTTTATGGGGTCTAAAATGGATATATTGATGTGTTACAAACGGAATGACAAAATGAATATACCCCCGCCATTTTTTTTTTTGGTGGCGGGTATAAAAAGTTATAATAAATTTGGCCATCTCATAAAAAACTTGTTAAAAATTTTATACCGTTACTGGTTTTATATGTTAAAGCGTTAACGACTTAAGCATTTCAGTACATTATTATCTGTACTATAGAGAACAAATAGGATCGCTTCAACTTTCTTTGAGACTTATTTTCCCAACAGGACCGAAAGGGTTAGAAATTTAAAAAAAAAGACTAGTCTTAATAATATTAATATATTTTATTTCGAATTGTCCACTATTTTTAATTCTTAAAAATTCAAAATCTAAAATTGGTTCTTAAAGTTTATGTATATGTAAATTATAAACCCAAAATATACAACAATAGTTAAGTGTATAAGATTTAACGTATTTTTATTAAATAATAATATTTTCAAACGTAAAACTTAATAACCATCAGACGGACGGAAATAGCTAGATCGTCGTAAAATCAAACCCCGACTCAAAAATATATACTTTATGGGGTCTAAAATGGATATATTGATGTTTTACAATGGGAATGACAAAATGAATGTACCCCTGCCACTTTTTGGTGGCGGGTATAAAAACGAGAATGATATTCATCTGTCTATATTATTTAAATATGACCGCCACGCTCGGACTTTATTGTTCTGGAGTTTGAATGTTTGATGACTTTTTCCAACACTTGTGGCCGTGTATCGATAATAATGCAGCGAATGTTGTCTTTTAAGTACTTATTCGTTTCCGGCTTATCGGCATAGACTAGCGACTTTACACATTCCTGCAGAAACAGTATAGCGGCATTAAAACGCACAATCTTGAAGGCCAATTCATTGGTCCGTAGCGTGAAGCTGTGCAGTTACAAAACGCTTCCATCAATAAATAAATTGTGGCACAAGCTGTGTTACAAGTTGCGCTGTCTTTTTGAATCCATAACTTCTGCATATCAAGGCTGTTCAATTGATGAATGAGAAAGTCAGTTATTATGGCTCCATAGCGGTCATCATTAAGTTTAACGATCTGACCAGCATCGTTTTTGAAGAAGTATGGATCAATAATTCAAACAGTTTATGGGCTGTACATCAAACAATCGGACTTACTGAATTTAATGGTGTCTCAACTTACATTTGAGGATTATCATCATCCAAGTACGGCAGTTTTGTTCATCAATGTTTTAACGTATCAATTCAAAAAAAGTAAGCTTCCTCGCTAAAAAAAAAAATCGCTTATGAAAATCCGAATCAACGGCAATCTTGTTTTGGGCCCATTCACCGAATTAACGCATTGCTATTCATGCGTCAGTCTATTAATGTTGAAATGCCAAACCATGGTACAATCATCAGGTAGCATCAGTTCTGCAACAGCAAAATCCTAAATGTATTTTGTTGCTGGAAAATGACGACTTTAATGTCAAAAAGCAAATGTGTGTGCGTGTTTTTTTGGCGGTAGAATATATACGTACACAATATATACACATACATAAACAAAATTTGACATCTTAGTTAAACCTTAAGGTAGAGAAAAAAATAATCAGCTGTTTTAGTGAGGCTACCTGATAATTGTACTATGTGCCAAACTAAACTAAATAGAAATTACTTGACAGCTGACAAAATGACCGCCAGTCCAAAAGTGTTGCCAACTTAAGCTATATATATCTATATCAAAAAACACGCACTAAAACATTTTCTTTTTAATAAATTTAACCGATAAGGTCAACTAGTACCAGCTTACAAACAATGTTTTTTATAATTGAGTAAATATTTAACATGGGCCTTACAACAGGAGCAAAATATACATACAATTTTTACTCAACTCAAGCAACAATTTTGCAGAGACTATGTTATTTGATTGTAATAAAATTGGTAGATTCGGGCTGAGTTGTTCATATCTACGTATGAGTGTATGTATCGTAATTGCAGGTGACGTTAAAAAAATAGGTTGACCTTAAAAACGGTTGGTAGAAAATATTGTCATATCGTTAAAAGGGGAAGGAGAAAAAGAGACAACACTTTGTTTTTTTTTACCGTGAAATACAGAATAAGCCAAAACAAATCTACTAATTCTACCATTAGTTAGTTAATTTACGTTAATTATATTTATTTGTATTTTGTCTACCACCCCATCACTCATGTTATATTTTCACTCAATTGGTAAATGTAAATATTGAGTCTTAATTACAAACTTTGTACTAACAGTGAGTGCTACTTTGATTTGTACAGAGATTTTCTAGCACTAAGTGAATAGTGGGAGAAGAGTTAGCGTGTATTAAGGTAATAATCAAACGAAAGGTTTTACAGCTGAGCCACAGTTTACGCTGGCATGAACATATCTTTTGTAACAACGTTAAAATTGCGGACGAATTTTCCAAATTTATTACTTTCAAAATTTTATTACAACGAAATAAATAGAAATTCTTTCTTTTTGCGTATACTGGTAACTGAAAATGACATTTCTTAATGTTTAAATGGTATTACGTCTGCAAAAGCACTGTCAAAAAAAACACGTTTTAATTTAAAGCGACGAAAGTAACGTTAAATGCATACTATTGTTTTGGGTTTAAAGTTTTTTTGTTCTTTATTTTATGCAAAAATATCAAAATATTAGCTGGTTTGGGTGAGCCAAAATTCACCACGGGGTTCAAATATTTGATAACTTTTTCGTCCTTTCAGCCTCGCAATAATGTGCTCGATTTATAGTATTTTTTTTCATTTGTAGCTTATTATGCGCGAACGGTACGACTTCGATTTAGATAAATGTTATCCAAAGGAGTAAATCAATAAAATTTCGTAGTACCGGCTTGGATGGCCTAATTTTGGAAATTAATTTTCACGATTTGTAAATATTCTTCTAAAGTAAGTCTAAGACACTTCATGTGTACGAGAATCAGTTTAACAGTTATCCCTATCGGATGCTGTTTACGTAAAAAAAACACTCTATATGTACATGTATTTGTTTCTAGTGTTTGTGTCTTTAAAACCTTAAGAAAAGCAAGCATTTTTTGTAAAATTCAAAAATTAACAAGTAAGAGCTCAATATTCGGCTTTGCTGATTCTTATATACCCATCACAAAGTTTGTGTGATCATGTTATGCAATTTACTTATTCAACCAAGATGTTCTTTAAATATTTCCAAAGATCCATAATTTATATATGCGTGACAAACGTTGCAGGTATTTCCATAAGTGATATAAAATCATATTCTTTCACTTACATCTCAGCTCGTAATGAAGCCACTAACTAATTTTTAAAAGCAATTGTTAAATTGTTACTTTATAGGAGTCTGAAGTATAAGTGGATTTTAACTCAAGGGCAGACGGACTTAGAAAACCAATTCCAATATATAAAGGGTGGTTAAATTTTAAGGGCCGATGTTAAATGTGAATAACATCTAAACGTCAAGTTTTTTTTCTGCATTTCATTTGACATTTCACAATATCAGACTAACTCAATTTAAACCATGGAAAGATACACAATGGAGAAACGCGTTAAAGATATTCAGGCTTATTATGAAAATGGGTGTTCAAATCAAAATGTATTTCGTGCACTTCGTGATTCTTTTGCTCAACATAATCGTTCAAATTCGTCCACAATCGGGCGACCTTTGAAAAATATTTAAATTTCAGAAAAACAGATCTGTATGAAATATGAAAACACCTGTATACGCTCTCTTAGTTCGTAGAACAAAAAACATTGCTGTATTTCACAATAGTCTGGCAAAAGAGCAGTCAACCTCGACTCATCATCGTGCCCAACAATTGAACGTCAGCATTGTCATTGAAAATGTTTACCATCGGATGGAGGTGTGCCGCTGAGGTCGTTGCGGCCATTTGGCCGATATTATGTTCCATACATAATTGAACCATACCAATATTTTCATAATAATAAGAAATGACAGTAATTTCCTAGATAATTTGTGTTTTACTCAAAATCAATCTGAGGAAGGTAAATTAAATTCAATCAGAAATGCTAGCACGAACCTAAAACCGATCCGAATGGTCTGGATGATACTTTTTTACCACAGGTACTTATTTATTTGCCGCAAAGCAAGCATTCGGTGTTAAATTACTATTTAAAACCACTGTCTCTGTTTGTCTGTCTGCATAACTTGTTGGTAATTTCATTGTAAAACCTCTGGCTGTTTGTATTCTCTCCTTTTCGCGTTCTACGTCACACGCGACGTTACTAAAGCAATCAGATACAAATAGATAGAGTATTGCTGTTACCAATATTGGTAGAACTAAAGTGAATGCAGGCCAAAGCTCGAAGAAGGAATAAAATAGAAAAACACAATAAAATTCTCTCGCGTGCACATACACTCACACACAACAATGCAGCGTTGTGAAGAACCTTAGTGACATGGAATTTATAAAAGGCTCGTGTTGGTAACTAAACTATTTTAATACACCGGTATTCTTCTTGCCAAGAATATCCATAGTCGCTAGGACACGTCGTTATTTTGTTTGATTTACTTTCTTGTTAAATATTTAAGTAAATTTCTTTTTTTTTTCCAATCTGAAAGTGTTTTATTGAGTCAGTGTTTCGTTCAACGTATAATCACAGTTAAATGTAGGTAAATAGGAAAATATTTAAGTGACTTTGAATATCATACAACTACTGCTTTCATACTTAATGTATAAAAGAAAAAGTAAATAATTTAAAAATTAAAAATATTTTAAATAATTGAAGGCCTTATAATGAGAAGTGATTATTGCTATTATTTTAATATAAATTAAATATGCAAGTAAATTTAAAAAAAAAAAACTTAATTAAGAATAAAGAAATTGTTGGTTTATAAATTACACATTTAAAAAAGCTCTTTAATAAATCTAAATAAATTGGTTAGAGTGTGTTGAAAGGTGTCCTTGTCAGCAAATACATATCAAATAATGTTTGACGTGTGAAAGTCGATTTTAATAAAAAATTACATAAATAGAGAAAGAGAGAAGGAAGGAAAAATGAATAGAACTTATAATACAAATCAAGTTTGGACAACAGCTAATGGATTTGCGATAGAAAATCGTCGTAGGCCAAATACGCCGGGTGAGTAATTAATGAGTTTAATTTTTTTGTTAACAAAAAAAAAAAATTATTTTGTACATAAAATAAATTAAATTTAATATGTGGAAACTAATTTTTTATAATCCTACTATTTTGTCATATCTCAAAAATTTTTTAACAAGTAAAAAACCCTTTTTCCTTGTATATTGGTTATATTTCAATGTTATGTTTCTAATCAACAAGTAATAGTTTTGCTACGTGCTGACCTAAATGTTGTTTTTTTTAATACTTTAGTATTAAACCAAGTAAGATTGCTATATTCGGCAGTGCCGAATTTAATAATACCCTTTGCTATCATGTACATAGGTAAATTGACCAAATCGTAGTTAAGATTGGATTTCAGATTTCATGTTATACGCCATTTTCTTTTTTATATCCGACTCCATCTTTGATCTTTAATTTTCGCATAGTTAATTGTATTCTACTAGTCAAGGCATTTCATTAGATATCCAGATTTAAGGACTACCACAAGGCTCACTTCTATCGCCTACACTATACTCAACTTTAATCTCGGACTTCAGAATATTTAGAGAACAGTCTACTGCTTTATACGCAGATGATACAGCAATAATAACAACCGGGAAAGTCTCCAATGCTATAATCAAGACAATGGGCTGTTACACGCTGAAAAATATTTCTCTAAGTGAAAAATTAATACTAATGAAGCAAAGACATAAGCTATAATTTTTCCGTTCAACAAATCCGCAAAAAGAACAACTATTCTTGCTTTGTCTTCTCACGCAAATTAAAATCATGGTTTCGACATGATCACGACGGTAATATATTCATTTCATCATATATTTTGTCACGATAATCAAGCATTTGTTTGAATTGTATGATTTAATGTTTAATTTTCGTAAAAATTTCCAAATGGTTATCATTTAAAAATATTATGATTTGAAAAAAATAATTTGACAAAAATAACATGATATTCAAGGCATTAACAATATCAAAAAATCATTAAATAATAGGTGAGACAACAGTATGATTGCAAATTAATCAAGCTATGATTTTTTTTTATAAAAATAATTTAATTTCAGCTGTTCTTCTTCTTGCTGAAAAAATTTTTATTATTTTAAAAGTTTGAGATGCCAAAGAAAACGTACAAAAATTTAAAAAAAAATTAAAGAAAATTTACAAATAAACGAGAAAATATAAAAAAATATTGGTATGAAAATTGCAATTAAATTGGCAAGTACAATCAATATGTGTATGTTGCAGCAAAAGACAATAATTTGCCGTAAAAAGCAAAGATTGTCGATTTCAATTGTAGTCATATACATATATGATTATTGAATGATACTTTTTAAACATATTAATGATAACTGGTAACCATTATATGTTTTAACCATAACCATACAATTCAATCATAGTATGTTGCTTTTCGATTATGGTTACCACACCACATTTTTTCTTTGCGTGTTGGTGCAACAGAAATACCTATCTGAGAAACTGTAAAATATTTGGGAATAGAGCTCAAAAAAAGTTTATGTTTAAACATCATATTCTCCAAATGTGTGAAAAATTTGTATGGTGTGAAACAGCTCTGTTTTTTTACCAAACCGAAGGTCAACTCTAAATAGGAAGAACAAAATATTGCTCTACAGAATTTTTATATGGCCAATTATGACATATGGATGTCAATTGTGGTCAAAAAGATGTGCCAAAACATCCAGGTCATACAAAATAAGAATATGAAGATTATGTTCAACCTGCCGAGAAGATACTCAACAAATATATTACACCAGAAAAGCCCGGCGCGCGTTGCTACGCCCCTTAATGAATAAAAATGCACTCTGAATTTAAATTGAATATCAAGTGCAAAAAGCTAAAAGTTATAACTTTCTTTTAATGGGCGTGGCACTGCCCATTTTTATAATCACGAAATTGTGTAATCATGAGAGATTAATATGTGTGTGCAAAGTTTCGGAAAAATCGGTGAAGTTCAAATAGCTGAAAATGATAACTTTTTTTATGGGCGTGGCACTGCCCACTTTTCTACTCACGAAATTGTGAAGTCATGACAGCTTAATATGTGTGCAAGGTTTCAGAAAAATCGGTCTAGTGCAAGTACCTCAAACGTATAACTTTTTTTATGGGCGTGGCACTGCCCACTTTTCTTATTACAAATTTATACTGTCATGACAGGTCAATATGTGTGCAAAGTTTCAGAAAAATCGGTCAAGTGCAAGTAGCTAAAAATGCTAACTAATTTTTTATGGGCGTAGCCCCACCCACTTTTCTTATCACAAATTTATACTGTCATGACAGGTCAATATGTGTGGAAAGTTTCAGAAAAATCGGTCAAGTGCAAGTAGCTAAAAATGCTAACTAAGTTTTTATGGGCGTAGCCCCACCCACTTTCTGCTACCTATAAACACTTCCTGGAATGTGAACAACAACTTGCCAAAGTTTGAGTCCGATCGGTTTTACAGTTTCGGAGTCTATAGCTAACACACACACACACAGACAGAGTTTCACTTTTATATATATAGATAGAGTATACCAACAGGAAGTTTTTGCAGCAGTGATCAATAATATCACACAAAGATTTGAAACCCGCAACAGTATTTTAAATTCTGCCTTGATAAGAAATTTTTAATATTATTTTCTTCTCCAACTTTATATGAAGTTTACAGAAGACTTAAGGTAAAAATTTCTTTTAACTCCTATAAGGTTTTTATCTATCTTTTTTCCTTACAATGTAAATAAAATCTTTTAAATGTCAAATTTAAGTTAAACCTAAATCATTTTATATTTGTTGGAGTACTAATATAGTAATAACTCAAATAAAGTGTATGCAAATTTGTATATGTTTTTACCTCTGATGATGGTAGATTAATAAATAATATAATAATAATAATTTTACACTTTTTAATAGTTTGCTGTATTGTACTGGCCAAGCCCTTTTATTTGTTACAAATATTATGTTGGATCTAGGGGGTACATTCTGAAATCCCATCTTATTCCCATATATAAATTTATTAACCGCCATTTTTGAAAAGCGGCCATCATTGATTTTAATTTTTTATAGTGTACTATATTTCGCTAGTTCAGTAAAGAAACAAAAAAACAATTTTCGTTTGTAAATTTTAGAGAAAAAACACTAATTCAGTGTTGCTTTTTTGTGCTTATATCTCAGTTAATTTCAAACTAATTTTTAAGAGACCAGCTTATAATTTGTTATCTCTAGCGTATTTAAAACTTATTTAAGAGCTAACAAAATTTGATTTATTAAAAAATAAATATATTTTTCCAAATAATTTTTGCCTATAACTTTACCGATTAGTGACCGATTTGTCCACAAATTTTCAAAAATATATCTATAAATACATATAATATATATATAGTCTATAGATTATTCTAGGAATAAACACAATTTTATTATTTGTGGCAAAAAGGAGAAGGTTGTGTTTTTTTGCTTATATCTCAGAAAGCTATATGGAGCTTGTGCTGATTATTAATACCGATTTCCTACCAATTTTTTTAATATTTTAGTACTTTACACGGGTCTATTAGTTATCGGGAGGCTTCAAAAACAGATTTTTACCAACACACAGACAGACGGACAATGCCAAATCGACTCCTCTATTTATAAGCTTTCAGAATATATATACTTTATGGTGTCGGAAATTAAAATTGTAGAAATTTTACAGGGAATGACAAATGTATGTGCACCCCTAGACTCTCTGTGAAAGCTGTAAAAATAAATTAGTTTATAGCACGAATATTTGTGGAGGATTTCATGTATGAGGACACCTAAATACAGAACATTTTCGTTCACTTTTTAAGCATTTAAGGCCGAATCTTGACAAAGGTTGCAAATTTTTAATTTGTTGTCGCTTATAAGTACATAGTTGGTTGTTAAAGAAGCCAGTAACACAGTAAAGTAATTAATGATCTAAGTAAGTGGGCAACTGATGTTTGATGCATTGTATGGCCTGTGGCTGCTTTTCGGACAAAACATGTATGCAGCAAATATTCTATCAAACTGAAGCTTAAAAATTTGGCAATTGTGGTTTTATAACACTCGCCGAAAAAACGAAAATGTTCTCAAAGTACACTACACCCAACATTTTGCTTTAAAGTACATTTTGAATTTATAATAATTGTGTATTCAAGTAAAATTATATTTATTTAAGTTGCTGCTGACCTTAAACTTGACATTATTTTTTTTTCTACAGAAAACACTTAGAAGTACGTGAATAATTTAATGTTGTTTTTAGAAATGTTTACTTAAAAATTAAAGAAATGTAAATTAAATATTAATATTTGCTTGGCAGAAGGACATTGTAATTTTTAAAAGAAATAATACTAAGTAATTCAAAGCAACATGCAAAACTAAATATCGATATTGAAGAACTATATTGGTAAAACGTGACAAAAGGATGAGTAAGTACTAGTACGTTTTAAAACGGTCAAATGATAACTGATTAAGCAAATAGACACAAGTAAATTATAAGTGAGTAAAATAAATATTTTTGATATGCAATCGACTTATTAATAAATTAAATTAATATTTTTTGGTTTGAAAAAAGCTTCCTCTCTTAATTTATTAAGATATTGGCTTTTGATAAGGAATTTTTATACCCACCACCAAAAAAAAAGTGTGGGGGTATATTCATTTTATCATTCCGTTTGTGACAAATCGAAATATCTATTTTGGACCCCAAAAAGTAAATATATATAAGAAATACCAACTTTAAGAGATATTTCATGAGATGGCAAGCCAGAAGAATTAAGCGAATTTAAAAATTCTGCATCCTCGATATTCGATTTATGTATATGTTTTGATTTGGATGGAGACTTTTTGTATAACAAGGTTGTTAATTTCATCGATAGTGTCAATAATTGGCGATATTATTACTCTTGACACAACCAATGAAAATCGCTTTCTAGTAAATGTTCGAGATCAGAAAGGACTGTATCTATAAGATGTTAAAGACTTTAGGTCTAATAGTCTACAGTCTGCAACATCTTATATTCTATTCTGACCTTGAAAAGTTAGTGCCAAAATTTTGGAGAAAAAGCTTAAGTAGTTGTTGTGGGAAATCATTGTGAATGTCCCCGCCAAAATGAGCTCTTATATTTGCCGGCAATTTAAGCTTCTAAATAGAATTCCATAAACAAGATGATTAACTGCATGCTTTGAAGATATCTGCTCGCCTCAATCTTGTATATGAGTGGATCTAAGCAAATTTTTTGTTGTTATAACAAATAAAGACAGGCCTAGCGACAATGAAAAACCTTTTCTGATTTGAGGATTTTCTGATGATTTTATTTAATTACTCCCTATTTATATTAAAATTAATATAAACGGTCTTTAAAAGAGAATTTTACTAATTTAAACTCATCAACCAGCTGCTTTATATGTTTTTGATATATATAAAGCGTGATTTTTTAAGCGTAATTATTTTAAAAATCTAATCAAACATTCAAATTTGCATCATATATTAAATTGGTAATTGATAAATTGGAATAGTCAAGAGTCGTCAAATTACATGATCTTGGCGGCCAACTCACATGGCCATTTCGAGAGATAAACTGCTCACCAAATTCATCCATCAATGTGCCCAATATCGCTCAATATCGTTTGTCGTTGACGGTAACGTTTCTCCACGGTCGTCTTTGAAGAAAAATGGACCAATGATGCCACCAGTCAGATGCGACAGTTTTCCTTGTTTACATATCCATTTAGAGGAAATGAGCCCCATCGGGGAACACAATTTTTAGATAAAACAGTAGATTTCCATCGAGCTGTTGTAAGGCCCATTCACCAAAAAATTCGACGTTTTGGTAGGTCATTCTCCTTTAATTCTTGTACGAGTTGAATTTTATAGGCTTTCAAATGCAAATCGACACGTAAAATTTTCCACGTGGTTGACTAACATATGCCCAATACCTGAGACGGCAACGAACTGACATTTCACTATTCTCATTAACACTGGTCGCTACCAGGGTTGCAAAAGTTGGTACAATTGTACTTTGTATGGTACAATTTAAACCTCAAAAGTACAATGGTACACCAATTACCAATTTGGTACAATTTACTAAGTTTCTCATTTTATGTTTACGAATAGCTACTTCTAATAAAATTTTTTCCAAACGAATACAAAAATTTTGACTCAATTAATACACAGTTTAGATCCCTGGCGGATATAGAAGTATTAAGAGATTTTAAAAATGAAAGTATATGCAACTTTTGGGCTAAAGTTTCTGAAATGAAGAACCAATTGAATGAATTAATGTTTCCGGAACTTTCAAGAGTTGTAGGTGGGATATTATCAGTTCCACGTTCGCAGACGATTTTTTCCTTCCAAAATATTATTAATACGGAAAAACGAAATAGGCTTCATGTGCCTACAGTTTCCGGTCTTATACAGACAAAAGATTTGTTAAGGTCATCAAATTCTTGTTGTTTTAGTTTCAAAATACCAAATAATTTGTTAGTAAAACCAATTTGATCTCATGAATATATCGGTAAACTTTTTATGTAATTTATTTTATGTTTAAATATGAACATATATATGTATACATATATCTTAGTGCAGTTTCTTTTTTTAAAGATATAAATACTTTTAAACTATAAATGAATTTTTAAGTACAAATGTTAATTTTAATATTACAAAAATGAATTTTTATGTACAATTGTATGTTATGTATATGTTTTTTTCTGGCTTTTATTTAAAATAAAAAAAAATTAAAAAAAAAATTTTTAAATTAAATTTTTTGGTACAATTGGGGTCGAAAAAGTACAATTTTATGAGCTTCTTGGTACAATTTTGATGTTCTCATTTTGCAACCCTGGTCGCTACGGCTGCAATATTCTCTTCGGTACGCACTCTACGAACGCAAGTTGGTGGTTCAATATCCACTAAAGTAAATTTTGTGCGAAATTTGGTAATAATAGCACGAATTGTTGATTCACTTGGTCGATTGCGACGACCATAAAAAGTTCGTAACAAACGATGAACACTTTTTACAGAGCACGAATTTTGATAATAAATTTCAACGATTTGCAGTCGTTGCTCGTTTGTGAGTTTCTCCATGATGAAATGGCAGAGTATGCGTAACACTTTTCACTTTCTCAGATGTAGTTTGGATACAATTACCTACCAAGTGCTGCCATTAATTTTAAAACTTTCTGACCAAATTGAAAAATTGTTGCTTTTACCATACGTTAGGTATGATATAATTGTGAGAGAAAGTATTTCATTCGTGTAGGGAAAACACTTCCTCTGCTCCGATAGCAACCGTTTTTGGTTGATATAAGGAAATTGTCGAAAGAAATTGCTCGTATCAACTTAATTTTGTTTAACTTTTCCTATATATGACATCAAGTGTATTTTTTTGTATGGGGAATAACATACCCCCTGCTCCGATCCTAACAATTTTTTTCTCGAATAAGGAAATTGGTGTCAAAGTAATGGCTGCTATATTTCATAAAATATGTTATAAAATGTGTTAAATTTGTATGGGAGGTACCACACCCACCTAAAATATAAAAAAATATATCCTATGACCTTTCGGAGGGGAGGATAGACCTAGAGCATTGAGGATTGATCTAGAAATTGAATAAGTAGTTTCGAAGAAAACTTATAACATACAAACACATATTTCCTCTTTATTATATTAGAATAATAATTAATTTTTTTTAAATTGATATTAAAAGTTTTTGAAAAACATAGAATTTTCTGTCAGTTGGAAAAAACGAAGAAATTAAAAACTAAACATATATCAAGAAATATGATTTTGTAATATTTGATTAGGTTGTTAAGTCGCACTTTTACACTTTTAGTTGTAAGTGTGTGACACACGACGATTTTTATAGCCCAACTTTTTCCGAATTTTCTTGCTTTTATGTTCACACACGACAATAAATTTGGCAATTTTTCTGTTTTGTTTAGCTTTTATTATACCCTTCACCTGTGGGGCACAAGGGTATATATAGCTTTGTAATTCCGTTTGTAATTTCTACAATTTTCATATCCGTCCCAGTGAAAGCTTATGAATAGAGGAGTATATTAAGCCTGGCCGTCTGTCCGTGTGTTGGTTGAAATCAACTTTTAGAAGCAACTATATAATCCTCAGATCTGTATATGGTATCAATCTCTTGGAAATATCTAGGAATGAATTGCTATTGAAATTCAGCACAATCGCCGCATAACTTTCTGAGATATGAGCAAAGAACCACGACCACCACCTGGTTAGAGTAAACGTGGCATCGAATCCCAGCTGAACCAAAAAAAATTTTTTTTTATTAAATTTTTTTATTTAATATAATATTTATATTTTTATTTTATTTTTTTAATTTTTTTAAAAAAATTTTTTAAACAAATTTTTAAATAATTTTTTAAAATTTTTTTTAATTTTTTTTTTGTAATTTTTTTTATTATTTTTTTTTAAATTTTTTTTTTGTATGTTTTTTATATGTATGTACGTATTTTATATGAGATCAATGGTGATACAAACAATTGTTATTGCATGAATACACGTTGTGAAGGGTATATAAGATTCGGCACGGCCGAATATAGCACTGTTACTTGTTTTTTTGTATTATAGTCAACAATTAAATAATTTAAAAAAATTTTTCTAAAAGTTTTCACTAAAATATTTTTTTTGTGGTTTTTATTTTTAAATATTTAAAATGTTTAATTTGTGTCGTTTTTAATTCAAATAATATATTATTTGCACACCAAGAAGAATGAAAAGAAATGTCAAATATTCAACTGAAAAAAACTGCTTCAAATAGCCCAATACCGGCGATTGTTTTTCCCTTTTAATTCTCCTCACCTAAAACTGTAAAAAAAACATCTTTAAACTCAAGAATTGCCCAACTATAATCGTCGTGTGTGACCTTAAACTAAATGTGATTATGCAAAAAAATAGTGACCGATTCGCAGGGAAAAGTTTTAGTAAGTATACGCATATAGACGTGTGTACGTCCTACTAATATTATAAATGTGAGTGCCTGGATATTTGGATGTTTAGATATTGGATCTGTGTTACTCAATCATGCAAGAACGTCTGAACGGAGTTATGCAAATAAAATTTTTCACACTTATAGATAATGCAACCCGGGTTAACACAACTTGAATTTATTCCGACAACCATTCAAGCGAAGTCGGGACCACGCTAGTAATTATAAAACAAACATGTTATTAAAAAAAGTTTCAGCATTTTAGCAGATACATAAGTATGCGTGTATGTCCAATTTTTATTGCTGTCAAACTCTGATTTATTTTCTAGAATTCTAACTTTAACTGTAAGTACGTATTCGATTTTCTTCGTTACTTTTCATTCATCAAACTTTTATACTAGTAAAATGTTCTTCATGTAAGTTGCAATGTACCAACTACATGAGATAAAGATGCTGTCATCGAATCCTAGATTCAGTAAATTATATGAGAAGTAGACGTTAAAGTAGGGCTGTCAATATAGTTTCTTCTATAAATACAACTGAGATATTTCAATATAGTCCTTTATTTTCCCAAAAACTTTGTCAATAGAGAAATTACATGAATTTAAGATAAACCGTTATATGGGAGGTAGGCGTTAAAGTGGGCGTGTAACCTAAACTTTTTGGCACAACAATTACATTGATTAGAAGGATATACATAGCAAATTTAATCATCATACCTCTAATTTTGGCGGTTTTATGAGCTTTTAAATTATCATTAAATAAATCATTATATTTTAAATCATTAACGGTAGATTACGTGAAAAGTGGGCGTTATAGTAGGCGTGTCAAAGTTGTTTTTGCGAATGAGTACAACTTAGGTGTTTCAATATAGCCCTTTATTATTCCAAAATCTTTATTCATAGAGAAATTATATGAATTTGGGATAAAGAGTTTTATGGGAGTAAGGCGTTAAAGTGGGCGTGTCACCTTTATTTTCAGTGAGTGCAAGTCTTTTGATCTTTTTTTTGCTCAGAAAATATACTTTCGATAGTTTATCGCATTTTATTCGGTGCAATGCCAGGAATCAGAATATATATACTTTATGGGGTCTAAAATGGATATTTCGATGTATCACGAAGTGACAAAATTAATATGCTTCCACACGATTTTTTTGGTGGTGGGTTAAAAAAATTAACTTGAGCCAGTAATAGAAATATAATGTTGTCTATAAAACATATAAATTAATAAATTCAAAAAAAAATTTAAAGTGAGAAACCGTGCCGAAGTTTTTGCTTGTGTTCAGCAATAAAAATTGTTTTGCGGAGACCTAGCCTGATAATTAAAAAAAAAATAAATAAATTAAGTACGAATTGTCAACTCTGCCATTCAAAAGCAGTTGACTTATTCTTTAAACGATTATAAAGCTTAAAATATTTGAATGTAAGCATACTTTTCGCTTTTTACGTAACAAGGCATCCTGCGTTTTGTAGCCTAAAACTTGCAACGTCTACATAACTAAATTGATTCAAATTTTTGGAAAGAGACATGAGATGCGAAAAATCGTAAAATGAATGGGAGTGGACTTTCAGTCTTAAACTCGCCAGGTGAAGCAAAGAATTAGGCTTAATGTTTCAGTTTAAAAAATACTGATATTACGAGCTCTTTGAACAAAATTATTGCTCTACGTACACAAATTATAAATTTATAAAATAACCGGTTTATTAGGGAATAATAACTGGTTAATCGTTTTTCGAAAAAGGACTTTCAAAAATTATCGTCTTCAGCAAAAATAAAGAAAACCGGTTGTTAAAATTTTATGCATTCTTTCTCTCTTTTACAGTTGTCAAAGTTCATATGAAATCTTTTCTTTGTATGTATTCCTTGTAGTGCCAATTCTCTTACTACAACCTTAACCCTTATAGGTTTATGTAAGACACTTATTATTAAGCTGACTTAAGTGAAGTGTAAAATCAATAGCGATTATCTCTTAAATATTACAAAAAAATTTTTTTTTTTTCAAGATCATGAACTCACAACTTTTTAGTCGTTATCATTAAATTAGATTAACTTAATCGATGTTGGTATTGGAAACATTCTGTTTTCGCCAAGAACCGATAACACATTTAAAATGAGGGTCAATGGTAAACTAGCATTGATAGGCTAAAATAACTATTGTCCATAATCAGATGTAAAGTGACATAAATATGGTGGCACAAGCGGAGCTGTTACAACAAATATTTTTATTTTTTTTTCTATATAGGCCTGTGTATCGCCAAGATTTAATTTTAGTTAGCCAATGAATATACAAAGCCACTTACCGATAACACAATAACATAAATAAAATTTTTAACTCACGAATTTAAAGAATTTTAAGGCTGTACTGTTATAAAAGCTGTTTTATTTGGCTGCAGTAAGTCATACAAAATTGAATACAACGTCATGAAAATCTTTTTGTTATTAACCGTTAGTTGTGCAGCAGGTAAACAAAAAATTTTTTTTTAATCCTTTGTTAACTGTTATTTTTTCTCTAGTATCGGCTTCCATTTTTGACGAAGATGATACCCGCATTAATGGTGAAAATGGCTGGTATGTGCCACGTGCGGATGGCTCCTTCGATTGGGTGGATATTAACGAAGCCGAATCCTACATTGAATCAATGGAAAATATTGAAACTTTTGGATTGTCTTCTAACTCTGTAACTTTTTATTTGTATACTAAATTAAACCCCGACAAGGAAGAAAAAATTTCTGCTACTCAAATGTCTATTAATGCCTCCAACTTTAATCCTGCTCATCCCACCAGATTTACTATACACGGTTGGACTAATAGTTTTGAATCGGACGTAAATAAATTAATTCGCGATGCCTGGCTAAGTTTGGGTGAATACAATATTATTGCCGTGGATTGGGCTCGAGCTCGTTCTCGTAATTATGCTGGCGCCGTTTTGGCTGTGCCCAAAGCGGGAGAAAAGGTTGCCGCCATGATTGATTTTTTGGTTAATAATTACGGCATGCCTTTAGATACTCTTTTAGTGATTGGTCACAGTTTAGGTGCTCATGTCGCTGGCCATGCCGGCAAGAATATTAAAAATTGTCAAATTAATACCATCATTGGATTGGATGCAGCATTGCCTTTGTTCAAGTATGATGAACACAAAAAACGCTTATCTAGCACAGATGCTTTCTATGTTGAATCCATTCACACTAGTGGCGGTGGCTTAGGCTTCTTGAAGCCCATTGGAAAAGGGGCTTTCTATCCAAATGGAGGCAAATTGCAACCCGGTTGTATTCCAGATTCTTCTATGAGTTGCTCCCATAGTCGTGCTGTTACTTATTATGCCGAAGCTGTGACTCGAAACAATTTCAGAACTATGAAGTGCCAAAACTATAAGGATGCTGTTGCCAAGAATTGCAGTTCCACTTACAGCTCTGTGCGTATGGGTGCCCTTAAGAATGCATATACAGTTTCTGGTGAATACTTTGTGCCTGTCAACGATAAGCCTCCATTTGGATATTTGGGTTAATTTTCAATTCTACAGTCAACGAACTTTGTCTTTAGTGACAATTTGTGCAAAATTAATAAAAACCGTAACCCGTTATTATCATTGTGAAACATCATTTATATATTTACTCAGTTTTCGCTACGCTGATCGATTTTGCTTTTGTATGAACAATAACTTGTGTGACGACATGTAGCTTGTAGACCTTTATTAGCTTTAATAAATTAATATGTAGCCACCACCAAATATGTGCTTTTATAGAACAAAATTAATATTTTTTATTAACCATAATCGCTATAGAATAATCTCTTTGTACTAAAAAGGACATTGAACAAAGTACTAAAATTCTTAATTATAATACAGAAGGTAAGGTGTGGAACTTTTCTTAGTGGAAAACGTGATGTATCTAAATCTCATACTTTACACCATCAAGGCATCTATAGCCATATACTTATATACAAAGGAATCCATGAAACTCTACGTAGCTGTTTGTAAAACCGAAATTGATATATTGGAATACCAGATACCTCTAATATTAAGTATTGTGCGTTTAAAATAAGGAATTTTCTTTGGATGCCCTCTGATAAATTTCCCAAAGAATGCTCTGTAATTGTATTAATCAATCTTGAGGTAAATTAAAGGCTGTTGCATTCATAACCATAGTTCGGAGTTAGTAAATCTTTATGGCCAGGATACCTTTGGAATTTGTTTATAAACACTTGCAGTGTTTGCACTTCCAGATATGTTCGATTACAGTTCTCCCATCCGTTAGTGGAGACTTTAAATTTTGGTGAATATTGTGGTGTTATAATTTATATCGTTTTTTATTAAAACCTCCAGAGGAAGCTTTGGTTTCGATGTTCTTAAGCATTATTTGCATATCGTGCTGAAATGCCATCTTAATACTATAAATCCGTTAGCCTTCCTGTCAACCCCATAATTATCCCATGATGTGGTGACATGGATTCCCTCACAATACCATTCAATACATTGCTGAAAGAACACACCCATATATCACGCTAGCATTAATTTTACGGCTACCTTTAACTAGATCTTTGTGTAAAAAGAAGTAGTATGCGTAACAGTATATTTTATATACATTATGGTCTTCTTAGGAACATCTTTACGTAGCATTGGTCCGTTTGTGGTAAAGTGATGTATAGAGTCAAAAGCAAGTTTGGAATCAGGAACATATGCATTTGTCTGGCATTGCATTATAGGTGAGTTTTAAGGTAATTATTCGTAAACTATTACTGTGATGAATTCAGGATCTGTTTGGGCTTAAACCTGTCTGTCATTTACTAAGTAATAGGCCTTTTAATGTAGATATGATGTCTTGAAGTATTTCGGAAATGATCTTGTTATTAATATTTTAGAGGGTTAACTTTCTTTTAATAAAAACATTTTTAAGGAAAATATTGTTTTAGTTCACAAATTCAGTTTTTTTTTTGTCAAACTGAACCCGATCTATTCCGATATTATTTATAATGGGAGTAAAGATTTATTGTTCTTAGTGAAATTTATTTCATATGTCTCCTTCTATCGTGTCCGCATATGCATTATATCTTAAAAAAATTTAGTACAATTTTAAAAATAATTTTATTGATTATTTTTCTATTTTCTCTTGGTAATGATATATTCTCTTGTTCAAAAATGTACATTAATCCAGGTATTAGTATGAAAAATTTAAAAAAGGCCGTTGAGGTTTTGGAACCCCATAGCCTAAAGTTCCACATAATAGCGCAGCCGTTCAATTAAAAATAAGCTTCGACACTCATAATGTGATTTTCAATTGATAATTTTTTCTGGCCACCTGTTGAAATTTGCTGCTGATGTTTTGTGGCAATTAAAGTAGGTTAGGTTGGGCCAAAAGAAAGGAATGTAAATACCCAAACCCAGATCACCTAAAAAAAATCAGTTAATATCTCGACTACGTAAAGAAACCAGTCCCTTCAACGTAACTCCTTAACCCTAGAGCACGAACGTTCATCGATTCGTCGACCACTGCTTCCTCCAAAAACTTGCACGTGTGTGTACACATATGTTTTAATTATATATCCTTCGATAACACCTTTAGTATTTTTCATCCCATTGCATGCGTTGATCATGCTTACATTTTGATTACCTTTAGTTGCCGAGTTCCTTTTGCTATAAGCAGTTTTAATATATAAAGGATTACAAAGTCCAATAAGATCGATTTTGTTAAGAAAAAATTATTTATATTTACATATAAAAAAAGTTAAACAAAAGTCGTCGTCGCACAGAGGAGTATTTGACCTGAAAAGCTGGCGGAGCAGTGACCCTTTTATAAGCAGCAGTACGCAAAGAGAACGGGTAATTAAAAAAATCCTTTTTATCAGAAACCATCACACTTCTTCTTCCTGACACCGATGATGCAGCTAATAAGGATATACAAACGACATAATAATTATTAAGGAATTTTTATTAGTTTAACTTTTCCGTATATTAAGTCATTTTTTCATAAAAAAATACTGTTTCATAAGAGCCTTACAATTTTCAAAAAAAAATTTTTTTATTTAGACCGTAAATCATAATACGTATGCATGTACATACAGTCTGTTAAGAATGAGTTTAAACCTTTAAAACCAACATTGGTTAATTGAGTTTTACTATTTATACCGACTTTTATTCCTTAGGAATGTGGCTTTTGGAAAAATCTTAAAAATTAAAATTTTTGATTCTTAATTTTTTTTTATGGCATTTAGAAAACAAAAAATTTGACGAATTTTGCAGGAAAAATTTTTTTCGCCATTAAATTTTTAATAACTATGAAATAGTAATAGATAGAAAAGAAATGTGTTTGGTTAGTTTAAGAAGAATTTTCCGATGCATCTTCTGATCCTCCTGCTATTAAAATCGGAGAATCCGTTTTCAAGTTATGACAAAATATATTAGGCAACCCAGCGATTTAGCGAGTGAAATATGCCACGCCTTTAACAGAAAATCCTTACGTACTAGAGAAAAACGGAACAGATTTGAATTAAGGCATCAAAATCAATATAGTCCACATACTTTCATTTCTAGCAGAGACAAACATTTTTTTTGCGCAGTGTACTTTTGTTGCGCAGTGTAATTTTTTCAAAATCTGCCACTAGATTTCTTATATCATACTACACCTAAAACTATCAAAAAACTAGAACTTTTAATTCAAAAAACACGTTTAATAATTTTGGCCAGCTTTTCAGGCCATATACTCCTCTGTGCTTCGTAACGATTGTTAGTTGCAACGGATGTTGTACTAGCTGTGGTTAAGTTTCTAAGTTTAGTGTAGTATCCACGTTGAAATTCTTGTGTCTAATATGCATAAAGACATTAACAAAAGTAAAAAATGTTTCATTATTTTCATCCTCCGTATCGCATATTCTACATGATGTTTCATTCGCCTGATCCTTGCGAGCTTGATAAGTTCTAATCTCTGTGTGACATGTTACAAAACAAGGTAATCTCCTAAGTTTCAGAATATCCTTCGATTTCACAAGATTTGGATCATCCCACAATATGTTTTTCAATTTGCAGACATAATTTTTTGCCATTTTCAAGTTCATTTTTAAACCTCTAAAAGGGCTTATCATTTTTCAAGGTTATAACATTACAATATGTATCCCATTTTAGATAATTTGTCGGCTTCTTTATTTCCGATTATGCCATGATAGCTTGGTATCCATATTATCTTTGGATGGTCACATTTTGCATGCGAGTTTATCAAGCTTTTGTATTCCCAGAGATTCTGAGATTCTGCATTTTAGTTCACTGTTGTCCTGATAAGTGACTAGCTATTCGCGAAGACACAAATTGAAGTCGCACTACCACTCTCCTTTATCCATTTTATGCCTTCCGTAATTGAAATATTCTCATCTTGGAGAACAGTTTTGTAATCTGGTAATTGGAAGTATTTACCTATGGTTTGGCTTATATCATATAAACCTATTCCAGTGTTTTGTTAACACTTTGCTCTACACGTTCAATATTTCGTACTGTGTGAATTAGAATCTATTACGATGCCATGTTGGTGGTGTAGATGAACTAAGTAACGAATTATTAACTCAGAAGGCGAAATTCTGAATTTAACCGTCGATGATATGCATTTCAATAAATTTATCGCTGATTAAACACCAGAATTCTTTTAATCTTAAATTTATCGCTGATTAAATAACAGAATTCTTTTAATCTGGTCCTTTGTTTAGTTGTAAGTTTCCCCATTATTTATTCTCCAGTTATCATTTATATATATGTAATTGGAAAAATAAAAAAAATATATAAACGAGCAAATTATTGGAATTTTAAATCCCATAGAGACTTACCCGCATTTCATTTAAATTTATTCTCATTTTTGTCCACAACTTTTATAATTCCGTTAGTTTAATTACTATTATTATTTGTTTTGTTACACGACAATTTAAACATTAAACGCAAATTGTTAGAAATATTTGAAGAAAAAAAAAAATTAATAAGCAAATTATAATGGATTAGATAGTTTCTAATAACTTACCACACACAGTCAGTGTGTATAAAAAAACAACTTAATTCTTTTAGCTTGTTTTGGTTGTAGTTTATGATTTTTGAATAATGGCTTTATGAAAAACACGCAATTGGTCGTAGTAGAATACAAACAAAGAGTACAATGAACTTTAAATAACGTTCATACATTAGATTTTCTATGCATATCCCAGTTGGTCATGTCTTCCAGACATCCTTTACGATGGGTGCAAAATAATGTTAAACGTGAAAGTCATGTTAAGGGCAACTCAACCAAATTTTAAACGATATTTTCAAAAAAATGTCGCTTAACATTTCGTCGACGACTGCATAAATGACAACTGCTCAATTCACAACCTGTCGTAGGAGTCGTAGGTTGTAAGAAATTTACTTCTCCATATTGAAGAAAAACGGCGATAGTACTTACTCTTTTAGCTATGATGTATTTATACGACATTCTATTAACATAGTTGTTGTAAGTGGTGTTCAAAAATTAATGTTAAAATTACCGAAAAAATGTGTTCAACCACTATGACGTACAACACATACGACAGCTTGTAAATTGAGTAGATGTCTACCTAGACCTTGTCGCTAATGACCAATTTTTTTTGTAGTTTTTTTTATACAATTGTATATAATAATGCTTACGTATGTTTATAATGAATGATATTCTTAACTTCAATGTGTTTTTATTCTGTTGGCTAAAGTCAACTAAACAATAACGTGTATTTTATTTTGCCATTTTGAAGTAACGTTGCTTTTAATGTTTTTTAAAGACTTTGTCTTTCATTTTGTCTTCAAGACATTTTAACAGACGTTAATAAACAAATATATCACTGAATTATCGTCAACGCAATGTGATATATCATCAACTGAGTAATTTGTCGGTAGAGTGGTCGTCAAGGAAAAATTGCAAATTATTATCTTTGGCGCAAAGTTCGGTGTAAACTATTGTGTATTTAAAAAATTAAAAAAGTTTTAAAATAAATCATTCAAGACAACGGCGTCTATGACGATTTTGTCAACTGGTATACTCTTAAATATATCACAGTTTTGTTTATCTAAAATAATTATAATGACACAGTTTGTGACAATATAACTAATGTTAAATTATAGGACATAAAGTAATATTGTACAAGTTGTGGTGGGCCACCACAATAGTCATTAGTTAGGCCCTGAAGTTTTTTAAGGATATAATTTTTAAACACATCACTTGATTGTAACATGACTTTTAAAGGAACTACATAAATAATTTCCCATCAAAAATTTTCTAAATTTAAAAAGCAGGGCATCCACCTAAATGCTCAGATTGCCTTTATAGGAAAGCATAACAAAGTGAGTCTTCTGTACTGCTTGTTTCTTCAGCAGTGGAAAAAAGGAGACTTAATTATTTCAATAGTATTTCTTATTTGTAAGAACGCAGTACGCAAGTAGGTATCATTAAGCTTATCTTAAAGGGGATGAAACAAGCACTTATTCATTGCAAACATAGGCCTTACGAAGTAGGACATCGCGTAAAAAAATCAAGGCATTTAAAGGCGCTCTTGAAAGCAGGTAAGCACTAAGTAAGCGGTTCAAGAAGCGCTTTTTGGTAATGAAGTTTTTTTTGCGTGTTGCTACTTTTCTTAAGAAAATTAATGCGGTCTGCTAGAATTTCGCAATATTTTTACTTACAGAATTACTGACATCTAAGTTAGAAGGCTTAAAAAAATTCAAAGAATAGTAATTTTTATATATTAACTGGCCGCCCGGTTCGTGCTTCGCTACGTATCAAGTGAAATAATAAAAAAATTTAATTGGAACATCAAATTCTTTTATTAAAAAAAAAAAAATTTTTTGTGCTACATGCATGAGTTCCGAAGATACAACATTACCGATTTTACCCGTTTTTAGTCCTTTTCCCCCCAAAATCCATAATATCGAAAAAGTACAAAAACTTATTATAGATTGTTTTAGGGAGAGTAAAACTACGTTTTTTACTTTTTTCCTATTGCTATCGCTCGCAAAGATAAATGCTGTTCAAAAAAGTACCAAAATTCAGTTTTTACCCGTTTTATCGCCTTAAAACTCAAAATTTCCAAAAAAAAAAGTACCAGACACCTATTCAATTATTTTTAACAGGCTCTTTGGTTCTTTCTGAATTTTTGTGATATTTTTATTAAGTCCGTAGATACTGAGTTACCGATTTTACCCGTACACCGCTCGACGGAATTTGTGAAACTTCACATAAACCATCTACCAAATAGTCCCAACAAAGCCTTAACATTTGGTTCGGATAGGTGAGCCCGTTCCTGAGTTATAAAATTACAACGAAAAGTGGCATTGATTTTTATATATATACAGATGTGAAACTACATAGTCAAGAGAGCTGCAGGACTTTTTTTACACACTCCCTCATACACATACATAAGTATGTACACACGTATTAACTGCCGAAGAGTATGCGATGAACACTTTAGGTCACTAACCATAGCTTTTATATACCAAAAAACATGACTAAGTAAACAAAAAGATACAATGAGCAAAAAAAATAAAAATACTGGTACTTCGACCATAATAACAGGATAGTGACACGTGGAAAAAATGCTTTATCAAGATTTTAATAAATTGTTGTCAGCGAACTGTTCAACCACAGGAATAAACAGTCGATAGATGAAAAAATTAAATGTACACAGAAAAGAATTTAATGTTCGATGTTAAAAAATACATTTAAGAATTAAATAAAAATTTAAATAAAAATTTGAAATTATCAAATTAAAAGAAACGCCGGAATAAATAAAAAACTATATTTGTTTTTATACTCACCATCAAAATATGGTGTGAGGGTATATTAACTTTGTCATTACGTTTGTAACACATTAATATATTAATTTCACCATAAATTATTTATTTTTTGAGGACTGGTTTCATTTTAGGACGATATAGCTATGTCTGTCCATCCGTCCATCCGTCTGTTTAAAGCACGATCGAGCTCGATAAGAAAAAGCTAAGTAAGTGATTAGTAATAAAAACGGGCTTAATCGGTATAAAAAAAATCAGTTTTAACTTGTAATAAAAGAGTAGGTCATATAAAAATGTATTTCAAACATCGAATAAAATGCGATTCTATCTAAACGCCACAAAGCAGAGCGATTAAATTTTGCACTCATTTTTAAGTCAAAAAATATGTTCTCCCAAAAACTACTTAAATTACCACATTACCGAAGAAATTATACATCAAAGTGTAAGTGTTTTTTAGTATATTTAGAATTTTAAACGTAATCAAACTAAATTTAAACGTATGACTCTGAAATTAAGCACACATTGCTTTATGCTCAAAAGATTTTTAATAACGATAAATTAAAGTCACACTGTTACGGCCACCTCCCATATAACGGTTTATCTGAAATTCATATAGTTTCTTTACTGCCCACATATCACATAAATTACTATTATTGAAATTTAAAAGCTCATAAAAGCGACACAATCAGAGGTATGATGATTAAATTTCCCATATAAAGCTTTCTGGTCACTGCTATTACAATGTGTGAAAATACAGATGACACGACTACTTCAACGCCCACCTCCCATATAACGTTTTATGATAAATTCATATAATAGCCCTATGGGCAAAGATTTTGGAGGAATAAATGACTTTATATTGAAATATATAAGATATGTTAATTATCAAAAATAAATTTTACACACCTATTTTGACGCCCACTTTCGACATATTCTACTATAAACTAAATTTGAAAGTACATCAAAGCGACAAAATTAGATTTATGACATATTTTAATGCCTAGCATCACTAGGTATAACTTTTTTTCTTATATACCGATTCAGACTATTTTTAAAACCATTCTGACAAAATTTGATGCTCATAGTTTTTTCTGTTTGAGCTCTACCGTGCTTACCGCAAGCGGACAGAGGCACGCACGTAGATAAATGATGATGAAATTCCGCAGGCTTTATAATCTGAAAATCGAGAAAATGAAGTGGACACGCCTATTTAAACGCCTTTCTCCCATATAAATATTTATTATTATTTTTTATATAATAACAATTGACAAATGTTTTGTATAAATAAAAGACTCTATATGACAATATCTAAGTTAGGTTTATTTAAAAATCTACTTTGCCACGCCTACTTTAGTATAAATTCTTCACATAAATTACTAAAATAAATATTTACGAAATTTAAAAGCTCATAAAAGCGATAGAACTACATCTTTGATGATGAATTTTCGGTTAATACTATTATAAAGCCAGAAAATTAAAGTGAACTTTCCACTTTAAAGCCCATAATCCATTACCGCTTTATTCTAGATTCTTATTATTTCTATGTGGACAAAAATTTATAATGGATAATCTTATTATATTTTTTTAAAATTAGGAGGTGCCATCCATGCCCACACAAAATTAACATTATTTTTAAACTACCTCTGGGTACCAAACTATAGTTTCCGTAAAAATACAACATTGTTGAAAACAAGTAACAGTGCTATATTCGGCCGTGCCGAATCTTATATACCCTTCACAACGTGTAGTCATGCAATAACAATTGTTTGTATCAGCATTCATCTCATATAAAGTACGTACATATGTATATACTGGTTAGAATAAATGTGGCATCGAATCCCAGCTGAGCCAAAAAAATTTTTTTTAAATTTTTTTAAAATTTTTTTTTTGTATTTTTTAATTATTTTTTTTAATTTTAAATATATTTTTTTTTTTTTGGTATGTTTTTTACATGTATGAATGTATGTATGTTGTTGTTGTAATTGTGAAAAAAAAACGAGGTGGTCGTGGTTTTTTGCTCATATCTCAGAAAGTTATGGGGCGATTGTGCTGAATTTCAATACCGATTCATTCCTGGATATTTCCAAGAAATTGATACCATATACGGATCTGAGGAACATATAGTTGCTTCTAAAAGTTGATTTCAACCAACACACGGACAGACGGTCAGGGCTTAATGGACTCCTCTATTCAAAAGCTTTCAGAAAATATATACTTTATGGCCTCGGAAATGAAAATTGTAGAAATTACAAACGGAATGACAAAATGACAAAGCTATATATACCCTTGTGCACCACAGGTGAAGGGTATAAAAAGAGTGAATAGTATCACTCATAATGTAAAAATACTTAAGGTTTCATTGTACAAAAATATTTAAGAAAAACAAGTAAGAGTGCTATATTCGGCCATGCCGAATCTTATATACCCTTCACAACGTGTAGTCACGCAATAACAGTAGTTTGTATCACCATTCATCTCATATGAAATACGTACATTCATATAAAAAACATACATATATAAAAACATCCCATTGTAAAATTAAAAATTAACGTATGTATGTTAAAAAAAAATAAAAAAAAAAAAAATTTAAAAAAAAATTTAAAAAAAAAATTAAAAAAAAAAATTTTTTTTTTAATAATTAAAATATATATAATAAATATAAAACAAAAAAAAAATAAAAAAATAAAAAAAAAAAAAATTAAAAAAAAAATAATAAAAATATAAATAATATTTTAAATAAAAAATAAAAAACAAATAAAAACAAAAATAAAAAAAAAATTAAAAAAAAAAATATAAAAAAAATTTCGATGCCACGTTTTCTCTAACCAGTATACACGTTTGTATGTATGTATGTTGTTGTTGTAATGCTGTTTTTGTGAAAAAAAAATCGAGGTGGTCGTGGGTTTTTGCTTATATCTCAGTTGTTTATGTACCGATGTTTCTGAATTTCAATACCGATCTACTCCCGAATATTTCTGATATTTTAATACCTCACCCGGGTCCGAGCGATGTCGGGGGGCTTCAAAAAGTTGATTTCAACATACACACGGACAGACGGTCAGACGGACAGACGGACAGACTGACAGACTGACAGGGCTTAATCGACTCCCCTATTCATAAGCTTTCAGAAAATATATACTTTATGGGGTCGGAAATCAAAATTGTAGAAATTTCACACGGAATGACAAACCTATATATCCCTCTTTCACTGTGTGAAGGGTATAAAAATCAATAGCAAATCGAAGTTACACAAAGAAGGTGATACATATTTTAGTATAAAGACATTATTACATAGTGTCTACTGTTAATTGAAAATAATATATTATATGCTATAAAAGTACTACACAAAATTGGCGGAGGGTATCAAAAATTCGAAACAACCAAAGATAGTACACTTTATTGTTTTTACATCATAGATACCCAAATTTGTTTTGCAGCAGTCTTGGTGAGAAGATTTTAAAGTACAGTGCTATGGAAAGGTAAGCGCTCAGATTTTAATTAAAACTTAGTTACCAAAAATTGTTTTGGTTTTTAGAAATGTATAATAAGGGAGTTTACACTGAATTTGCTATTTTTTAGTTCAACGAAATAATAATCGTAAAACTTTCCTTTAACATTTAATACAAGAAATTATTTTAGGTGTCAAAAACTAATAAGCATTTTTTAATTCTGAATTCATTATTTTTTTCTTGGTAAAATAAAAAATTTTCAATAAATTTTGCTGTTTTAAATTTGACTTTTTTAAAATAAAATATTTTTCTTATTCCATTATATTTTTTAAGCACTGTATTTGAAAAAATTTCAATACTGCCGCTAAGTATACGCACTCGTCGCTATCTCATCGACAACTAAATTAAAAAGCATAAAAATAAAAGATATGGCGCTTACAAACAATTGTTTGATGAAATGGGCACCTATGTTTTAAATGCAAGTGCTTATCCTAGGGCTAATATAATTGGTGGAGTCTTATTTCAGAAGGACATTTGTAAAGGCCTTAGGGAGTAATATTGAGCAATTGCAACCAAAATCAATTGCTTAATATCTTTTCTTCAAAACATTTAATTGTAATACTTTTTAAGAGCTTTCAGAGTTTTCAGAGTCTCAAGATATAGTACTCACTGAAAAACAAATATTATATTGTTAATGTTGTTTTATTCTATTTGATGACATTAAAATAAAAATTGAATAAAAAATCTATAGAAAATTTAATCTAAAGCTATTCCTTTCTGTGTATTATTGTGCGAACTAATAAATTTGTAAACTGTCAAGCAGAAACAAATTCAGTCGCAGTTCAACAACAAAATTTTTAAACGCTTAAGTAAATAATTTTTTTTTGTGTGTTTGTGTATGTAACAAACTATGTATGTGCCATAGCAACCCAGCAAACTTAAAACTACTCCAAATGTATTGCCAAAAGTACTGCTTGGGAGAAAACTATGAATGCGTCAATAAAAAATATTATTTTGACTATTTCCAGATTTTTGGGAATATTTATATGATATCCTTCATTGGTTTTAAGAGAAGTGTGTAATAGCACACATTTAAAATTTTTGTTTTACTGTAATGCAAACTATAAAGAGTCAGAGATTTTAAAAAAATTTTTAATTATCTAATTTTATTTCATTAAACTACTTTTAAACTGTACGTTATTTTGTAGCTTCGGTGTTTGAGATATTGCTTACGTATAGGCTTCACATTATATTACAACAAAGGCAAAGAACTATCATTCGGATAAGTGTGAGAATTGTTGCAGCTAAATATGATTTAAGTTGTACTATATTATTAATTTTTATAATAATATAAGAAAAAATGACATGAGTAAGAGTGCCACATTCAGCTCTGACGAATGCGACAATACCATTCACCATTATGCACATAAGTACTAAGACCATACCGGAACGTAATTTAGATATAAAATACAAAGTTATAAGCCGTTTTGATATACAGTGAACTCGCGATAATTTGGACTTATTTAAACCAAGCCAGTTCACTTTTGCCAGATTGTTCGTATTTGCGAATGACATCCAACTTTCCTTTAAAAACGATTTTTCCATAAAAATAAGACTTTAATAAGAATAAAAACCGGTGGTTTTCTTTTGCTATTTCTTTTGTTTAATCACCTTTAAAATGGCCCAGTCTCTTAACTTTCTGAGTACATTAAAATCTCGTTGTTCAATTTTTGCACTTTCGGCTTATATTAAAAAGTCCTTTATGGCACCTCCCCATATGTAAATATCTTCTTCGGCTCTTCCCCCATTTCATTCTAGTTGCACTCTATGTTATCCTTACCTTTGACGTAACTTAATTTAAGTTTTTACAAAAAGAAATATTAACCAGACCCATTAAAATTTAAGAATGGCTGGATCGATTTAAGTTTTTACGAAAATCGATTTGTCTTATTGTTTCTAATATTTTTATAATCTTCTTCTATTAAATATAAATGAAAAGATGCCCGTTGCTAAATACATTACTAGAGAACGGCTGTATCGATTTTGTTAATTTTTAAAGAATGGTTCTTACGAATGTAGGTTCTTAAAATTTAAAGTAGACGTATTATATCTAGAGTACTGTGACACCTAAAGTCTTTAATGATAACCAAAAAAAAAATGTTAGTTGGGGGAATGTCAAAGCAGACCTTTATTCTTTCGGGTCCTTTCTCGACATCCTTCGCTTCCCAGTGATGTTATGGCTCTCTGTCAGCGTCCATTCCATCACTGGCGCCACTGCATGCGTTTTCTCTGGACTAGAAAACGATTTTATATAGCCCACTGGTTACTGTCGATAATCACCATCGCACAGTCCTTCGTAATTGCTAGTATCTTCATAAGACTGAGACTGCTGAGATCTGAGTCTCGCCAACATCTTTAAGTACGATGTCCAGGATTCTCATATGCCCGATCAGTTCGTGCTATGCAGCCCCGTGACCACATTCACTTAATTAATGTACTCCTGAATCTCCCTAACCTCTTTATATACGAAGTCCTGAATTCTCCTATGCCCTAGTCAGAAGGGCTGATAATGCCTCTATACCCCGGACTAACAACAACCCTAAGGCGTGAAAGCTTCCCTAAGGTATCATGTCCCCAGTGTATAGTTAAGCTTGAAACGAGCTGGAGAAGAACAGTTAAGGATGGCAACTTCAATATAAATAAAATAGATTTTATACGATTTGAAAACTTGCTAACTTAACTTTTATTTAAATTATCTTAGCGAAAAACAGATACTATCGGAGCTGGGGAAGTAATATTCTCAATACAAGAACTTCAGCGTGTGACACACTTAAAAACTAAAAAAGTTAGAGATTTTAGTACTAATATTAATATCTAATATCAGTATATTTTAATAAAAATTCAACAATTGATTCAAATAATTGCATTGAATTAAATGAGTGGGCGTGGCATATCCCATACACAGCTATCCCGAGCTATTACTAAATTCGTCGTGAGTCGCTTAACTAAATCCATTATTCTCTACACTTGAGCAATAGCAGACAACACGATCTATTGTCTCAATGTCTTCCTCAACCACGCAGATTAATGTTGCGAACCCATCTGCTAATCCTAGTTCTTCCTGGACAATATTCCTGATATTGGTTTTACCCTTAATAGGTCCAGTAGTTTTAAAGAAAATGCCGAGCTCACCTTTGGCTATATTAGTCCAGCCTACCAGTTATGCCTTAATTCACCCAAAATAGTGTTCCACTGCGAGCAAAATCTTACAATTCTACCAAAAAACCCTCCTACATTCCTTGAACAGTCTAGATTTTACACAACGTCCTGATTATGTCCTTATATATTATATGTACATGTTACTGAAAAAATATGTATGGAATATCTGTCATGCTACTTAATCATTTGAAATAACTTACAAGTATTGAAACAAAGGAATATAAATAATTGCCACAAAAACAAGCACATGTTTTTTATTTTTTGTTTTTGTTCAAACATAATCACTTGCATGTAATCAATGAATTTAACATTCGTTATTCCCATAAAATATTCCCAGTTGCTATCAGCTAACACACATACTTGTATACAAATTTAAGACAACAATGACACTTAAATTTTCCATACTAATAATTCTATTAAATTTTTAGGCAATTTAAGCATACAATCAACGATTTCTGGTCGAATTTCCACAAGGGCACCACATAGTGCCACCAGCGGTGACCATTTAAATCATAATAATAATGGAGCGAAATCACCACCAGCACTGCATCACTATCCAAACAATAATTTAATAGGGGTAGAATCCAGGTGAGTAGTGGTAAAAAAGGACACAAGCACACTATATGTACATAGAGTAGATTGAAAATATTTGATAATACAAGTACCCTTCAAACAATTTTCATACCAAAATATTTACAGCAACGAAATGATTTCATCGAATATGATATAATTTTTCTACCCAAATGGTATGATCGTTTAGGAATAAACGTTCCATCTCTGTACTATTTTTTAAATTCATATGTACTTAGTCCATATAAATATAAAAATTTGTTCTACACTGTTTTGAATTGTCAAAAAACTAACACATAGTGTGTAGTAAGCGCACTGTATTATTTTAATTTTAACCGATTATCAGCTTATAAGTGTCTACTTATTTCGATAATTTATTTTGTTGTGTAACTTGAACAAAACTTATAAATCCGTTTGCCGGCAGGGTACTTGTATATATAAATGTAATCATATTTAATTGCATTTTAATTGTTTTGTACTTGTGTGCGTATATTTACAAGACTATTCAATTCATTTCAATTACATTTTATTTGTTATTTCAGTATTTTTGGTAACTGTCAATTGCTTTGTTTAAATCAAAAACATATTTTTACATAATAAATATTATTTGTAAAAATAATCGGTATGTGGGCAGGGTGTTATGAATTTTTAACGACATTTTAACGCATAAATGTTTTATAAATATTTTATAAAAATTTTACTTTTAAACCCCAACAGAAAAAAGTGTGTTTTCTTTAATTATTATAAAATGCTAGGACAAATAATGTCTAGTCTTGACAAGCAAACTATACTTTTTCATAAGTAAAGGGTGATTAAATTATAAGGGCCGTTGTTGAATGTGAACTACGCCTAAACATTAAGTTTTTTTCTGCATTTCATTTGACGTTTCTCAATTTCAATCTAACTCAATTTGAACCATGGAAATATACACAATCGAGCAACGCGTTAAAGTTATTCTGGCTTAAATATTATGAAAATGGGCGCTCAAATCAAAATGCATATCGCGCACTGATTTTTTCGGCCATTTAATTCGTCCAAATGTACGTACAAACGGAAAAATCGTGCAAAAATTTGAGCAAACCGGGTCTGTAGGAGATGTGAAAACAAAGGTGCATGCTCGTACAGCAGAAAATATTTCTGCTGTTCGCGATAGTGTGACTGAAGAGGCGTCCACCTCAACTCGTCGTCGTGCCAAACAATTGCGCCTTTCACGCTCGTCGTCGATGAACATTATGCATAAAGACTTGCATTTACATGCTTACAAGGTTCAATAGACTCAAGAAGTAAAGCCTCTTGACCATTCCAAACGTTGTCAATGATCAGAATGGTGACAAGAAATGGCAACCGTGAATGATCAATTTTCGAAGAAAATCATTTTTAGAGATGAGGCACATTTACACCTCAGTGGATTCGTCAATAAGCAGAATTGCCGCATTTTGGAGAATGATTATTCAAGAGTGATTGTCGAAAAACCAATGTACCCACAAAGAGTGACTGCTTGGTGCGGTTTATGGGCTGGCGGCATTATCGGGCCGTATTTTTTCCAAAACGAGGCCGGTCGGGCAGTTACTGTGAATGGTGTTCGCTATCGTAAGATGATAATTATGGCCCTAATTGGAAGATATGGATGTGGACGATATGTGGTTTCAACAGGATGGTGCCACTTGACACACAGCTAACGAAACAACGGCTCTTTGGAGCGACAAACTCAGTGGCCGTGTTATCTCACTTGGTGGCGATGTCAATTTGCCACCCAGAACATGTTATTTGGCACCGTTGGAATTTTTTCTTTAGGGTTATTTGAAAGCAAAGGTGTACGTCGATAAGCCAGCAATAATTTAAGAGCTAATAAATGAGATAATTCGGCACATTAATGGCATAGAACCTCAATTATGCATCAGCGTCATGGAAAATTTGGCCCATCGGATGGAGGTGTGCTGCCGAGGTCGCGGTGGTCATTTGGCCGATATTTTCCTCCATACATAATTAGACCATACCAATATTATAATAAATGACAATGATTTCCTAAATAATTTGTGTTTTATTCAAAATCAACATCGGCCCTTAAAATTTAACCACCCTTTACATTAATCATGTTCAAAATATTTTATTTAAAAGAGATTTATAGATTTAAATCTTAAAACTGACATAAGAGATTCATAAAAACAGCACCCTACGTCAAAGCAACGAGTGAGAGAACTTTATTCAGCTCTTCCAAATTTGTAATGCCCACCACCAATTCAGTGCAGTATTTTTATATCGCAAACTTTATTATTTTATTAACATCTCTAGTCACTATTAAAGAATTTTTGTATACTAAAATATGAACAGGGTTGTCCAACCAAGACGCAAGATGTTAATTTCAAATTCCGAAAATTATCTTATTATTTTTTTTTTTTCATATGATAGAAAGACAATTATGTGTTAGAAAAAGTAGTGACGTAATACTCACCATGGCTTCGGTGGCATTCTTTTATCCGATGATACATATTTTCAACGACAATGTTGATGTTCAATTATTAGGTACGACGATGAATCGAGGCTGACTGCTCTTCTGCTACCCTACCGCGAACAACAGCAATGTTTTCCGCAGAACGAACTGGATGAGCATGCACAGGTGTGTTCACAATTCCAACAAACCCTGTATGCTGCAATTTGCGCACAATTCTTCCGATAATAGACACATTAGGGTAATTATGCTGACCAAAAAATCACAAAGTACACTGAATACGTTTTGATTTCCATGCCCATTTTCGTAAAAAACTTCAATAATCTGAATTCGCTGCTCATTTGTGTATCTCTTGAAGGTTGAATTTATCAGCATTGAAACAAAGAAATGTCAAATAAATTTGGGCCAAAAACATATCATTAAGGTGTGACTCACAATTAACATCGTGCATTATGGTAGAACCCTACTTTATGTGTAATAAAAAAGTTTGAATTAAAACAAATTTGAAATTATTAAAAAATGTTTCTTTTTTATAAATTTTACATTTTTAGTAATTTGTTTTTAATTTTTAGATTTCGCAGAAAATATTACAACAAGACTTTATTAATTTTGCTCATAGTATTGATAGTCGTATTAATAATAGCCATCATAGTTTTAAGTGTTATATTAAGTAAGTACTCGCACATTGTTTTTTTCAATTCAACAATCTCCTTAATAATATAATCTCTTTTCAAACAGATAAAAATTCTATTAGTACAATTTGTCGCTCGAATGAATGTTTGCGAACAGCAGCGAGCCTAATTTATTCAATGGACAAAGAGACTGATCCCTGTGAGGACTTTTATCAATTTACATGTGGCCGTTGGGCAGACGAGCATCCACGGCCTGACTCGATAACATCAAATGATTGGTTTCGTGAACGGCAGGTCAGAATAATGCGTCAGTTGCGTCAGTTTTTAAAGCAAAACATTAGTGACACCGAACCGGAAGCAGTTTCCAAGGCAAAATTAATGTATAAAGCATGCATGGACACACAAACGCTGGAGGAGAGAGAAATGGAACCTTTAGTGTACTTTTTAAATGAATTTAAATTACCCATAGTACCAAGGGGTCTTAATTTAACATTGAATTCCGAGATGGCTAAGAAATACAGTCGAGCTGAAAAGTTCAATTGGTTAGAATCAATGATTTTGATTAAGAAATTCATGTCTATGGATCTAATAATCGGTTTTGATATATTTCCCGATCCCTTGAATCGTACTATAAATCGTATAGCCCTGGGAACACCAGAGACAGATTCAGCACTGCCTTTGTATGATGAGAAATTTTGTAGAATTTAAATTATTTCTTCTAATTTTATAATTTCTCTACGCAGCAATAACGATGATTATCATAAGATTTTGTATAAAGTTCGGAAAAAAATCATACTCGACGATGATGAAGACGACGACGAGAATGACATGGAGAGCCCCGAGGAAGAAGAGGAAGAGGCGGCAAAACAAACATCAAGCGGTTTAAAATCCTACATATCGTATGTTAAGAAGGTTTTGGAGATTTATATTTTGTATTTGGATCCCAATGCGAATGTTGAGGATTCCGAAGACAATATTAGTAAAATGGCTACGAATGCTGTAAAAGTAGCAAAAAAGATTTATAAGGTAAGACAAGAAAATTATATATATAATTTTTAAATTAAAGAAGAATAAGGAAATATACTTTATAATAGAATATAAGTTAACTTAAGTGAAAAAGAAGAAAATTTTTCAAATAATTCATGTGTGTAAATGAAAATAATTATTTTCACGACAACACGGTAACATGGCAACACGAAAACCGTTGTAGCTGTGGCCAACTTACCTTGCATTTACACATGCAAGTAGTGGCATGCAAATGTTGTATACGTATTATTAGCTGACAATTCTTCGAAATATTCGAATTTCTTGTCATTTGCGCTTCTGTTTACACATGCGAGTGCAAATTCATTTTAAAAAATTTTTCAAAGCGTAAACTTTAAATCATTTCCTTCTTGTTTTAATTTTGCCTCCATTACTTTCTGTTTGTTTTGTTTAGATAGAGTTAGTGAGTTCATCGTGCAGGCGAATTTTTGGGGAAGCGTTTAACATTTATTATTATTAGTTTTTAGTTATTTTTTTGAGCATTTCAAAAAATATATCAAAACAATAGACTTTACAGGGTAAAACTTTAATAATGAATTTAAAATAATCCTGTAAACATGCATTAAATTTTGTAAGGATAACATAGTTTATCGCTTTGACATTTCTACTTGAAAACAAATTTAGCTGCCACTGAAGCTGCCATTGCGAAAAATGTAAGTGTATTAGTAAAAACCGCTTATTGAGGCTAACTTCTATTTTTGTTAACTACAAACAGCTCTTTAATTGTCAATTGTTTATTATCACAGTGCGAAGATAATCGTTAGTTTAGCTGCCGTAATATATTTCCCTCTAGTGTTGCCGCAGCCGAATTGTTTGTATAATTTCTGCTAATGGTAGGTAGGTACACAATATGCAACGTGTTTACGAAATATATGTATGTATTTGCAAATCATATATATAACGACACACAATCACAATCACCAACAACTAATTAAACCATAATCATGACATAATCATACATTTTCAAAGTTGGCTCGTTTTTGCAAAATAATTACTGTGAAATAAACATTATTTTTTTTTAAATATGGCGGTACTAGGGCAAATACCAACTACTTTTATAAATGAAAATACGTAGTGGTATCGATGCACATTAAATTATTTTTATATTTACAGCAAGAAATTAGTATTTTCCGTATTTTAGTATTTAATTCGTGTAAAAATATTCAAACTTCATCTAAAAAAAAATTTAAATATCTCCGCGAAAAAGTGAAAATTATCTATCACAATTTAGTTGCCATATTTTATTACATATAGCAGGAAAAATTACAACTTTAATCCATAAACCTTACGGAAGAAACTAAAAGTAAGATGAGCTACCCTTCAGCTTATCGGTCACTTTTAGGTTAAAGTGTAGTTATAGTAACAAAAAACTAGTTATTTCTCCAATAACATCTTAACTTTAGCCACTTTAAATTTTTAATAATTGGCTTTACTATTTTACGCCTTTTGTTTGTTTGTACGTCTCTTGTAATATTTTTTAGAAGTCGTAAATTAAAAATATTACCGAATAAACACTGATTTATTTTTTATTTCAGAACGTAAAATTCAAAATTAAATCAGAAACAAAGATTACTTTTTTAATAGTTTTAATTTACAAACAATATACATTTTTAAAGTTTTAAACAGTAAATGCTTACCAAATAGAGAAATTAAAAATTAAATAAATCTAAAAGTTTTTCGGCTATCAGTTATCGCATTTATTTTTTGCAAAGCAGCCGCCACTGGCACCACCAGCACTGAATATGTTTTTATCAGCTTCTTATTACACGTTATTATAAGGTAGCTCTCGTCTTCAATATAATTAAATAGCTGACTGCACGGCAACGATTGCAGCCAACGACAGTTGTGGTCATATAGCTGTGTAGCCTGCTGTCGTCTATGTGTTTATAGCATTAAGTATGAAACTAAAACAAGTAAGAGCAAATGAGCAACGCTTTAAAGTTATTCAGGTTTTTTATGAAAATGGGCGTTCAAATCAAAATGCATTTTGTGCATTCGTAATTCTTTTGGTCAACATAATCGTTCAAATTCGTCCACAATCGGGAGAATTGTAAAAAATATTTAAATTTCTGCAAAACAGGTCTGTATAAAATGTTAGAAAATCTGTGAATGCCTTCTTAGTTCGTTGAATGGGAACCACTGCTGGATTTTGCGATAGTGTGACAAAAGAGCAGTCAACCTCGACTCATCATCGTGCCCAACAATTGAGCATCAACATTGCCATTGAAAATTTGGACCATCAGATAGTGGAGTGTCGCCAAGGATAGGGAAGTGTGGGGGCATTTGGCCGATAGTTTGTTAAACACATAATTGAATCATTTCTTAAATAACTTGTGTTTTATTTAAATTCATCATCGGCCCTTAAAATTTATAACTTCGATATGATACTAAAATGCTTTTGTAAATGTAGTCTTTCATTGAAAATGGGCGTTAAAGTAGGCGTGTCAAAGTTATTTTTGCTAATGAGTACAACCTAGTCCTTTATTATTCCAAAATCTTTATTAATGAAAAATTATATGAATTTTAGGTAAAACGTTATATGGGAGGTGGGCGTAAAAGTGGGCATGGCACATTGATTTTCCGTGCCATTTCAGAGTCGTTCATCTAATTTTGTCCGTTCTATTAGGTTTTAAATTTGAAATATACTGAAAAATACACTGCGCGGTATAAAATTTCGTACATTTTTATCTATAACTCCTTTCCTAATGCATATGTGTAAGCAATTTTTAGGGAGAGACATTTTTTTGACTCGAGAAATATATATTCGAAGTTTCATGACTGTACGTTAATGCGTTTGGACACAATTCCATTTTATTCGATGTTCGAAGGACACGGTTTTTTCGACCTTCTCTTGCATTACGAGCTATAACTCTCTTCCTAATATTCCGATTTAGCCCATTTTCAATACCAAACAAACCTATAAAGATTCTGGCAAAATTTGAGCCTCCTAGCTTTTTCGGTGCGACCTCTATCGTGCTTTCAACAGACGGACGGACGGACATAGCTAGATCTCCATCAAATCAAACCCTGATTCAGAATATATATACTTTATGGGGTCTAAAATGGATATTTTGATGTGTTACAAACGGAATGACAAAATAAATATACCCCCACCATTTTTTTGGTGGCGGGTATAAAAAATAGGAAAAAAAATCTTCTGTATCATTATAGCTTGTTGGAGAAATGTAAACGACAAAAGAATTTTTCTTTATAGATATTTAAAATAAAACTTATCAATAAGCTGTAAGATCGCTACATTTAAATTTGCTTAAAAAAATCCTAAATAAATTGAAAGAAAAGTTAAAAAACCTTCTTCTATAAAATTTTGTTTTTGTTATTTTAGCCGTTAGGCTCAATGTGTTTAGACATTTTTTTAACAATTACTGAAAATGGTATAAATGGTATAAAAAAATTTTATATATATATAATATTATTTTTAATTCAATTTTAAATATCAAAATTTAATTAATTATTATTTTTATTGCATTCATCCTCAATTGTCTTTTTACAGCTCAAAAGTCAAGCTGAAAATTCTACAAAATCCTCAAAAAATCCCATTGATGATCTTGTCTACATTTCAGTAAAAGATTTACAAAATCAAACAGACAAATTGATTTCACCTAAAACTCTACCCATCTGGGATGATTATTTGCAATTAATGATGAACGATACTGTAAATGTCAACAACAGTACTGGCGGTAAATTTAATACGACAAATTTAAAAATCGTCACCAGCGATGCTGACATCTTTTACCTACAAACAATTGTTGAATATTTGACCGAATTGCCGCCGACACAACTTGAATTCTATATTTGGCTTAGTGCCGTAGAAGAGTTAATCCTTCATACCACTAGTGAAATGCGTCTGCTACATGCCGAATACATGCGCCATGTCATTGGTACCGAAGGCAGTACACCGCGTTCATTGTATTGTGCCAATGGCATTAACAGTCTTATGGGCATGGCGTTGTCGTACGCATTGGCAGACGACAACTTCACTCGCCACAAATTGCCAAACGTTCAACGTATGCTGGACGATATACGACGTTCGTTTAACAATTTGGTGCGCTCCACCACGTGGATGGATGAGCCAACGAAATACGAGACTTTGCAAAAGTCTGCGGAAATGAAAAGTTTCATTGGCTATCCCGAATGGATTACCAATGCCACCGCTCTAGACGATTACTATGAGGGGGTGAAGATCAATGCATCGACACATCTTGAGAATATGATTGGAGTGTTGCGTTGGCAAACGCAAATAAAATTGAATGATCTAAACGTGCCGGAACCTTTCGGTTGGGCCACTTCACCGAGTAATGTCAATGCGTTTCATACGTTTCAGGCAAATGCAATAAGTGAGTACATATTAAAGGGTTGTAAAATAACATGAAACAGTTACCTTGGGGTCATGAGAATTTTATTTTGCAAAAGCGAAAACAAAAGCAAACAAAAATAAGACGAACATTAAATAAGAAATAATATTAATATTATTTTTATTATTATTTTATAATTTTGTATATTTTATTTTATTTCATTGTTATTTGTTTTTTTTAACAAGTATTTTTTTTTCAATTAAAAAATTAAAATTTACTTTGTTAATGCACAAATTTAATACTCTTTGAATATATTTTGCAATACTGTTGCAACCCGTAAAGTTTTTACAAATTTCACTCAATCAGAGAAACGACAATGTAGCATTTACGACCTTATATGTTCTTAAAAAAGGCAGAACAAATCACTTACGCTAATTAAAGTGCTCTAAGCTTTTATAGCGTAAATTTCAAGGGGGTTTTTTTTTGCAATAAAACAAATCCCAGATTATTTGAAAGACATAAACCAACGTTCATAGAATGTATAAAGGAAAGAAAATTATTATTTTGGATTTTTAATATGGCCAATGAATAAAATAATTAATAATACTTGCAATTCTAAAACAATAGTAAGCGAAATAACGCCTAAATGTGTTTGCCAATAGTATTATCGAAATACACCTCTAATCTAAATTGTCGTCCATATATTCTCTTAGTTTCTACTGATTTAAATTTGTTTTACACTATTCGACAATATCTTCTTCATTTCACTTCTTTTGCAGTGTACGCTTAAGAAATATAAACCATTGAAAAGAACTATAAATAAAAGCGAGAGAAATTTAGCTTGAACTATTGAAAAATTCCAATAACACAAAAAAAACTCGAAATCACCAACTTGGCAACACTGTAATATAAATACTTATTTAATTTAATTTATTTTACTTATTCATCGAAATTTTCTATATAACAAGGCTATATCTTATAATTAAAGTATAGGAATGCCAGAATTGTGCAATAATAGTTGTATTTATGAAAAAAAACAAGCAGTTTTCAGGAAATATATATTCTAATTTTCATGAGTCTACGTTACTGCGTTTTGACCCAATTCCATTTTATTCGATGTTGCAAGAACACAGTTTTTTTTGACCTACTCTTACATTATGAGCTAAAACTCTCTTCTTAATATTCCGATTTAGCGCACTTTCATATCCAAATAAACTTGTGTATAAGAAATATTCTGGCAAGACTTGAGCCGCCTAGCTTTTTCGGTGCGACCTCTATCGTGCTTTCAACAGACGGACGGACATAGCTAGATCGTCATAAAATGAAACCGCGATTCAGAATATATACAGGGTCTAAAATGGATATTTTGATGTGTTACAAACGGAATGACAAAATGAATATACCCCCACCATTTTTTTGGTTGCGGGTATAAAAATACATTAAAACGTATTGCAAATACATTCGATACTCAATTATACGAAAAATAATGAAAAAAATTTTTCGAAACGTAGTTAACTTGCTATTAACTTGTTCTGCCTTTCGTGGCAGATAATTCCAAAGACGAGTACTATTAAAAAGTAGGTTGTCAAATAAATAGAAAGGCGTTTGAGTACATATTACTTTATGAGTCAGAAGAAGAACTCAAATCTTGAAAAAGTTGTTCGATGAAGACCCCCAGAAGTAATTTGTGAACGAAGAAGTGCGATCAAGTCTTCTTAGTCCGAAGATATATTTAACGATATTGTTTTAAACCATTTTAATTTTACACATACTGGACTTGTCAGGAAAATAACAATGGCAAAAACAAACAAAATTATTGCTTTAAGGGCAAGCAGACCACGATTTTCTCTGGTTTTGATGATCGGGTGAGAGTTGGGGTATTAAAAAAGATTTTTTTTGTGTTTTTTATAATTTTTTTCTCATTTATTTTTACACTCATTTAATATATTTACATTTAAAAAAAACCGGTTTCGATTTTTACACGTAAACCCGGTTCAAATATCCATTTTTTGTGTTATGTTTTTGTTAATATAAAAACTAAAAGAAATCATATCTTATTTAGTGTATTTTTTATTCAAAATTGAGAGAATTAAGAAAATCAGTCCTAAAAATTTAAATAAAATAAATTAAACTTAATTAAATTAAAGTATATTAATTCTGTGGTTTTCATGGGCAACCGCGTATGTTCATTTTATACGATTTTGAGTTAATAATGCCATATTGCTTGGTTTTAGACGGCCTTTACTTGGTTTTAAAAATTTCTCAAATAAGATTGGGCGATTCCGATGATTTTAATGGCATAATAACGTAACTGCTATATATATTCAAAAACCGTTCGGCACTAGCACGGTTTTGTAGCTCTCCTGGAAAATTTGATTTTATGACATACGTGGTTGCCCACCACAGAATTAGTAAGCAGGATGTATGACTCCCTGGCAAACTCGGTAATATCCTTCACCATCATGTACATAGGGAAAATAACCTCATCGTAGCATAGCCTAGATTTTAAATTTAACATTATACGTAATCTTAATTTATTATTTCCGACGTCATCTTTGATTTTGAATTTTAAAACAATGCAATGTTCTACTTGTGAGACCTTTTCATATAATAACAATATTGAGGGCTTAAATGGGGTATAATTTTAAATACTAAATTTGACACAACAAAAAATTTATTGTTTGCCATTTTGTTGTGGTGGTCATCATTGTTTAAAATTTTACGTTAGTGTTTCATATTCTGACCTTTATTCGATACCCAAATCGACCCCCTCGGTTGTGTAGCAGCTGAAAACAATTTACTTTCGTTAGTAAATTTAAGGAAAAACACCATATTAATTGAATGATGTTGCTGTTGTTATTTTTAAACCGATTTTTTAGTTTTTTTAGGAATAATTTCCGAGACGACAGCAACTTTTTAAAAATATAAAATCAATGACGGTGTTGGAGATAATAATAAAGAAAAATGGTGTATATCATTACCTAAACCTATTCTACCACTTATTTCTGTTGTTTTTTCTTATATTTTTAAAAAAGCTTCTAAATTTTTACGTTTTATTTTGTTTTATTTAGGGAATGAATGTCCTATTTGCTGACAGTTTTTTTAGATTTTTTTTTTATTTTTTTGCGTCTGAGCTTAAATTTAAAAAGAAGAAATCATTTTTGAATTTTGTTTTTCTTATTTCGTTATGGCGGCTAAACTTATTGTAGCTATACCAATTGCGATTTTGCAATATCCCTTCTATGATTTGGGTTTGGAGTAAGTAATTATCGTAAATTTTTTATCACAATTTTGTTGTTTTTGTTATTTAGAGTCACAAATAAATATTTATATACCTCCTCACAATATGCACCACTGATTTTTTTACAGTTTGTATGTATATATCGGTGGTCACAGATAGAAAGGCCCTAACTCATAGTTTTACGAATTTAGGTTTATCATTTCTTCCAAAAGATTTCACACAAATACACCTCGACACAATAATTTATTGCAATAGTATGAAAAATAACACAAATACAGTTACAAATATTTTTAAAAAAGAAATTACATTGTGATAATGAAGTTTCTATTACGTTTTTGCCTTCTCCTGTAAAGTTGAAATTATTTGTGTAAGGGCCTTTCTATCTGTGACCATCCATATGTAGAAATTTAATTCAAAATATAAATCGTATTTCTTAGAGGTGCAGAACCAAGGCGAATTTACATCAGCTGATAACATCCCTACTACAAACACTACGAGGTAAAAATAGTAGACAATATGTTTTTGTAGAAAGAACGAAAAGAAAATAACAAAAAACAAATTGTTTATGATTAACATGTTTCAACTCGTTTATATAATTTATGTGTCCACGTACTTCATGTCGGCCAATTTTAATTTTATGTCATTTAAATATAACTTCAAAAAGTTAAATAAGTTTAAATCAGTATAAATAAAAATATGTCAATAACAGCCATAGCTTGGGCTATAGAGAACATTTTAAATTGTTATTCTTTAATATGAAACATTAAAAAGAATACCAGGCATTATAGTTATCCTCTATACATTTATTGCATGCATAACTTAAAAATTCGCGATTCACAACAGTTGGCGTTGTTTTAACCAGGTTTTTTGCCTTTTAAAACATAAATGTGCTTAGAATGGGACATATCTGTCATTACACCCCACCCTTCAACTGTGGTGCCAAGGGTTAAATACATAAATGGTTTGTCATTCGTTTTGTAATTTCTACAATATTCATTTTCGACTTCATAAAATATTTAGGGGAGTTGATTGAACAATGTCCATCTGTCCGTACTTTGGTTGAAATCAACTTTTAAAAGCCAACATGCTACCCAGATCCATCAATCTGTTGCAAATATCCAGGAATTAATCACCATTGAAATTTAGCATAATCGCCCTACAACTTTCTGAGATAAAGAGCAATATGAAATATGATAAATATGAAATGTTTTCGAGCAGCAGTATTTAACCATAAAAACTGAAGCCGAGAGATTTTCAAAGGCGAGCGAAAGAAATAACATAATTTTTGCTCCGAGGCATAACACGCGATTAAAATTTAATCTTTTGAGATAATTCTAAGAGAAAGAAATTGTATGTGAAGTCTAGGCCAACCAACTGAATTGACATATGTTTATGGCGCCAAAGTATTGCCCTGTATTTGGTGGGATCAAAAATGTCCTCTCTCTTACGAGTTGCTGAAATTTGGCACACAAAAAAAAAAAATAAACACAGGAAAAACTTTAAATTAATTTATATTATAAAAATGTTTCAAAACATAAGGTAAAAACTTAAGTCAATTTTAAAAGTCGTGCATTTTCATTGGTTTTTTTAAGGTTTACATTTTAAAGAATTCAACTAAAATACTGTGCGGGGCAAAATTTCCTTAATTTTGATTTAAGGAATTTTGCTCAATTACAAACTTTCATATTGTCACGACCTATTCGATTTAACCGATTGCAAAACCAAATATTTTTAAGTATTTAACATATTTTAGACAAATTACATTCAGCTTAATTATTTCATTCCAATGCTATTGTGGTTTCATAGTTCAGGGTTAGAGTTCTAGAAAACACATGCATATTAACCACAGTATGTTTATTAAACAAACATGTCGATCTGTAACAAACGTAATGACACAGGAAACTTACTTGGCGATGCGTACAAAAATATGCGAATCTACTTAAGCTAACTTCTTTAAATGATCGAATAGTAATGCATTTGCAATAGCCAGCCATACCATACTTAAATTGAAGACAGAAAATAAAATTTTCTCATTTTATTTTGAAACTAGATAAACCCGGCGCGCGTTGGTTCGCCCCTTAATGAATAAAAATGCATTCTGAATTTTAAATGAATATATTAGGAATATAATTTTATTGTAATGCAAGTGAGTATACAATATTTTTGGTTGTTCCATTTGCTGTAAAACTGAACAAATTTTTTTTGGTTTTCCAACTCTGGAGCCTGCGACGTACAGCTGGCCTTGTGCAAAGCATGGATTTTCAAATTCAATCCTGCAACACGCAGATATTGTCCTTGTGCTTTGTTGATGGTAATAGCAAAGGCAAGGCGAACTGGAAACTGTGGTCGCTTGAAGCTGAAATTGAAAGGGGGGTGGCACTGTCCACTTTTCTAATTACGAAATTATATAGCCATGACAGCTCAAAATGTATGCAAAGTTTCAGAAAAATCGGTCAAGTGCAAGAAGCTAAAATGTCCGCCATCTAACGTTTTTTTTCAACTAGTTTTAGCGGACCCTTTATAACTTTTTTTTGGGCGTGGCACTGCCCACTTTTCTAATCACGAGACTGTTAAGTCATAACAGTTCAATATGTGTGCAAAGTTTTAGAAAAATCGATCTAGTACAAGTAGCTAAAAATTATAACTAATTTTTTATGGGCGTGGCCCCGCCCTCTTTTTACCACCTATAATCACTCTCTAGAATGTGTACAACAACTTGGTAAAGTTTGAAGCCGATCGGCTTTACGGTTTCTGAGTCTATAGCTAACACACACAGACAGACAGAGTTTCACTTTTAAATATATAGATATTGACAATGCAAATGTTTGATATTTTATTAAAAATATGTTAACATTGTTAAACGTGTTAGTCTGTTAAGGGGACTAGACACGATCAAAATACTTGTCAAGCCTTTTAGTGAAAATGTGTTGCTATGTGTTACACCAAAAAGTATATTTTTTTGCTTTTCTATCAACCACTGCTAGAGTAAATAACACATACAATCACATATTCATAAAGTTTACCACATCGCTTTCTCAGTATCCTTGATGTGTCTCTAGCTCTTTTGTAAGTAAGAGTCCTGAAAATAATAAATAAATACATTTAAATAGAAATTTACGCTACGTCGTAACTCAGTTTGAAGAGTGACCTGGGAAATTATGCTTAACTCTTGTGGTTTTTATTTTTTTCATCTGAATTTAATTTAAATTTCTAAAAAATTAAAATATATAAACTGTAGCACAGGCACTTAAAAATTATTAATTCCACAACAACACTTTTTTTATTATTGATGCACGAAAATGGTGTAAATTAATTAAATAATAAAAACTGTAATTATTTTAGATCTCTTAACTATGGCTCAATTGGCACCATACTAGGACATGAACTGACACATGGTTTCGATGACAATGGGCGCATGTTCGATAAAAATGGCAACATGGTGCAGTGGTGGTCTAATGGCACGATTACTGAATACATCAATCGTACAGAATGTTTTATCGAACAATATAGCCGCTACTACCTGCCAGATATCGAAGAATACGTAAGTGTTGTGTTTACCGTTAGTTAGCATTATAAACTTTTGCTATTTTTCGTTGTTACAGATCGATGGTGAACTAACTTTGGGTGAGAACATTGCCGATAATGGGGGTATGCGTGAGGCCTTTTATGCCTATCGTTTGTATGTTAAGGAGAATGGTCGTGAGAAAATGAAACTGCCTGGCTTGGAACACTTTACACATGAACAGTTGTTCTTTATATCGTTTGGAAATCTATGGTGTGAAACTTATACACCGACTGCCTCGCGTTATGCCGTAGAGGATTCACATTGCCCCGGAAAAATACGTCTCAAGGGTGTACTATCGAATTCTGTTGAATTTGCCAATACATTTAATTGTCCGCGTGGTTCAAGTATGAATCCAAATGAGCCCAAGTGTCGTATATGGTAGTGTGTGATTTAGTTCTGCATTTTAAATGGCCGACGACACTAAGTAAATTGGTTGTGTATTTGCTAAATTAGCAAAAACAAAAAAAAAGTGATTCAAATGAAGCACATAGTGATGTACATAAATTAATATAACTGCATACAATCGAACATATATATTTATATACGAATTTAAAAAAGAAAACATTATATATTTGGAAGAATTTAAAATAAATTAAAACTTGAAAAGTTTGTATTAAATAATGTAAGTCTTGTAACTCGAAACTGGAGGTCAGCGTTAAAAGTGATTTTGATTTAAATAGACATATCTCATACCCTTTTTTATAAAATGCCTTAAAGGTAAGTGATAACCCAAAGGTTAACTTATCTTAAATGGTCAATAAGGTGACCAATATATTTCTTTAAAAATATATTTGAAAACAGATGCAGCTTATAAGTTTCAAAATCTGGTTTTTTAGATGCGAGTTTTTAAAAGGATTTTTTACAAAAAGCTTAACACACACCTGGTGCTAAGATTAACCTTTACGGAAGCTATTAATATAAAAACGACAAACTGTCTTTCTTTTTTTTATTTTCTCTGAGAAACAAAATTTCACAATTTATTTTGAATATAACGACAGGAGTCCTCCACTATTTCGCAATAATTATCGAAAGTGAAAAATGAATCATTTTATTCACCAGCAATAATATCTACTTCAGTACAACACACATTTAGCCTACAAAACTACAAACAAAATATCAAGTAAATTATTAGATTTTTAAATATTAATTTATAAAATATATCAAATTGTTACCTGGTTCATTAGTGCGACGGCGTTCATAATTAAATCTTATCATATTTATCAGAATTTCTAGGAAATAAATAGTATTCGGTCCCGTTTATAAAATAAAATGTTGTACCCTTTAGCATCATAGATTTTTATTGCAAAATTGAAAAATATTAAATTAATTTTATGAGCGATAATACACTTCGGTAGTGATTCGTTAGTGTATCAAAAAAAAAATTACAATTGTTCAAAGGATTTTTTATCTGAGGTAGCGCTTTTCGAAATATCGCTCTTGTTCTTTTAAAACTTTCTAGTGTTGAGTTGATATCTGCGAAACTAGAATAATCAAATGTTCGGCATAAAATAAAATCCGGTTTACAAATAATAAAATAATAATTAAAAAAATTTTGAAAAACCCGGTTTTTGTTTTTTGACACGTAAAACTGATTTGAATAACCGGGTTTTCATGTTAAGTTTTTGTTAAAAACAATTTAAAAAAAACTAATATATATAATTTCATCCTTTCGTTGAGCTTGAGATCACTTGTTTTTTTATAAATTTTTTTTTATTATTAACCAATACCAATCAATGTGTAGCTCCTTCAGCGCAAATATACAACAAAAAATTTAAAACAATTGATCACAAATGATCTCAAGCCCAACAAAAAGAAGAAATTATACATATGTATATATTAAAAAAGTTAAAAAAAAATTAGACGATATTTTTTAAAAAATCAAATATAATATAGTTTTTTTTATTTTAAAATTGAGATATAATTAAAACATAAGATCTAAATCATTCTATTAAACAAAACTTTTAACTAATACCCTTCACCATTATGTTTACAGGTTAAATATTTACAGGTTAGATTCCATAAATTTATTTTACAAAATTGACACCATTATGGATTCAAAATTTTCTGCTCGGCAAACCCTTTCGTTTGATATTTCTGTGGCTTGAAGCTTAAAGGGCCAATGTCAAAATATTTACTTTTGAGAATACTGGAATTGAACTTTAACTTTTATAGATACTTTCATTGTGACATTGGCCAGCATTTTATTTATCAAGCTGTTGTGGGTTAAGTATGACTTTAGCTGTTTTACCATAATGAAATAGAGCAAGAAAACAAATCTAATGCAATGATTAACTCAAAAGAGCAAAAAAGTGACATTGGCCCTTTTAGCTCCAAGCCACAGATTTATATCTACCCTTTCGGTTGTCTAGAAGCTAAAAAATTTCGATTATCGTTTGTAAATTTTAGGAAAAACCACCCCGAGGTATTTAAACTGTTGTGCTTATATCTCAGTTAGTTTAAAACCGATTTGTAAGTAACTCTCAAGAATAACTTTCGAAGCTACGGTTTGGAGTTCGGTAATACTAGCGTGTCAAAAAATTGCTTAGGAGTTTCTATATAAATATATATTTTGCCAAATAATTTTTGCCTATCACTTTGCCGATTTGTGACTGATCGAATATCCCTAGAGATACATCAAAATTATAAATAATAACCCACGTGTCGATAAATTAGCCTTGCGCTGGGAAATATTTTGTTTTATGTAAAAAAATTTGGGGAACAACAGAAGCATTCGTGTTTACAGATCTGTGCAACATGTGGGGGCTTCTAAAAATTGATTTTAACCAACACACGGACGGGCTGACATATTTCAATCGACTCCCTTAATTATAAGCTTTTTTTTTTATAGTTAATGAGTTGTGGAATGATAGAAGAGTAATTGGTGAAGATGAGGTCATGTGGATTTTTGGGTCGCAGAGAAAATTTTACAGCGGATGCTGCTGCGACATGGTTGAGTGAGAGTAAACACTTGACTCCCGTGAATTCTTCGTGTGGTGGAGTTTGTGTTGTGTTTTCTGTAGTGTTTTTATACCCGCCACCAAAAAAATGGTGGGGGTATATTCATTTTGTCATTCCGTTTGTAACACATCGAAATATCTATTTTAGACCCCATAAAGTATATATATTCTGAATCGGGGTTTGATTTGATGACGATCTAGCTATATCCGTCCGTCTGTCCGTCTGTCCGTCTGTTGAAAGCACGATAGAGGTCGCACCGAAAAAGCTAGGGGGCTCAAATATTGCCAGAATCTTTCTTATAGACAAGGTTTGTTTGGTATTGAAAATGGGCTAAATCGGTATATTAGGAAGAGAGTTATAGCTCGAAAAGCAAGAGTAGGTCGAAAAAACCGTGTCCTTCTAACATCGAATAAAATGGAATTGTGTCCAAACGGATAAACTTAGAGTCATGAAACTTCGGATATATATTTCTCGAGTCAAAAGAATATTTCTCCCCAAAAATTGCTTAAATCTATGCATTAGAAAAGGAGTTATAGGTCAAAATGTACGAAAATTTATACCGCTCAGTGTATATTTGAAATTTAAAACGTAATAAAACTGACAAAACTATATGTACGGTTCTGAAATTTTGCAAACATGGATTTTTGGTCAAAGTCTTCGTTATAACGGAAAATAAATGTGCCACGCCCACTTTTTTTTTAAATTTTTTTAAAAATATATTAGTCATATTCATTAGCATTTATTCATTGCAGATGGCAACATCTGTTGAAGGCGCCACTACATTTTGCAAACACTGAGGATGATGTCTGTGCTAAACATCACGTAGAACACTAGATGACTCTAGTAACATTTTTTTGCACAAACTACAAAGGAATTTTATAGGGGTTTGTGAAAACGAAAATGACCGAAGTTTGTTGACAAAAATTAACTAGAGTAATGATTTGTGCCCAACTTTACATATAGTTGTACACACAGTCTTATGAGGTTTAAGATTTAAAAATATTTAAAAAAAATGTGCATCAGTAGATTTAAAATAAGTATTTGAATATTTAAAATACATATTTTAACAAATTTTTTTTTTATCTATCTATACTTTTGTAAAGGGTGGTTAAATTTTAAGGGCCACAGGGTGATTCAAAATAGACATGCTCAGCATTTTGCTAAAACAGGAAATTTATTAGTAAGATTTTGATTTTTAAAGTTCTATAACATTTTACTTTTAGAAGATTTTCAAACGAAATAAGTTTTGTATAATTTTAAAATTTGTTAGCCATTAGTACATGAAAATAAATTGTTTATAATGTTTAGAAATAATTTTTTTTTTATCTTTAGGTCTAAATTTTCCTAAATTCCTTTTTTTAATACACCATAACTTCTAGAAAACATAAGATAACAAAAAGAAATTAGCACCATTTAGTAGATAAAACTCTCCTCTATACCCCTATACCCGTTACGATCCGACCGTGATCAGCAGATCAATTTTTGTGACACAAGGTCAAATATTTTTTGCAAAATTTTAGTAAAAGAGCTAAACAAATTTTTTTGTGATGTGTTTTTTTGAAGTATTTGAGTTTTTATATCCGCCACCAAAAAAATGGTATGTATATTCTTAATCGGGGTTTTATTTGACGACGATCTAGCTATGTCCGTCCGTCTGTCCGTCTGTTAAAAGCGCGATAGAGGTCCCATCGAAAAAGCTAGTGGGCTCAATTTTTGCCAGAATATGTCTTATACACAAGGTTTGTTTGGAATAGAAAATTGGCTAAATCGGAATATAGGGAAGAAAGTTATAGCTCGTAATGCCAGAGTAGGTCGAAAGAACCATGCCCTTCCAACATCGAATAAAATGGAGTTGTGTCCACCAGCATCTACGTATGAGTCATGAAACTCCAAATATAAACTACCTGAGCAAAAACAATATATCTACCCAAAAATTGCCTAAATGCATGCATTAGGAAGGGAGTTAGAAATCAAAATGTACGAAAATTTATACCGCGCAGTGTATTTTTCAGTATGTTGAAAATTTTAAACCTAATAAGAGTGGCAAAATTAGATCTACGATTCTGAAATTTTGCAGGAATTGCTTTTTGGTCAAAAGTTTTCTTCTGACGGAAAATAAATGTGACACGCCAACCTCCCATACAACGTTTGCTCTCAAATTCTTATAATTTCTCTATAAATCGAATAATAAAGGACTTTATTGAAATTTATAAGTTGTATTTATTAGCATAAATAACTTCGACACACCTACTATAACGCCCACTTTTCACGTTATCTACTGTTAATGAAATTTAAATTTATAAAACCGACAAAATTAGAGGTATGATGATAAAATTTGCTACGGAAATCCTTCTAGTCAATGTTTTTGTTATGCCAGAAAATTTAGGTGACACGCCCACTCTTACGCCCACATCCTATATAATGCTTTATTTCAAATTCATATAATTTCTCAATGAATAAATATTTTGGAAGAATTACGGACTATATTGAAATATCTAAGTTGTATTTATTAGCAGAAATTTTATAAACACGCTTACTTTAATGCCCATTTTCACTGAAACACTTAATTTACGAAAACATTTTACCAGCATATCGAAGTTATAAAGGGTGGGTTAATTTTAAGGGCCAATGTTGATTTTAAATAAAACACAAATTATTTAGGAAATTATTATCATTTTTTTTTAATGATAATGTTTGTATGGTTCAATTATGTGTGGAACAAAATATCGGCCAAATGGCCCCCGCGACCTCAACGGCACACCTCGATCCGATAGTCCAAATTTTCAATAACATTGCTGATGCTCAATTGTTTGACACGATGATGAGTCGAAGTAGACTGTTTTTTTGCCACACTATCGTGAAAAACAGGAATGCTTCTCATTTAACGAATTAAGAAGGCATTCATAGATGCTCTAACATTTTATACAGACCTGGGGCCGAATTACGGCCACCGATATCGACCGAAATTTTACTCGAACGATCGAGTACGCTGTGCTTTAGGTATAGAGATTCTAATAAGAGTTTTAAAATTTCGATCACGTTCGAGTGCCGTAATTCGGCCTCTGTTTTAAATTATAAATTTAACCACCCTCTACAAAGAAAGTGATATATATTTTATTATAAAGAGATTATTCCAAGCGATTAACAAAATAATAATTATTGTGCTTTAAATGTACACAAAATTGGTGGTGGGTATAAAAGATTCGGCACAGCCGAATATAGTGCTCTTACTTGTTTTTTTATATTTTCAGTTTTGTTTTATGAGCGGATGCCGATAGCCGGATAACGATATTATGTTAAGGGTCCGCCATATAACGTTTTTTATTCAAATAGTGCTTATTTCGTAAATGGTAACACTTAGCTCATGTCTGATTTGACAGGTAATTAGTTTTATCCTTCCGCTGAACGAATATGGTTGTGTATACGCTTGAACAACGCTGGGAAATATTGCGACATAACTTTGTCCGATTTTGCCAAAAAAATCATCTTTTCAGATGAAGCTCATTTTGATCTTGGCGGGTATATAAACAAGCAAAATTGTCACATTAGGGGCACAGAAAACTCACACGCATACATTGAAAAGCCGATACACCCAAAACCAGTCACTGTTTGGTGAGTTTTTGGGTCCAGAGGAATAATTGGGCCATTTTCTGCGGAAATGAGCAAGGAGTGACCGTAGTCAATGGCGATCGTTATCGGGCCATGTTGAACGAATTTTTGTTCACAAAAATTGAAGAGGAGGATATTGGCAACATTTGGTTTCAATAGAACGGCGCTACGTGTCACATACCCGAAGCAACACTTTATTTTATAGCAATTTAAAAAAAAAGTTGTTTGGCAGACCCTTTATATAAGCGAAACAAATTATTCGATATTAAAATATAAAAGCCGGTTTTTCGAATAATTCCACAGCCGAAAAAATAAAAAAAACCGATTTAAGAAAACCGGAATATTATAAAAAGATTGGTTATTAGACAACTCCACATGAGAGCAAATATATCACAAGCGTTTGCAAATTTTGTAATACTATTTGTAGCTGAAATGTAGCTTATCAGGCATGTGATGGAAATCGAAAACGAACACGAAGCAATTTTGAAAGATCGTTTTAATATTCTATGAATATTATTTTTGTAATTTTTGTTATATATGTATGTACATAAATATTTCTATATTAAAAAGAATTTTATAACAAAAATTACAAAAATTTTATTCATAGAGTATTAAAACGAACTTTCAAAATTGCTTCGTTTTCGATTTCCATCACATACCTGTATGATTCGTAGAAAAATCGTGTTACTATAACAAAGTGACAAACCATTTTGTCTGTCGACCTTCTTATCAGGATGTTGGTAACAAAAATAAATTTTATAAAGATTTAAAAAGTTTTGACATTTTATTATTTCGGCTGCGTAATATAATGTGGCTCTACTCAAGAGATTTTTTTGCAGTGACCTGATTACCTGCAAATCTCATTTAAGTTTAACATTTATAACAATTCTTTGAGTTTTGATCATATAACACAAAAATAGATAAATTAAGTTATAAATAAAAATAAACAATAAAAGTTTAAAAATTCAAATACAACACATTTGGCCATCAATTGAAAACAAATCTAATCAGTATAATCCAGTGAAAAGGCACATAAAAGAAAAAAACGTGTGCAGATTTATTTATAAACAGAATTCATTTCTTTATTTATTTTTTGGTTTTGTTAGTTTAATTACATTTATATTTCAGCTTTTATTTAATGTCAATTACATACAAAACATACATACATTTCTATTTTGTATATGCATTCACAAACATACATGCATGTACGAAATTATACTCGTATGTGTTAAACTGTTGGTTATTTAGCAGGGTTGCAAAAGTTGGTACAATTGTACTATTTGTGGTACAATTTAAACCTCAAAAGTACAATGGTACACCAATTACCCATTTAGTACAATTTACTAACTTTCGCAGTTTATGTTTTTTTTATAGAATTTCTCTAGTTTATCGCAAGGCGAATTCATACAGGTAAAATTATCAGCCCAGCTGATCGGGAATGCTACAGTAAAACTCCATGTATAAAAAATTATTGTGTATTTTTTATATGTGGCGTCTGACAGCGAACATCACAGCGAATTCGCCGTTGCATATACCTGTATGAATATGCCTTGGTTTATCGTCTTGATTGATTTACGATGGTAACTCATTGTTGCTTTCATTTCTTTGTGATTAATTGTTTGCATTCACCTGTATACATATATCTTAGTCCAGTTTCTTTTTTTTTAAAGAAATACTTTTAAAGTATAAATGAATTTTTAAGTACAAATATTAATTTAATATTACAAAAAAGAATTTTTATGTACAATTTTGTGTTATGTTTATGTTTTTTTTCTGGCTTTTATTTAAAATAAAAAAAATTAAAAAAATTGTTAAAATAAAATTTTTTGGTACAATTGGGGTCGAAAAAGTACAATTTTATGAGCTTCATGGTACAATTTTGATGTTCTCATTTTGCAACCCTGTTATTTAGTACAGTAGAGCTTAATGTTTAAAAGTTTTATTCACTACTTATTTACACTGTCAATTATTATTATTTCTTTAAAATTTAATTTAAACTAATTTACTAACTAAAAAACTTTTTAATTTAATGTATTAGGTGAATTCATAAATTCAAAGTTGTAAATTAAAAATGTAAAAACAACATCTGTTGTTAATAATCCCTCATAATAAGCGGTGCTATATAAAAGTGAAACCAGCTAATAAAAATTTAACATGGATGACAATTCTCTTGCAGTGAAATAAAAAGTTTTTTTAGTCAATAGTAAAAAGTGCCCAATTTTAAAGTATAAGTGGTTAAAGGAAAGCGCTACAGAAAGATGATCCGTAGCTTTTTGGGGCGGAAAATGTATGATTTAGACATAGAAAATATATGATTTCAACAGTATGGTGCCACTTACTTTTTAAAAGAAAAGTTCAAAAATCGCATTATTTCTCGTAAAGGATAAGTGAATTGGTCACTAAGATCGTGCGATTTGACACCTTTAAACTATTTTTTTGGAGTTTTTTGAAATTGAAAGTGTACAGCAATAATCCCACAACATTTCAAGAGCTTAAATAGAAACAATATTATCGAACAGATATCAAGGTTTTGGTAAAATTTTTTTGAAAAACGTAATTGAGATTATTGGTTAAACATTGAGAGCCTGCCGAGCCTGTGGACTTGACCGACACAGTTTTTTATTTTTCACCGAAACCTATTTATTTGTAGTAAACTGAAATAAATATATTTTTAATACTTTAAAAACACTTATTTTATCAAAATTTAAACAATATTTCGATTTTGGACACCCTTTATGATGAAACCACATGGTATGACAGGCAAAAAGTTTTCAATTCACAATTCCACAAGAAGATAATCTACACCCTGGCTTTATTTATTATTGCCAACTTCGTTATTTGATTCCAAACAAGCACCGTTCTAGGGCTGGAAATTTTTAAAATTTGTGGTAAAACTAAGCGAAAAAACAGAGGCAGTCGTGTTTATTTGCTCATATCTCTGAAAGTTATAAGGGAGATTATGCTAATATCCATTACCAGTCTCCTTGCGAATATGTCTGAAACTTTGATACCTTACACGGATCTTGCGATGTGGGGGGGTTCTGAGAAAAGTTGATTTCAACATACACACGGACAAACATATAGACGGATAATCAACATCCCTATTCATAAGCTTACAGAAAATATATATGTACTTTATGGGGTCGGATATTAATACTGTAGAAATTTCATACGGAATGACAAACCTTTATATACCCTTGCACTCACAGTGAAGGTTATAAATAAATAGTTCGATCGCAAGGACTTGATTGTTTGTTTTTTCGGTGAAAAGAGAACAGTATCGGTTGCGACTACCAGAATTGTGTCGAATTTTAGAGTTTGGTTGTGATAGAATAATTCTATGTCCATATCTACAAAATTTTGTTTTGGAATATCAGTGTATAGTCAGATCGAAGATATTGTAAATCTTTCAATAAAATTTTTATAACTGAACCATTCGTTTGCCAAAAAGTTTGATTCTCTTTTCTTGAGACTTTATAGGTTATTAGAAATTTCTTTAAATAAAATAATAAAATATAAAAAAACATGTTACTAAATGTAAAATTATTTCATATAAAAATAATCAAAAACCTTTACTTATTTGTTTTTGTAAATGGTATTTAAATTCTCCATGAGGATATTATTCATCTGTGAAATTAAATAAATAAATAAAAAGACACCTTGAGAATACACTTAATAAAAATAGTTATTATTTCTGTGGCAGAAAGGAAAAACTGCTTAAGTCGACATAAGCTAAAATTAAGATAATCACGTCATTGCAATCCAAAAATTAAAAAAATACCATCCAAAGAAATGTTCAACTACTTTGGACCACTTAACAGGAAGTTATACTGTAAAGCCTTATTGCAATATATAAATATTTACAAAGGACAATGTCATTTAAAACAAAAAATTATTTGATTTATATTTTAGTAACTTCGGGTATTGTGGAATAGGCGGGCAATGTGGAACCCTCCTTTATTTCGTAAACTAAATGTTATTAAAAAGCTTTTTTGTATGTTAGTACAGTCTACAGTGAAATATTTACATTACATGTTTGGCTACGCATAACTTCGTACTGTTAGCTTTCAGTTTGTTTCTAAGTGAATGAAAACAAGTAAAAGCGCTATATTCGGCCGTGCCGAATCTTATATACCCTTCACAACGTGTAGTCATGCAATAACAGTAAATTCACGTATGTATGTTAAAAAAAACAAAAAAAAAAATAAAAAATAAAAAAAAAAATTAAAAAAAAAAAATTAAAAAAAAAATTATTATATACATATATAATATATATAAAACAAAAAAAAAATAAAAAAAAAATTAAAAAAAAAAATAATAAAAAAAAAATAATAAAAATATAAATAATATATTAAATAAAAAATAAAAAAAAAAATAAAAAAAAAATTAAAAAAAAAAATTTTAAAAAAATTTAAAAAAAAATGTTTTTGCCTCAGCTGGGATTCGATGCCACGTTTTCTCTAACCAGTATACACGTTTGTATGTATGTATGTTGTTGTTGTAATGTTGTTTTTATGAAAAGAAAATCGAGGTGGTCGTGGGTTTTTGCTCATATCTCAGTTGTTTATGTACCGATGTTTCTGATTTTCAATACCGATCTACTCCCGAATATTTCTGATATTTTAATACCTTACCCGGGTCCAACCTATGTCGGGGGGCTTCAAAAAGTTGATTTCAACATACACACGGACAGACGGTCAGACGGACAGACGGACAGACGGACAGATGGTCAGGGCTTAATCGACTCCTCTATTCATAAGCTTTCAGAAAATATATACTTTATGGGGTCGGAAATGAAAATTGTAGAAATTTCACACGGAATGACAAACCTATATATACCCTTTTTCACTGTGTGAAGGGTATAACAAGTGCAGTCGACTTTTTTTTTGAGCTCATATTCAAACGGTTGTTTAATCCAAGTATTTAAAGTTTATTAATGTTTTTTCATGAGACATTGCAAATAATAAACATAATATTTCGAAACGGTAAGTTTGTAAATTGAATAAGTGGCTTAATTTTTAAAAGATCTGTTTTTAAAAATATGCCATTCGGCTAATGTGGAATACATTAAGGCGGGTATTGTGGAACTATATTCCACATTACCCGCTAACTGATTTTATATATAATTTTGATACAGAAACTTTTGAGTCATGCCAAATAAAGGATTAATTAGAAAATAGGACCCGAAAAATATGAGGTTAGCCGTGGAATCAGTAAAAAAAAAATAAAATGGTGATAATATTAGCCTTAAAAACCTTCAACGTTCCTCACACAAAACTTTATAGAATGGCAAGAAGTAACACAAGTATAACCGAACTTTTGCAGACACCTTTAGGTCGAAAGGCAGTCTTTTCTAAAGAAATGGAAGTCGACTTGGTAAAATATGCCCTAGAAATAGAGTCTCGTTACTCTGGTCTTACTCGGAGTGATATTCGATCACTTGCATTCCAGCTAGTGAAAAGAAATGGTGTTTTGAACAACTTCTCCATCATAAAAGAGTGCGCTGGCAAAGATTGGCTATATGGATTTTTGAGACGACAACAGAGCTAAAGGTTTCTCCCGTGAAAATGTGCAATTGTTTTTTGATATTCTCGAAACAGAATATTGCCAATACAACTTTCCTGCAACCTCTATATGGAATGACGAAACAGGTCTCTCCATTCAAACTAAATATCCGAAAGTTATAGCAAATAAGGAGAAACAACAAATTGGTGCAATGACATCAGCTGAACGTGGTTCCCTTATTACATTATTTACTTGTATGAGCGCAGGTGGCTCATTTGTTCCACCATTTTTCATATTTCCGCAAAATGACAAGTCACAATGTTTACAGTTTGATATAATTTGGGCCCACGATGAATGTCTTCCAAAAAAGCAAGCAATTTTCATGTGTGAGTCCTGTTTAAATGCATAAGATGATATGCATGATGATAATTTTTCATTTTTCAATATATTATGTTCCTTATTAATCCAGTTTTTTTATTGTTTTATTGTTATTCTTATTTCTATTTATTTTTTATACTTGAACAAAAAGCCATGAAGGCTAAGTAATAATTTAATTTATCTTAATATTTTTAAGTTTTTTTGTTCTGTGAATAAAGCAATCTTATGTTTAATTAAAATAAAAAAAAAAGAAATCTTTTATTCAGTTCAATTTTTTATTTACTGCTATTTCATTTCTGGTAATGTAGTATAGTATTTCATATTACCCACCTAAGGGGTTCCACATTACCCTCCAATTTTTCAAATGACGACTTTTGAGGTACCTCTAAATTTTGGTTTATAACTTTTTTTAGGATAAAGAAAATTAAATTTATGTGATGCACTCCGCTAGGCAACTAATCAATAAATACACTGCAATCAATTTGGTAAAAAATTTACCGCTATTATTTTGAAGAGTGTAAAAATAAAAATAAGGGTTCCACAATACCCGAAGTTACTCTATATGAAAATTAGTATGCTTTTCAATTTATATAGCGGAGAATTCATATGAAAATCTTTATTTTAAATTAAATCAATTTTTAAACATCAACTCAAAAATTAAGATGTGCTTTTCTGAAAAACTATTAAAACATACTTAAACAGTTTTACCTTATTGCCACAGATTTGTTGTGGTTAATGCAACTTACAATTATGAAAATTTTTTGTAAATAATAATTATTAGTATATATTTAGTTCTAGATATATTTATTAATAATCTTGGTTTGATATTATTGTTAGCATTAGAAGATAATTTTTCTTTGTTTTTTTTTATTTTTATACAAGTTTTCAACAAACAAAATTTTAGTATAAATGAAACCAAAATTTTTAGATTTAATTAGGCTCAAGTGCTGAGAACTAATGAATAAATATTTATTTTGATTTTTTGCTTAAACAGTTTTTATGCCAACTTTTATTTTAGGAAGTTGGAAAATTAATGAAAATTAAAATAAAAAGTTAATAATGGAAATAAACCATTAAATTTAGATAATATATTTTAAATAAATACAATCTTTATTAATATAAAAATTATTTTATTAAACTACAAAATATATAAATTTTTAGTTTTACCCAATGCTAGCTAGGCGCACAATTGGGACGAACGACGAATTTTTCATCGCTAATATTCGTCATCGAAAATAAAACACATTTGTGTATATGAGAATGCATACAATTATGACATCCGTCGAAATTCGCTAAAAGCGGCGAAATCTGCAATAGATTTTTTACTATGACAGGAATTATATTATTTTAAGTTTCACAAAAATTTAAATTCTTTGGTTATTATAAATATTATTTGCACAAACAGTAAACAATTTTATCAACTATACAAGATGTTAGTTTTTCGTCGTTATTGTGCTCCACACGAGGAATTTGCACAGCGAATTCTTACCGACGAATTCGTCGTGTTGGGTGAAATTCATCGATCGTAGCAATTGTGCGTCGGGCATTATTTCTATTTACTACGACGGCGAACGATGATCAAATTGGTACAATGAGATCATTTTTTATTATATTTTGTTTTACTTCTCAACTTTTTAAGAAAATATAGTTAGTTTTTACTTTAATAAATGTTTTATTTTTTATTTTAGAACATTTAAAATTAATATAAAATAGTTAGATACAAAAGTTTGTTTGTATTTTGCTTAAGTTTTTTGCTTAGTTAGATTTATTGTGATTTATTTTTCATATGGTCACACTATTAGGCCCCTTTCGCATAAGGCAACTTTAATTGCGCAAGTATAATTTTAATTTTTATTTATTTTCTTTTGAACTTGCTTTTATGTTCACATTGAGCAACTTGGTTGAGCAAGTTTTATTTGCTTTCTCATCATTTCTCATAATTTTTAAATATTTGATTCACTTATAAACAAATAAAATTTTCTTGCGCAATTAAAGTTGCCTAATGCGAAAGGGGCCTTAGCTGTTATACAAAAACACAATTTTTATTATTGTTTACTGCACGTACCCAGCACATTCTTTGTAAACGTTTACTTGTACGTAAAAAAGTTTTTACTATGACTGAAATTATATTCATAATTTTTCAGAGTTTCACAAAAATTTTAATTCGATTATTTTTGTTCTTTCTTTGCATAAACAGTAAATAATTTTATCAACTATAAAGGATGCTACTTTTTCGTCGTTATTATGCCTCATTTGATGAATTTACGCAGGGAACTTTTACCGACGAATTCGTCGTGTTGGGCGAAATTCGCCGTTCGTTTCAGTTGTGCGCCGATCATAAAGTTATATCCCTCATATTAATTTTTAAATTCATTAAAAGGTTTATTCAAACAAATTTTAAAAACAATTTTTTGCAAAAAACTTTTAATAAATTTAAAAATTTACTGTGAGTATAACAGTTTTATTTAATAGCAATTATTTATTAGTTATTATAATTATAAATTGATATTTAACCGAACTATATTGTTCATACTTTTTATTATTTATATCATTTTAGTTGGCTTAAGTTAAATTTTGTAAATCACTATACTAACCTAACTAAACCTAAAACATTTTAAAATTAAATTGCAAACATTTAGGAATACTGAAAAAATTTTCCTGCATAAGCCGAGTAAAATGAATTTTCAAAACCAGCTGTAAATTAACCATCAGGACATCGGTTTACTCATATGCAATTTGATGAAATTAGTATAAGGGAAGCACTTAATTTATTTTTAAATTTTTCTTTCTTTCTTATTATATGAAACTTTCTTTGTGTTAAAATTTTCTTGTATTTTAAATAAATTTTTTTGTCATAATAATTTGTCAGTATTCTTATATGTTTACAATTGAATTCAAAAATGTCTTAGGAAGTCAAGTAATTTATGCAAATGAACTTAAGTCAAAAAAAAAATGATTTTTAATATTTCTGAGATATTTCATGTTTAAATTAATTTACGAAACTTCGCACGCAGCAGGAATGGTACTTTGGTATGATTTTAAGTCAATCTCATGAAGTGTAAATGTATCTTTAGAACATAAACGATCGTAAATCAATAAGAAAGAATGCAGAGTTATATCGAAAATTGCTGAATTTTGAAATGTCTGAAAACCAGACAATCTCGCAGTATTTAATTGACTTTGACGTTGTACAGAACTTCGTGAAATAATAGCTGACTTTTGGTATTTCTGATATTATGAATCTCAAATTTGGCAATTGCCAGAGATAGAAAATTATCATCTAAGAAATTTTTCATTTGATAAAGCAAAAGTTTCCTTTTTTGTCCTCGTAGTTTTTTTTATTAAATTAAATTAAAACTAAATTGAAAAATAAATTTTAATTCAATTATCAAAAAGTTATTTGGTTAAAATAACTTGAATATTGCATTAATAGAAAGAAATGCGATAACATTACATTTCAGAGCTAGATGAATAAAACACCGTATATATTTTCACAAAAAACTGTCTAAAGTAAATTTATTTGTACTTGCTTAATAGATGGCAAAACGTTGGTTTTAAAAAATATTATTTCTAAACCAATTGCTGTTGTTTCTGGTGTTCTACTAGGAAGTTTTGTTGGTTCTTTCTGCTTTCTCTATTTATTAATGATCTGTCAAATACTTTTATTTTTTCATGTGTCTAAATGTATGCAGAAGATGTCAAAATATTTTTTAGATTTAATCATTACTCTGACCATATCCTCTTACAAAACGACTTAGATGCATTTAGGTTTTAGTGTAATCAATGACAACTTGATTTTTCTTTACTTTTCTTATTTATTCATTCTCTCTTCTAATCTTTTTAATATCTTTTACGTAGGCGTCACAATGGACCATACCCGTCTCTGGATGAGGCCAACTACCTAACCTAGTAGAGCTGAATCCAGAAAAGTGCAAGTACATGTGTTTTTCTATTAGATGTAATATTAGCGAGAATCTTGTCTTAAACGGTCCTTCTCTAGACATATTAAAAGCTGTATCCGATCTTGGAATCTTATTAGATCCTAAACTTTATTTTATTTTAAACTAGAAAAGCCCGGCGCGCGTTGCTACGCCCCTTAATGAATAAAAATGCATTCCAAATTTAAATTGAATATCAAAAGCTAAAAATTAAAATTTATTTCTTATGGGCCCACTTTTCTAATCACGAAATTGTAAAATCATAAGAGCTAAATATGTGTGTACAAAGTTCAGAAAAATCGCTGAAGTTCAAGTAGCTGACAATGATAACTTCTTTTTATGGCCGTGTCACAGCCCAATTTTCTAATCACGAAATTGTAAAGTCATGACAGCTCAATATGTGTGCAAAGCTTCAGAAAACTCGGTTCAGTGCAAATACTTCTAAATTATAACTTTTTTTATGGGCGTGGCTCTGTCCACTTTTCTAATCACGAAATTATATAGTCATGACAGCTCAATATGTGTGTGCAAAGTTTCAGAAAAATCAAGTAGCTTAAAATGATAACTTATTTCTTATGGGCGTGGCACTGCCCACTTTTGTAATCACGAAATTGTATAATCATGTGAGCTCAATATGTGTGTGCAAAGCTTCAGAAAAATCGGTGAAGTTCAAGTAGCTAAAAATGATAACTTTTTTTATGGGCGTGACATTGCCCACTTTTCTAATCACGAAATTGTAAAGTCATGATAGCCCAATATGTGTGCTAAGTTTTAGAAAAATCGGTCCAGTGCAAGTATCTCAAAATTATAAATTTTTTTTATGGGCGTGACATTGCCCACTTTTCTAATCACGAAATTATACAGTCATGACAGCTCAATATGTATGCAAAGTTTCAGAAAAATCGGTCAAGTGCAAGTAGCTAAAAATGATAACTAATTTTTTATGGGCGTGGCCCCGCCCACTTTTTGCCACCCATAAACACTCCCTGGAATGTGTATAACAATTTTCCTAAGTTTAAGATCGATCGCTTTTACAGTTTCGGAGTATATAGCTAACACACAGACACACACACACACAGAGTTTCACTTTTACATATATAGATATCTATGTCACTGTTAACATAGCACGGGCGTAAGAGTCTACTGACCGTTACATAACAAAGCTATTGTATATTTCTCTGGTCAGGCCTATTCTAGAGTATGGTTCAATGATTTGGGATCAACCGTATAATGTTAACAACAGTAGCAGTGAATCTACGCAAAAACAGTTCCCGTTATTTTTTATTCGAGGCCTACAGTAGAGTACCTTAAGCCTGCCCTCTTGCTTAAATTGTTGACTTGCTCTTATAAAGCTGCCAATGCTAAAAAGTCGCAGAACGATGCCAAATATCCAGTTTGTTCTGAATTTAATAAAAGAAAATTTAAATTAAAATTAAAGAGAAATGTATGCTCCGTTTTTTTTATTTGCCAATGTCTATTTTAATGTCATCTATTTCTACACATTATTTTTATCCATTATCGTTTAGAGCTTTCAGAACAAATTATGCCAACTGTGATAAGTTTTTCAGAAGTTTTACCCAGTTTAACAAAGTTAATCAATGCATTGATTTTTGTTTAAATGTAATCTAAATCTAACCAAAATAAGAAGAAGAAAATATGAATAGTGAAACGAAAAGACTCATTGAAAACATATCTGGACACCATGATTAATCCAATGATGTTCTAAAGCTTACACTCCCAGACATTACTCCGATCATCATGGAGTCGTTTACCTAACCACTTAATACTGTGGTAAAACAATATAAATAATTCATTAAAAAATAACTTAAATTTTTTAACAAAAATGTACTGTTTAAAGTTCTCGAATTCATAGGCTTAAATAAAAAAATAAATACTCCACATACTAAGTCTACTTATGTTTTTGTATTTAAACCTTAATGATACTGTTTGTAAAAAAATAAAATCTTATCAATCACTTATGTGTGTACATTTACCTCCTCATTTATAATCATTGTTCTAAATTTAAATTTTAAAACACAAATTTATGAATTTTTGTTATACAAACTTTAGCTTTTTATCTTATTAAAATGGGGGGTTAATATCTACGTGTGAACTACAAATAAAAGTCATATTAAACAATAATCGATGCAATATTTATTTCATAAATACTTACACTTGTTTTTACAATAAATAATATTTAATATTTAAATATATTTTCATTAACAATACATGTATTTGCTTTTGGTTTATTTGTTAAAAGCGGATGCAGCTGTCCGTGTGTGTGTGTGTGTCCGTGTGGGTGTGTATTGTTGTGTCAGAAAAACTTATACAGTATGCTGGCTATCTGCTGCTGGATGGTTGTGGTATTTATTGTTTAAATAAGCTCTTCTGCATTATCATTGAATTTATGATGTTTATGAACCTGGCACTACCGCAATACCGTTGTTTCCGCACATAAAGATTGACTCTGCAATTGCACGTTTGAATAAAGAAAAAACGTTAAATTATCTACTCTATTGCAAACAATACACATATATAATGCTTAATATTGAGAGCATACTTTTAGGAGTTTATTTATTATTTTTCAACAATATTAAGTAGCCCCTAGCATATTTTATTTATTAGGCATTATTTTCCATTTAATGTTAAATAACTATAAAACATAAAACATTATTAATAACAATATGTCATATTTACCGCGTGCATAGAATTCGTTTGAATCTTTCGTCTTGTGCTGATGTATGTGGTGCATGTGTTCACACGTTGCAGGTGGAATGCATCGTCCGTTCCTTTATTGAAAAATGTAAAAAAGGACATTAAAGAAATTTATAAATTGATCTTATTAAAAACCAGAGCCAACACTACACAAAAAAGTTTTCAAACTGGTGTAATGTTTTTTATATCTTTTTTAATTTAAACAAAAAAAAATTCACAAAAGCAAATGGTTTAAATTCCAATATAACGCAAATACAACATTTTAACATCTGACGAGGTAGTAACTAAGAACATAAACTAATATAAAAATTTAATAAATTTTATTTGTAGTCAGTGTTTTATATATTTAATGCTGTAGTTCCTATAAGGAACATAAGGACGCAGTCAGTGTTTTATACCCACCGCCAAAAAATAAAAATGTTTAGCCTGTTAAGTGTTAAATTTGAACTATTATTAGTTTTTTTGCATACAAATATTAAAAGAAAATATTTTAGTCTTACCCTACGTTGCCAGATGCAACTACAAGTGAAAAAAAACCATTACACTAACACAACCACACTTTTGCTACCTGCGACACTCAGCTTGCAAAGAAATTTTTAAGCAAAGAAAAATTTTCACACTTACCCTATGTTGCCATATGCAAGTGCAAGTGAAAACAAGTAACAGTGCTATATTCGGCCGTGCCGATTCTTATATACCCTTCACAACTTGTAGTCATGCAATAACAATTGTTTGTATCACCATTCATCCCATATAAAATACGTGCATACGTACACGTTAGAATAAATGTGGCATCGAATCCCAGCTGAGCCAAAAAAATTTTATTTTATTTAATATATTATTTATATTTTATTATTATACCCTTCACACAGTGAAAAAGGGTATATGTATATAGGTTTGTCATTCCGTGTGAAATTTCTACAATTTTCATTTCCGACCCCATAAAGTATATATTTTCTGAAAGCTTATGAATAGGGGAGTCGATTAAGCCCTATCAGTCTGTCAGTCTGTCCGTCTGTCCGTCTGTCCGTCTGACCGTCTGTCCGTGTGTATGTTGAAATCAACTTTTTGAAGCCCCCCGACATAGGTTGGACCCGGTTAAGGTATTAAAATATCAGAAATATTCGGGAGTAGATCGGAATTGAAAATCAGAAACATCGGTACATAAACAACTGAGATATGAGCAAAAACTCACGACCACCTCGATTTTCTTTTCACAAAAACAACATTACAACAACAAACATACATACATACAAACCTGTATACTGATTAGCGAAAACGTGGCATCGAATCCCAGCTGAGCCAAAAACATTTTTTTTTTAATTTTTTTAAAATTTTTTTTTTAATTTTTTTTTTATTTTTTTTTATTTTTTATTTAATATATTATATATATTTTTATTATTATTTTTATACCCTTCACCTGTGGTGCACAAGGGTATATATAGCTTTGTCATTCCGTTTGTAATTTCTACAATTTTCATTTCCGACCCCATAAAGTATATATTTTCTGAAAGCTTATGAATAGAGGAGTCGATTAAGCCCTGACCGTCTGTCCGTCTGTCCGTCTGCCCGTCTGTCCGTGTGTTGGTTGAAATCAACTTTTAGAAGCAACTATATGTTCCTCAGATCTGTATATGGTATCAATCTCTTGGAAATATCCAGGAATGAATCGCTATTGAAATTTAGCACAATCGCCCCATAACTTTCTGAGATATGAGCCAAAAACCACGACCACCTCGTTTTTTTTCACAATTACAACAACAACATACATATATACATACATGTAAAAAACATACCAAACAAAAAAAATTACAAAAAAAAATATTAAAAATAAAAAAAAAAATAATAAAAAAAAACTAAAAAAAAAAATTTTAAAAAAATTTTAAAAAAAAAATTTTAAAAAATTTTTTAAAAATTTTTCTAAAAAAATTTTTTAAAAAAATTTAAAAAAATAATAAAATATAAATAATATATTAAATAAAATAAAATAAAATTTTTTTGGCTCAGCTGGGATTCGATGCCACATTTATTCTAACGTGTACGTATGCACGTATTTTATATGGGATGAATGGTGATACAAACAATTGTTATTGCATGACTACACGTTGTGAAGGGTATATAAGATTCGGCACGGCCGAATATAGCACTGTTACTTGTTTTTTTTATTTTTTTTTTTTTTTAATTTTTTTTTATTTTTTTTTTGTTTTATATATATTATATATGTATATAATAATTTTTTTTTTAATTTTTTTTTTTAATTTTTTTTTTATTTTTTTTTTTTTTGTTTTTTTAACATACATACGTGAATTTACTGTTATTGCACGTTGTGAAGGGTATATAAGATTCGGCACGGCCGAATATAGCGCTTTTACTTGTTTTTTTTTATATTTTTTTTAAATTTTTTTTTAAATTTTTTTTAAATTTTTTTGTGTAGTTTTTTTTATTATTTTTTTCTTATTTTTAATATTTTTTTTTGTAATTTTTTTTGTTTGGTATGTTTTTTACATGTATGTATGTATGTTGTTGTTGTAATTGTGAAAAAAACGAGGTGGTCGTGGTTTTTTGCTCATATCTCAGAAAGTTATGGGGCGATTGTGCTGAATTTCAATAGCGATTCATTCCTGGATATTTCCAAGAGATTGATACCATATACAGATCTGAGGAACATATAGTTGCTTCTAAAAGTTGATTTCAACCAACACACGGACAGACGGGCAGACGGACAGATGGACAGACGGACAGACGGTCAGGGCTTAATCGACTCCTCTATTCATAAGCTTTCAGAAAATATATACTTTATAGGGTCGGAAATGAAAATTGTAGAAATTACAAACGGAATGACAAAGCTATATATACCCTTGTGCACCACAGGTGAAGGGTATAAAAAGAATACACTAACACTATTTTACTAACACAAACACATTTTGCACACACACCTGCGACTCAGCTTGCAAAGAAATTTTTAAGCAATTTAAATTCTCACACTTACTACAAGTAAAGTGACCAGACCAAAAAAGTAATACATAGTTTTTTGTTTACTCACTAATTTTTCATAAAATTTTGGTAAATAATTTAGCTAATTTAAATAAGTATATATATGAAGAATATTGAAAAAACAAAGATATTTATTTAGAATGTAAGTTTTAATATAAATATCAATTTTTGATAAAAAAAATATATTGAAAAATTAATTGTCAACAGTTAACGTTTAATGGTGACTATTGGCAACACTTAGTTAACAATTGAAGTAGCGCTATGAACTTGCACTGTGCTGTGTCATTTAAAAATGTTTGTGTTTTTTTTTTTTGGCATTTCTCCTAATTTTCATCAGTAATACGTATACACTACTTGCAAGTAAATACTTGCTACTGGCAACGTAGGGATAAATAAATGAAAAAAATTGTTTTTTTATTTTCGGAAAATAGGGAAAGAAAATTCTTTTAGTCAATTGAAAAAAAAACAACTTTCTACCTTCTCTCATTTATTTCAAGTCCCAAACTTCATATTAAAAAAATATATTCAAAATATTTATTATTTAACTGCGGTTACCTGATGAATAAATATGCCTTGATCAAGAACCCATTATTATAAAAATTAGATTCGTCAGTCTATTGTGTCAAGAACTGCTAAGCCAATAAATCATAACCATAATTCCATAGCCAAAGAAGCAAATTTTCAATTGGTTTCTATGGCGTTATGAAAAGTCACCTATAATCAACGACATTGTTGTTCAAACAGCTGTTTTGTATGGTTATGGTTATGTCACGTCTTATTTGATCTTTACTAATTGCAGCCATGAGAAGATCTCTAATAATAAATTAAATAATATTAAAAAATTATTAAACTGAAATATTGGTGGTGGGTATTTAACACTGTCGACTATAGCACTCTTACCAACAAACATAAACAAGAGCGGCAAGCATATTTCGGCTGTCAAAAATGTTTATGCCCATACAATTTGTACACAGCCAACCAAAATATTGCAACGGTAAAGCTTTGCAATTGGAAGTTGGCTGCACTACAACTGTTGTTGTTTTTATACCCTTCACATTAGAGTGTAAAAGGGTGTATATAAGTTTTTCATTCCGTTTGTAATTTCTACAATATTTATATGCGACTCTATATGGTATAAGTATTTTGTATCCTTAAAAAAAGAAGAATTAATTAAGCTAAGTTCTTATGTCCGTGTGTATATTGAAATTAACATTTTAAATCCCACACGTATATTTTATACTATTGTATGGTATTAATTTCTCAAATATGCTTCTGATAATTTTGTTTTAAAATCAGTCATATGGCCACAATACGAGCTGAGATATGGAAAAAAGTAAGATATTGCAGCTCGTATGAAACTACTTGATGCGTTTGTTACGAAAATGTGTACTTTTGGCAATATTTGGAAAAAAATCTTGGTTCAATAGATTAACTACCGACAGAGATATCGGCGAAAAAATTAAAGAACACAGGTCTGCAAAAAAAAAATTTTCTCGCCTTTAAACAAAAATATGTGGAATATAGATATTTTAATACGCTTAATTCAAAACCGCCTTCAGTTTTTTTCTATCGAGCTCAGATTTTTATGGGCATGCCTAATATTTCGCCCGAAGAAAAGGAGGTTACGCGGATACATGTCATCAAAACTTGAGAATAATAAGTTCGATTTCATTCAAAATACAAGCAAATTATTGATAATAAAATTTCCTTTAAGTCGTATTAATAACGGTTTTATTCAGAAAATTGTGGCGATATTTTTATTTCATGCAAAATAAAAATGTTTCCAAAACGTAATTTAAAAATTATTAGGGCAAAACTTTTTTATTATTTGGGCAAACATTTTGGCATTTTTTTAGAAAATCAAAGTCTCTATAGTCCACATATTTTTATTCAAAGGTTAGTTTTGCTGCAGACCAGTGCTATATATTTCCTAAATAAATTTTGGTCGCAGCTGAACCATATAATGGTCACTAATAGTATTGAAACTTTTAGTGTTGATAACTAATAAAATTGCTATATAAATAACCAAATTCTTTAAACAAAAATCTTTTCAGCTTAGCCTCCAAATAAATTTTTACCTATTTTCTTACATGTATACCGATGACCAAATATAAAAGGGCGTATCTCGATTTTCAAGTAAATCTAATTTTTCACGATTTCAGGTAGTTTACATACAAACTCATTGATAACAGATTTACAGCTACTTTACTATGTGGATCTAACTCATTTGATCTTTTTAAATTTTATTATTTTCTTTGATTCTCTTGTGAACTAATACAAATTCGAGATGAGTCGTTTTTTATATTAAGCCATCGATATATAGCATAAGTAAAACTTGTTCTTTGTGGAAATATTTAGTCCAATAGTCTAGTCTAATCTCAAATATATAAGCAAAAAATATTTGTTACCAGCAGTCCCTAATACATGATAATGTATACATATTTATACATGATGGTATGAAGGAAGGGCATATAAGATTCGCTACTGCCAATTATTATGCTCTTGTTTTTGTAGTTTTAGCTATTTTCAGGTCAATCTACACATTTTATTTATATTTGTACCTCTATTTAGTAAAAAAAAAACTTAAGTGAAAATTCCTGTCGCTTACACAGTATTGACGCTCTAGTTTAGGTCTGTCATTTCAGCGTGAGAGCTAAGCACAACGCTTGCCGCTCTTGTTTAAGATTATTAGTTACACTTGCCTAGTTTTTTAAAAACTATATTATCTATAAACAATAAGTTAGTAATAATAAAATATAATAATAAACTAAAGCAAACTAAACGCCTAGTATACATCTTAGCTTAACATCATACAAATAAGTGCCATCCAAATTACCTTGGCAGTCTGAGAGAACAAAAAAAACAATAAAGTATTTAAAAATTACAAAAGTCTTGAAAATATTAGAGAAAAGAGTTTTTCCAGTAACAAAATCAGTAGAAAATGTTTATGTAGGAAAAACTTTGTTGCCAGACTCTATTCTCAATATATCACGCTTTTGTGAAAATAAAAAGGATTACGCTAAATAAAAAAAAAATAAAAATATATTGAACGTATTACTAAAGCACAACTTTCAAATTATTTAAATAATTTTTCTATATGCATCAATTATTTTTACAAAAAAATCTACACTGCTTAGGGAAAATTATTAATTTGAAAAAATAACTATAATGTAGAATTTTCTTGATAGTTTGAACTTTAATAAGAGAAATTAACGAGTCACATATATTTCGTAATGCCTGCCCTAATTTAACTCGTTTTTATTTATTTGGGTGTTCTAAGGAAAACATTAACGATATTAAGAGATTTTGTCATGCACATTTCTTTTTAAATCATATAAAAATATCTTCTATGAAACTAGAAACTATGTACACATTAGGCAAAATTTTTACTTTAATACGCGTAGCCAATATTTTTGGTTTTATAATTATTTAATTTTTTTATACCCTTAACAGTGATTGTAAAAGGGTATATATAGGTTTCTCATACCGTGTGACACTTCTACACTATTTATTTCCGACCCCATAATGTAAATATATATGTATTTCCTGAAAACTCATGAATAGGGGAATCGATTAAGCATTATCCGTCTGAACGTCTGTTCGTGTGTATGTTGAAATCAACGAGATATAAGCAAATAAACAAAAGTTAAAATTCTCCAGCACTAGGATAACTTATAGATAGTGTTATGACAATTTATAGACTTGGTATGTCTCTCGAGATATTCATAAAAAATTTTCGACAAATTGGTCACTAATCACAACGGTTAAGATACTAAATTATTAGCCGTAATCTCTCAAATTATTTCTAAGGAAAACTAACAAATCAGTTTGAAACCAACTGAGATATAAGCACAAAGTTTCTATTGCTTCGTTGATTTTCCTAAAATTAAGAAACGGAAATCGATATTTTTCAGTTTCTATACAAACTAACAAATGAAAGATCTTAATTATCAAAATATAGTCAGCTATTGAAAAAAAAATCCAAAATGGCATCTTAAATTAAATGTCGAATATATGAGTCTAATATAGAAGTTACGGCTTTCTTCCCCTTAAACCCTACAATATTGATATAAAAAAAAAGGACTTGACCAGTACAGTGAAGCAAACTATTAAAAAAGTGTAAAATCCAAGATGGCGTCTAAAACAAAATGGTAAAAACATTTTATTAACCTCAACAATATGGCCAGCAAATAAAAGGGTTTGACTAGAAGAATACAGTCAACTATGTAAAAATTCAAAATCAAAGATGATGTCAGATATAACAAAGAAAACATGAAATCTAAAATCTAGGCTTAGCTACGATGTGATATTTACAGCAATGAACATGGTAGTAAAAGGTATTATCATATTCGCCACGGTCGAAAATAGAATTCTTAGTATTCTTTTGTTGATTAATTATGTTATTACTAGCATTTAACCCGCTACTTCGATAGCGCAGTTCTTACTATTTATTGAATACTCAAGTTTTGTTTTTAATTATTAAATATTTTTGGTTCAATTCATGAAAATTTGTATCTCTGATTCAATTTACTTAGAAAAATAAAAAGTAGAGTAAGAATACATCGGGCATATATTTCCTACCTAAAAGCAAGATCAATGCTACTGAGTTTCAAAAATTAAGATTTATAAATTCAAAATTTGCAAAAATTACCCTAAAAAGAATAAAAGTAAATTTTTTTCCTACACTAAAACTTCTACTTGGTTTATTATTACCTACATTCAGAACTCTTTGTATACAAAATATAAAAAAAAATTAGAAAAAGTAATTTTGGTCGTCCACAAGATTAGTAGTTACCTGGGATCAAAAAACACTAATTTTAAGAATCTATGTTTACAAACGTAAAAATACAAAGTGTACAATAAAAATGCGAAAAGGCTTTTTCCAATCCAATATTTAAATTCTCAATAATCCTTTATTTCACAATTTTAGCTTTATAAACGTAGAATATACAAAAAATCCCATTAAAATTCAAAAAAGTACCTTTTTGATCGACCATAAGACTTTCAGTCTCACCTTGTATCAATAGTCACTAACATCAAAATTCTAGCTTCGCAAACGTTGAAAATACAAAAAGTACCATAACAATTCAAAAAAGTACCTTTTCGGTCGTCCATAACATTTTTAGTCTCACCTGGAATCAATAGTCCTTGATTGTACAATCCTATCTTCATAAACGTAGAAAATACAAAAAGTACCATAAAAATTCAAAAAAGTACCTTTTTGGTCACCCATAATATTTTTAGTCGTACCTGGAAGCAATAGTCCTTTATTTTACAATTCTACCTTTATAAACGTAGAAAATACAAAAAGTACTATAGAAAAGCGAAAAAGTATATTTTTGGTCCAAGTTCCAAATTCCAAGTTCAAAATGTTCAAATATCTATATAACAAAATATTTTAATAGACTTGATTTAAAGTCAGCAAATCTACTCCTTTTTGCATAAAAGTAATTATGTTCTAAAAAGTACCAAGCTCTTTTCCCCTTTCTACCTTGTTAGGCATGTGTTTCAATTTTTACTAAATTACATAATTTTTTATGTCGGGTGAAGTCCCAATTAAAGATTTTGCAAAAATTGGCCGTATAATTAGGAATTACATACATTTTCCAAATTTTTCCCCAAAAAAGATTCCGAAAATTTCACCCGAATAATTGTCAATATTCTATTAGGCAATAATAATTATCAAATTTTGTTCCATTGAATAATATAAGAAAAGTTTCTTTTAAAAAAAGTACAACAAAAAGGGACAATTTTTACCCCTTATGCATGCAAATTTGAAAAAAGTGCCGAATTCCTATTAATATTTTTTCGCGGATTACTTAATACAGTTTAAATTTTTTTTCTAGCTTTATTTGTTTGGAAGTTACGCAGGGTACCAAAAAAGTACCAAATTATAGTTTTTACCCGTTTTCCCCCTTAGGGGTTGAAAATTCCAAAAAGGCCAGACACCTGTCAGCTTATTTTTTGTGCAAATTACAACACTTTTTGAATTTAATTTGTATCATTTTTAGTTTAGCAGATATAAGATTACCGCTTTTACCCGTTTTTACCCCCTTAAAGTACGAATTTCCAAAAATCCCTTCTTAGTGGAGCTATACATTGAAAGAGGAACCGATTGTCCAAATTTCACATCTCTAGCTTTTTGCGTTTGGGCTGTGCGATGATGAATCAGTCAGTTAGTCAGTCACGTAGGTAATTTTGTTCCTATATTAAATCAATGTTATTTTTACTAACAAAATAATGAATTTTGTTTTATAAAAACCCTACACAAAATTGTTGGCGAGTATCCGAAATTTGACACAAATATAGTACTCTTACAAATGCTTGTCTAATGTGAACATACGGTAAGTTGTTCCTACAGAAACACAACTCTGTTAAATGGGGAACTATTGTGTTTGATAAATATAGACGACAAAAGGATATCGTATAGCGTATTTTAAGCTTGAGAGATTGTAAGCGGTAGCCTGCTGTCATTTATGTATGTATGGATTTAATAAAACAAATGTAGAGCAAAAAAATTCAAGAGATACATATTTATAAGAAAAAAACTTTTGTGAAAATAGGATGAATTTAAGACAAAAATTATAAAGTGTTATATCAAAATATGTCAATCGAAATGTAATCTTAATAAAAATAATAATATGTTTTATTTATTTTAAACAAAAAAAAAAAAAAAAAAAAAAAAACCGGGGACCTCTTACGACATTTCGCGACATCTTAATTTTTGTTGTCGATAGTGCTTTCAACATACTATATATGAATCATAATTTGTATTGAAACATTTACGTTTCTCTTGCAATATTTTCAGAGTTATACTTAGTTCGACTAATATTATAATTAAAATTAATTTTCTATTTCTTAAAACACATTCTTTCGACATCGTTATAAAGGCTATAGGTTCTGTCAAATTATTTCTACATTAGAAACTAGTTGAATATGATAATACGTTCAATTTTTAATTTTCCCGTCTCGTCTGAAAATAAAACATTTAAAGACCCTACAGAAGCAACTCTTTACTGTCTCAGCTCAGATGAATTTTTTTTGTATATATTTTCGCCCAGTTCTGTTTTGGATCCAATTAAAACTTTAAAAAACCTAAACATGGATTAACTAGAACCTTTGATCAAAATTTCAGCCTTTTTGCTTAAATATTTCGAACAATCCCAGTATATCTTTGAATCGTTTCATATACAAACATGCATCCTATAAGAATTATTTTGTAAAACAATCGCTTTAGTTGTTTTATTAAATTTCAACATGCAATTTTGTTAGGTGTATATTAAAAAGCCAAATAGAATTCAGTGCATATTTTTAGGCTGTTCATTAATTTATACTTGACATTAAACAAAACTACACCATGCAAAACACGTAATTATCGTAACTAACTAACTTTTAATTGAGAATAATAAGAAAGTAGTTTTCTATTAAATAATTGAAAATTAGTCCATATGAAAATGAAAATAAAGAAATTGTAGAATAAAACGAACAAGTATTTACGTAGATAAAGAGATAATAAATTCAATTAAAACAAACAATGCCAAAGAGAACATGGAGGCACCTAATTCGTATTTTAGGTTTCCTTATTAGACCTCCACCATTATGACGATTGAATTTGAAGGTCATCTCACCAGTAGCTTCATAACTACGATCACCACGTGTTCGCAAATAACGACGCAGACAGCAACAGCGACGCAAACCTGGTACACGATACATAATCTGCAGGAAACCACCGCGGAAGCGGGCATTCATGTAACAGTAGATGATGGGATTATAACAGCTGTGCGACATAGCTAACCAATGGAATGCAAACCAGAAGTATGGCAATGGTCCCCATGCCAGCAAAACATCATCATTAAGTAGCAACTGTCCGTTTGGAAGAAAAATTAAACATACAAAAAATAAAACCACAAATGTTTGTAAGTATGCATGTATGAGCATTTGAGTAAATATATTTAATTAAAAATTAAATTTCATTGGAATATGATGACAAAAAAAGAAATCGAACAAATAATAATAATAACACAAATGTTATGAAAATAAATGGAAAATAATTAATGGAAATGTAATCGTAAAAATATAATTGCATAAAGACAACAAGTACAAAAACAATATTATAAATATGTATTTACAACTTACTATCAGTATGTTAAATGGCAGCCAGCAAATGGTAAAAACAATCACTACCATCACCATCATTTTAATCATCTGAAATTAAGCGAAACAAATACATTAATGAAATTCACTTTAAAAAGAATAAAAATTGCATAATTTATTGCTAACAAAGAAAAATTCCAATATGTAATAATTATTTATCTATTAATGAAAATTCCATGTGTTAATAAATTTTTATTTTTTCAAAATAAAAAAAATACTTTTTTATGTCTCATTAGTTTTTTAGTTGTACTAAGAAAACGGGGTTGGCTGGTATAAAACAATATTGGCAACGTTATAAAGTACACGTAATCCATTTGCATTTTTTCTTTCTATAAGTTTTCCATCACAAAAGACACTAAGAATTCTCTATTTAATTTTAATTAAAAAAATTATTAATAACAATTCACACTGTTTTAGTGGTCTACAATTTGTCATTACATTTTGTCATGCGTAAAAAGACGATCTTTATTCAGATTATCCAAAAATCACATTTAAGAATTTCTCAAGAAATTATATGTAAAAATTGTTGAGTTTAAGTAAAATAAAAAGTCCGAAACACATTATGCAACAAACTAAAAGTTTTTGTTTTTCCCTTAATAACCACTTTTTATACCCTTCACCTGTGGTGTACAAGGGTATATATAGCTTTGTCATTTTTATTTGTCATAATTTATTTTTAAGTAAAAATAAAATACTTTGTACTTCATTAGTTTGCATTTGCATTTGCATTTGCATTTACTTTTTTTTTTTTTTTTTTTTTTTGGAAAAGGAGCATTTTGTGGGTTTGGTATTGGGGTTTCCTTAAATTTAGTAATACAAAAATCATTACGCTGTATTTTACACTACAGTAAATCACAGAGCAATTTTATAGTTTTTTTAACTTATTAATTTGATATGTATTTTGTATCTCAATTAACTTCACCTTTAAGGAAATCTATTAACATGCGTAAAATTTTAACGTGAAGGACAAGTTATACATCGGTCGAAATTGAAAAGCGATATTTCGAAAAAGGTTTTTTTTTTTTTTTTTTTTGTAATAGCCTAAACTAAACTATTATATATATATAAATTCTCATATTTATTCAATTTAAATGAAGAAAACCGAAATACTGCTGCCGCAATGATTTGCAATTGAAAAATACCATTTTAACAAGGAGTTTTTTTTTTTTTTTTTTTTTTAATATTTATTATTATTTACAATTCAAGTACAAAATTAATCAGAATATATGGCCTCAGCGCCAAAGGGAATTGATGAGGCAAGCTGGCCTCATCATTGGCTGCAGTAAAACTGTATTTTTTAATTGCTTAAAAGTAATATTATTGTAGCTATTTTAAATCTTGTCAATCTAGCGATTTTATCTCCATTTTTATTTCTATTTAGCAAGTTTTATTAAACAATATAAGAGACAATTACTTTACATTACATTATTAATTGAAATTTTCTGTGTATGTTGTGCCAATGACGTCACTCAAGCTGTGTTTCTATTGGCTTGTAATTTCAAAGTGGCTGCGATTGTAATGACAGGCTTCAAGCTCTCACATAATATATTCGCAAGAAATTGTAATTTTCACATAAAAACAAATTAGCAACCTATATTAGTATTTAAATTTTATGCAACCCTTGTTCCTACTGGGTAATAATTTTTAAGTTATTTAGAGCAAAAAAAAAAAAAAGCTAGAATAAAGATTTATACTTAGAATTTTTGTTAAGTTTTATTAATTTGATTTGTTATGTGAAAATTTTGTGTAGGCTGTTAATGGGCAAATTTTTACTTGGCAAGCTTTACTTTGGGCCAAATGGGTCATCTTACCGAAAATAATGGGCATGGCGTTATCATCATTACTTGTGTCCTCTGACATAACTGAAATAACTTGATTAAAATAAAAAAATTCGCTCTCTCTGCCAGATTCTTTCTTGTCTAAAATTATTGTTCTAAAATTTTGATTTGTTATTTGTCATGTTGAAAATGGAAAAACTGTACGCCATTATTGCTGAATTCAAAAGATATGCTCAACATGTATTGTGATAATTTTGAAAAATTTTAATATTGTGTTTAATTATATAAAAAACTAGCTGACCTGGCAAACCTTGATTTGCCACCAAACAAGATTGTTGAAGAGGAATCGTTCTTTTGTCTTTAACTTAATTGTTGTGTCCTTATAAAACAAAATTTCCGCAATAAAATTAAAGAGACCGCATGTCATAAGTAAATCAAAAATTGATTTGCTTAAAAGTAGCATTCTTACAGCAACTACAACAATAACACATACCTATGATACAATGCAAGTGTATAGCAAGTGAAAAATCGAATGGTCAGCGCACAAATAAAATGACGATGAAAACAACGACTAAAAAGATTCTGCTCAACATTCCAATTAGAAATATCGAATTTCATTGTACATATAAAGGAGCTAATACACGGCATGTTTTTTACATCTGACTTGACAAATTCCACACCGATAAATACGAACTATCGTGTGTTACCTTTAAAACACTACTTCTGTAAAAAACATGTGTTGAGACATCTGACAAAATTTCAATTAGAGCGCGCTCTATTTTCTTCTATCAAAACATGTGACATCAGTCGTTGGCAGAAATCTCTGCTGCTGCAAAGCAGTCACCGACAGTTGCCTGCAAAAGTACAATTATGATAGACATGTAGATAAACACATGTCTCACAAATTTTAAATTCAGCTGTAAAAAGCATGCCGTGTATTATAGCCTTAAGACATTACGATACATGGTTTAGTACCTTTTTAAATGACAAAAAAAAAGTCATTATATGGAAAATGAAGGGAATTTTGTTGATTTATTTTTAGAAGAGTTTTAACAGGTGAGTAATTATCTTTTTAAATTGAATTAAAATTTTAGTATAGTTTCATCTGTTTCGTCCTGTTTGTTGAAAATATTTTAACATTTAATTTCACAAATATTTCTCTAAATTTTTTTATATTTTTCCTGCATAATTCAATAAAATGGTATTTCTTTTGCAAAACATTTTTTTATTTTTTATTAATAATCCTTTTATGCATACATATGTGTGTGTGTAAAGCATAATTTGTTTTGACCATCAATTTTAAAAGGAAAGCAATCATATTTAATTAATATTGAATATTATTTTTATCTAATACAATAACCTGGTAAATAGAATGAAAGGCTTTTTAACTTAAATCTCTGTCTGCCAAATCTAGGGTTTGTGATGCTTAACTCCCTCCCGTTACACTGCACCGGGCACACAATATTTGTTACTCACTGTTTTAAAAAAATTAGAATATAAATAGTAGTTTTTTAGCTGAACTTTAATAAAACATTTTTTTATTAAGAAACTAGTAAATCAGATGATTTTGTAAAATTATACCAAAAGAAATCTTTAAATTTGTTTTGATTAAAAAATCTAAAAACTACCCATCTCTATTTGGAACAATAGTCAATACTTTCAAAAATCTAGTTTAACAGACGTACTAAGTACAAAAAGAACAACAAAAATAATAAAACGATGAAATATTTTGTTTTATCGGCCAAACATATTCAGTCTCAGCTCAGATCAACGGTTTCTAATTTCAAAATTCGCGCTTCACAAAAGTAGAAAATAAATATAAAAAGTACCATTAATTTACTTAAATGAACCTTTTGGTTCGCTAATATCATTTTCATTCTTAACTTGAATCAATAGTCAACTTTAAAGTTCTATTCACATAAACGCAGAATACACAAAAAGGAACACAAACATCCGAAAAGTACTTTTTGATCGCCCGTAATATTTTCGGTCTCATCTCGAATCAATAGTTTCTAATTTAAAAAATTTAGGCTCATAAACGTTACAAATACTAAAAGTACTATAAAAATCTGAAATAGTACCTTTTCATTTGCCCACTTTTTTTCAATCTCAACTTAGATCAATAGTGCCTAATTTAAATGTTTAGATTCAAGAACGTAGAAATTATAAAAAGTACAAAAAAAATGCTAAAAAGTACCTTTGTGGTAAATCAAACATTTTCAGTCTCACCTTGAATCAATAATCAGAAATTTAAAAAATTTAACTTCATAAACATTGAAAATAAAAAAATGTCCTCAACAATGGAAAAACAACCATTTGTATCGTTTATATAACTTCTATCCTCAACTTGAGTCAAAAGTGCCTAATTTTGAAATTCTATATTTTTAAACTTAGAAAATACAAAAAGTACCATTATAAGGAGAAAAATTACCTTCTTGGGTTTTCCATATCAATGAACAAATTCCAAGCATTAAATGTTTAAATATCTCTCTAACAAAAAAACAAGTAAGAGTGCTATATTAGGCCATGCCGAATCTTATATACCCTTCACAACGTGTAGTCATTCAATAACAGTTGCTTGTATCACCATTCATCCCATATGAAATACGTACACGTATGTATGTTAAAAAAACGAAAAAAAAAAATTTTAAAAAAAAATTTTAAAAAAAAATTTAAAAAAAAATTTAAAAAAAAATTATTATATATATAATATACATATATAAAACAAACAAAAAAATAAAAATAATAAAAAAAAAATTAAAAAAAAAATAAAAAAATTAAAAAAAAAAATAATAATAAAAATATAATTAATATATTAAATAAAAATAAAAAAAAAAATAAAAAAAAAAATTAAAAAAAAATAAAAAAAAAATTAAAAAAAATTTTTTAAAAAAATTTAAAAAAAATTTTTAAAAAAATTTAAAAAAAATTTTTTTTGGCTCAGGTGGGATTCGATGCCACGTTTTCTCTAACCAGTATACACGTTTGTATGTATGTATGTTGTTCTTGTAATGTTGTTTTTGTGAAAAAAAAATCGAGGTGGTCGTGGGTTTTTGCTCATATCTCAGTTGTTTATGTACCGATGTTTCTGATTTTCAATACCGATCTACTCCCGAATATTTCTGATATTTTAATACCTTACCCGGGTCCAACCTATGTCGGGGGGCTTCAAAAAGTCGATTTCAACATACACACGGACAGACGGTCAGACGGACAGACTGACAAGGCTTAATCGACTCCCCTATTCATAAGCTTTCAGAAAATATATACTTTATGGGGTCGGAAATGAAAATTGTAGAAATTTCACACGGAATGACAAACCTATATATACCCTTTTTCACTGTGTGAAGGGTATAAAAATATTTTAATTGACATGATTTAAAGTAAATAAATCAACTCTTTTTTCGCATAAAAATAAAGATGTTCTAAAAAGTACTAAACTGTTTTTCCGATTTTTTTTCACTTTCTACTCTGTTTTAGATGTGTTTTACTTAATTACATCAAATTACATTAATTAAATCAAATTACACATTTTTTTTCGAAATTTGCCCTGCAATTAGTAATTATACATATTTTCCCCTTTTTGGTACTTTTTTTGGTCGCCCAAAAGGTTTTTAAATATTCTTTTAAGCGATAATAGTTATCAATTATATATCAGTTTTAATTTTTTATATTTAGCACCATAGAAAAATATATATTTTTTTGGTTTCATTTTAGGACGCTCGAACTTTGTCCGTCTGTCTATCTGTTGAAAGAACAATAAAACTCGAACATATAAAAATTAGGGGAATGAAATTTTTCCAGCATAATACATATGTATATCATAAATATTTGATATTGAAAATGGAATAAATCAATTTATTAGAATGAGAGTTATAGTTTATAATGCAATAGTAGGCCATTAAAAATATAATATATTTGTGTCCTTTTTGAATCCTCAATTGGCTTTCCTTCCTTCACTTCACTGAATTCCGCGGCATAACAGGCATTTTCTCTGGACTAAAAAACAATTTCACATTACTGACTAGTAATTGCCGACAATCCTAATCGCAAAGTCCTCTGTAATCGGCGCCAGCTTCGTTAAAATTGTGATCTTTAGTTCACCTAACCTCTTTAAGTAGGTGGCCGGGGATTCCCCTATGCCGAATTATCAAAGTATCTTATGTCACTATCAATGCCCTAATTGTGCTGCCATCCGCAATGAGCCTATGATACTGCTTCTAGACCACATTTTCTCGACACATGTGGTCCATCTGCTTCTTAGTCTCCTATACCTTAAATAGAAGTGTTGGTAACATCTGTAGCTATACCCCGGATAACTATAACATCAAGACGTGGACACTCTACCAAGATAACATGCTGTCGGGGTGTTTTATGTCAGTAAATTTTTAATATTATATTATCCAATGCAAGGCGAATTCAATAAGGTGAACTTATTAGATCAGCTGATCATCAGCTGTTGACTACTTCTAGGGACCACTTGTCAAATTTTTGTGTTTGTGTGTGTTTTTTTATTGTTGACATTTGTGAGCGTTGTTTTTATTAAAATTACAAAAATTTTAAAAAATTGTGAAAAACTGTAAAAAATCGTAAAGAATTGCAAAGCAAATAGTGAAAAGAGTGAAAAGTTGTAAAAAAGATAAAAAAAATTGTGAGCAAATTGTGTTGTTAACTTTTTAATTGTTAAAAATTTGTAAACAAACGTTGTTTTTCTTTATAAGAATTTGTGAATTTGCCAACAACTTTTTGACATATCGTTTTGTTTTACACTAACAAAATACACTTTGTATTTTTTCACTTCGTAGTTGTTTTAGCTCAGTTCACCTTATTGAATTCGCCTTGATCCAATTCATAAATTTTTTATTTGTAATATATTAATGCATTTAGCAAAACGTTCTCAAGTGAACTACAACAAGAATTGTACTAATGTTGTCCTTTAAAGTTACTTTTTTCGTATCTGTTTTTAATCAATTTATTGGGAATGTATGAATTGTGTAAAAAGAGAATTATGTGTTTACAAGATTTTTAAAATTTGGCTCTACGAACAAAATCTTTAAATACATGTGTACATAAGTGACTTAGTAAATACTTACATGTTTCAAAATAAATTTTTATATTTTGTAAATAAATAAATTTTTGTTGTTTTGAAATATTAATACTATCTGCCGTATGTGTAAAAAAATATTTTAGCTTTATTGAAGACCTATTTAACAAATTGCTGTACAACATCTGTTAAATAAACCTTTAATAAACCAAAAGTATATTTTATATGTACGGCAGTATGTGTCTAAACAAAGTATTGAACAATGGGGAGTATTTTCAATTTTCGCTCAATATCTAATAAGTTGATTGTTGGAGGAAACGCACAGTAGCACAAAAGATTTTTAATTTTTTTTGTTGCCGAAAATTCTTTATTCCTTTGATCCTTATGAAAGCATAAAAAAAAGTTTTAATTCATGCAGAGTTGTAATATAAACATTTAAACAACTTTGTAGTTTGTTAAAACAAAATACCAACAACAACTTTTAGAACTTTAAAGTCTACCTCTTAATATGGAATTTTTGATCATGGTGTATATCGCAATACCCAAAAGTGTTAAAAATTTGTTATTTGGTCTTGTTAATAACCGGTTTGTGATTTAATCTAGCCCATAAATCTTAATATTCATAAATTGCTTCTAAAAATTTGTATTTAAATTGAATTAATCAAATATAATAAAAATTAAAAAACAAATTTATAGAGATCAAAAAATAAATTGCAAGATTTTGTGAAAATTTATGTGACATAATTTTTACAGCCAAAAACCATCTTAAACGGTTAAATATACCTATATTCGAAGGGAAATAAAAAAACTATATTCAAATCAAAACTATATTAATTCATCAGGTAACCGCAGTTCAAAATAAAAATTTTGTTTATATTTTTTTTCAAATGAAGCTTGGCATTTAAAATAAATGAGAGAAGAGAGAAAATTGTTTTTATCTATGGACTTTGACAGCTGAAATTGAAAAAAGTGAGGAAAAAATAATCAGCTGACGAATCAAGACTACCTGATGAGTAAATATGCCTTCATTCTAATGATTATTAAAAAATTTAAATGTTTTACACGTTGATGAATCCATAGTGTTATTAAGAAATAAGAACATTGTGTAATATCTCTGATTAAACCCAATAATATTTCTCTTTTAGATTCCATTTTGATTCCCAAAGTGTTGCGGTCTATGACTTAAATCGAGTTTCGGGTTGTCACAAAGACTTGCTTGAGACTCTTGTGATTTTAGTTTGTCAATATTTCTCATCAGATTTCTTCGTAATCGCCATCATTTTTTCCAGACGAAAGTCCGTTCAAAATAAAGAAACATATTTCATAATTTCGTTTCATAAATATATTGTTACGTTTATACCTTTTATAAACGTTGGCTTATTTCCTTTATACAACCTTTGAGTTCTTTTATTGCAATCAAAAACAGTTGAAATTAGTTATAAAATTAAGAGCACTTTATTTATTTAAACACACTCAGATATTGTTTTATAGCACTTTACTTATTTCACTTATTGTTATATACTTGTATTATCAAACTCACTTTGATACGCGCTTTACAAGTTCTACTGTTATACTGAACATGTTAGCTGTGTTGTTCGGCTATTTATAGTAACATAGTGGTGTTCGGTAACATTCGACAAAGTTCTCGTATGTACACACTAGTTCATTCGAAAACAGTTACATTTAAATTACGACGAAATCTTAATGTTAAGTAATATGCAGGAATAATAAAAGTGCCTAAGAGTATGCTGCACATAATAACTCACATCATGTTCGAACAACCAGCGAAATAAGCTAATACAAACAAAACTACTGTAACTTAAACTACTACAATTAATATAAAATTATAATGTAAATTAAGCTATTTAAAAATAAATCCGTAACAATATTGTATTTCATTACTTGTGATTAAATCACTGTTCACAACTGTTAGTAAGTTTGTCAAATAAATGTTACTTTGTAACATATTCACATCTACCGGGTATTTTTTATAGTGGTGTAGAATTTTAAGCTGGTAAAGTTTTGTAACTGGCGGCCATTTTGTTAGCTATCAAGTGATTTATGTTAAGTTTGGTTCGGAATTTCAACATGAATAGACTGATACATGAATACCGATTTTCATAAGAAAATGGATACAAAATGGATACTTAACCCAGCTGTTAAGTTAAAAAAATTCTAGGAATCTTAGGTAAAGGACCATTTTGGTCCATAACTATTTTTGGTGCAATAAATGGACTTAAATGTTTTGTTTTATTATTTTTTCAAATTTAAGTTTAGTTCCATTTATTTATTTTTTTGTTTGTTAATTATTCGATTTTTGAGAATTGTTGTTTTCTTAAAAATGTATATTTATTCGTAGTATTTTGAATGTGACAGCACTAAAACAAAGCAACGACAATGAATATGGTGCAGAAGTGTGCAAAAAATAAATTCGAAGTAATGCAGCCATTTATATCCTCGGTGTGGAATTTCAGTTAATGGTATCACATTTACACAACCAGGACCATTACATAATGCTGTACCCAATTCCATGTGTCTTTTTATTAATTTCTCGTATATTTGTTTTATTAATCAACAAAAGATTTAGCGATAGATAATGCCGACAAAGTGATTGGCTACTTTAATGCAAGAGAAAAGACAAATCGATAGCCAAATATTGCATATTACGATTGAGACATCTACACTGTATTTATATTGTCCTGTGAAATCAATTATTTGTGGGCATTGATTTATTCAAATTGTAAAACATCAGAATAGTTACAGAGTTTTAGTTTATATTTGACTCTAATAGAGCCTCTGGCTGAAGTTAGAACAAATTTTTTTCTGGTTCTGTTTTATTTTTTTTAGCAGTTTTGGAAATATCTTATAAACTTGAATACGTGGAACCCACAGCTGCCATATGGTGATATTGCATTAAATATATATACAAATACAATGCACTACACCAAAAATTCTGAACTGAATTGGTGTCATTCTGAACTGACACTATTGTACGTTTTTTCCACTTATTCTGATACCTTTTTGTTTGAATAAAGGGATAACTATGTATGGACCATAATGGTCCTAAACTAAATATTTTAAATTTTTGATTTTTTTATATTCCACTTCATCATAAGTTACTGAAAATTTAGCAAATACAATACATTGAGTTAACGTTTTAAGTAAGTATGTGGAACCGATGCAAAATCAAAGGAATATAAAACTGACAATTTACCAAAATGATACAAACCTAACAGCAGGGTTAAATAAATAAAACTACCGTATTCGGAGTGATGATAATCCTTAAGTGTAGTTATATACAGACAACATTACATTAAAAAAATACTGACTGGTTTGTGTGAATTATGAGATGGTGGAATCATTGATCCGTACTTCATTTAAAACTATGCTGGTCAGAACGTTACAGTCAATTGTATAGAGCTATTTTTATTACTGATTTTTTCGTTCACCAATTTAACAAACATAATGTGCAGGAGCACACAACTTGTACCCCAATTGATGTATTGTAGGAAACGTTTGGTAACTGCATTCACGGTGAAGGATATGTTTTTTAAATCACAAAATTGCTCATCTCTATCACATAATATTCACACTAAATATATCTGCTGTACACTAGCACACTTCACCAGCTCAGGATACTCCGAGTAAATCCATGTACCCGTTCTGCTCTTGTGAACAAAGGCCCCTTGATAACAATACTTACAATACTTGTCTGTGTTAACTTAATATTGTTCCTCTATATTCCATGTGCTTTGAATTTACCTGCTTTTGAATTTACCCACCATCGAAGGGACTTTTTCTGAATCAACCAATCTGCTTTTGGTCTTGGACTACAACAATTCATCGCAAATTCATCCGCGGCTTCAGTTTTATAGCTTCATGTCTGTTAACATATGTATGTCGACATTACCTTTATTCGCCTCTATTTTTCTGTCTTATGAGTTTTGTTATGACATGGTGTTCAAATGAAAAGCCCAGGCTTTTACTCTACGAACAGACGGTTTTTCTCCTACTAGGACCGATAATTAACAAGAAATTAACTTCTCCACCTCTTTTGAATTTTCGTTGTCCTTGTGTGGATGGTTTCATTATTCAAACTAAGTCGTATTTTCTTCAGAGATTTACCGCTACAACTACAGGGTTACTGGAGATATCAGGGGGATTCAAAAATTTGATGTCAACACACACACGGAATGACGGACAAACAGATAGTGCTTAATTGGCTCCTGTATTTATTTGCTTTCAGAAATCACGATTTTTTGCTTTTTTTTTGAAATTGAAAAATTTCCAAATCATTGTATATTTTTTCATTCAAAAATTTTTTTATATTAAAGCTTACAAACATTTATTTTTAGTCTATATACCAAATAGGATTAATAGATATCTATTATTGTCTAAATGTTTAATTAATTAATAGATATCTATTAATTTAGATTAAAAAAAATTTAAATGCCATACGGAATGAAAAACCTCTATACAGCCTTACACTTACTGTGAAGGGTACAAAAACATGCCGTGTATTTGCTGTTTTACTATAAAGGCGCGTATAATCGCCATAAAAAATTGCTTACTTTTCTTCATTCTAGAGCTGCATATTGTAGTGTTTAACAAAGAATATAATTGTTTTTACTTTTGCTCTAAGAACAAAAAAAGTTTTAAATTCAATTATCCAACACATGTTCGTTATTGTTCTACAAAAAAACTATCAAATGGGCTTTAAAAACTATTGAAGAAAATCGAATTAAAGAAAAGAGATGATGAACATCTAAGGAGTGATACAGTTTGATGTGCTTTTTATTCCATCTCACAACTAACAAACAACCCAACTTTTTAACCATCAGGCAGATATTTTCTTCGTCTGCCATTTAGTCAGCCAGCCAGTTGGTACTTGAACTAAGTATTTTTATGTGTGTGAGCAGTATTAAACAGTTGCGGTATTTTAGTACAAAATACTTACTTCACACAATTGTTCAATTCACAACCCCCTGTTCTATTATGTATCGTCTATTGAAATACAGTTTTTATTTATTTACTTGTGAACACAATTTATGTTGTATGTGTTATAATGTTGTATTGTTAAAAGTCGATTGATATTAAATGGCAGACAAATAAATATCTAAAATTGGAACGTTGATCAAATCTTTGGCAAAGTAAGAAAAAATATTTAAAAAAAATTTTGAGTTAACATTTTTAGCAAAGTTAACAAAAAAAAATTAAACAAAACCTTTTAGTCGAAATTGTAATATATAATATTCTCGGGCCGAGGTGTTTGTGATTTAACTCCTCCGAAATGTCTTGACCGATTTTCATGAAATTTTGCGTACATATCGGGTAGCTCTGAGAATCGGTCATCATCTATTTTTCATACCAATCAACATCACGCGTTTTTACACGCTCCTTTAAGTAGGCTAGACTGCTGGACCGATCTTCTTGAAATTTTCACATAATATAACTAAGACTCTGATATGATTAATTGGATACTTTTTTTTACCACGCCTACTTCAACGCCCACTTGTTTTTAATTATGTACTTACATCGATATAGTTTTTTAGTAGTTTTCCTCAAATTGTACACAATTTATAGTCTAGCCAATGCAGAAATAAATAAGAATCGGTCAACATGTATTTTTCATACTCCTAAATATTTAGGGTGACTCACCCGAAGGGATGATGATGAAATTTTTAACTTAGATTGATCTGCATACCGTAGAACACCAATTATTTACGTTGTAATGGTTTTTCTTATGTTGTGTAGTGTAAGTTCCCTATAGCCCTTGGTTATTTTTACTAGCTGTCAGGGTTTCAGCTGATTTGTAAGGCGTTCAAAGGAACTGCCGAATTATTGTTGAGACTTCAATTAAAAACACAAGGCAAGTTGTTGCCGAATTAGTATTATAACTTTAAGTCTATCTTTATTTAATTTTATCGGTTCTTATATACTAAGTTTAAAATTAATTCTTAGCCTTTCTAACTTATTATACTTATTGATAAATTTCTATCTGTCTTTATCAGTACCATTAATATATCAAAATTCACTCTCCCTGTAATTGTATTAGCCAATCAGAATGTTGGTATTTGTAAATGTACTCATTTATATTAAAACACTCAATGTGGTTTGAATGCATTCTCATTGTATTCATTTCCATGCATTCCTATATTACTTGACCTACATTCTAGTGAATATGAGGTAATTAATAAATACAGTTATTTGATCTATTGCATACCCTACTCTAATTTGGGTCGTATGTATGAATTTCAGAGTGGGCAATGTGTGTGCAGTAGACACTTGTGAGGTACACTACACCCTCACCGCTAAGAGAAAAATTAGGGGAGTAATTTTTCTTGATATATTCATAGTATTGGTTATTACAATTTTATTTATACACTATTATAGAGTGATTATTTATGTCTATATATTTTTATATGTAAAGTTTATATTATTTTGTTTGATTTATATATTAATGCCTAAGGTTTAATTATAAAATTTGTTCTTATGTATACTTATTCATTATTTGTTATTGCTATGTATGGTTTTAATTGATTGTTATGAAATTCTTTCTCTATTCCATTGTAATCTATTATTGTATTTACACCGTTATTCCTAATTATCTTGTATGGGCCTTTGTATGGGCTTTGGTTCTTCTTTCTATTCTCTACTTTTATTAAAACTAAATCTCCTATATTCAAATTTAGTTTATTGGTATATCTGTTTTCTATTACTCTTTTTTCTTTTATTCTCGTTGTAAGCTCTTTAGCCCTATTTAAAGAATACTGTAGCCTTTGTTTCAATTCTTTCTTGTAATCTTCATAATTGTATATTTTAGTTTTTTCATAATTACTAATTTCCGATGGTAAATATGGTAGTTTACCATATACTAGTTCAAATGGCGTGTAACCAGTGTCTATGTGGGGTGCCGTGTTGTAGGCAAAAGTAAAGTAATTTATCCACTTATCCCATTCATAATCATTTGCTGTAGTTAGCAAAAATTCATTGAGAACCCTGTGATTTCTCTCTACCGAACCTATTGTCTCATGGTGGTAAGGTGTTGAAAATGTTTGTCTAATATCAAGTAATGAACATATGTTACGCATCAGTTCGTTTTTAAATTCAGTTCCGTTGTCTGATTTGAGTACCTTAAATTTACCGTATTTTAAAATCAATTGTTCTACTAATGTCTTTGCAGTTGTAAGTGCATCTTTCGTTGACATTGGGTGAGCTATAACGAATTTCGTTAGTTCGCACTGCATAGTCAATATGTATCGATATTCGTTTGAAATACGAAGTGGTCCTACTGTGTCAATTGATATTACTTCAAAACTGTCGTTTGGGGTGTCCGTTAGCGTAAGTGGTTCTCTAATGTTCTTGGTTTGTTTATTCATGTTACACTTGTCACAATATTTTACAAATTGTTTAACCATTTTATTCATATTTTTCCATATGTACCGTTGTTTCAATTTAATTATCGTCTTTCTTATTCCTAAGTGGCCTGCGTGTTTGGCATTGTGGAATTCATCGATGAGTTTATATTTCAGAATATCATTTGTTATTCTTGTTGGGGCATTGTAAATTAATATTTTAAGTTGAGGACTTTTGTTGTTTATTCTTATTTTTGCATATGCTTCTTTTAAATCTTTCATTGTATACATTTTAAATATTTTATCATTCTTTGCTAGCGCTAATTCCTTTATATTTTCCTTTCGCATTTTAGATATCATTCCTCAGAATCGAATCTAGTTTCGCTGAGTTATTGCTGAATCTTTCATACATGTTACTAACATCTTGTACGTTTCTGGCATGTAACTTCTTCATATTCGAATCTTGTTTCGATGAATTATCATTACATCCTTCATTCATATAATTATCATTTTTGGTACGTGATTTCTTCATAATCGAATCTTGTTTCGATGAATTATCATCACGTCCTATGTGCACAATATTATCCTCAATTTTTATGTCGACTTCTTCTATATTTTCAAACTTATTAAATTGTAATTTCCTTATATTCTCTACGTCATTTATGGATGTGCATTCCCATATTAGAAGTTGATCAGACTCCTGAGAGATACATCTTCCCATATTACTTCTATTCGCGAGCTCTGTATTCATATTTATTTCTTTACCTTCATCAATCTTATTTGCCTCTTTATTCTTATTTTCATTTTTCTTTGTCATCGCCCTTGTAGTTATTAGTATTTTCTTTTCATTTTCATCATTTTCGAACGGTATCATTTGTTTAGTATGTCTGAGTTTATTTCTATTCTTGATATTTCCTAAATATTCTGATTAATTCTGATTTAGCATATTCATCAGTTCTATCTAATTGCAATTCATTCATAATTTGTTCACAACGTTCGTCACTGTTTATGTTTGTGTAATTTAATACGTTATAATTTCTTAGTGGGTCAGTGTGTATTTTAATGCCCTGTAAAATTTGTGTCTTACCTATTGTGTTTTAAAATTTTAATATGTGTCATTTCGTTTTTTGTGCTATAGAGTTACTTTAAAAAAAAAAATATCGCTTTTTAATTCATTATTAAGTATTACGTAATCTTCAGTGAGGTTTAGTTTCAATGGTTGTACAATTTCTGTCTGAGGAGGTATCGTAATTTCCAATGTGTTAAATGCTTTTGTCTGCATTTGCAGAATCATGGTCGTAATTGTCGTTTGCAGACGAATTTGTGTTGTCGCTGTCATTGTCCGAATCGTATTTGTCATTTCTACTGTTATGGAAGTCATTGTTATTCCTAGTGTAATTGTCAAAATTTCGGTTGTTTCCATTATTAATACTATCCAATGTGGGAATTTTCTTCATCCCTATACAATCGTAAAATTTTCTCCAAAATTGCAGTTTCTCTTCCTCTGTTTGTTCCCTATTCCTTATAATGTTCTTTTCCAACGGGTTTTTTGGTCTAACCATTGTAATGTTTATTTTTAAATATTCTAATTAATATAGTTGTTAAAATTTATGAATTACTTTTGTGTTTTTACAATTATTATTAATAAACTTATATATTAATGTGATTACAGTAATAATTACAATAATTTTTATTATTTTTGGACAACATTGATAATTATCATATATATATAATTATAATTATTAATTATAATTAATTGTGCAGCGAAAATATTTGTTTTTATTATAATGTAATAGTTTTTCTTTACTGTATTTTACGTTTATTGGGAACAATTATTCTTTTAAATTAAATTTATTTTTATATATTTCTATTTTTATTTTACATTTTCATATATGTACATATATATATATGTATGTTTTGTATATATTTAAATATAAATATATTTTTTTTTTTTTTTGTTCGTTTTTTTTTTTTTTTTTTTTTCTTACTTCCTGTTATTAATTATTGCATACATTAGTCTTATGATGTAGGCAATTACTAATAAAGCTAATGTGACTATCATTGTTATTTCAAAAATGTCTAAACCCTCTTCTTTATGTTCATTTCGTGTTCTTATAGTGTTCATATATTCTATCATCTGTTGATTGGTCCGTTCATCTTCCCGATTTTCATTCTTCCCTACCTCGTATCCTGCAAAAACTAGTGGGATAGCCTTTAGAATGTTTTTCCACCACGTCATATTGAAAAATTTATATATAAGCTGCTATTGTGGTTCGTAAGGAGTTGCTGCATAACCTGTTGGTTCAGGCTTCTACTCTTCTTTTGGTTTGCTTTCTACGTACGCAAACGTGCAACCAACATGCAAATATGTCATCTATTTCCATGGACATTTGATATTATTATTTGATATTAATGTTTGCCAATTGTCAGATTTGGCAGATTTGGAAGATTTGGCAGATTTATAAAATTTGGCAGATTTAGAAGATTTGGCAGGATTTGGAAAATTTAGCAGATTTGGAAGATTTGGCAGGATTTGGAAAATTTTGCAGATTTGGAAGATCTGGCAGGATCGCCATGTAATGGTTTTTCTTATGTTGTGTAGTGTAAGTTCCCTATAGCCCTTGGTTATTTTTACTAGCTGTCAGGGTTTCAGCTGATTTGTAAGGCGTTCAAAGGAACTGCCGAATTATTGTTGAGACTTCAATTAAAAACACAAGGCAAGTTGTTGCCGAATTAGTATTATAACTTTAAGTCTATCTTTATTTAATTTTATCGGTTCTTATATACTAAGTTTAAAATTAATTCTTAGCCTTTCTAACTTATTATACTTATTGATAAATTTCTATCTGTCTTTATCAGTACCATTAATATATCAAAATTCACTCTCCCTGTAATTGTATTAGCCAATCAGAATGTTGGTATTTGTAAATGTACTCATTTATATTAAAACACTCAATGTGGTTTGAATGCATTCTCATTGTATTCATTTCCATGCATTCCTATATTACTTGAATATTACTACATTCTAGTGAATATGAGGTAATTAATAAACACAGTTATTTGATCTATTGCATACCCTACTCTAATTTGGGTCGTATGTATGAATTTCAGAGTGGGCAATGTGTGTGCAGTAGACACTTGTGAGGTACACTACAACGTTACTAAAAAAAATTCCTAGAAATAATTTATATGGAAAAACTACGTTTACCAGATCAGCGAGTATATTATATATTTATAATTTTGGAAGCAGCAAAAATACTACAAAAATTAGTTTTTGATTCTACAAAAAATTTTAATTTTCCATCCCTGTAATAATTCAATACAACACTTTAAAAACATACGAAATAGAATTGTATTGTTACAAAAAATGTTTTAGAGAAAATTACGAACAACAAACATACAATAATGTAAACACGTATAAAAGTAGTAACAATAATACAATACAACAGGGGTTGTGAATTGAATTAATTTTCTAAAGTAAATTGTCTTCATAAATTAATATCGCTCAGCGGCAAAAATATTGGTACAATTCAAAAATTATTTTATTGATAAGGTGAAGTGTCTTAGAAAAGCATTTGAAGATGTGTAATTATTTTATGTTTTTTAATATAAAACACAATAGGGCATTAATAACTATTATACCGCTACAACTTTAAGTTGACTTTTAAATTATGGCATGTTTATTATTACCTTTTCGCTTATTGTTGTCATCATTTTAAAAAATTGATTACAAAATCACCTGATTTATAAGGATCGTTCGTTTGATATAGTTGCCAAGTGCAAACAACGAATAATAATGTCTTTAACATTATTAAACGTAACGCCCTTCCTTAAACAAAAATGAATCTTTAATTTTGCCATTTTTACAGTGGATGAACGATATGTTTATGGATGTTGTGGATATTAAGATAGTTTGTGCATTTTATTGCCTTTCGGGTTTTTTTTTATATTTTTATTTCAGATAAATATTAAATTAGTCTGAAGCCTGTTAGTCTGTTTCTGTTGTTGTCATACTCGTAGTGATGTCTTGATGATATGGGTACAAAATAAATGCTTTTACTGGTCGTTACACAGTTTGTGTTGTTGACTATGGCACTTATTTTGTAGTAGTTTTCTTTTCAACTTTTTTATGTTAGTAGTATCTTTTGACTACTGTTTTTGTTTTTATGAGATTTTTATGTACTTGAGCCTTTTTTTAAAAACTGCAAATAGTTGAATTTTGTACATCCAGTTATTACAAATACACAAAAATAATTGTATTTGAAATAGTAGATATTACGTTGTTAAAAATTCTTGTATAATCCTATCTACTCTCCCATCTTTGAAAATAGAATCACCTGTCCAGGCAGAAGTTAAAACTAAATAGAATCATCATAATGCCACACCTACTATAAAGTAAATGCGTGAAACTAATTTTCGGGTTGAAAAGTATAGTTTGACTTTAATATTATGAAAAATTCCTGACGTTAGTCCTTCACAACTCCTTACAATAGTAATCATTTACTCTTTAGATAATAATTTAGAAAAATTTATAGTTTTTTGGTATTGAAGAAAACATGTGTTAACTTAAGACTATTATGCCAAACTAAAAAGTAAATGTCTTCAATATTTTTTGTTTATATCAATAGTTGTTTTATTTATTAAGTTTGAGATTGATGATTTATTTTGTATTGTTCCTAACCAATGACAATAAAAATTCATGATAATATAAAATTTAGCATTGAAAACGAATGCAACTCAAACAAGTAAGAGCACTATATTCGGCCATGCCGAATCTTATATACCTTTCACAACGTGTAGTCATGCAAAAACAGCAGTTTGTATCACCATTCCCCATATGAAATACGTATATACATATAAAAAACATACATATATAAAAACATCCAATTGTAAAATAATAAATTTACGTATGTATGTTAAAAAAATATAAAAAATATAAAAAAAAAATTAAAAAAAAATTAAAAAAAAATTAAATCAAAAAATTAAAAAAAAATTTTTAAAAAATAATTTAAATATATATAATAAATATAAAAAAAAAAGTAATAAAAAAAATTAAAAAATAAAAATATAAATAATATATTAAATAAAAAATTAAAAAAAAATAAAAAAAAAATTTTTTAAATAATATATAAAAAAAAATTTTTTTTTTGGCTCAGCTGGGATTCGATGCCACGTTTACTCTAACCAGTATACACGTTTGTATGTATGTATGTTGTTGTTGTAATGTTGTTTTTGTGAAAAAAAAATCGAGGTGGTCGTGGGTTTTTGCTCATATCTCAGTTGTTTATAAACCGATGTTTCTGATTTTCAATACGGATCTACTCCCAAATATTTCTGATATTTTAATACCTCACCCGGGTCCAAGCGATGTCGGGGGGCTTCAAAAAGTTGATTTCAACATACACACGGACAGACTGACAGAGCTTAATCGACTCCCCTATTCATAAGCTTTCAGAAAATATATACTTTATGGGGTCGGAAATGAAAATTGTAGAAATTTCACACGGAATGACAAACCTATATATACCCTTTTTCACTGTGTGAAGGGTATAAAAATTCTTATTTGGATACATTAGTTATAAGAAAGGGTGAACATTTATTGATAGATTGGTACCAGAAACCCACGTCCTCTTGAAGAATAATAAATTATTATTCAACACCTGAAGATAATTATTATTAATACGGCAGGAAATCGAATTGAGAGGGTTTTGAAGATTAGCGATAAAATCTTTCATCAAAAGAACATAGAGATTATTAAGAATGTTTAAAGAGATAATAGTTAGCCGATCCAGTTCGTTTGCAGATTAATACGTCAATAAATGAAACAAACCAATTTGTACGCAGGAACTGTTGATGAACCTTAAATTCATAAGTCAGTATTTGATGTTTCTTTTTTATATGAAAGATTGGAAATCTCTAAAATTTATCACAACAAGAGATATATAGTGGCCCCTAAAATGTATAATACATTAGGTAGATTATTTAGTAAAACGATCAATTTCAAAGGTTTAATTTAGTTAACCTAATACCGTGTAGTGAAAATAATAATGAAAATAATAATTAAAGCTAGGTAAGCTGAACATAATTTTATGTCTAGCTGAGCTATCGATTTGTTCAGCCTAGAACAAAACGTCGGCAGAGCAACTGTCAAAAAATTTTTCATGTTCTTTGATATGGAGAAAACGTATAAAGCGTATTTTGTTGCTATTTTTATGTGTCGTCTCTTTCTTTCATATCTAAAACACCTTTTAATGTCAGACATCGTTGTTCGAACAAATGTTTTGACAACGCTGTTTAAACAAAACATCGACAACAGCGGTCCACACACGGCAAATTCATGTGCGCACAAAAAATTGTTCGTTGTTCCAACAAATCGATGGCTGGTGTGGACCGTACGTAAGTCTGATTAAAAAAATAGGAACATTACATCTGCAAAAAAAACTGCATTATCATTAGACTGCACTAATTGTAATCATTATCCTTATTTAAAAAAACCAAATTTTTAATATAGAAAATAATTACAGACGAAAATATACATACATATATTAGAAATGTTACAGATTATTTAAATACCATCTACACAAAGGTTTAATTATGAAAAAGATACAGCTAATGTTGCACAAAATCTTAGGCTATTAGTTAATAAGATCTAGAATATATTAGACTTTTAGTCAATTTGCTGTAATGTAACATACATATTTTTTATATACATGAGGGGGGATACTGAAGCAGACCACTTCCCAGAGATTTCGAGACCACCAAAAACAAAGGGTATCCCCGACCTCACTGAGTCCCGTGAAATCCCAGGCGTTTGCTCTAGACTTTTGTGACTTCACATTGCAGACTGATGATTATCTATGTAAAATCCTTATCACAGAGTTCTTTGTAATCGCCAGCATCTGTCCTTAACTAATTTCTCCCATAGCACTCACATCCAACGTGTGCCAGCCGGTGGTATTAAGTCTACTGCCAGCCATTACCGGACATGGCTACTGTCTACATGCGCCGCTGTCTCAACAGTCTCAAGTCACATTCTGCAAATATTATATTCCACAACCTTAATCCTGTATTTAAATTTTTTTTGTATATTCCAAGGCATATCCTCCAGGTATATGCACCGGTGCAATAAACACAATAATCAAAAAATCATGCAATTTGTTTTTGTATATGTATATGCCGGCATATGTCACACATTTTTTTTGATTTTCTTCTTTAATTTTAATAATGCTGATAAATTGTATATAAAAAAAGAGTCAGCTGATTGGATACGAGTACCTCATTACTATTTTTTGTATCCAAGTTCGTTACTGCATGGCGATCTGGAACTTTATGAACTTTATGCGACTTCAACTCAGTATTAGATTTGGCTCTGTTTAAAAAAATAGCAGAGCTTTTACTTTACCAGCTGATTTCCCAAGAGTGCTCTTCGACTTTTATTGCCTTAACAATATCTGTTAGATTTTTTTCCCTTCCTGCTCTAGGTTTTTTCAGCGTTCTGGCCTTCCTTATACTGTTTAATTACTTTTGAAGGTGTGTGACCATGAACCTTCTAATAATTTGCTATTTTCTTGATTCATTTTAGATTTTTTTAAAAAATTTTAAGTATTTTTCATGTTTTGTTCCTTATTAATTTTGACTACTATAACAATTGAAAATTAATGATTTAAAAGCTAACGTAATTAAAAGAAAGGTAATTAGTTGGATCAAGGGTACGTTTTGTCTGGCATAGTGTGCTTAAGCTTATCTGACTCACTCTTTATAATAAAAACTTGCTCTAACAGCCATATTAGAATTTATCTTAAAAGAAATGCAATACAAAAATATAAATTGGGCCAGCAATGAGGCCAGACTTCAAATACTTTTCGATATAAATATAAAAACTGAACACCGACTTTCATGCAAACTGATTAGTTTTGAAAAGAACACAAATTAAAACAAAATTTCGTTTTTAAATTTGATAGAGAGAAAACTTTTTGGAGAACATTTTTGGTATATACTGAGTTGAAAAGTAAACATAGAATTTAGGACATTCTTTTAAATTGAAACCGACTTAAGTTTTCCAAGTTATGCCCATTAAGGTGAATTCACCCATTTGATCTGAACAAAATTTTTTCCGAAGAATAACATTTTTTACGAGAGTTTTCTGCAGAACCATTCACCCATTTAAGAAAATTTGTCCGAAAAAACAAAGCTGCCATATAATATTAAAATGCAAACAGTTGTACAAAGTGGCAGCACTGCTAGCAATCTTTTGTAAATATATACAAACGTAAATTATTTTATTGAAATATATGTGAAGAAAATGTCGGATAGAAGAAAACTAAAATTATTATTTTTAATTGAAGTGCATAAGTCAATTTGTTTGCAAAAAAAATATATAAAAAAAAATCGAAAATAAAATGTGTCGCAGTGAGAAAAACCCTGTTTTAAATAATTATTTTTGTATGCACTAGTGCTCATGTCATACAAACATTCTCTTCCTGATTTTTTTTAATCTTCTATTAATTTTTGAGCAATATTTTCATTAAATTCCATTTTAATTGTTAATTTTCGGCAAAAAAATTTTTGTATAATAAATGTACTGACACTGTGTGATGTGGCAACCAATTTCAATTTTCATGTAAATATTAAAAAAAAATGGCATCCCAATTCAGTTTCTTCTGAACAAGAATTAAAATTAAACCAATTCAAGAAAAAACTTCCTGAACAAAATAATCTCTCTCTCTCTCAAAAGTAAAACATCAAACTCAATATAAAAAAAATTTGTTCTGAACTAAAATTTTTTAGGTGAATCCACCACTGTCACCGGACTACCTAAAATGTCCACATTACGGAATTAAACAAATGATTTGTGATTTCAGCAGATGCTTTAAAAACAATTGTGTGGTGCTGCCATATCGCAAAATTAAACAAGCACTCTGCAAACCTATAAAAATTGTCATAGATTCGCTCTTTCTCGAATTTTTATATACAAGTATGACATAAAATGTTATGTCTTTTTTTATCGAAACATTTGTATGCTTTTACTTAATACGTAAATATGTAAGTTTAGATTTCAGCCAGTGAATCTCTTTTTATGTGCAAAATGTGAAACAATAAAACTCGCTATCGCAAAGAGTGTGTTGACATAAAAGAAAAAAACAACAAAAGTTTGTTTTACAGTACCTTTTGTCAAATGCCTAATCAGTTTAATTTCATCAAATTAAGCACACTTTGGTCGTGGCAGCACATTTTAATGTGATTAAATTTCAATTATTTAAACCACATACATACATGTTGTATTTGAGTACATCAATACGTAATTTTCTTTGACTTTTTTTATTGTGTTTTAAATTTAATTTTTTTAGCCGTATTGTTTTATGTAAATTATTGTAAAAAAAAAGATTAAAATCATTGTCACATCACACCAAAACACTTGACGCATAAGTAAACATATACATACTTATGAATGTTTGAATGTGTGTATGTATTTATGTTATCATATGTAGATGGGAGCATGTGTTTAACATTGTTTTATATTTTTTTTGGCAAGTCTCTGTTATTGTCTTTTATTTATCTGAATTGTTTATAAAAAAAAAGAAATAATCAAATAATAAAAAAAATTTACACCCTTCACTATGAGCGAAAAGTATTTCTGCAATATTTATTTGCGAACCCATAAATGATACAGAGAATCTATTGGTGAATTTGGTCTGTGCGACTAAATATCTTCGGCTGTTATGAAAGGTAATCAAATATGATCGCTACATTTTTTTAAATCAACCACATTGACCTATAAATGGCTTATATACATATAGCCTCTCGGCTTATACTTTTGGCTTAAAAAATTTTTTTTTTACACTCAGAAACTAGAGATACAACGGTTCCACTTATTTTATTAATTCGTCAATCAAGTTTTTTCATAAATAAGTTAAATATCCTTAAATTTATTATCCTTTAGCATATGGTAGCCATGGTTTCAATAATTTAGCTGTTAAAAAATAAAATAAGTCACGTTGGCTGATAGTAAGGAGCTTTTTAAAATCTATCAACATAAGTTTTAACACAAAAAAACTTTTTTATTTAAATCCCAAATGACTTTAAAATTCATATCCTAAATGTTAAATGTGTATCTTAGTATTGCATATTTATTCTATGTTCAGACATTCAGCTTAATTGCACAATTCCGAAACTTACGCAATTAGCTTCTAAGCTGTGTTTCATTTGCCGTAAAATAAATAAATTAAATGAGCATTTAGTTCTTAATTGCAACATAAATTTCGTCAGACACAACTGAGCAGACCTCACAAGTCTGTGAAAGCAGCTAATACACAGCATTTTTTTTTACATCTGACAAGGTAAATTTTAATTCCATGTGTCTATCAAAATTGTTATTTAACGCTTAACTGACGTTAACTGTTGTTGAGTAGCAGAGAGATTTGCCAACTGTCTGATGTCAGGTAACTTTTCACAACAAAAAAAAAAAGCACTCTAATTGAAATATATGTCTGATGACTTTGAACATGTTTTTAACAGAATCAATGTTTTAATGCTAACACACGACTTGTTCGTATTAAGTAGTGGGAAATTTTACTAGTCAGATGTAGAAAACATGTCATCTATTAGCTGCTTGAGTAAGAAGCAAGGCATATTCAGAAGGTAACCCCGTCAAAACATCTGATAACGAAGCATACTGTCAAAATTTGTTGAATTCGCCTTGATTTTATTTTTTTATGCAGGGATGGAAAGTGATAATTTTTATTTTTACATAATTTATAACGGGTTTTACAAATATATATCATGTTTGCAATAAAATTTTATTAAATTAATCAGATCGTAACTTTTCCATCCCTGATAGACGGATTTGTCTTAACTGAAAACACCTACTAGAAAGTTGCTTGTTGTAGCCAAGGCATATTTATATAGGTATATGCAACGGCGAATTGACACAACAAAGCAATATTTTAGGGAATGTTTTCTGTCAAGGCCAGTTCGTATATCAGGGTTGGAGAAGTTGTTATGATATGTTTAATTTAATAAAATTCAATTAAAAAAAGGATATATATTTAAGAAACACATTATGAATGGTGCGAAAGCATCAAGTATATATTAATTTGGTACATTTATTATCAAAAAGTACACTCAAGTTAATTGTTTAATACCGAAACTAAAATCTCATTTTCTATCCCTGCATCAACAAATGAAATCAAGACGAATTTAACATATATTCGTACAGCTACGAATTGGCCCTGACAGAAAACATCCCCTAAAAGTTGCTTTGTTGTATGAATATGCCTTGATCGAATATGTGTGATCTCTGAAATTGCCAACTTAATTTAAATTTTAATTGCCTCAATTTAGATTTATGTCAGAACATAGTATTACACTTTGATGAAGTGTACATAAGACTCAGCACAACTGAATTCATTACTGAAATTTATTTTTTGTTTCAATTATTTTTGATTATTTAACTTTTGGTTTTAAAGCTGTAATAAAGTCACAAGCTAAACACGATATCAGCTCTTAAAAATCAGTTTATGATTTACGTTTTATGGCAAATTTTTGCTGTTGCTCTTAATAAAAACTAAAGCAAAATGTCGCAAGTGTTAAAATGAAAACAAAACAAAATATTAAGTGGTCCACTTTTTAGAGTTGTTTATGTATATATTATTGTCTGTACCAAGAATGATAGAAGAAAGATTACGACAAGACGAACTCAAAAATTTAATGTTCTGCGCAAGTCGGTCAAATGACGTCATAAATAATTTCTTTGCAACTTAACCTGTTAATGGCTTTTTTCGCTTCCTCTTCATATGCTGTTATTTCCGTTTCAGTAGCGATATCAGTGGCATCTATAGTCGGAACTGCTCCCGGTTTCAATTTTAAAGTTGCTCTATTACTACATCCTGCACACAATTATTAAATAAATGATTAAATAACTGCCCAAACCATTATACTTCTAACTTACCCATTTAAAATTTCTTTCAAAATCGTCCGGCTTAAAATGTAATGAGCAAATTCTCTCCCTAAGTATCTTTATGGTGTCCTTCCTGCGCACTTCATGTTTACAATTTGCTTCAAATTTTTAAACAAGAATTTTTTACACTTAAAGCTTTCAAACAGCCGCCACACACGGTTATTATAGTAATAATTATTTTTTAACACAATATTTAATAGATTAAAACACAATATTCTTGATCTATAACGAAATATGATAAAATAATTTTTGGAAAATTGTCAAAATGATTTTTGTTGCAGGGTTCCCAAGTCTCACATAACATATAAATTGTTTCGAACAAATTTAGGAATAAATCCAGAATATATTGATCTCTAGTATTAATAACATAATTAAAAGTTTTCTAATTTTTGATTTTTCTTGACTCTTCTTGAGTTTTAGGTATTTCTTTTTAATACGTTTCTTATTTTTTAACTTCAATATTTCAAGACTCTACATGAATAAATAATGCCCTTTAGATAAAGAAAAACCACAATGCTGTCATTACAATTGCAAGATATTGTGTAAACTAAATTAGATATTTTTAATTTGAATATAGAAAATTATCAAAAACATATGTACATGTAAGTAAAGCTCTAAACACATAGACGCCAGCAGACTTCACAACTTCAAGGCTTCAAATGCTGCCAACTTCAAATGCTGCTCTGAAGTCAGCTTCATAATTATTTTGAAGACAGCAACAACATAATAATCAGCTGATGTGCATTTTAGCAATACAAATTTCAGGGATGCCGCATATATATTTTATAATGAATAAAATTAAAGTTATTGATAAAAAAAAATGTAATAATATCACGAAAAACTATAAAAACACATACATTTATTTCTTTATTGTATTTTTGTAATGTTCTTTTATGTTTAATATCAAAAATAAGTGTTTGTTCTTTTTTTCCAATTTAATATATATAATGGCAACACTATATTTGTTTATTGCTGCCCGTCAAAATAGAAAATAGCCTAAGTTGGCAGCAGCAGCAAATGCTGTTGTGCAGTCGTGCTGCTGTGCTGCCGTCAAAATCATCGTTTTCATTTAAACACATGGATTTTATTTTTGACATATTGCTGCTTGCTGTCTGCTGTCGTCTATGTGTTTAGAGCATAATGTCGGAAATTATTAAAACCCACATTGGATCGGTCTTACTCATAAAAGAAAACATTTAATATTTATTAAGCGCTTAATTGACGGATAACTGTAGGAAATTTGTCCAATTAGCCTATATTAAACATAAAATATTTCTTGTAAATAAGGCAAATATACATACATTAAATATACACACAAACGCCAAAATCAGGAACTAAAAATATAGAATTAGGTTTTTGTCTCAGTTTACATGATTTTATTTCTTTCTTTTTTCTTTATATAAAGTGCATTATGTATAAGAAGGATCATGTGGAGTTTATTTTCATATATGTAAGTTATCAATTCAATTTTTTGTTCTCAATTTTATAATAATATATCAAAAATCAAAACCAAAATATTTTCCTGAAGAAGACACACAAAGTGATACTGAAATATTGAAGTTAAAAAATAAAAAACAAATTAATAAAAAAAAAACACCTCAAGCTCATGAAAATAGTCAAGAATACACACATAGCCCTAAATATTTTGGAAATACATAGAATAGGTAACCCTAGCTTGGGTTAAGCTACGTCATCTAAGTGAAAAACATGCGCATGGCGTAATCTTTTTTTTACATCATTCTTGGTCTGTACCACATACCAGAAAATTAATAACAAAAATTTTTTTAATTTAGTACAATTTGAATTGTTTCGTCATATTTATGGCCTTTTAGTTTCGAGACACAGCTCTCAGATACACGAATTTTAGTTTGTAAAATTTCTCTTTTTTAAAATTTCTTTAGAGCTTAGACACAGAACTTATCATGGTAGAAAAATAAAAGGAAGTTGCATAATTTGTTTTGTTTACAAAAATTAGGTCTTTTTAAGTTTACTCTTTATAAGGGAATAAAATGTCGTTGCCACACAATGAGAAGTTTTAGGAAATTTAATTCTTATCACGATATTACCCATATAATAAATTTATATGGTTACGCATTTCAGGATATGATAGGATATTATTTTGTTAAAGTAATTTTTATTTTTATACTAGCCTGTGCTCACGACTTCGTTTGCTTAATTATCGTCAAGACAAGAAGCCTGTTTTATATAATTATACAGGCTGTAATACATTTGTGTGGCATATTTCAATAAAAAAAATTATTTCCTCGCAATTTGAAACATTTAAACATATCAACAGTTATATTTATTATATTAGTGGAAATAGAATTTAATGCAAGTATTTAAAAATAAAATACTTAAAAATACAGTTGCGAGCATATAAAATGCAACGCTTAATACCGTGGTCTTTATGTGGGATTCTTTGAAAGCTTCATTATCCACTTCACATTGTTTTATGGTTTTTTGTTCACTACTTTTGTGGCAGGCTAGCTGGAGTTACTATGTCTTAATAAGTTTAAGGAATAAAAAGTTTTTTTTTTAATTTAATACAACGAGTACGTTTACTGTGCGAGCCAAAAAAAAATGCAATTTCTAAAAATTCATCGTGTTCATTTAAATTAAAATACTTTTTCTTAAACAGCGTAACTTAAATTTAATATTTGGTAGCGTGGCCATTATTTTTTATTACTTCCTTTAATCTGGAAGGCATAGAATCGACTAGACATATTATAGTAATGAGGGTTATTTTATTCCACTCTTATTTTAAAATTGATTCTATTTCTTTTGCACTGGACGGCTTTTCCTTCGTAACTTCTCGATCAAGAAGCTCCCATAGATTTTCTATGGGGTTTAGATTGGGTGATTGTGACGGCCAGTCCAAAACATGCACGTCATTATCGCTTAGAAAGTTTCGAGCTAAGCGTCTTAAGTGATCGTTATCATGTTGAAATATGCTATCAGGCGCCATTTTTTTACGTATGTGGGGGAGCATGTGCTGTGCAAGTATAGCGCAATATATATTTGCGTTCATAATCCCTTCAATTTTGATCAATGAACCAACTCCATTATGGTAAAACGCACCTAGAAATATTATCAAAGATTTTCAATGATTTAGTTCTTACCCGACCACCATATTTGACTGTTGGTAGCTGAAATTTAGGAAGATATCTTTGATTGGGTCGTCTTTGAAGGTAATTTTTTCCATCGGAGCCAATAAATTCAATTTATTTTCGTCACTTTGCAGGATCTTAGACGAATGTTTGCTTGACCAATGCTGAAACCGTTGAGCAAAATCTAGACGCTTCCTTTTGTTGACTCTACTTATCAATGGTTTTTTTTTGCCGGTCGTCTAGCAAGCAAATTTGCGCCATTTAGACTACGACGTGTAGAAACACCCATATGCTTATTTGCGAAACTGGCAACGTCTACTGTCGTTTTTCGTGGGTCTGTTTTGACCATTTTTAATATGTGACGATCTTGGCGCACTATAATTTTCCAAGGACGACCACTTCCTGATTTTCTTTCCACACTTTTTTGCACGTTAAAACGTGACGCTACACGACATATGATGGATTTGTTAACTCTAAAAAGCAGTTAAACTTCTCGCATGGATATCTCTTCTTCTAATAATTTAATAATAGTTTTTTTTTGCTATCTGTTGATAGCTGTTTACATATAATAATTGGTCAACTTTTTTATAAAAAGCTATAATTAACTTACTTTTATGGCTGTTTCTTTACGGAGCATTTTTTTTGCACGTTTAAATTTTTTACCTTTGATTTTCAATATTAAATTTTAAACTTTGTGTAATAGAAACTAAAACAAAATGTTGTTAAAGGAGCTAATACACGGCACGTTTTTTACATCTGACTTGTCAAATTCTGCACTACTAATACAAACATGTCGTATGTTACCTTTAAAACATTTTCTGTAAATAACATGTGTCGAGACATCTGTTGCACAGTTGCAGTTTTTATGCTCGCAACTGTATATTTGACGTTGGATGACTAATTATGGGCACTCGAAGCCTTTGAACAACCGACTAACTAAATGAAACAAAAAATCAAATATTTCCGTGAATTCGCTTCAATATTGTGGTAAGAGGAAGTCTATGTGTAAACCTAGGTTGTTGTCTATTTGTGTCCCAACTGTCATTTAGTTCCTTCCAGCTGTTTTTGAGTGATTGATAACAAACATCAAAATATACAAACCTTCATATTTATAATATTAGTAGGAAACTTATTTGTTTTGTTTCAAGTGAACCGGAACGTTTTTGTAATAAACTGAAATAGAAATATGTTTAATAAAACAAAAAACCCTTTTTATATTAAAATAAAAATGATGCCATAGACTACATTTTGTTTTATTACTGGTTCAATTTATTTTTTAAATTTTCTCATTTTATGTGAAGATAAAATAAAAATAATACCTCACATTGGGACATCCTTTATTTATCTGATATATTATAAGTATGTTAAAAAAATTTGTTACATTTATTTTTGCATTGTTAACTCCTAAAAGCATTAACAAAAAAAATGACCTTAATTCGTGTTAAAATCACAAAATTGTCTATGAGGCGATTTAAAAAATTTAAGGTTTTCATTAAACAAAATGTTTACGAAAATAAAAGCAAAATAATGTTTAAGTGCTTTCTAACGCGTTTTGAGGTAATGCCTTGCGCCTTTAGGTTATAAATAGCGGACATCGCTGCCCAAGAGTTTGCAAACGTAAATATGTGCGTGTGAGATCTATCTGATAAAAATGTTATATGAATGTTTTAATTCTAATTAGGCTAACAGCGTTCGTTGTTAAAGGAAACAGAGACAGTGTGGGAAATTTCAGTATGTAGGAAATAGCTTTAGATGTTTTAAATTTGGCACGCCAACTTAATTAGAATACATGCAATCGCATAAAGGAAAGAAATCCTTTTATGCATTATTTCGTAAATATCAAAAGGTTATGTCTAAGTTTTATAAATAACATGAACATGTATTTAAGAAGTTAATAATAAGAGGCTAAAATGTTCAAATGACTAATATGGTTTAACGTATTAAGTTATATAAAAGAATAAAATAAGTGGCACAAATGATGGTCGCATAAATAGCCACCTTATAGAAATTATAACAATTATTCCAACTTCTATAAGATGAAGTAAATTTTTAAAAGAAAATTTGTGGAACTAGTATCATTAGCGTAACTAGACCAAGGCAATGATAACCCTGATTTTAAAAAAATTAACCATTCCCAATAAATATACATATAAAATTAACTCATTCTAAGATTTTGCCGTTTTAAAGCCAATGCCTACATAATATATATTTGATATTGTTGTCTGCAGACATTTGTATTTAAAATACCTTAAAATCTTATGGTTTACTCAATTCATGAAGCTATAAATTCTATAACTAGCTGAATATATATTTTTCGACCAAATTACGGCGCATTTAGGTTAATAGACATGTGTTTTAATTAATTTTAATATAAAATGCACTGTAGCTCTTTTTTAATTACTGGCGGCTTAGGTTTTTCGTTTAAATTCTTGCAGTAAGTCACCATTTAGACAAGGAACCATTTGGAAGGGACACATTTTACTTGGAAGAGAGGGACGAGTGGGGAGGAGAATATGAAATTTGTTTCCCGTTCTCGGAGGCACGCTTTGTTCTTTCATTCATATTGTTTACATTTGCTATGCTTTTTGACATTTGCTTTATTTCTTTTCGGCGTGCTTTGTTCTCTATGTTTTATATATGACTTTGTTTGAATAAAAATAAAAAAAATATATAATGTACTTAATAAAATTAGAAATTAATATATATACATACATACATAATTACAAAAGAAAAAATGTAAAAAAAAAACATATATAAAAAATGTTTCCGACAACAATGTTTCCCTGTATGACCGCGAAGAAAAATACAAAAGAGAATTCCAGATGTTTCTCTTCCAAATGTTTCCCTGTGTAAACGGGGACTAAGACAAAAATTAGTCAAAAAAGAATATTATCAAAACAGCTTATTTCGAATTTAAAAATTTTTAAGGACACCAAAAAAAAACGAACAACAAATAATAAAAAAATAGTTCAAGTTGATAACTTTTAGTGTTATAACTCCTGTCTTTAAGTTTTTAGCAAAACGCAAATTAGAGTAAACGAAAAAGAATTTTGTAAACTGTGGCCTTTGGCAAGCAAATTTTATTTTAATTTCAACATTTTTTAGGAACGCACAAAAACAGACAGGAGTATATAAAATGTATATGTATGTAATTGTTTATATTTGGTTCTTATTCTTGAGGTTACGATCAATTATTTATTAAACAAGTAACAGTGCTATATTCGGCCGTGCCGAATCTTATATACCCTTCACAACGTTTAGTCATGCAATAACAGTAGTTTGTATCACCATTCATCCCATATGAAAAACGTACATACATATATAAAAACAACCCATTTTAAAATTAGAACTTTACGTATGTATGTAAAAAGAGAAAAAAAAAAATAAAAAATAATTTTAAAAAAAAATTTTTTTTTTTAAATATTTAAAATATATATAATAAATATAAAACAAACAAAAAATTAAAAAAAAAATTAAAAAAAAAATAATAATATAAATAATATATTAAATAAAAAATTAAAAAAAAAAAATAAAAAAAAAATTAAAAAAAAAAAGTATTAAAAAAAAAATTTTTTTTTGCTCAGCCACGTTTTCTTTAACCAGTATACACGTTTGTATGTATGTATGTTGTTGTTGTAATGTTGTTTTTGTGAAAAAAAAATCAAGGTGGTCGTGGGTTTTTGCTCATATCTCAGTTGCTTTTCTAACGATGTTTCTGATTTTCAATAACTGATATTTTAATACCTCACTCGGGTCCAAGCGATATCGGGGCTTCAAAAAGTTGATTTCAACATACACACGGACAGACGGTCAGACTGACAGAGCTTAATCGACTCCCCTATTCATAAGCTTTCAGAAAATATACACTTTATGGGGTCGGAAATGAAAATTGTAGAAATTTCACACGGAATGACAAACCTATATATACCCTTTTTCACTGTGTGAAGGGTATACAAATATTCATCATTTTTATTGATATGTATTTCTTTATCAACAATGTATAAATAAATAAAGTTTATCTACGGGCATTGAAGTGGCTACATTTTTTTCTTTTACAAGTGCAAAATCTAAAACTGAAATATTTTTACTGATGTATGTATTTCTTGACGTTAAAAAAAATTGGGAAAATTATTGTTTAACATTTTTAATTAGTGTAATAAATTTTTATTAAACAACTAGCTGACCTGGCAAACATTGTGTTGCCATATAAATTATTTCTAGGAAATATTTTTTTAAGTTTAATAAAAATAACTAACTTACTCTAAACACATTAAAAAAAAAACCTAAATCATATGTGTTCTACGGTACGCAGATCTATCTCAGTTTAAAATTTCATCAAAGTCGATACGTTATTTAGGTGAGGCATAAATTGTATCTTGGGGTGAGTCAGGCTAAATATTTCGAATAAGAAAAATAGATGTTGACTGATTATCAAACGTTTAATTCTGCATTAACTGGACTATAAATTGTGTAAAATTTAAAGAAAAATACTAAAACCTATATCGATGCAAGTAAATAATTAAAAGAAGTAAGAGCACTATAATCGGCTGTGCCGAATCTTTTATACCCACCACCAATTTTCCGTTCTTTTATAGCCTGGGTTTTTTCCCGAAAATTTTTGTTTCCCGGAAATACGAGATTAATTTTTTTAAAATCCCGGGATCCCGCAGCAAAACAAATAAAAATTTAATTTGTTTTTAATTAAAAAAAAAAAACTTTTTATTGAAAAGCATAAAATAGTTTATAATGTAAAAGAAAAACTATAAAAATTAATAAAGAAACTTAAATTTAAAATATAAATTGAGTAAAAACATTTTTATTGAAAAAAATATTATTCTCTAGGTACGAGATCAAATATGAGCACAAAAAAACAAAAATACTGGTACTTTAGCTATGAGTTCAAAAAAAAAATCATTAGAATTCAATTCCAATATAAACAATATAAACATCTGCTTTCGAATAAAAGCCATTTTTTTTATTTCCCGGGATCGCGAAAAATTATCCCGGGACTAAAGATTAAATAACTCAAATTCCCGGGAAATAACCCAATTTATAGCACAAAATGTATTTGTTTGTTATTAAGAGTAATCGCTATGCAATAATCTCTTTATACTAAAATATGTATCACTTTCCTTGTATAACTTTGATATGCTAGTAAAATGTTTTCGTAAATTTAGTCTTTCAATGAAAGTGGGCGTTGAAGTAGTCGTGTTGAAGTTGTTTCTACTAACGAATGCAACTTAAATGTTTCCTTTATTATTCCAAAATCTTTATTCATAGAGAAATAATATAAATTTGAGATAAACCGTTATATGGGAGGTAGGCGTTAAAGTGGGCGTGTGACATTTATTTTCCGTTAGAACAAAGCATTTGACCAAAATGCCATGTGTGCAAAATTTCAGAGTCGTACATCCAATTTTGTTGCTTCCATGACGTTTTTGTTTTTAAATATACCGAAAAATACACTGTGCGGTATAAATTTTCGTACATTTTGATCGATAACTCTTTTTCTAATTCATAGATTTAAGCGATTTTCAGGGAAAAATATTCTTTTGACTCGATAAATATATATTCGAAGTTTCATGACTACGTTTATGCGTCTGGACACAACTCCATTTTATTCGATGTTCGAAGGACACGTTTTTTCGACCTACTCTTGCTTTACGAGCTATAACTCTGTTTCTAATATTCCGATTTATCCCATTTTCAATACCAAACAAGCCTTGTATATAAGAAAGATTCCGGCAAAAGCTGAGCCCCCTAGCTTTTTCGGTGCGACCTCTATCGTGCTGTCAACAGACAGACAGACGGACGGACATAGCTAGATCGTCATAAAATCAAACCCCGATTCAGAATATATATACTTTATGGGGTCTAAAATGGGTATTTCGATGTGTTACAAACGGAATGACAAATTGAATATACCCCCACCATTTTTTTGGTGGCGGGTATAAAAAGTGAGCGTTAAAGTAGGCGTAACAAAAAAGTATCCTATTAAACATACCAGAGTCTTAGTTATATTATGTAAAAAATTTAAGAAGATTGGTCCAGCAGTCTGGCCTACCTGAGGGGGCGTGAAAAAATGCGTGGGGTTGAGGGATATGAAAAATAGATGTTGACCGATTCTCGGATCTACCTGATATGCACACAAAATTTCATGAAAATTAGTTGAGCCATTTCGGAGGAGTTTAATCACAAACACCGGGACAAGAGAATTTTATATAAAAGAGTATGCAGTTTTTTCGACGAGGTTTTTTATAAAATACTCATGAAATAACAGGTAAGTTAGAAAGGTAGCAGCGAAACATGCATATGTATATAACTTTGGATATTTTCTTAATTTTTATTTTTAAGCAATTCCAGCCGTAATGCCAATGACGCTAATACCATAGAAAAGATTTAAAACGAGCCCTGGCAGCAAACAGTGAAATTAACGTAAAAAATTGTGATAGAAAAGTGATGTAATGAAAAATTTGATAATAAATAATATAAAAGGTAATAAATTGTGTTTAATTGAACGAGTAATATATGTATATACCTAGTTCACTTTGACCGATATATACGTTAAGTATGATTTGTTAGCTTTGACTAATATATACGTTAAGTGTGTGTATTTATAGTACACTATGCAACAGATGGCAACTTTTTTTCTATATCTAATCACTATATTTTCTTGATTCCCTGCTCCATACATCTTGTCGTAACTTTGAAACGACGTACTCGATTTTGCTTAGAAATACGTCTAAGAACTTTAAGTTACGCCAGCTTTAAGTTTTTTTAATATCTTTTCCTGATCTAGCTATCAGTTTTGGAGTTATCGAGGAACAAGTCGGAAAATTTTTTTATTCTGTAAAAAAAATTTATTTATAAATTTATAAAATTTATAATAAATAGAAATTTTAAAACTGCATTTATTAGAAAAAAATTAAATTTTATTACATGAAAATCCATGGATAAATTCGTGTTTTGTTCCCGATAAAATGAATTTTTGTTGCATAGTGTTATCTTTGCTTAGTACAGAGGTGTAGAGTAAGAAGAGCAGATATATGTGTTATAGTCGACAGAACTAACAAGTAAGAGAAAAACGCCAAATTACAAGTACACAAAAGTTTTAGTCATTTTTCTAATATTGCCCTTAAGAAACTAACAGAAACTTTGTTCTACGTTATAACCAATATATTAGTCACTAATACCAGTCATATAACCAGTCAAATGACCGTCACTGTTCTTGTAGGGCATATATCCTCACTTTTAGCAAATTTGCATATAAAAGTTTTTCTTTAATTAATCTTATCTTGAACAAAAAATTTTTCAAAGTGCAGTGGTTTAGAAAATAAGGGATTTATCTCTTCAAAATTAACAAACCTTAGCGGAGATGTATTTGAATATGAAACACACATACACAAAACTGTGAAACGTATTTAATTAGCGGAGTTGAAATAATCAAATGAAAAATAAATAAATTAAAAATATTTAACAAAAATAAACGAAGAAATATTATTTAATAACAACTTTTACTTATAAATACCAATCAAGGGGACCAAAAATTACAGTCATTAGGATACTATTTATAACATAGCGTTGCCAGGTTGGTCTATGTGGAGTTATATTGAACAGTTTTTGTTAATAACTGTAGTCACTGTAAAAAAATCTATTTGTACTAAATTTTTTTCTTTGTTTCATTGCAATTTGGTGTCAAAGCGTGTTTGTTTAGTTTTTCTTTAACTATAATTTATTTTCTTACATTAAGTGGCAAAACGTTACCAAAGGCATTTCTACAATGTAAGTGGTTTTCACCACTATTTTTACCACAATGTTGTATTTGTACGGAAACTGAATTAGTATTTATAACCTTCGGTTAGCTAGAAGTAGTTAAAATGTAATCTTACTTTGTGTGGGCGTGGCTTTCTCTTCTATTATAATTAATAAATTGTATGCAAATTTCAAGCACTAAATTAGCTGCGAATGCAAAGTTATATAATAATCCGGTAATAGGAAGTGGTTGAATAGAAATAGAAATACTTTGAATGCTGATGGTTCTGTTCCCACATGTTTTTATTAGAATATTGTGCTGTGACTGAAACTTAATGCGTCAAAATAGTACTGGAACATTTTTCAAATCTAATAGTACATATATAAGTTACATTAATTTAAAAGGGAGTAAGAGTAGCTATTCCATGCATATAACACGACTATTTTCGTCAAGTACATATATTAAAGAGACAAAGATTCCCATAACAATTTAAAGCCTTTAAAAAATTATACATATACATAGAAAAGTTAAGGTGGGCGTGTAAAAGTAATTTAAATTTAGTGTTTAAGTAGGCGTGTCATCTTCACTATCCAGACCAGAAAGTCATATTTACGAATTTTTAGTATCGTCGGTTTGTCAAGATTAAAATTTTGAACAGACCCAAGAAAACGCTGTGCAGAACTAGACCAGAGCAGAAACTTTATGTTTATTTTTACATAGCTTTCACCTGTGGTGCCGAGGGATATGTGTATACATTTTCGACCCCTTAAAATATATATTTTTCTGAAAGAGGAGTCTATTGAGAACAGATCTGTACGTGATATCAAAATTTTGAAAATATCCAGGAACGATTAGCTATTACAATGCAGCAAAATCGATCCATAACTATTTGAGATATGACCAAATAAAGACTGCTTGCTATATTTTTACAACAAAATTCAAAATATCTCAGCCCTTGAATAATTTCTCGACACATTAGTAAAAAAAAATTCTGACAAATTGGTCACTAATCGGACACTAAGTTATAGGCAAACATACTTTCTGATACTCTACTTTTTTATTGAAATACATCAAGTTACTAAAACTTTTAATTAATTAGTGGACACACTAAAGACACCTGAATACAAGCAATAGTCTCGAAAATTATTGCCGAAAAAAACTGTCTAGTCGGTTGAAAAATACTAAGATATCAGTACAAAATACAATAACTTCGGTGTTTTTTTTTCTAAAACATCAACATTGAGCTTGTTTAGCTTTTCGACAAAAGAGAAGAACTTATGGTTGAAATATAATACGGCATCCAAAATAGAATTGCCTATATAAATATAAGTCAAATATAATCACTGCGGCAATTACTCCAGCAATTATATAAAAAGGTAGAATCCAAGATAACAAAATGGAAAATAATTTTTTGCAAACCCTTTAAATATGGTTCTCAAATAAAAGGGCTTAACCAGTAGAATTCAGTTAATTATGAAAAAGTTCAAAGTCAAATATACCGTCGTAAATCATAAAGCAGAATGTAGAATGTACAGTAAAAATTACAGGTTAAACTATGATTTGGTAACCTTTTCCATGTACGTGATTTTGAAGAGTATTTTCTGATAAGGCTCGTCCAAATATAACACTATTACTAGTTACAATTTCTCCAAGTGCACATATACAAATAATCAATTTATTGATAACTTCTTTGTAAGCGCACAGTTCATGCTGGTTTTTTGTTAGAAAAAAAAATTACTAAAGGGGAGAAAACGCCAAATAAAGATGGTCAGTAACGTTCATTTCCTAATTTTCAGTTTATTGACTTGTACAAATATTAAATACTAAATATAATGATGTTTGTATTCTTGTTTTTTTATTTTTATTTTTTTAATTTTAAATCAAATTATCTCTGCTCATAATACTAAATATGATGCGAGATAAGAAAAAAAATTAAATAAAACATGTATTTAATTTCTGGTACTCATAACTTTAGTTGAATTCCAGCAACTAACAAACATTTTTTTCTTTATATTCCATTACTACAGTTTAATGTGATGATGATACTGTGGCAGTAGTTGCAGGTTTAGTAGCAGTGGCACCAACGTCAGCAGTAGTGGCTGTCAGTATCATCTTCATGCCACTACATACTAACTTGCATTTGCAGACATACTTTTACAATTCCAGATTTTTTTACGTTTTAATAAAATTATTATATTGTACGATTTCTATCAGATTTATTTCTTTTTCATTTTTTTTTCGCGGAAGATGTTAAATTGAATATTTTTTTGCACCTGCTGGGTATGCATCAATGTTGTACGAGTGGATTTCGGCTGTTTTTTAAGCCAAAATATAAAAGATCTTTGTAGTAGGATTACACAAATGCATACATTTCAATTAACACTACATGGAATTTTAAAATAAATAAAAAAATTTAAAATTAAATTTATAAATAAAAGATGAAAATATACATTTTTTGATTATTGACTTGGAGCGTAAGAGAGTGTTTCACATGTTGATGTGACTGCAGACTATTTTTTTTTTGGATTGTGTTTTTATTTAAACATATTTTTTGTAACAAAATGTAATAATCGATTTTAAATAAAACCTACAAGAGAACTTATTGTAAATCATTTATACTGGTTTAAGATCTCTTTTTCTCTTTAAAGATTTTGTAAAATTATAAATTATAAGAGCATAACAAAAATTTATTAAGAATATGAGAGAATAAGAACATGAAGAAAAATGTCATTTAATATGGAGGAAAGAAAAATTTTGAAATAAAATGTTATGCTTCCCATTTTCGAATTTGATGAAAATGTAACATATAATAAATGTAATATGATTAAGGGTGCTTTCTACTTGGCTTATATCGAAATAATTTTTCAATATCCGTAAATGTTTAAAATTTAATTTGAAAATGTTTAAGTAAGTTTTATAATAAGATGATCTTAAGCTAGAATAAAATGGTTTACAATGAACTTAAAAATAAAAAGTTTGAATGAATATTAATTTATAGTTATAATATACCCAGCATAATTTGAACTACTTACATAGTTCAATATGAACAACATATTTCATAACTTCTAATTCATAAGTGCAGAAGGAATCATAAGCAATGCCTTCTCCCGATACAAAATAATAACCTGTTTTTGATGTGCTTCAAAATACAAGCAAAATATCTTAAACAATTAATGTAAACAAACATTATTAACTGATGAAACATGGGTATATTTTTATCTAATACACGCAGAGAAAAAACATGGTTAACAAATGATCTTTACGATCATTACTTGTTCATAACTGTCCCATATGGTTCACGCAATAAAATCGTTGTAGCCGAAAGTGAGTTTGAATATATATTTTTTATTTTGAACATTTTAAGGAACAATGTTATACCATTATATGTTCATCATTACTTTTATATTCAGTGTGGTAGGCTTAACAATAGAATAATAATAACAAATGTTTGTTACAAAAATTTATTTTAATTTAAGTTTATTAAACAATTTTTACATACATTTCGTTTTAGATTTGTCAAGAGTAATCCTCTTTTATTTAGCAGAGTCGTGTAAATTAATCTCTAATATAACAAAATAATAATTAATTTTCACGATACTATGTAATATGTGTGTGTAAGAAATAATTTATCAAAACTTTAAGAAACAAAAAATAATTGTTAAAATTTTAATACATATGCATACATTAATTTTGTATCACTTAAATGTGATAAGGTAATAAATTTTAAGAAACTACAACAATTATTCATAGTATTTTTTTAATTTTTTTTTCTAACACTTTGTTTAATATCTTTCCATTCAGAAAGAAAATAAAAATGCACTTTTTGGGACAAAAAATACATTTTCAAAAAATACATAATTGCACAAACACGTAATATTTCTTAGGACTATTATTTTTAACAAAAACAAATACCATATTAATTCGAACTATATATGTTTGTGTAGAAAATAAAAACTCTGTGTCATTTTCTGAGATCACAAGAAACGTCATTTGAACTTGAAATCTCATACCAGTAAGTTGTAAAAAAATTAAGTGTTAGAAATGAGTGGATTTAAATTAATTAAAATAATTTTTGAAGAAAAAAAAGCCATAATGGCTTGTAATTTTAACGAAAGTTTTAATTACTATACATTAATTGAAATTGGTGAAGAAATGTTTTTTTTGTATGTGCCTATTAATAAATATATGGTATTTTCTGTTGTTTTTGCATTGCTGTATTTATTGCCGTCCGATATACCTTGTAAGTCAATACATTAATAAACAAGTTAGAAAAGTTTAAAGATTTAAAAGTACAAGAAATTTTACAACACATAAAAGCTACTAATGATGAAGGTATGTATATATTTGGCTTTTATATTGTTGTTTCGAATTATAATGAAAACCTAAAACTTTCTTAAACTTTTTTCAGATTCAAAGGTTGCCCTTTTATTGATGCTAATACCGTATCATTTGCCAAATTGTAGACAGCAAAATAAAGGTTAAATTCAGCAATCTTTTATCTATTATTGCAAGGTATATATTACTTAAAATATATTTAGATTTTAATTTATAATTTTTATAACTTTAGAACATATTAACAGCGGACGATGAAATACGTGCTCGAGTTAATAGGCTTCAAATTGAAACACAGGCAAAAAATTATTTTATTGGTGATTCCAGTAAGACTATTTGTATGGCATTTGTAGAAGTTAGTGGTAACCGCAAAAAATTTGAGAATCTTCTACAGGCAGTAGATATGTGCTTTCAGTTGTTCATGGGAATTAATATCAAATATCCAAAGTACTGTAGTCATGTGTGGTTATTTATTCAAAAAATTATTTTTGATATAAAAACGCCTTGGGATACAATCATCCCTTCCGTCAATACTCTTATAAAGGATTTATCTTCCAGTATTTAACTTTCAGATCAATAGATATACTCAAAAACATTTGGAGTTTGAATTAATTAATTATATTACTTTTATAAACGATTCCTATTTTTTATGCATTCAAAGACTTATTAACCATGGTTTTGATTCACATTTTCATGCATTTCGTATTGATTACGAAGAAATTTATTTTTCTGTAAATATAGACTCTTTGGAGTCTGATTTTAGTGGATATATTTGTACCACAAAAGAAAACCTTAAGTTTTTAAATTAAATTTAATATATGTTATTTACAAAAATAAAGAATAAGAATATTACAGTTTTAATAAAACATAAAAGGAAAATAAAAATAAAATACAGACTTTTATAAATATAGATTTTTTCGCAAATAATTACAAATTTATTTAAAAAAATATTGTATGTAAGTATATTAATATTATATAACAAAATTTTTAATAATAAACTTGTATAATAATGAATTTTTGTATTTTAGAATTATATACATGAGTATTTTTAAATGCATAACATATATATGTATGTATTATTAATTACAACTTTGAAATTTCAAATAAAAATTGTAAGGTACAAAATTAAAAAAATTTACTGTTTTATTGTACACGCAAAGAAAAACCATGGTTACGAATGATCACGACGGTCATATTATTTTTTCTAAAACAATATTTGGTTGTCGAAAACAAGTAATAGTTATTTTTGTTTCATTTCATCATATATTTTGTCACGATAATCAAGCATTTGTTTGAATTGTATCATTTAATGTTTACCTTTCGTAAAAATTTCAAAATGGTTATCATTTAAAAATAGTATGATGTATAAAAATTAATTTGACAAAAATAACATTATATTCAAAATCATTAAAAATTAAAAATAATCATTAAATAATAAGTGAGACAACACAATAATCAAGCTATGATATGTTTTTAATAATAATTTGATTTCAATTGTTCTTCTTCTTGCTGAATAAATTTTTATTATTTTAAAAGTTTGAGATGTCAAAAAAAGGAACAAAAATTTTGAAAAATTAAAGAAAATTTAAAAATAAACGAGAAAATGTAAATAAATATTGGTAAAAAATTGCAATTAAATTGGTAAGTACAATCAACATGTGTATGTTACAGCAAAAGACAATAATTTGCCGTAAAAAAGCAAAGATTGTCGATTTCAATTGAAGTCATATATATGATTATTGAATGATATTTTAATTAAACATAATAATGATAGCTGGTAACCATTATTATTTTAAACATAATCATACAATTCAATCATAGTATGTTGCTCTTCGATTATGGTTACCACAACCATATTTTTTCTTTGCGTGTACGAAACTATTTATATATGATATGGTTTTGAGAACCATAGTAATATATTCATAGAGAGATTTCATATAGTTTTGAGTAAAATAAAAATATGTTTAATAGAAAATTATTCATAGTTTTGATAGGCATAGTAATATGTTCAATAGAATAATGTATTATGTTCTACATACTCGAACATATAATGGTCCACATGACTTGTTATATTATATGTTTCATATAATCATACAGACAAACATTAATGATAGTTTGCGATTGTATCAACCATGTTTTTTCTTTGCGTGTATGCATGCGTTCTGTTATTAGAATGAAGTAGATTTTGCTAATATATTCATATAAACATATGCTTTCTAATGACACATTAATGTTTCCCCTAAATTGAACCTTTTCATGCTGTGTTGAACTCAATTCAATATTTCTTTTACGTGCTTTTTTTGCTGGGATACAAAAAAATATTTAAAAAGGTGATATAATAATCAAAAAGGTTTATATTTATTCTATAAATATTTATCTTCCAATTGACCTTTCTGTTGGTTTTTATCATTTAATTTTAATTTTTAAAATAAACAAAAATAGCTAGTGATATCTTTTTTTTTATAAATTTGATTTAGCTTTTACAGCTGAAACGTCATAGTATTGTAGTTGCCAAACAACTTTATAGGTAATAGTTTCTGTCGTTTACTAGATACATGTTTACTACATACATATATATTTCACAAAAAATAAAAATGTAAGGTATGGTTAGGTTAGGCTAGTGCAAAGACACCCTCACCCAGAAATCAATACGGCCCATTATGACGCCTTAATAGAAGAATGTAAAGAAGACTAGATGAGAGAATGAAGAATTAGAAAAGGTAAAGATAAAAAGGAAGGCAAATGAATACTCTAGTTATGACCTGTCCTTAGTCTCCTGTCGCGTAGGCAGGTCGGTCCCATTAAGAATCCCATTAAAGTTGTTCAGTCCACAGCCCGGGACATCCCCCAATTTGCCTAGGAATCTACTACCTTGCCATTTCAGCCTACCTTTCTGCAGTATGAGACATTGGTAGAGAATGTGCTCAACTGTCTCCAACTCCTCTGATCCCCACACAACCTTCACACATCCGACAGGTTTGATAAAACCTATCATAGTTCTTACGCAGACCCTAATAATACATGAAAGTCATTTAAATTTTTTGTCAGACCAAAAAGTATATAAAACTTATTTTTGTCATTCCGTATGTACTTATGTAGATCTAAGTAGAAGGCATTTAAAATCCAACAAAGTATATAGTAGTTGTACATATATATATATATATATACATATATACAAAAGTTCGCCGTCTCCCTCGACTTTACAGCTCTTGTTATTTTATTTTATTGCGTTGAACTTTTGATTTTCTGAACTAAACAGAACAAGAAAAAGAAATTAAGAGAGCCTTGCCGAGTTTTATAGACCCTTCACACAGTTTGTACCATCATGTAATGATCATAACTGACAATTATATGGTACAACTGAGATCTAAAATTGTTTAGGAAATCGTTATCTTTTAATTTGAATTTTTTGCCGATATATTTGTTGATAATTACCAATTATTATTATACTTTTCACACAGTGAAAAAGGGTATATATAGGGTTGTCATTCCGTGTGAAATTTCTACAATTTTAATTTCCGACCCCATAACGTATATATTTTCTGAAAGCTTATGAATAGGGGAGTCGATTAAGCCCTGTCAGTCTGTCCGTCTGTCCGTGTGTATGTTGAAATCAACTTTTTGAAGGCCCCCGATATCGCATGGACCCGGGTGAGGTATTAAAATATCGGAAAGATTTGGAAGTAGATGGGTATTGAAAATCAGAAACATCGGTACATAAACAACTGAGATATAAGCAAAACCTACGACCTCCTCGATTTTATTTCACAAAAACAACATTACAACAACAACATACATACATACAAACGTGTATACTGGTTAGAGAAAATGTGGCATCGAATCCCAGCTGAGCCAAAAGATTTTTTTTTTAATTTTTTTTTTAAATTTTTTTTTTAAATTTTTTTTTATTTTTTATTTAATATATTATTTATATTTTTATTATTATTTTTTATTTTTTTTTATTTTTTTTTTTAAATTTTGTTTTATTTTATGTTTGTTTTATATTTATTATATATATTTTAGTTATGTTTTTTTTAATTTTTTTTTTTAAATTATTTTTTATATTTTTTTTTTATTTTTTTTTTACATACATACGTAAATTTATAATTTTACAATGGGATGTTTTTATATATGTATGTTTTTTATATGTATGTACGGATTTCATATGGGATGAATGGTAATACAAACTACTGTTATTGCATGACTACACGTTGTGAAGGGTATATAAGATTCGGCACGGCCGAATATATCGCTCTAACTTGTTATCAGTTGTAATTGATCCATTGAAAGAAGACTTTTTTTACGAAAAATTTCAAACGTTTTATTTCATGCCCCCTTCCTGTTTTAACACTTAGATAATGTTTTAATGGTCGACGCTAATAGAAGACACATACATATTTTAAATTAAACTTAACTTAATTTGTTATAAAAAATAACTTTTTTTTTAAAAATTTAATTCAATGAAAGTCACCTTCTTCTTTCCATCAAGTATTTTTAACATCACTGTTATCAAATAGTTTTAATTAAATTTTCCCTTTTCTTTAAAATTTTGCTTCTCAAACAAATGCTTGCAAAAACAATATTTAATAATGACTGCATTTCACCTTTACCTCTAAAATTTCTCATTTTTTAAATATTTTATATTTCCCTAAAATGGTCTTTTACTTTTTAAATAACTTTTTTGAATTGCACTTTAATAGTTTGACGGCGAAAAGTGATGTTGGCGTCAGCTATTGCCAGTTGTTTAAAATGCTTTGCAACTTGTACGTTTAAAGAAGCCCTATATAAATTTTTATTTTTTTTCATAACCATCATTAGCAGCAAGGACTACAGCAAAACTTAAATACGTAGGTCATAATTTAAACGACTTCTTTGCTTATAAGTTTTATGAAAACTGTTGTTTTTTTTCCTTATTATTTAGGTTGTCAAAGATCTGCCAACATAAGATTCTTAATAAATACAGTGGGGCTAGTTGAGAAATATTAGTAAAAAATCCATATAAATTAAAATCAGATGTTTTTAGTTGGTAATCGTATCATTTAAGAATGGCTGCACAGATCTCGCTATTTTTTGTTTTTTTTTTTGTATTTCGATTATGAATCCAACTTAGGTTTTCATGGAAAGAAAAATTTTCCACGCCTGCTTCTACGCCCACATTTCTATATATTTATTTCTAATCAAGCAACAACTGCACCATTTAATGTCATTTTTTAATACTAGTAGTAATTCAATTTAAATTTTTATGGAAGCCGTTTAATGTTCATATAATTTTCTTCTATTCACGCAAAGAAAAAATATGGTTGTGGTAACCATAATCGAAGAGCAACATACTATGATTGAATTGTATGATTATGGTTTAAAATAATAATGGTTACCAGTTATCATTATTATGTTTAATTTAAGCGTCATTTAATAATCATATATATGACTACAATTGAAATCGACAATCTTTGCTTTTTTACGGCAAATTATTGTATTTTGCTGTAACACACACATATTGATTGTACTTACCAATTTAATTGCAATTTTTTTACCAATATTTTTTTACATTTTCTCGTTTATTTTTAAATTTTCTTTAATTTTTAAAATTTTTTGCTAATTTTTTGACATCTCAAACTTTTAAAATAATAAAAATTTATTCAGCAAGAAGAAGAATAGTTGAAATCAAATTATTATTATAAAAAAAAATCATAGCTTGATTAATTTTTAATCATACTGTTGTCTCACCTATTATTTAATGATTATTTGTAATTTTTAATGCTTTTGAATATAATGTTATTTTTGTCGTCCTAATTTTTTTAAATCATGCTATTTTTAAATGATAACCAATTTGAAATGTTTACGAAAAATAAACATTAAATGATACAATTCAAACAAATGCTTGATTATCGTGACAAAATATATGATGAAATGAAACAAAAATAACTATTACTTGTTTTCGACAACCAAACATTGTTTTAGAAAAAATAATATGACCGTCGTGATCATGTCGTAACCATGGTTTTTCTTTGCGTGTTGAAAGCATAATGCACGATGTTAATTGTGAGTCACACCTTAACGTCAGGTTTTTCGCCCAACCTAATTTGACATTTTTTTGTTTCAGTTTTTGACAAATCTAGCCATGGAGGAGTACACAATTGAGACGCACGTTAAGATTGTTAAAGTCTTTTACAGAAATCCGCATTATAATCAAAATTCATTCCGTGCACCTTGTGATTTATCGACTAAATGTGTCTAATCGGGATAATTGTAGGCAAATTTGAGCAAACTAAGTCTGAGTAGGATATGAAAAACACCTGCGGAAAATATTACTGCTTTTCGCGATAGTATGGCAGAAGAGCCTTCAACCTCGACTCTTCGTTGTACCCTACCATTAAACATCTCATTTAATTATTATTAAAAAAAAAATTTGCAAAACAAAAATTGAAAACCAAAAGAAAAAGTAAAAATTTGTTGTCATTGCTAATAGGTCAAACATCTTAAAGATGTAGTGGCACTGAACAAAAAAAAAGAGCACTGTCTTCTGCTATGCCGAATCTGATAATATTCTTTACCATCATATACTCACCATATCGTAGATACACAGAAAAAAATATTGCTAAAATTTGTTTAATTAATTAAATTTTTAATTTGTTTTTGAATTCTAATTATAGTTTTCATTAATTAAATTAAATTTTTTAATTGATATTAAATATTTTCAAAAAACAAAGAGATATCTGTCAGTTGAAACAAATTAAAAAAAAAACAATAAATAATATTATTTTAAATGACATTTACTTGAAAATTTAATTTTAAGAATAAATTTAATATAATTGTTGCTCAAGGAGCGAAATAATGAAAAATTGTCGCCAATCTGCAAGAGAAAGTTCTGGTAAGTGCACATACGTACATATATAACAATATGTTCTGCTTTAAATATAACAAATGGTTTCCGTTTAATTGTAGGTATGCCAAAATTCATAACATATTTATTGTGTGCCTTTATATTCCTCAGAATTCTAATTTTAATAGGTAAGTTAGTTGAATTTCTTCACTCTGCCTGATCAAGCCTTTTTACCGGTTAATGTTCCTTTATATCTAGGTCGTTGATGCTAAAAATTATTTTTGGAAATCCGGCTTTTGATATGGTATAGTATGTGTATGTGTGTGGAACACACACGAAGTATAATTAAAAATATAGATTCCCTTTGTAATATAAATGTATGTTAAGAATATGTATATGGGTCAATTTAAAAAAAAACGAAATTTTTGTGTCCCCGCACTTTACACTACTATTTAAGGTAAAAAAAAACAACAACAAAAAATAAAAAATGTGAGAGTAATCAGCGAGGAATATGTAACAAAAAAACGTAAATCTCAAATTTGTATGTTTGTTTTTTTGTTTATTCAGAATGGTGTTTTGTTTCTCCCTCGGACTCCTTCCATACAAAAGCATGTGTCCCCCGTTAGAATTTTTGGGAAACAAAATTAAATAAAATCCAGAAAAAAGTAACTATTCAACATTTAATAACAGTTTTCGAATTATTGAGTTTCTTTCTTGTGTTTTCATTTGTTATAGTCGTCAAAACTGAATTAGTGCGAATTTGGTGTTGCAAAGAAAGGTTGTCCCCACAATTTGCATTGAGCGTCACTTTTTTTATAATTCAAGTAATATTACTAGTTTTCAATTTGTATTTAAATAAAGTAATTAACGTAAGGAAAGTACAAACCTTAATTATTACAAAAGTGAAAAAGCGAAAAAAAAATCTTTGTAAAAATGTGCATTTGCGCAGTTTTTGTGAACACCATGGTAAGGGCGCGATAAAATTTCATGAGCGTCACGCTAATTTTTTTAAAAGTGAATATATTAAATGTAAAAAATTGAAGTTGATAATCATTGTTTACATGGTCTTTACTCATTTGTTTATAATTTGTAAGTTTGATAATTAAATTGCCTACGAAAAAAAACCAGAATAGGCAAATATTTCATGAGGATCACTTTTGATATATATTGCTTCATAGCTTAAAATGCTTAATTATGATTTAATTTTTTTATTTTTAAGAGTAAAACAACAAAATTAATTGCGGCTGAAAGAGCGCAAAGATATCGAGAGAAAATAAAGCTCGATAAAGCGCGTAATGACGAATATAAAAGAAAGAAGAAAGAAAGGTATAATCGTGGTAAATTTGAGTTTAATCGTGCTTTTGCAACTTAAACCTCTGGGGGACCGGAAATTTATGCAACTGCCACAAGCTTAATTCGAAAGTGGTAAAAATTAATGAGAATAAAAAAAAAAACAAAGCCGCTTGTCATTTCATGAAGTTTATGCAGATTCAGAATAAGAGTTCGAATAAAAATTTATAAATTAAATTAAGTTAAGTTATTGTTTTGCGTCAAATATTTACATATGTGTCTAAGTTTCTTCAAGAATTACTTCATTTTTTCTATTTATGTTAAAGACATCAAAGAATATGTATATGTTTAGTTTTGTATGAAAATTTTTGTTTTTTGAAGATTTTTCGTTTTTTTTCACTTAATTTTTGTAAAAGAATAAACTTTTTTTCGTTACACTTTAAATTTGGCATTATTTCTTGTTTACGTGCAACAAAATCTCTTGAGCGTCACAAAATATCTTGAGCGTCACACTTAGTTTATTCAGTTTAGTTTATTATTGCAAGTAACCTCTAAACTCAAGTCTTTTTTTTTACCAAAAATTTACATGTTTTCATATTAAATTTTAAAATAACTAGTCACTTTAAAAAAAAGTCAATCTTGAGAAACAAAAGAACATCGTAGTAAGCTTGAATTTCAAATATTTTTGCATTTTTAGCGATTTTTTATACATATTTGGTGTGTGACGCTCAAGATAGAAATCATAGAAAACCTAAAAAAATTCAAAAAATATTCATCTTTTTGAGAGCCTAAAAGTACCAACGGAATCTTCATAAATTTCTACATAAATTGGCCACTCCTACCGGCGAATTGAAAAAACTTTAAAAAAAAGCAAAAAAAAAAACTCGATGTGTACGTTTTTTTTGAAATTGACCCATATATATGTATATATATATATATTTTTTTTTTTGTATTTTTTTATACAGGTTTAATAAATTATATTATTGATATAATAAATGCTTTAATATTATAAAACCCAAATCTCAAATAAAGACATGATTAAATTAATTAAAATCATTTTTGAAAATTATTGAAAATTTTAATTAATTTTTTAATATTGTTTTAATTGATATTTTTCTCCATATTTTTTCAATTAAAACTATTAATTTTCATTTAATTAATAGTATCATTTTGATGGTTGGAGCAAAATTAAACAATTTTTTAATTAATAATATTAATTTCGTAATTAAAATCCATATTTATTTTTTTCTGTGTATGCTTTGATTTTAGATTTCATGTAATACGCCATTTTCTTTTCTATTTTCGACACCATCTTTGATTTTGAATTTTTACATTGTAACTATATTCTACTAGACCTTTCATTTGATACCCATATTGTTGGGGTTAAAAAAATTTTTTCCGCCATTTTGTTTCACACGCCATCTTGGAGTTTCTTATTTTCATATATAATATATAGCTAATTAATACCCAAGCAATTTTATTTATTCCACATTTTGGCTTTGTCGATTGTATAGAAACTGAAAAATATCGAATTCCGTTGGTAAATTTTAGGAAAAACACCGAAGCAGTTGTACTCTGGTGCTTATATCTCAGTTGCTTTTAAAGCGATTTTTTAGTTTTTCTTATAAATAATTTCTGAAATTACGGCTTATTAAGCGTGGTCAAGAATTCTCTAGGAGTTTGAAAAAATTTTATTTAATAAAAGTTTAAAAAAAATTGTTACTTGTAACTTTTCCGATTAGTGACCGATTTATCCAAAATTTTTCATAAATATCTTCAGAATCATATCAAATCTGCAAATAGTAACAACCCTGTAAAATATCCTTGAGCTGAAAAATTTTAATTTAACTGCCTGCTCAACGATGTCGAAAGAAAACCCAAGCGAAGTTTCATTCGTACAAATACATTGAAAACAAAAACAAATTTTTAATTTTTGTTGTTGTTTTCAATATATTTGTACGAATGAAATTTCGCTTGGGTTTTCTTTCGACATCGTTGAACAGGCGGTAAATTGTAAAAATTAGCGAAAAGACAGATGCTCTAAACACATAGACGACAGCAGACAGCAAGCAGCAATATGCCAAAAATAAAATCCATGTGTTTAAATGAAAACAATTATTTTGACGGCAGCACAGCAGCACGACTGCACAGCTTCTGCCAACTTAGGCTATTTTCTATTTTGACGGGCCATTATATATATTAAATTTGAAAAATAAGAACATAAACTTATTTTTAATATTAAACATAAAAGAACATTACAAAAATACAATAAAGTAATAAGTTTATGTGTTTTTATAGTTTTTCGTGATATAATAAAATTTTTTTTATTAATAACTTTAATTTTATTCATTATAAAATATATATGCGGCATCCCTGAAATTTGTATTGCTAAAATACACATCAGCTGATTATTATGTTGTTGCTGTCTTCAAAATAATTATGAAGCTGAAAGCAGCATTTGAAGTTGGCAGCATTTGAAGCCGTGAAGTCTGCTGGCGTCTATGTGTTTAGAGCTAGAGGCAGTCTTTTTTATTTGCTCATATCCTATGAGACGATAATTCTTATTATTAAAACCGATTCGCTCCAAGATATAGCTGATATTTTGATACCTTACACGGGTCCTGCCGATGTTGGGGGGCTTCGAAATGATTTCAACATACACACGGACAGTCGGACACATGGATAATGCTTAATAGACTCCCATATTCATAAGCTTTCAGAAAATTATTACTTAATGGGGTCGGAATTGAAGATTGTATCAATTTTACACGGAATGACAAACCTATATATACCCTTGCACTCACTGTGAAGAGTATAAAACCTAAGGCGATCTTTTTAAGATAATTTTGGATGGGAGGAGAAATCAACCCTTTTCCAAAGATTGTTTTGTTTCAAATAGAAATGATTTATTTATTAATTTATTTATTAATTATATTGTACGTATGTTTGTACTAAACTCAAAAAAAAAATTAATTTTTATATTTTTCCACTTTCCTTTAAAGGTAGCTAATTAGGAAATTATTGTTAAACTTAACATTCGTAATAAGTTTATTTTTTCCTTCACTTCAGTAGTATATCTAGCGGCAGTCATTAAATTGGCGTTAAAGCGTGTTTCTGTTTTCATTTGCAAAACATTTTCATTACACTTTGTTTAAAACAATTGAAATTAAACCAGAAAAACATTAAGTTTATGAATGCTTTTAAGCCCTAAAGACTTGTGCAAAAACAAATGAAACAGATAAAAATATGTAGCACGAAATGTACACTCAACTTTATTATTGTCCTTTTTGAATATTCATAATATATATATCCTACGCAATTGTTTTAATGTTCGGTTTTCTTTTCTTTGGTGTGGTTATTTAAGTGTTTTATTATTGCTTTTCTTTTATTAGTTGTTACTCATAATCACCCACTCACCACACACTTGGGGATTTTTCTAAGGATTCGTACATGGATTTTATAAAATAATAATATTCCTTTGAAATAAGTATACAAAAATTAACTTAATGAGTGTTCACAAAAAAAAAAAAAACATATTTAAGATTCAAACGTTCCATAGCAATTCACTCACCATCTAGGTGTTGGTACTAACTTTTCGTGTTGCTGTGTTGTTGGTGAACATAAGACTTAAGTTTTATAAGCAAAAGTTTATTAGAGATTTTAAGATTGTTTAAGTATAAGTTAATATGTTTTTTACAATAACACACTTGAACTACTAGAATTAACGCAAGTTTATTAAAACCCTTTTGACTTTTGAAACTTATTAGCTTAAGGTTAAGAACAATGAGTTCATTATAATTTTAGTTTTAATCTTAACAGTCAAGAGATATCAATTTATGCTTACATGTGTTTAGTTTTATTTTTTATTTTTACTTAATTTTTATATTTAACTGGCGAATCCCCTGCACACTTCGTAGTGCAAAAAAGAAAATAAAAAAATCAATTCATAACTTACGAACGCGTCGACCGATTTCGTGCAAACATTAGATAAACCATCAACACGACCATAGAAACAAACCCTAAAAATTTTATCGTTAGACCGTTCGTGAGTTAAAAGGCACAACGCACTTGCAACAATTTTTTATATATATAGATAAAATAGGAGAAACCCGACCATATTTCACTTTACTACAGTAGCCGTATTTGTATTGAGTGTTTATTTTAGAGACATAGAACTTTTTTTGGAAACAAACCTAATAGGAGCAAAATTTGGGCTTTTTTTGCTTACAGATTTCATAACATAGAACGTCCGCGACTGATCCTTATTACTTTGTGAGCATACTCGTTCTTATTTTCCCAATACGGGCTTCTAAATGATTACCCGTTGCTAGTTTACAAATATAGACCAGAGTTTTAATGGCTACCAGAAAAAGTGCTCCGAAGATGTCAAATCCCGTGAACGAAATGGCCAATTAGATAATACGGTCAGCCACAGCTTGGCTCGATAAAGTGATAGTTTGACATGCTATATATGACATGTCACTTGTTGTTCTTGAAACCATTTCTTATCTAAATGATTTGCAATGGCATGAGAAATAAAAGAGTCACGAAACATTTGTCAGCAGCATTCGCCATTAACGATAATGTTGGCATCAGTTTCAGATTTAAATAGTGATTTTTGCGGAATGTAAATGAATCTCATGGCAATTTTGCTTCCCTACATATCCGTTAAGCCAAAAATGTTTTAAATGGTTTAATTTCCAATTGATTCTTAGTCCGTTCCAGAATGCATGACCCAACTGATAGTCCTCTGGCTGTAATTTTTGAACAATTATGATCTAATATGGATTTAGGCTGAGATATTTGCCAAAAAATGTTTAAGTAGGTGACGGGCAGTGATCGAGTTTTATAAAACGAATTGATAATTTCAAGACAAAAATGCTCATTTGTAAACCTTAATCTGTCATAAGTCTTTGCATGGTGATTTACCAAAATATAACAAAATTACTAAAGAAGTATAATAGTAGCTATTTCTAGCTATCGGTAGTTCTATATGTCGAATAAATACCCTCATATAAACGAGTTTTACAAACTTATGTCCAATTCAACATTACAATTAACATTCAAATTCATAAATTATACTGGTCTGCAGCAAAACTCGCCATTGAATAAAATTATGTGAAAAATATATAAACATTGACGAGCTAAATTCAAATCCATTTTCAGTTGTTTTCTATTGAGCTCAGATTTTTTTAAGGGCATTCATAATATTTCGAGCAAAACAAGGCGGTTATGCTGATACATTTTACCATAACTTGAGAGTAATTAGTCAAATTTGAATAAAGATACCAGCAAATCGTTAGCAATCAAATTTTCTTTAAGTCACCTTGATAAAGTTTTTTTTTATCTTCAAGTGTTTAGGAGTTATTCAGGAATAAGTAGCAAAATAATTTTTTTAATGCAAAATGATTATTAGTTTGTTTGTAGTTTTTAAAATTCCATTTAAAAGTTATTAGGGCAACAATTTTACATTTTTATCATTTTTCAAAAAGGTAGGACTATTGTGAATCAAATAAGCTATAAGTCATGAAAATGCCTTATCTTTGTTGTTGTTGATTCATGACATGTTACTATCTAGGCCCATATTTCCTGCAAAGTACTAAGCATGACTAAGCATAAATATATAAAACTACATCAACGACCTATAAATATTTTGCATTCATGCATATACATGCACAAATGCATTGCTTGCATTCCTGCACATGAATAAGCATATAAAATATACCAACTACAACAACCCACACATTATTAACCATCATATAAAGCACTGCTTGCTTTTGTTGTTTTTTCTTTTTAAATAGAATTTTGTTGTTGCAATCTCAATAACAAACAGAAGCACTCGTAAGTTTTATGCTCCTATATCTCAGGCGCTAATATTTAGGTCGTAATTGCTTATTTTCAATACCAAAATCGACGAAAGCATAACCAATAAATTGATACTACATGCGAGGCCGTGGGATATATAAGGGCTTTAAACAGTTGATTTCAACGCTCACTCGGATGGACATCCAGACATTACTTAATGAACTTCCCTATCTATAATGATTCAGAATATATACTTTATGGGGTTGGTTGGTTATCGTGGTAGTTCGCTGCACGCCAACAGTCAAGTAAAGTCTATATGACTCCGTTTTGACAGGACCACATCACTCGTAAGCTCTTAATGTATCTCAGAATAAGTCCAAGAGTAAGGGTACTAGATCCACCCCGTGGCCGTCAGGTATCTCAGTAGATAATTCAGTCCAACTTCAGATATCGCAGAGGCCATCTAGTACATGTTCGCCCAGAAATCTGTGTCTTTTAGCCGCCAGTGCAGGACATTCGCAGAGAAGGTGGAAAACCGTTTCTTCCTTCTCTCTATCCAGACAGCTGCGACAATGGTCGTTCGATGGAAGTCCGAGTCGACTTGCATGTTTTCCTAACATCCAGTGACCCGCCAATACCGCCAGCAACCTCGATATGTCCCTCTGACTTCGACTGGTAAATTGCAATGTACGTCGTGCATCAAAAGAGGGCCACGTAAGCCTTGCACGTGCTCAGCCCTGTTATTAGCCTTCCTGAGAAAGTGTCTGGAGATTCTGCTTTTAATAGTCCCTATCGGGATTGCAACTGAAATTGCGTTAGAGATGTTCAAAGCAGATCCTCTCCTGGCTAGTTCATCAGCCCGCTCATTACCATAGTGGCCCTTATGCGCAGGAATCCAAACTAGAGTAACGTCAGCCCGCTGACCAAGCCTCGACAGTTCCTTTCTACATTTGCCAACTAAATTAGACGTAGTAATGTACGACCTGAGTGACAAGAGTGCCGCCTGACTGTCGACAAATATACCAATACTCCCGTCGGTACTTTATGGGGTAGTTAATGAATTCTACACTGTATGATAAACAAAAACGGTATAATAATACGTATTATGATAACGAGACAGTAAACATCTACATGTACCCCAGTAAAATGAGAGAGGAAGAGTGACAAAAATTGATTCTAAAATCAACAATACAATCAACATTATATTTAACATTTCACTTCAATACTTAGAAATTTGATCCCCATTAAGTATTTAAAACACAGGTCCGTCAAATGGACTCCACAGCTCTGACTATGATTTTCATGAAATTTTTCATGACTTTTTCACAGAGATGTGGCTGTATTTCACTAACGACATGTTACGTATCGGATGTGAGTCCAGAAATTGTTTCCGCTTTATTCGCATGAACCCGAAATTTCACAAAACCAAACAAAAAAAAAAAATTCCACAGCTTTAAACCACATGATCTTGGTGGTCAGTTGACAACAGAATTTCTTGAGATAATTTGTTGTGGAAATCGTTGCTACAATATTTGAATTGTTCTATGCGCACTTGTACAGTCTTGCTGAAACTACATGTCATCCAGGTGCATGCCGTTCAGTTGAGGTCACAAGACCTCCGTTATCATATTCCTGCTACGAATGTTGTTCACAGTAATTTTTGCCACATCTTCAAAAAAGTAAGGCTCAGTCACGCTGCCTGATCAAAATCGCCATCAGATGATTGCGTGATGTAGGTGCATTTTTTCCCATGTATTGCAAGAGGACATTTTTGCACACCGAAATGGAAGATGGCTCTTTTCGAAAAATTTACTTTACTTGGCTCCCTTCCCTATTGAACGAATTGCCGGCTCTCACAATGGACTGGTGTTTTGAGTTCCCGATTAAGCCAAAATTCACTGCGTCGTAAAAATTGAAATTGTTGACCAGGATGCCTAATTTATATTTGTGGTTTTTTGGCAACATTCTCGTTCACAACAGCAATGTTTTTAAGGGACCAACTGATACGTTGACGCACAGGAGTCTAGCTGTCCATAACCGACCCAGTTTCTTTCAATTTTCTGACCACTATTCAAATGGTAAATACATAAGGAGTACTAATTGAATTAAAAATTATTCTTAGCTGAGTAAGAGTTCTCAGCTTAACTTTCCAATCGTAAAACGCTCGATTTCTAACAATCGGAATAAACATATTTGGAAGCTTCAGAGTTGCCGCTTGCAAAAAAAGTAAATTATTATTTATAAAGTGTATTCTTGCTGCGGCACCCTTTATATATATTATCAGAATTAAAAAAATTTTTAGTTTTTGTCGAAAAAAGTTCTCCATGGTAAAATTTATATACTTACATAGCTAGAATATATATGTTTATAAGATTTGCTGGTGTAACATATGAAGTGACTATTTGTAACCTCTGCTACCAGTGGTGGTAGTGAAAGGTAAATAAAATGTTTAATTTATATAACCTTTTTGTTAAATTCTTTTTGAAAAGAATTATCCCAAAAAGTTATCTGCTTTTTACAAAATGTAATCACTGTGGGGAATTTTTCATCTACTTTACCTTAACTTGTAGCTAAACACACGAACAATAATTTTAAATGGTGCGGATGGTAGTATTGTTATCATCATCAACATCAGCAAAAGAATAAACCTAATATTTTCATTACGTAAAAGACATTTCTCTACAGGTTTAAACATTTTACGTCAAGTTATTTTTGCTCACAAACAGCTTGACCCTACTACTTTCTAAAACGGTTTAAATTTGCATATTAGATCATAGAAAAGCCTTTTCGGATTACCAAAATAATACAAGTTTTATGTAATTGATTTTCTTTTTTATTTCTTCTTTTGCATTCACTACTTTTTATGGCAACAAAAATATCTAAATATGAACATAAATGTTTATGAATTGTTTTTGTTTAAAACTTTTGCCGACTCTTGCCAGCACATAACCCAATTGTGAGGGAATAAAAGTATTGAGGTAAAGATTATCTCACTGTGTGTGCAAGTAAGGATAAGTATTAAAAGTTTTGTTTATTTTGTAGTTATTTCTTGGTCCTTTTAGCAAAATTGTTTACATTTTATTCTATTTTATTATATGCAAAATATTCTTATTCCCCAAAATAATACAGGTCTGGGGAAAGGGCTGATAAACACCAACATTTCATCGTTGATTTACTATTCATGATAGTGTAGGATGCAGAATTTTGTGTTTGTTTAAGTATTATGTTAATAGCTATCCGACTATAGTCGGATGTTCTTATTTTATTTATAAAATTTTTTTTCCACAAGGTTTAAGCAATAAGTATGTTTACCTCTTTGGTTCTGCTGTACTCAATTGCGTGCAGCTAAACATTTGGCAAAAAATGGTGGGGGTATATTCATTTTGTCATTCCGTTTGTAATACATCGAAATATCCATTTTAGACCCCATAAAGTATATATATTCTGAATCAGGGTTTGAATTGATGACGATCTAGCTATGTCCGTCCGTCTGTCCGTCTGTTGAAAGCACGATAGAGGTCGCACCGAAAAAGCTAGGGAGCTAAACTTTTGCCAGAATCTTTCTTATAGACAAAATTTGTTTGGTATTGAAAATGGGCTGAATCGGAATATTAGGAAGAGAGTTATAGCTCGAAAAGCAAGAGTAGGTCAAAAAAACCGTGTCCTTCGAACATCGAATAAAATGGAATTGTGTCCAAACGCCTTAACGTAGACTCATGAAACTTCGACTATATATTTCCTGGGTAAAGTCAATATTTTTCCCCGAAAATTGTCTAAATCTATGTATTAGGAGAGGAGTTATCAATCAAAATGTAAGAAAATTTATACTGCACAGTGTATTTTTCGGTATATTTAAAAACAAAAACGTCATAAAAGCAACAAAATTGGATGTGCGACTCTGAAATTTTGCACACTTTGCTTTTTGGTGACACGCTTTCTGGTAACGGCAAATCAACGTGCCACGCCCACTTTTACGCCCACCTCCCATATAACGTTTTAACTAAAATTCATATAATTTCTCTATTAATAAAGATTTTGGAATAATAAAGGCCTATATTGAAACACCTCAGTTGTACTCATTCGCGAAAATAACTTCGACACGCCTACTATAACGCCCACTTTTCACGTTATCTACCGTTAATGAAATTTAAAAGCTCATAAAACCGCTAAACTTAGAGGTATGATGATAAATTTTGCTACGTCTATCCCCCTAGGCAATTTCATTACTATGCCAAAAAATTAAGGTGCCACGCCCACTTTTACGCCCACCTCCCATATAACGTTTTACCTAAAATTCATATAATTTCTCTATTAATAAAGATTTTGGAATAATAAAGGACTATATTGAAACACCTAAGTTGTACTCATTAGCAAAAACAACTTTGACACGCCTACTATAACGCCCACTTTTACTTTTGAATTGAGTCCAGACGCATAAACGTAGTCATGAAACTTCGAATATATATTTATCGAGTCAAAAGAATATTTTTCCCTGAAAATCGCTTAAATCTATGAATTAGGAAAAGAGTAATAGATAAAAATGTACGAAAATTAATACCGCACAGTGTATACAGTGTATATTTCAAATTTAAAACGTAAAAAAACTGACAAAACTATATGTACGATTCTGAAATTTTGCAAACATGGCTTTTTGGTCAAAGTCTTCGTTATAACGGAAAATAGATGTGCCACGCACACTTTTTTCTTTAAATTTTTATAAAAATATATGAGTCATATATATTAGCATTTATTCATCTTACACTGCGCCATTTATTGTACTGTAGCTAAACATAAGATAAAGATGATAAGATAGATGACTCTACTAGCAACTACTAGATGGCATGCTAACAACTTATGCTTATGTTCTCCTGAAGTTATGCTCTATTAAAAATGGGAATTTAGGAAAATTTTGACCTAAGTCAAAAAAAATTATCTCTAAACATTATAAACAATTTATTTTCATGTACTAATGGCTAACAAATTTTAAAATTATACAAAACTTATTTCGTTTGAAAATCTTTTAAAAGCAAAATGTTGTAGAAGTTTAAAAAACAAAATCTTACTAATAAATTTCCCGTTTTAGAAAATGCAGAGAATGTATATTTTAAATCACCCAGTGGCCCTTAAAATTTAACCTTAAATTCACTTTCTTCCTCTTAAATTCATGTAAATTCTCTATGAATAAAGATTTTGGAATACTAAAGGACTATATTGAAATATGTTAAGTTATGTTTATTAGCAGAAACTTTATTGACACGCGTACTTTAACGGCCACTTTCATTGAAAGACTAAATTTACGAAAACATTTTACTAGCATACCGAAGTAATAATGGGTGGTTTAATTTTAAGGGACTATGTTGATTTTGAATAAAATTATTATGAAATTATTATCATTTATTTTTATAATGATAATATTTTTATGCTTCAATTATGTATGGAGCAAAATATCGGCCAAATGGCCCCCCAACCTAGGCGGCACACCACGATCCGATAGTGCAAATTTTCAATGACACTGTTGATGCACGATTGTTGGGCACGATGATAAGTAGAGGTTGCTTGCTCTTTTGCCACGTTATCGTGAAAAACAGCAATGTTTCCCATTCAACGAACTAAGATAGCACTCACAGATGTTTTCACATTTCATACAGACCTGCTTTGCAGACATTTAAATATTTTTTACAATTCTCACGATTGTGGACGAATTCGAACGATTATGTTGACCAAAAGAATCACGAAGTGCACAAAATGCATTTTGATTTGAACGCTCATTTTTATAAAAATCTTTAATATTTAAAAGCGTTGCTCGATTGCGTATCTTTCCACGGTTCAAATTGAGTTAGTCTGAGATTGAGAAATGTCAAATGAAATACAAGAAAAAAGTTGAAGTTTAGATGTGGTTCACCTTAAACATGGGCCCTTAAAATTTAACCACCCTCTACAATGAAAGTGTTACATATTTTATTATAAAGAGATTATTCTATAGCGATTAACAAAATAATAAATATTGTGCTTTAAATGTACACAAAATTGCTGGTGGGTATAAAAGATTCGGCACAGCCGAATATAGTGCTCTTACTTGTTTAAATTTGAAATGTTTTATGATTTTTTGCATTGTAGGCTAAAAGTAAACCTTTACCCCGTAAAAAAAATAAAACAAATCTTGATTCTTATATTTATTGGTATGACGCGATAACATCGGACTTTTCCCGTTTTTTTTTGTTTTTACTGTATTTATAATTTATAGTTTATTGAAATCTTTTTTAAGTTTTCTTTTAAATAAGTTAAAAAAATTGCTCTTTATACTTTTATAAAGAAATTTATCCCAAAAAAGTGAAAAGTGTTCAGTATACTCTGCCATTTCATCATGGAGAAACTCACAAACGACAACGACTGCAAATCGTTAAAATTTATTATCAAAATTCGTGTTTTGTGATTAATGTCCATCGTTTGTTACGAACTTTTAATGGTCGTTCAGCGATAAGGCTCATTTCTGGCTAAATGGATACGTAAACAAGCAAAGCTGTCTTATCTGGAGTGAAGAACAGCCACATGCCACCTGAAAAAACGACAGTTTGGTGTGGTTTATGGGCTTGTGGCATCATCGGTCCAAACGGAAGAAAAGTTACCGCCAATGGCGAACAATATCTAGCCCTGATACGCGACTTTTTATACCCTTCACACAGTGAAAAAGGGTATATATAGGTTTGTCATTCTGTGTGAAATTTCTACAATTTTCATTTCCGACCCCATAAAGTATATATTTTCTGAAAGCTTATGAATAGGGAAGTCGATTAAGCCCTGTCAGTCTGTCAGTCTGTCCGTCTGACCGTCTGTCCGTGTGTATGTTGAAATCAACTTTTTGAAGCCCCCCGACATAGGTTGGACCCGGGTAAGGTATTAAAATATCAGAAATATTCGGGAGTAGATCGGTATTGAAAATCAGAAACATCGGTACATAAACAATTGAGATATGAGCAAAAACCCACGACCACCTCGATTTTCTTTTCACAAAAACAACATTACAACAACAACATACATACATACAAACGTGTATACTGGTTAGGGAAAACGTGGCATCGAATCCCAGCTGAGCCAAAAAAAATTTTTTTTTAATTTTTTTAAAATTTTTTTTTTTAATTTTTTTTTTATTTTTTTTTTATTTTTTATTTAATATATTATATATATTTTTATTATTATTTTTTTTAATTTTTTTTTGTTTTATATATATTATATATGTATATAATAATTTATTTTTTTTTAATTTTTTTTTTAAATTTTTTTTTATTTTTTTGTTTTTTTAACATTCATACGTGAATTTACTGTTATTGCATGACTACACGTTGTGAAGGGTATATAAGATTCGGCACGGCCGAATATAGCGCTTTTACTTGTTTTTGCTTCAATTGGCTGAGTTGGACTTGGTTAATATGTGGTTTCAACAAGACGGTGCCACATGCCACACAGCAGGTGAATCAATGGAAATGCTCGAAAAAGTGGTGAAAAATTGGACCTTACGAATGGACCATGTGAAGCAGAGCCACGGGCAATATTTACATGAAGTTATTTTAAAAAAATAAATGGCAAAGGCCAATTTATCGATTACAATAAAAATTTTGAATATATGATACAAATTTAAGTGTTTTACTAGATTTTAAAAAAAACTAGGCTTAAGCAATCACGCTTTATTAATAATTTCTTCTTTTTCTTGAGCCTAAAATCAGTTTTTGATTGTTTTTATAAACAATTTTTTATTAACAACCAATAACAAACAAACCTTTTTTACAAAATAGCTTTTCAATTTGTAATTGTTTTGAATGTGTTTTTTCACTATAATTGTTTTGAATACTTTTTAAGAAACCATTTTCCACATTTCTTATTAATTCTGAATTCATTATTTTTTATTTTTTAAAAACAAATTTCAGTTGTTATTTTAACGGAGCATTAAAAAATTTCGGAAAGCATATACTTACACAGGTACATCACAATGCTTTTGTAAGTTATTTAAATACTATTCAAAATAATCAACCAACAGTATGAATTTTTTTTACCCGCCAATAAAAAAATGGTGGGGGTATATTCATTTTGTCATTCCGTTTGTAACACATCGAAATATCCATTTTAGACCCCATAAAGTATATATATTCTGAATCATAGTTTGATTTTATGACGATCTAGCTTTGTCCGTCCGTCTGTTGAGAGCACGATAGAGGTCGCGCCGAAAAAGATAGGGGGCTCAAATTTTGCCAGAATCTTTCTTTTAGACAAGGTTTGTTTGGTATTGAAAATGGGATAAATCGGAATATTAGGAAGAGAGCTATAGCTCGTAAAGCAAGAGTAGGTCGAAAAAACCGTGTCCTTCTAACATCGAATAAAATGCAATTGTGTCCAAACGCATAACCGTAGAGTCACGAAACTTCGAATATATATTTAGATTTTAGATTAATAAAGGACTATATTGAAACATCTAAGTTGCGTTCAGTTTTAAAAATAATTTCGAAACGCCTACTATTATGCCCACTTTTCACATTATCTAGTGTTAATGAAATTTAAAAGCTCATAAAACCGACAAAATGAGAGCTACGATAATGAAATTTGCTACAGATATCCTTCTAGTCAATGTCATTATTCTGCCGGAAAATTTAGGTGACACGCCCACTTTAATGCCTACCTCCCATATAACGGTTTATCTCAAATTCATATAATTTCTCTATGAATAAAGATTTTGGAATAATAAAGTACTATATTGAAACATCTTAGTTGCATTTATTAGTAGAAACAACTTCAACACGCCTTCTTTAACGCCCACTTTCATTGAAAGACTACAACAACTTCGACACGCTTACTATTACGACCACTTTTCACATTATCTAGTGTTAATAAAATTTAAAAGCTCATAAAACCGATCAAATTGGAGGTATGATGATAAAATTTGCTATTTATATCCTTCTAGTTAATTCCATTGTTACGCCAGAAAATTTAGGTTACACGCCTACTTTAAGGCCTACCTGCCATATAACGGCTTATCTCAAATTCATATAATTCGTATAAGAATAAAGATTTTGGAATAATAAAGGACTGTAGTGAAACATCTAAGTTGCATTCATTAGTAGAAACAACTTCAACACGCCTACTTTAACGCCAACTTTCATTGAAAGACTAAACTTACGAAAACATTGTACTAGCATATCGAAGTTATACAAAGAAAATGATACATATTTTAGTATAAAGAGATTATTGCATAGCGATTACTCTTAATAACAAACAAATACATTTTGTGCTATAAATTGGGTTATTTTCCGGGAATTTGAGTTATTTAATCTTCCCGATTTCCCGAGATTATTTTTCGGGATCCCGGGAAATAAAAAAGGTGGCTATGATTTGAAAGCAGATGTTTATATTGTTTATATTGAAATAGAATTCTAATGATTTTATTTTTTATTTCATAGCTGAAGTACCTGTAGTTTTCTTTTTGTGCTCATATTTGATTTCGTTTCTAGAGAATAATATTTTTTCAATAAAAAATATTTTTACTCAATTTATATTTTAAATTCAAGTTTCTTCATTGATTTTTAAAGTTTTGAAGTTTTTTTTTTTACATTATAAACTATTTTATGCTTTTTACTAAATTTTTTTTTTTTAATTAAAAACAAATTTACTTTTTATTTGTTTTGCTGCGGGATCTCGGGATATTAAAAAATAAATCTCGCATTTCCGGGAAACAAAAATTTTCGGAAAAAAACCCTGGCTATAAAAGAACGGAAAACTGGTGGTGGGTATAAAAGATTCGGCACAGCTGAATATAGTGCTCTTACTTGTTAATTTTGCATCTGTGACAAACTGCTGTACTCAGGTGAATACACCGATCCTCCTGCTCCCAGTTATTACTATTTTTTAATTTCTTCTCAATTTTACATTAACTTTGTGTGCAATGAGGAAGAAACCAAACTTTTTTTTGTAAATGATGGCTTCTGATTAAAATTGGACGTGAATGGGTTAAAAAGCTTTTTTTGGAACAGTTTTCATATAAAAGTAGACACCTAATGTGCACCAAAATAAAATTTCTATTCATATTAAATTTTCGATTAAAAAAAATTTAATGCTTATAAAATTTGTTTACATTTCATTGCTGCTTTAAAATTTTTTAAGCAAAGACAAAGAATTTAGATAAATGACCATAATGGCATTAAAGTCGATTTTTTATTTAGAAATGTGCTTAAAATAAAAACCTTCTTATAATCTATTTTGTTATTAGAGACTGAAAATAAAATCATTTTTAGTTGAACCACATTTAAATAACTGACACTTGGACTGGGATAAGTGCTTTAAGAAAACACTACTAAATTCTCGACAGTGTCAACCTTAACCTTTCGTAAATAAAAAGTAAAAGAATAGAATATGAATAAAATGGAGTTCATTTTCATATTTTTTAAAAATGAAAAAGAAATTTAAAAATAAATTTCTTTAAGTAGAGTATTATTGTTTATTTTATTAGTAGATCTGTTACTAATTATTGGTAACTTTAGCAATTAAAGGAATCGATATTTTTTTTATCCATGGGATAGTAGTAAAATAAAAAAAATACACTTTTCGCCAAAAGACTAAAATTTAAAGTTTTAAGAAAAGTAAATGTTATAGTTTCTTAATTGCACTTTATTATTGCCCATGGGTATGGGCCATTTTTTAAATATTTTAACACTCAAACCGTTGGATTTCCCGCAACAGTTTTCATTTTGGTTAATCACATATCTGTAGATTTAATAGGCGAACGCGTATGTCTTAAAATAATAATTTTTGGGAGAGTCTTTCTGAACTCTGAACTGAACTTTTTGAACTTTTTTTTTAACAGTCACGTAAATATAAATAAATTGTTTAAAAAAATTTTAGTCAATCAATTCAATCCTTTAAAAATAACCGAAAACCAGAAATACATAAAGTGATACATCGACTATAATTGTGTGCTAATAATTCAACACAGCTGTTTCTCAATTAATAAAAATGTTGGAGTGCAACAACCCCGGGAGATTTAGATTGTACGCAAGTAATTTAAAAGTACCTAAATGCTGAAGAATAATCAAATAAACAAGTAAGAGCATTAATTCGGCTGTGCCGTATATTTGATACATTTAAAGCACAAAACTTATTATTTTGCTATTAGCAGTAACCACTTTCTTTGTATAACTTCGATTTGCTATTAGTTTATTTCCTTAAATTTAGTCTTACAACGAAACCTTAAGTATTCCTACATTAGAAATTATACTACTGACTCCTTTTTTTTTTTGAACAATGTTGTATTTTTATGAACTCTGAAAAGTATACTTTGGTTCCAGGAGGTAGTTTAAAAATAATATTAGCTTTTTGTGGGCATGTCACCTCCTACCTTTAAAATTATTTAAATAATCCGGGCTGTCATAGAAACCATGTCGGTTTTGCTAATTGTCGTTTTTGAAAACCAATGTTGGTTTCATTAGGTGCCAAGTTGGTTTTGTCAATTTCGAATGTAAGTAAAACCAATGTTCGAACCAGCCGTTGTTTAATGGGTTTATTTGTTTGCAGTTTTATTTTACTTATGTCATTGAAATATCAGTAGAAGTTATTGTATTGCACTAAAAAATATAAAAAAATTAAAAAGTCGCCCACCCACTTGAGTTGCGGAGACAGCGTAAGTAATTTGTTTTTATTGTGAGCTTACTTGTAAAGCTGCTTTGCAGATTTATAGCTAATTATAGGATGAACAAAGAAGTATTTCGTATGGTCCTTGACACTATCGAAGGGAATTTGTCACGTTCTAATATACTTCCGATATTGCAAGTTGCTACTACGTTGCGGTTTTTGGCGGAAGGATCTTATCAGAGATCAGTCGGTAACGATTTTAATATAAGTGTCGGAAGAAGCACCGTATCAACAATTTTAAGTGACGTGCTCAAGGTTATGGAGCGGTTCATTTGTCGTCAGTGGGTTCAACTGGAAATGGACAGCAATGAAAAAAGTAGATCAAGAAACCATTTCTACAATAAATATAAAATTCTTTCTAAAATTATAAAGCCTCGCATTCACGAGCATTTGTACTTTAACCGAAAGGGGTATTATAGTATAGTATGGAGTTTTGAAAAGCCGGTTTCGATGCTTAATGAGTACATTATCAGCCAGAAAAAGTGGTACAAATTACAAATGTCTGCTGTGATTTTCACAACATCTGCATATACTAAAAAGTTGGAATACAACGAAAATGATAAACGTTTACCATCCAACGATATAGAGGAGAACGTTACATTGCTTACATAAGAACAACAATGGAAAAATATATATTTTTATTAAGCAAATATTAAAATAAATAAATTCCCTTACACTTTTACAAAATATCCCGGAGCAAACAAATAATTCAAAAGGCCGCAAATGAAAACTGACAACTGTTACCTGCTTGGTTTATTTCCAATAACAAAACCGATAACATTGGTTTCTCTGACACCTAAAACCGACATAAATTCTACTTCGAACATAAAACCGATAACATGGTTTTCATGACACCCAAGCATTTTTTCTTGTCGTTTTCAAAACCAATAGTGACAACATTGGTTTCTATGACAACCCTGAATGTTTAAATTTAACTTAGATAATCCATTACAAACATGTTTATTTTTCAATGTTTGGCCATATCAAAATAATATGAATTAAAGATAAAGCGTTACGTGGGATGTGAGCGTGTCAGCTTAAGTTTTTGGAATTATAGTTATATGGACAAGAAAGTTATATATGCAAAATTTCATTAGCATACATCTAATTCTGTCGCTTTTAAGAGCGACAATGGGCGTTCAAGTAGGCGTGTCAAAGTAGTTTCTGCTAATAAATCCAACTTATATATTTCAATATAAAGTCTTTTATTATTACGAAATCTCTGTCCATAGAGAAATTATATGAATTTAAGGTAAAGCGTTACATGGGAAGTGGGTGTCTAATCTAAATTTTCCCGTTATTACAAATCTATTGCGCAAAAAAAAAATGCTGGTCAGTTTTTAGTACGTTTAAAATTTTAAATAGATAGAAGATGACATCACACTCTTATAATGTATAGATTTTAGCAATTTTCAGGAAAGTAAGCTTTTTTTACTCAAAAAATATACTTGCGCAATTTAATAGCTCTACGTCAATGCGTTTGGACACAATCGCATTTCATTCGATGTAGGAAGGACATTGTTTTTACCTACCCCTGCATTAGAAACTATAACTCTCTTCCTGATATTCTTTGCACCTAATTTTTAATAACAAATAAATGTTATGTATCAGAAATATACTAGCAAAATTTATTTATTTATTTATTTAAATTTTGGCAATAATCGGCTACAAACTTCTACTAAAAAATTGATCACCCTAACTTTTTCGGTTCGACCTCTATCGTGCTTTCAACAGACGGACATAGCTAGATCGTCATAAAATTAAGCCCCAATTCAGAAAATATACACTTTATGATGTCAAAGTGAATACACCCCCACACAAATTGTTTGTGGTGAGAATAACAAAAATTATTTACTGCCCTCTTAAGTAAAAATTGATAATTTATTTCTTATTTTTGGCAAATATTTTTTCGTCTTACAAAAATTATTGAATTTTACATTTGGACGAAACAAAAATGTATACCGACATATAGGTACTATATTTTTACTTGCAAACTAATTAGTGTCTTTGACACAAAATCATTAAAAAAAATTTATGTTCGCCCTTTCCTCATTTCGTATTTTAATGTATGCAGCAACAAACTATAGAGGACAATATAAAGAAAACACAAACAATAAATTTTCCAATTATAAGAAGAAAAAACTAATTAGTAACTTTACAAACTGTTTGGAAAACAGCTGAGAAGAAAGAGGAACATAATTTTCAACGACAAACGTTTCAGTTAGACGGACAATTAAACAATTTGTAAAATACGTAGAAATACAAAAACAAGGGCAAAGAGACAAAAGTAAGAAACTTTAGAAAAACTATAAGAGAAGAAAACCTAAAGAAGGAAGTTGGAAAAGTCACAAAGAAAACAAAACGAACTCATATTTACTAATAAATTGCGCTATTATTTTTTATTTTATATTTTTTTAGCAAAACGTTCGCTAACAAATAAAAAAAACAACAACACACATTTAGCACTATTAACACCATTCAAACGCTAATAGAAGAAGTGCAAAAAAGAAAATATATCGTAACAACAACTTTAGCTAAATAAAACGAGCCATGAAATACTTATTTACAACAAAAAAAGATGTGATGACCCTTTCAAATGAAAAACAACATGTAGTACTTAATTCAAAAGACAATTAAAACAAAAAAACCTTAACAAAGGCACAACAACCAGGTTAACAACGGCCAAATGAACTTAAACTTCGTGCTGAAATTGCATCACCAACAACCAAAGTCGTTGTTGCTTCTCAGTGAAGAAGGAAAAAAAAAAAACAATGTAAAAGCACTCTATTCTGCCATAACGAATTTTCGATACCCACCACCAATATTGCATAAAGTACTTTATTTATACATTTATTAACATTTCACGTATAAAATAGTTTGTAATTTGTTTTGGCCTCAGCGCCGCTGGGCATTTTTGAGGCAAGTTCGCAAATATATTGCAATATAGTTTTACATAAAAAAAAATACTGCATGCAAATACATATAGTATTATAACAACAAAAAAATTATAACGTTACAGGAAGGAAAGAATAAGCCACGTTATGTTACGCTTCAAGCTTCTGAAATAAAATTGCTTTGCGGTTTGTTTTAAACTGAGAAATTCTGTTTAGATTTTTTAAAGCATTAGGCAACTCATCATAATTTGATTTACCCACATAGTCAATGCGCTGTTTGTCCACACTTTAGAATTTGAAGATTCTGCTGATTTCAAGTGTTCGCATTTAAATGGTTTGGAAAAAATCTCTTTGTGGTTAAAATCAATTTTTAGTAGCCCCAACATGTTGTACTGATCTGTCACAACTTTTGTAAGGCATAGTCTTGAAAATTATTACAAACAAATCGTTTTGAAACTGAGATATAAGTACCAAAATACAACTGTTTCGGCATTTTTCCTAAAACTAACAAACGGAAATACATTATTTTCAATTAATAAACAACCGCAAGGAACTAAATGGGATCAAAAAGATTGTTGGACTTACAAATTGTAATACTCTATAAAAAATTACAACTCTAATATGGCCGCCATTACAAAATGCCGTGCTAAACATTTTTAACCCACTTAATACTGTATCAAATGAAAGGTATTGATTGAGCAGTAGAAAAACTAAACTATAAAAAAGAAAGAATCTAAGATGGCGGATATATTGGTTAAATATAATAATTACGGCTAACCAACCCATCCAAACCTCTCAATATTGGTATAAAATGAGAGATAAAAAATAAAATTATGAAAAAGATCCAAGAGGGCATACGAAACAAAATAACCGATATTTTTTTAAGCACATCAATATGGATATCAAATGAAAGGGCTGGACATAGTAGAGCACAGTTGACTATGTAAAATTCAAAATCAAAGATGACATCGGCAATAATGAATAATGGGTTTTCTTTAACTCTAGTTTTTTCTTTTTTACATTGAGCCTTAAAACAGAACCGAAAGTATTTGCACAATTAGAGTCGTGCGGGTTTAGGAAGATATATTACGACAAGGTCGGGTGGGCTTAATGAAGACCAACACCTGTCTTTCAGTTTGAATGTTCGCTATTGCGTTAATGTTGTAGTTGTTGTTGTTTCATAACCCTTTTTTTATGTTACTGGTATGACCTGGCTAAGGGTTGGAACCGCTTGAGAGGTACCGCATAGCTGATGAGAGCGTCGTCAGGAAATACGAACCGTAACCAGTGAGGATTCGGCTAGTCTGTTCGATAGCGATAGCTCAGGCACATTCCAACCAGTGTTGCCACGACCAAAAAAATTTACAACCAAAATTACTTCAAAAAGTAACCAAATAAAAAAAAAAGTAACCAAAATTAAAATATATTTAATTTTTTTTAAAATTTGTTTTACATTTTAATATAAAAAATATTTGTACTTTACGAATGAATTATGAACTAAAAATAAACCAAAAATTCAAGTCTTACGTATCAAGTAACATAAAAAAATTTTAAGGTAATTTTATTACAAATAACGATAAATAAATAAAAAGCTTTTATTTAAAATAAAATTTTTATTTATTTTAAATTTTAATACAACATAAAAATATTTGTACTTGTACTTGTTTTTTAAAACAGTCATATATTTTTTCGTACACCAGATTTGATCATTTGCTAAAAGAAATAGGGTTTCAAGTGCTAACAATGTTGTCTAAACATTGTCACTTAAATGAGAACATTGCAATGTTAAACGTACATATAAGAACATGATTTATAAATAAAACTGATTTATAAATACTACTGAATTTTGGGCTTTAAAAAAGTAACCAAAAAGGAAAAAAAATACACATCTACACATTGGCAAAAAAAACAAAACCAATTTTGGTTATAAATAACCAAAAACGGCAACGCTGATTCCAACCCTCTCACTAGCCACGCATCCGATCATAAAAACAACAAAAACTAAAACATCAAACACTATAGCAAACTCTACCACATTAAGAATTTTCAACGGATAGTTTTTACTCTCGATTTTGCCCACCAAACCATGTTGCAACAGCAGTACTGTCGGAACTGTACCATTTCATTGGCAAGGAATGTGAATTTTTTTTCTGCACCCAGAAAACAGATAATCGAATTCATTGCCAATCAAATGGTTCAGTCCTTGTAATCGAACTTTTATTTTGTGGGTATAAAATTTCTATTGCAAGAATCATAATATCTTATTGCTGACTATATATTAATATTCTGAAACAAAATTGTGTAAATACAACCGTAAAATTCCACTATCCCAACCAAACTATGCGATGGGCAACAATTGTGGTGCTCATAACCGATACTGTTTTCTGTGTACCTCTTATACCATAATATTTTTAGGGAAATTGAATGACAAAGCAAAGATTTATAACATTCTGCTATTTAGAGACTGTTAAATATAATATTTATTTTTCATAGGCGTGGCACCGTAGAAATACTGAATTGTTATAAATGCATGAATTAAAAAAAAAACTTTCATAACAATCGGGTCAAATATTTATTCATTTCGATTTATAAATAGAAGTTCATTTGGGTTTTTTTTTATATACTTATTGTCATTTTAATCTAACTTTAGTTCAGTCTCATACATATAAAAAACATACATATATATTAAAACATCCCATTGTAAAATTATAAATTTACGTATGTATGTATGTTAAAAAAAAAAGTAAAAAAAATAAAAAAAAATAATTAAAATAAAATTAAAAAAAAAATAATTAAAATATATATAATAAATATAAACCAAAAAAAAAAATAAAAAAAATATAAAAATAAAAAAAATTTTTTTTTTTTGGCTCAGCTGGGATTCGAATCCACGTTTTCTCTAACCATTATACACGTTTATATGTATGCATGTTGTTGTTGTAATGTTGTTTTTGTAAAAAAAAATCGAGGTGGTCGTGGGTTTTTGCTCATATCTCAGTTGTTTATGTACCGATGTTTCTGATTTGCAATACCCATCTACTTCCGAATATTTCTGCTATTCTAATACCTCACCCGGGTCCAAGCAATGTCGGGGGGCTTCAAAAATTTGATTTCAACATACACACGGACAGACGGACACACTGACAGACTGACAGAGCTTAATCGACTCCCTTATTCATAAGCTTTCAGAAAATATATACTTTATGGGGTCGGAAATGAAAATTGTAGAAATTTTACACGGAATGACAAACCTATATACCCTTTATCACTGTGTAAAGGGTATAAAAAGATAATAATAAATAAATTTACAATAAATTTAAAATAAAGAGTTCGCATAAACATTAATTCATAATTATAACAAACAGACATGGCACTGTGTTTATGACATTCAGGAATTCATGGTGCGGTTATTATCACCTTAATAAAATAAAACTATGTTTTCAATATAGAAAGCATAAAAAATGTATTAAAAATAGGAGAGAATATGAACATTAAGGAAATGACATTTGATAAAAATTAAATATAAATTTTGAAATAAGTGACGTGCTTCTCATTTTCTTATTTTATTAAAAAATTTTAACATAATAATAGTGGTTTGATATTATCTTAGCTGGTTGCGAAAATGCATCTCACTTGGCTTATATCGAAATAGTTTTTAATTTAATTTAAGAATGTTTTAAGAAGTTAAGTAACAAGAAAATGAACTTTAGAGAGAATAATATAATTTAAAATAATTAAAATTATAAGCATATAAATATAAATGAGAGAATTTAATTCTAGAAATTCGTTAATAAATTAAAAATTTCTTATTTATAAATTTTTTAAAACAGCACTTTTTAAAACTCTCGTATTAAACATTGAACTAAACATATCTTAACCATTAACCATCAATTGTAGACCAAAGAAATTATTTGTCGTTTTGTTTTTCATAAATTTCTTCACCAACAACTTGTTTTCTTAAATCAATGCTGTATAAGTGAGACTAGGACTAGGCTAATGCTACTCAAGGTATTGGATGGTTGGTATAAGTTAAACAATGATCCGTCGCACGTGTAAATGAACTTTTACAGATCATGACGAAATGGAAAAAAATAAACATTTAAAATAAATATATACAAGTATGCTTGTTTGTATGTTTGTGCGTATGTATGTGTGACTACCTTGATGCTTATGAAAATATATGAAGTGATGATCAAAAAAATAGTACAGATTTTTTAAAGAACCGATAATAATAATAATAATAATAATAATAATAATAATAATAATAATAATAATAAGAAAAAAAAAATTTATATAAAAAATTTCTTCAATCTAGAATTTTTATTAGTTTTTTTTAATCTATAAATGTAAAAATGAATGTTTGTCTGTATATCCTTTATTGAATCGTAAACTATGCATTTGATCATGTGATGACTTTTAGCAAAGCTGTTGTTATTGAGTCCACGAAGGTTTCTAAATTGGTACGACCAATTTTCGACAGATGTCACCACTCTCATTCCAATGAATTTCATATATAGCCGTGACAGTTCATGCTGTTTTCAATTGAAACGAAAACAGCGAACGAATGATGCCGTCTCGAGTTGTGGGTAACATAGGAATTTATGTAAATGGTGAAATTTATGTCCGGTAGATATGCAGTATAATAAATGTGAATGTTTGGTTGCTTAGATCTTCGGATGTTTGTAACTCAATCATGCAAAAACTGTTGAATAGAACTAAATAAAATTTGACACACAGATAGACAACAGCCTTGATTAAAACATAGGCTACTCTCTATCACGATAACCAAGCAAATTCACGGAAATATGCAATAAATATATTTTTTTGTATTTATTTAGTCGGTTGCTCAAGGGTTCCTCCCCAGTGTCCAAAATTTACACGTACTAGCAAAAAAATAAATCATTCAACGTTGTCTATAGAAATATTTTGTCTTAAATATTTTGCATCAAATACTTTGTTTCCATATTTTAATGTCTTGATATTTTAACTCTAACACACAAGGAATTACTTAACGGATTTCAATAGAATATGCCGCACCTATAGATAATCTGAATTATTACATAGAGAGACTACCTCTCATGCCGATAACTACACAGATGAAGTCGCGGGCACAGGCTAGTTCTTAATAAAATAACGTTCCTTAGAGGAAAATTTCTTTGAATAAAAAAACAAAAATTGTTCAATTTTGTGCTAGAATTTTCATTGTTAAAACACATACATTTTAGTAATAACTTTAACTTCCTTATTATTTGCCAACGACATGTGCTCTTTTAAATGTTAAAGGTGTGCACACTCATCTACTCTCAAGTAAATCTGGCATCAATGTGTGTAATTTAAATGCTACATATAACTTTGTTTGTATAACGGTGAAAATAATGGAAATAAATTTTTTTTTTGGTTTTTTTGTCGCTGACATTTCCAATGGGCGTTAATGTTATCACTTTTTGTATTTCATCTGCAGCGATCAACTCCTACAATGGTTGGTAATATATGAAATAAAAACTGCACAGTTATAGTCTTAGTGGCCGAGCTGTTTTTGTAACAATAAGGAAGTGTCAAACAAATCAAGATAATAATTTGATTTTTATTAAAAATTCTATAGTTTTGCATATGAAGCTTTGTCACTTCAGATTTCTAAATATATGTATGTTCATTCTTCACTTTTATATTGTACTTAAGTATTAAGTATTAATTACTTTTTTTTTGGCCGAGGTAACATAACCTAATACAAATTAAAATAATAAATTAATTGAAAAATATTTAGGCTGGGTGCCAGTAGAATTGGCGCTATGGGGGTTTAAGGTTCAATTCCGCCTCACAGACTGCCTTATAATACTACTGCCGATAACTGGTAAATTCCCCGCTCTCTTAGTTTGGGATATATGCAGTTTGTTATTGTACTAAAATAAAAAAAAATAAATAAAAAACTACTTACAGCATTTTTCATATAAACAAACTAAGTGCTACCATAAGCTCTGCTAACTTTTTCTGTGTTAATCTTAGTAAGAGAAAGATAGCAGTTAGTTAGCCAGCTAATTTTTTTTTTTTTTAAAGAGTATGTCATACAGATGTCTTCCGTCGAGTTGAACACACTATTCAAAACGGAGCCTTGTGTTCTGTACCAAACCCTACAATAAACTGATTTCTCCACGAATATTTTCCTTTAAAGCCACAAGAAATTGGGGATTTTCATTATGAACACTCTCTTTGAGGTATTTCATGGGAGTTAGATAGGTCGACCTCGGTGGCTATGGGATACCCTCAAAGCGACTGATCAGTTTTTGAGGGAAATTTTCCCAATTTTTTTCACGGGAAAATTTATTCCCCAAGAACTTTTTTCCCTGGAAGTATTTAGAATTGGGCGTATGTCTCTAGGAATATTTGAAAAATTTTTTGACAAATCGGTTACTAATGAACGTAGATTTATGGTAAAAAAATATTTTTTTATAAGTTCAAGTATATCAAGTAATTCAAGAAACTGATAGGTTTTGGGCAAAATTGCGAGCTTTGAAAATTTATTTTGCAAATATCTAACGAATCGGCTTAAAAATAGTAAACTTAAAAAAAACTATTTGAGAGTCAATTTTTCAGCTGTTAAACCACCGAGTAAATTAAAGAAAACAACTTGACAAGCAAACTGTAATTCAATGTAAAAAATTTAAATTCCATTATGACCGAGACAACAGAATGGGGTACAATAAATGGACACACCAAAGACACCAGACTGTAAGCCCAGGGGGCTAATTCCGGGACTCATTATCGAAATAAATTTGTATCGAAATTAATTTCGATCGTACGAGTTTTTCTGATGATGGCACTCGTTACCTTGCGAATCGATTTTTTAATAAAGTGTTGTAAAAGATACAAAAAAACCTTAACCAACACTACAAATATGTAAACAAAAAACATATGCTTACAAAGAAAATTAAATAATTTATCAAAAAATTGCGAATTTGTTTTATAATTTTGAAAGTTTTTCGTTTTTTAATCGCGGTCATGGACGTAAATTTGTTTTTTTATTCTTCGTCATCAGAGTCTGAGAGTGAGTGTGATATACATAAATGCAATTAGAAGGAAAATCCGAGTAACAAGTGATCCATTGGGCTTACCAAACAATAAGTAAGTAAACATTCCCTTGATTTGTAAAAATTACGTGTAAAAAAATAAAAGTCTGTTAGCAGTAGCTTTTCCTTGGTATGTATTTGGTAAAACGCCTTTGGCCAAATTGCTGTGCTCAGACATAAACTCAGCAAGTATTTGTTTTTGTCTGAAATTTATTTTTGTTATATTATTCGACCTAATAATTAATATAAATTACTTAATTTGCATAAAACTTATTAAAGATTTAACTAACATTTTCTTGTTGTTTGCGTGTACCGAAATAAATAAAATGTGGTTAATTTTAAAAAACTGTTGTGGCACTTGTAAAGCGTTCAAACAAGAATAATTATTTTTTTACTTTTTAACAAAAACAATAAACCATTAAGTTACTCGTTAGAGTTTGTGTAAAAACTCCTTTACAAAGGTGCAAAAAAGGGAGTAATACAAAAAAGTACGAAAATCTATACGAATAATTAATTAATATAACAATTAAAATCTTAAATAAACACTTGTTATCCAACGAACTATTTAAAAATAAAATTTCGACACCAAATTTGGTATCGAGTAAAACTCGCACGATTACATTCGATCGTACACTCGCTATCGAGTGCCATCATAAGAAATTTCGATACAACTTACTCGATAGCGAGTGCGAGAATCCCAAAATTAAAAAAAAATCCAACTTCGAGTAAATTTCGCACGGTATCGACTGCGAGAATTAGCCCCCAGGTCTCAAAAATCATTAGTTTAAAACAGTAAATAATCAAAGAGTTAGAATTCAAAATAGAATTATAAAATGGCGGATATATGGATCAATATAGGTATCAAATGAAAGGGCTTGATCAGCAAAATACATTAAACTATAAAAAAGTTTTAATCTAACATGCCGTCCTTAAAATAATGGTAGATAATTGGTTTTCCAACCCATCAATATGGATATGAAATGAAAGAACTCAAAAATGGCAAAGAGGGTATAGTTGCATATAAAATTATGTCTAAGCTATCATGTAGTCACAATACCTATAAACATGACTGTGAAGGGTATTATCAGATTTGGCACTGTTGAATAAATCATTGTTACTTGTTAATTGAAAAAATCATACTCCATTTAAAAAGACATCGAAGCATTCCGCTCCCTTGTTATAACTGATAATACCATTCTCAATATAGTATTGACAATAAGGGAATCAAATCGCTGGTATTGTTACTTATGTACCTGAAAAAATATGTTTCAGGTAAAGAGTGAGTAAACTTCATGGCCTAATAAAGCACTCTTACTTGTTTCCATATATTTTAGTATTTATATCCCAAACAAAAGAAGAAAATCTTTACTTAAAAATCTTGCAACATTGTTTTTCACATATTCCAAATATTTTATACATTTTGTTTTTTTCTTTATAATTTAGTTTTATAATGTGATTTCTTTTCTAATTTTCGCCATTTCTTACAAATATAATATTCAAGTACTTTGTGAAATTTATTCAGATTTTTTTTATATTTTTTGTTGTTAAGCTTTTCACTCTGAAGTCGTTTTTCATTCATGCCTCTGGCACTTTTGTGTAACAATCAGATACGTTCACCAGTGCTAAAGTTGTTGAAAGTTTTATGTTGTATTTTTTGTTGCAATTTCCTTATTTAAATTTAGCAGATTTTGAAGTGGATTTATTTTTTTTGGGTTAGCAAAAATGTTTTTGGTAAAGTTTGTGTTTATAAAATTTGGAGGTTTTTATAGTGGCAATTTAGAAAATTAACAAAAGAAAATCATAAAGATTTTTAGTTTATGCTTTCGCGATTAGATTTAATTATAAAAATAAAATTATGATTATAGTGAATGTTAAGGACTCCGTTCAAAGGCAAGCGAATAGAAGGAATACAATTGTCACTATTTTTGTGTTAGAGAAGAACTATTTCTGACGATCTCTACTAAACTTAAGGACATAAAAAAGGAATTAGGATCGATCTATACAAAATAGAGGGTGGGCCATTTAAAATATTATATTTAGATCGACTATACAAAATAAGTACTGATTATTTTTTTTAAATTTTAGTTGTATTGGAAATGTTGAATTTTTTCATTTAAGAATGTAGAATATAATTCATATCGCTACCCCGACTGGCTCGGCAGTACCCCATTCGACCAACCCAATTTTTCAAAGTTTAAAATTCTTCTCTGAGAAGTGCGATAAGTTTCTGAGAACGATGACGAGTTGATGTGAATGGATGTTCTTACACATTCTCAGCCACACCACCAATGTTTTCGATTGAACGCACCGGACGAGAACCTACACGTATTGATTTGTCCAATAACAATCCATTTTGATGAGCTCGCTTCACAAATTGACACATAAAATGAACTGAAGGCTGGCATATTTTCGAAAATTTTCCTCGTACATTTCTTACAGTTTTAAAGTTAAAGTCTCACTACTTTCGAAGTAAATTTTTAATATTTCTCTATTTAGTTTGAGTGTATAGCGTCCCGTTTTGCCAATGCCAAACATAAACCTGAAAAAAATGAATGCTGTTCTACCTTTTAAGGTCAAAGTAATCAACAGCTCAAATTTAAAATTTTAAATGGCCCGCCCTTCATTATTGCTACCAAAAAGCCAGGCCATGCCAGTTTTTGAACTTGTGTAAAGTTGCGGTGTGCAGAAGGACTCCTATAACATAAGATTTACAAGTTATCCTCGATCCTGTGAGAGAAGTTATCTCTATGACTTTATTTAACTGTGTTCTCTGCATTCATAGTTTATTATATTTCGTATTATTCTTCTAATATTTCATATTATGAGAAGTCCACTCCATGAATACGCCTTGCCAAACATAAGAACTTTAACCCAGTGTTCTTTCAGTTTCTTCTTTCCCAATTCTGTTTTGAATATCATGTCATAATTCTTTATTTCATATTTATTTATTGCTTTATTACTTTCACTTTCATTGGGCTGGTACATTTCTTGTTTTTCACAGTTTTCTTCTTTGTCTCTGATTTAACAATGAAGTTAAATCTTTTTTTTAGTTGCCACGAGCTTTGTTTTTGTTTTATATATTTTCTCGTATTGCTATGCATTAATGTAGAAAAGTGCATAAAGTTATTTTTTTTTTTATTATTATTTTTACTGAAAGAAAATTCCCAAGATTATATTTTTGCCAAAGCACTTCGTTAGAGTCATGCTATACTAGCAGGCAACTAGAGAAATATCCGGAAAGCCAGCTAGTCAGTAAGTTCAGTCAGTCATCGAGTCAGGCAGTTGCAGCTTATAGAAAATACATCATCTGTTGTTGCTTTAAAAATGAGTATGCATTTGTGTTGTTGCTTCTTACCCGTATATTCGTATCTACTAAAGTTTGTTTTTTTTTTTCGTTATTTAACTTCCTTGAGTAGATTGTTTGTAAGTAGAAGTGTTGTATAATGTATTTGTGTGTAATGTTACCCAATTGGCAAAAGATTTTTGATTTTTTCATTAATTCTTCATACATTAAATTTTATTGGGCATCTATCCACGGTAACAGTATCAATGAACATCATGGTATAATAACTGCGCCTTTGTTAAAAATTGATATGACGAGCTCCTAATTACCCTGAAAGATGCAATGTTTGATGCGGTTTGTGAGCCGACGACGTTACTGGACTATATTTCCCTCACAACGATGATGCGATGATTACCAACATTTCTTGCCCAAAATGGAGAATTTAATTTGGTGAACATGTGGTTTCAACAAGACGATGCCACATGCCATACAGCACGCGATGAATTTATTGAGTGGGGATTTTTGTGAGCACTTAATCAAACGTTTAGAAGCATTGGACGCCAATATCATACGATTTGACACAGTCGATATAGGAATACTTGCTCTAAAAAATAACATTGCGACTGTCATTGGTTTGCATTTGAAAGCATTTTAAATTACTTTTGTGGGGGTTTTCTCATCTTGGAAGACCCATACAGTTGACATTACATGTTTTAAAGCGCCTCGTTTGTATTTTTTAACATTTCTTGGGACCTATTGATACGAGACTTTTTTCTTGAGCGATTGTCAAATTATGTGGGACTAACAAATCAATTGATCATACAATTTTGAATGTGTGGCCTAATCTTACGATAAGCTACTAACAAACGGCAAGTTGGTATAATGACCCTTAAACGAACAACTATTAAAAATCTTTAATATAAAATATTTATTATTACTTTTTCCTATTTATTTTAATAAACTATTTAAAAACAAAATTTTTTTTAAATTTTTCAACTGTCAATTGTTTACTGTAAACCAAGGCATATTTATTCATCAGGTACTCTTGACTCGTCAGCTGATTATTTTTTTCAACACTTATTTTAAGTTTCAGCTGTCAAAATACATAAATAAAAAACTATTTTCTCTCTTTTCTAATTTATTTCAAATGTCACACTTCATATATAAAAAATATAAACAAAAAAATTCTCTCCGAACTGCAATTACCTGATAAATAAATATGCCTTGACTGTAAACAAACAATAAAAAAGATAAACAAAATATGACAGTAGCAGGCAAAATATTGAAAAAAAAAACAACCAGCTGATTAGATACGAATACCTGACTACTATACCTTGGTACATACGAATGTTGTCAAAAATGTCACACTGTACTATTGCAACGTTAGTGGCCAGATTTCAACACTGTTGCCAGATTTTAATGGTCGCCAGCCACAATGAGTCGTTTATATAGTCGTCTACGACAAGATAAGCTACATGTGAACTTTTAATTTTTTTGTGACTTTATGGTCATTTATTATGAAATGTCATCCATCATTTGCTTCGCCTTGTATCCTTCATTAGGAATATCTTGAAGATATGGCCAATTGGGTATTTTTCAGCAAAAGTGCTAATAGCACCAAAGAAACTTAATGTAGCTGCAGCTGATGATGACGATGATGCTTGCAGCAGAAGTTTAAAGCAACCACAATTGCAAGCAAATAAGTGAGAACATTTTTCTTTGTCTTCCCATTGAAACTGTAAAAATTGAAACTATTTGGTAAAGTTAGCTCCTGGAACACCACGTACAGAACTGTCTTATGATTGAAGTACAGCTTAAGACTTTAAGCATAATTACTTATTTCCCACTTGGTTAAACGAAAATTAATTTTCGAAAATCTTAAAAAGTTTCAAGTTTTAATCTTAAAATGAAAGTAAATAAAAATAAATGAAAGCAAATATTTTCTAAGAACAAATTAAGTTTCGACAGAAGTTAAATTGCATACAAACATAAAACGAAAAAAAAAATAATTCACTGAAACTCTTCTAATATAGTAAATGTGAATGTTTGTACGATGGGATCACACAAAAACGTCTGAACGGAACTAAATGAAATTTAGTACTTAGATAAACATATGTATAACAACCTAGATTAATTCATAGATTATCTTTAAACCCGATAAATACGGTCATCACGGGCACATTCAAGTGTTTAATAAATGTTTTGAAAAAAATTTTGGTTTTTAGAAAATCATATTGATGTCATAGAAAATATCTTTTTCCCTTTCCTTTACTAATATTTCAAATTCCCATACTACTGACCAACTATACCCCAAACATTCTCTTTAACATGTGTCTGTCATTGAAAATTCACATGGTAGTCCTTATGGAATCACATGGCCACATTGAAACCAGGTAACCACTAGAAGATTTAAATAATTCTAGCCTACATTGTTGGTAGTTTTACCTCGAATACACTTGACCTTGCTTGCTTGCTTGGTTTGCTGCAGGGTTTGCTACTATACATGCATATGTATATGTACTTAGATATATGTATATTTATATGTATGTATGTGGAGTCAGGCTGTCGCCCAGTTATGTCGACTTTTACATTGTTAACAGATAAGTTAACTAATTTTTAATATTCATTCATTTTGCGAATACGAAAAGCGACAATTGAATTCGAAATATTTATCTCTCTCTTACACTCACAATATAAAAGTCGATATCTTAATAACGTCCTTTCATTTAAAATCCCTTAAGAATACGACATACTCTGCAATCATTCTTGATTTTTGATATTTTAACAGCTGTCAATTTATGTTAACATATTGAAAAAATCTATCAAAATCTAAGAAAATCCTTTTATACAAAAATTCAAACAGGTTCGATATTTTATACTTGAGGTTAGAAAATAAAAACTGCATGATTTTTTTTTTCAAATTTTGTCACCGTTGTTTTTTTATTGTGCATAATAAAAATACTTAACAAATTAATACAAATAATTAAAAAATATTTATATATTTAACATAGACACACGCTTTTTAGAGATTAGCTGCCACCATTCCAAAACACAAATAATTTTGTTATCGTAAATGTAGGCAAGCAAATTGACAGTAGTAGAGTTGTAGAGTTGGAAGGAGTAGAAATCTCTAAGGAGACGTGCGCCAAAGCTTAAGCTAATAACAAATTAGAAGTTAATGTCTTAGAGATAGTCAGCGAGACAGATTGATAGAGAGATTGAGAGGCATTTAGATAGGTAGACAGTTTTATAGAGGATTATGAGATAGTTCTAGAGATAGAATGGACAGAACAAGAGAGAGAGAGAGAGAGAGAGTATGAAGGAAAAATGGCTTATATACAACAGTTGAGTATTATTATGAGGGAAAAAATAACCACAGATCGTTATTTCAGTTACAGTTTAGCACAAGGATAGTTTCTTCTACTTAGCACCGATAATACGAGGAGTTACCAGCATATAGAAGTTTGATTGCTTCTTTTCTCTTTTCTTAATTAGAGAATTTCAAATGGTTGTTGTAATGTTTATGGTGTTATAGAAGTCACAGCGTTAGAGTTGTTTTTTGTTTTTATACAGATTACCGTCGGTTTTTTCTTCAGTTTGGATTTTTGGCAGTAGGTTAAGTCTCGTGTTAGAGGTCAAAAGGTCAAAAATAATTAAAGTTTTGTGTTAAAAAAATGTTTAAGGACTAGCCAGTAGCGTAAGTTTGCGTATAAAAAAAAACCGAGTCAAAGGTCAAAAGAGCGTTTTTGCCAAAGCCAGTTATGGATGATTTAATAGGGGCCAGATTTACCAGGAGGTCCGTAGTTTGAGGAAGGAGCACCACCGCCACTACCACCGCCGGAACCACCACCCAAATCATAACCACCACTTCCGCCGCTACCGCCGCCAATACCACCGCCAATGCCGCCTCCAATACCACCTCCAATACCACCTCCAGCACCACCACCAGCACCGCCATCGAAGCCACCAGCACCACCACCACCGCTGCCATCCTTTTGTGTCTTGTACTTGATGAAGTAAACTTCGGGTTTGGAGGGTTGAGTGGGAGCAGGTGTAGGAATAACAATGTCTTGTTGGTCCTCGGGTTTCTTGACCAACACATAGACCAAAGTCTTTTCTTCGTTTTGTGGCTGAACTGGAATGACGGGAGCTTGGTAAGAGGGAGGAGATGGAGCCTTAATGAAGATAATCTTGTAGTGTTTCTGGGATTGACCAATGGGAATGTTGGGACGAGGACGAGATTCCTCTTGCTCTGGTGGTGGTACGTGAACATAAATATGTTTTTGCACCAAAGTAGTGCCACCACCACCACCGCCTCCGCCGCCGAAACCGCCAATGGCACCACCACCTCCGAAACCACCACCGGATCCTAAAATAATAACGTTATGAATGCATTTTTAATAACTTGTTTCAAAATTAACAACTAAGCCTTAAAACTTACCACCACCGAAACCGCCACCACCGAAACCACCACCACCGGAACCACCGCCAAAACCACCACCACTAGATCCACCACCGAAACCACCTCCTCCGAAGCCGCCACCTCCGGAGCCACCACCGAAGCCACCGCCTCCGAAACCTCCACTACCTCCGGAGCTACCACCAAAGCCACCACCTCCGGAGCTGCCACCAAAGCCACCTCCGCCACTGCCTCCGGGTCTATTGTAGGCATATCCAGCTTCTGGTCTAGCAGCGGCCAAAGCCAAGCACGACATTAAAATAAAAGCCTTCATAATTAACACACACGAAACAAAAACAAAATTAGCTAAATCTCTTAAAAGCACACGATTGTTAAACACGTTAAACCGAGTATTAAATATCCTTGCACTCAAACACAAACACACAGTTTTAAATGGTAATCCTTTTCTGTGTAGCTGTGTGTTGAACGTCAAATGTGGTTGATTTTTTTTAGTTGTTGTATAAGCAAAATAGTAGGGGTTGGAAAAAGATGGAAAGTTCTGATTCGTTGCGACTTTAGGTTGCGACGATTATTGTTGTTTATTAAACTAAATCAAATGGTTTACTGACAATCTACAGTTAAAGTCTCATCCATTTATACCAAAATTGACGATATTCAGTTATTTTTGCCAAAAAGCACTTCATGCAATCTCCATACATACTAAAGCAATAAACAACAACAGTTGGCTTACTGGCTCCTGCTGCTGCAATTGTTGTTGTGTACGTCTTTGACTTCTGTGGCTGGGAGAAGGTTCACATGACACACAACACAGCAACTTATCAAAAGATGCACCAACCAACAAACCAACCATCCAAACAAACAAAACAATATCATTTGGATAGACGTACAAACATTTCTACGTGCGATCGGATGGACCGACTGACAAACGAAAACAATATTTAGTTAGTTCAGCTCCAAATGAGTATTTGAGTGTAAATTGTATCTTCTTCGTTGTCTCATTGTTGTTCGTTTTCAACAGCAACTTTATCAATCGAGCAAAAAGGTGTTTACTTGTAGTAGTTACTGTTGTTGTTGTTGTCATATTTAGGCTTAAAAGTTTTAGCTTGGCTAGAAAAACTTCAACAACATCCATTGACTTTCAGTCTGTCTGTGTTTATTTGAGATTACATTTCATTTTCAACTTGAGCACAATACAGAAGATTTTTTCGCTTAAAATTTTTGCATGTCTGCAATTGAAATATGGAAAAAAACTAAATAAATTAAATCTAATGTAATAAAATATCATCTAAGGCTCTCCTTGGCAAATGTTGCGTAGTGTAGGCTTAAACACAAAAATCACACACACTCGCATACTCACAGGCATTGCAGTTTGCAAAGACTTTAAGCCCAAATGTAATTTTTATCAAAACTTATATTTACAAAGCAAAAATACAAATAACAATTGGGGTTATAGACGCTTTGGGGTGACCGGATTTTTAAGTAAAAAACTCCTCAATATAAAAGTACTGAATCCCCAAAACAATCAAAAACCAATAACCAAAATTATTAGAAAATTTATATTTGTAATTCCATTTTAAGAATATCGGAGTTTTAATTTAGACCCCATAAAATATTTTCAGAGTCCTGGTTTTATTTTAGGACGATCTAGCTATGTCCGTCTGTCTGTCCATCTGTTGAAAGAGAGAAAATGATCTTTCTGACATGGATTGAAATAGTAAATTATACTAAGACATAGAAAATGATACAAATTTTATTCAAATAATATTAATCTAGATTGATTACAGTTATTAAAAAACTAAAAATATTATTTTAAAGTACTATTCAAAATTGTGAGTATAGTACTTTTTCAGCACAAAATGTTATGGATAATTATTAAAAAAATAAAGTTACAATATCGATTTTCTTAAATTGGAAATTTATAGAAAAGTTTTCAATATAGAAATCGTATTAAAGAAATTGTTTATTAGGAGAAGAATATTAACTGTTGTTGGAAGAAAATTAAACAAATTTTTTTGAATAATTAAATTTTAATAAAATCATACTTAGTTAGGCACAATGGACTCCCCTTTGGCCGATTTCAACTTAATTGTTTAAAGACGTTATTATCAGGTATAAATTCTTATTTAGATATCTCTTTCAGAAAGAACATTAACTTTATCCATACATTTGTTACATTGCTTGTGTCACAGAATGTAAAATGTTCTAACCACTGCTATAAAAAAGCAGCGAGTTTTTTAGACTTTCAGATTTTTTTAAAATAAAACACAACAAATCCAATTAAGTTACCAACATTTTGGATTTATTAGTTAACCAGTTTTATAGCATTTAATATTTAAAAAAATCTTTCACATGGCCTCGGCGGCTGCGCATTATTAACAGCATCCTGACGGTAGAATTTCCGACCATTCCTGGTCTTATTGGCCATTTAATGATCAACCAGCAGGATTCATTAGCATATAATAGAGATTATACGCACCACCACAAAAAGTATTCCAAAATGTTAATTCAAACGACTGAGGTGGTACCCAAAAGTTATTTAGAATTCCTTCATATTCTTCTTGAAGTCTTCAGAATGTAATCCGTATAAAAACAGTGATACTTTCAAGATGTAACGGGGTCGGAAGAGTCTCAACAGGATTGTGTTTTCTAAAAGAAATACAATTAAACTTGCTTCCCTCCATACACATTAAGTTGTTACCCTCATCGCTAAAGATAATTTGACGATAAAACTCTGGTTAAGCTTACAGCCGATTTTCAGCGCATCTAAACTTTTGGTAGGATGAAGTTTTAAAATATAATGTTTTTTTTTACTGTTTTATTATAATAGTTTCTCTTTAACACTAACTCTATTAACAAATTCTATACATTTCATTAACGAAACTATGAGTTTTTGCCATGTTAGTGAAATGAGTGGAAGTAAATATTCAAAAGGATTGGAAAATAAAGGATTAATTAAATTCAAATGGTATTTTTGTCAGCTTTTTTATATCTTATTTTAGTTTTTTATATAACAGATTGTTTTTTTTACAGAAGTAGCTCTGCAAATAACCTAAAATATTTAAAGAATATTTGATTTATGATATTAATAAACATACATATATCTTAACATTTGTTATTTTCAATCTTCTTGAAAAGAAACAAGTAACAGTGCTATATTCGGCTGTGCCGAATCTTATATACCCTTCACAACGTGTAGTCATGCAATAACAATTGTTTGTATCACCATTCATCTCATATAAAATACGTGCATACGTACACGTTAGAATAAATATGGCATCGAATCCCAGCTGAGCCAAAAAAATTTTATTTTATTTTATTTAATATATTATTTATATTTTATTATTTTTTTTTATATTTTTTAAATTTTTTTTTAAATTTCTTTTAAATATTTTTTTGCAGTTTTTTTTATTATTTTTTTCTTATTTTTAAAATTTTTTTTTGTAATTTTTTTTTGTTTGGTATGTTTTTTACATGTTTGTATGTATGTATGTTGTTGTTGTAATTGTGAAAAAAAACGAGGTGGTCGTGGTTTTTTGCTCATATCTCAGAAAGTTATTGGGCGATTGTGCTGAATTTCAATAGCGATTCATTCCTGGATATTTCCAAAAGATTGATACCATATACAGATCTGAGGAACATATAGTTGCTTCTAAAAGTTGATTTCAACCAACACACGGACAGACGGGCAGACGGGCAGACGGACAGGGCTTAATTGACTCCTCTTTTCATAAACTTTCAGAAAATATATACTTTATGGGGTCGAAAATGAAAATTGTAGAAATTATAAACGGAATGACAAAGCTATATATACCCTTGTGCACCACAGGTGAAGGGTATAAAAATTCAGCTTTCAAAAACGAACAAATTTTTATTGAATTTGATAAACTAATTTAGATAGGATGGACCTCCGCAAATATTAATATTTATAATTCAGAAAAGAGACAAATTTCAATATGCGATGATATTATATATCATTTTATATTTGTAATAAATTTATGATTATAAACTACAAATAAGGTAACCATTTACTAAAAGAAATTTTATAAAAATCTTTATTTAATACAAAAGAAAGGGAATGCTTGAAAATTAAAAAAAAAAAATTAATTTATTCTTAAAACTGCTTAATAATTTCCAAATCAAATTTTAAAATCTGGCAACATACAAAACAAAACTGCCTTTAGTACTCCTAGTGTGACTGCAATTACAGTTCAGAGAAATACATAAATATAAAAGAAACAAAAAAAAACCAAAAATTACCGCACCATCAACATATTACAGCACATCTTACAGCAACAGACAAACATTACAATAACAACTAAGCAACGTTAACGACAACAAAAACAACAACAAACATATTAGCAAGCAATAATCATAATGAATGGTCAAAAAAAGTGCAAACAGAAAAAATAAATAAAAATTGAAGAAGCAGCATCTACTCAACAGCAGTAACAACAACTATGCTGTAACACACAACAACTTTAACGGTTTAACTACAATTACAATTTTTTTATTTATTTTTTTTTTTTTTCATTTAATTTTCGGTTTTGTTCCCTCTGTCACATAATTTCAAGATGTTGAAGACAATGACGTCGCTGATGCTAAAGTTGTTATAATTGTTGTTCCTGTAGCCGACGAACAAATACGAGCTACAAGTATGACCAGCATATGATTTTAGTTGTTATTGTTGTGCAGGCTTACTTAGCAAAAAAGTATAAGAAAAAAAAAAAACAAAAAAAAAAAACAGTCAAACGACAAGAAATTAAAACTCATGCATTTGTATATACATATACATATGTATATGTACTCATTAAAGAGAATGAGAGTGTGATGAAAAGAATATGTACATTTGTATGTACATAAATATTTATGTAATTTATTCCGATATTGTGTTGTATTTAAGACATAAAAAGATTAAACAAACAGATTTTGGAAACAGAGTGACCATTTAACTAAAATGTTGTTGATCTTAATTTAAATACATACATTCGGACTTTTATGGTTAGAAGTGAAACCAATGTTTATTAAATAACTAGCCAATCCCGGCGCGCGTTGCTACGCCCCTTCATGAATTTTAATCGCATTCTAAATTTTAATCGAATATCATAACTTTTTCTTTATGAGCGTGGCACTGCCCACTTTTCTAATTACGAAACTGTATAGTCATGACAGCTCGATATGTGTGCAAAGTTTCAGAAAAATCGGTCCAGTGTAAGTACCTCAAAATGAAACCTTTTTTATGGGCGTGGCACTGCCCACTTTCCTAAATACGAAACTGTATAGTCATGACAACTCAATATGTGTGCAAAGTTTCAGAAAAATCGGTCCAGTGCAAGTACCCCAAAATGATACCTATTTTTTAATGGGCGTGGCACTGCCCACTTTTCTAATGACGAAAGTGTAAAGTCGTGACAGCTCAGTATTTTCGCAAAGTTTCAGAAAATTCGGTCCAGTGCAAGTAGCTAAAACTGATAACTAAATTTTGATGGGCGTGGCCCCGCCCACTTTTTCAATCACGAAATTATTAAGCCATGACAGCTCAATATGTGTGCAAAGTTTCAGAAAAATCGGTCCAGTGCAAGTACCTCAAAATTAAAACTTTTTTAGGGGCGTGGCCCCGCCCACTTTTCTTATCACGAAATTATTTAGTCATGACAGCTCGATATGTGTGCAAAGTTTCAGAAAAATCGGTCAAGTGCAAGTAGCTAAAACTGATAACTAATTTTTTATGGGCGTGGCTTCGCCCACTTTTTTTCACCCATAAACACTCCCTGGTATGTGTACAACAACTTACCCAAGTTTGAGCCCGATCGGTTTTACAGTTTCGGAGTCTATAGCTAACACACACACACACACACACACACACACAGAGTTTCACTTTTATATATATAGATTATAGAGACTTATACAACGCCTTGAGATTCTAAAATTTTATTTTACTGATATATGACACATATTTTTTTACAAGGAATTATAAGATGTCTAAAACCCTATGATTTTAGTACAAATCTAAGTAATTCTAGTTAGAGGAATTCTTATACATATGTATATCTGTAAAGTTTATCGTGTTATTAATTAAAAAATTGAAGTTAAATCATACGCGGTATACATAAATAATTAGTTGGCATTTCTCATACGCCATGGTGAATTAGAAAAAATTCAACTGAGAAAGCAGATGTATGGCATTTATATTTGTACTGTGTTGGTCATGAATTTAGCTAAACTAAAATATCATAAATAGGTTATTTAATTGTGCTCTGTTCGCAAGATCGGAATTGTATTATGTTTACTAATAAAATGCAACAACTCCATAACACATCCTAAGTAGCTATTTGTCTTACCTTAAAACGGTTTGTATATTTGTAGAAATTAACAATTGCATTGTTTTTGAATTTTGTGCAAGAAACTAATTAGCTAATTATTTTTTTATAATTTTTTTTTCTTTATAAAAAGTTTAGTTTTTTCTTAAATAAAATTATTTAACATTTTAATGAAAAAGGTGTAGGTCACTAAAGCATATGCTCGTGGTGGTGTCCAGAAAAGAAAGAAATAATTACTCACATGAAAGAGACATAGCTTATATATTAAACTGTTTCAGAAAAGTGGCTTATAATGCTCTTCCTCAAATTGAGGTATTAAAAACATCAAGAAATGTTTTCCCAGCTCGCCTAAAGTGAAAAGCATCTCCTAAGCTCGGTAACATAATATTTCGTATATTAACTTATAAATCGTGTATTACTTCCAATTCTATATTGTAGCAGTCAGAAAAGCATCACGGAGTAACTAATTCTTCTAAATGGTTAAATGAAAAAACTCTGTGGAGTCTCTTGCTCAAAAAAGTAAACGTGTAAAAAAAACGTTTAAAAACTGAAGTCAGTTTACAAGAGAGAATTTCTATAAAAATCTAAAATTAGGGAAAAATATACTCTGAAGTTTCAAATCTAAGCTTTATTTGTTTTCTAGTGTTATTGAAAAAAAGTATGTTTGGAAACTGCATTAAACTCTTAAGTACACAATGAGAACACTTAAGTACAGTGGTAAAAGCATTATAGGACATCTTTTTCTTGACATGTTATTGGACCCACATGTTAAATATATAGAAAGGATTATCAAAATATTTAAAAAACTCCATTGGAGTTCTATTTTTACGTTTATTTAAAAGAAAAAGTGTACGTCAATAAGCCAAGAACAATTCAAGACCAATGTATATGATAAAATAATAGGGCATATTAACGATATTGAATCTCAATTAAATATCAGTTGCATTGAAAATATGGTGGCGAATATTAGGCATTTATTTTGTTCTATACACAGAACAGGCTTAAATTTGTTTAATTATTTATATTTTTGATTTGTGTTTGAAACCAATTATAGTTTTTATTAATTTAATTAAATTTTTTAATTAATATTGAATATTTTCAAAAAACAAAACAAGTGCACATTTGTATATAAAAATATGTTCTATTTTAAATATAATAAATGTTTTCAGTTTCATTGTATGTATGCCGCAATTTCTTGCATATTTATTGTGTCCCCATTTATTGCCCAATATTCTCATTTTAATAGGTAATTTAGTTGAATTTCTTCACTCTGCCTGTTCAAGCATTTTAACCGGTGACCCTAGTTCTTATCATTAATTTTTATTAAATAAATAACGAAAAGTAATTGTTATATTATTATTATATTATGTATATAAAGAATAAAGCAATATCAAAAAAAAAAAATAATTTTTTATTGATATAATTAATGATTTAATTATATAAACGCCAAATCTCAAATATATAGACATAAAAAAATTGATTAAAATCATATTTGAAAATTATGAAAATTTTAATTAATTTTTTAATACTGCTTTAAATAATTGATATTTTTCTCAATAGTTTTTCAATTAAAAGTATAAATTTTGGCTCCACGAAAAGCCCCCCAATGAAATAACGCCCAAACTAGAAATGAAATATTCTCCAAATTTTTTTCATACATTTTTGGGTGTTATTTCATATGAAATGTGTGTGTGTGTGTGTGTGTTAGCTATAGACTCCGAAACTCAAACTTTGTAAAGTTGTTGTACTCATACCAGGGAGTGTTTATGGGTGGAAAAAAGTGGGCGGGGCCACGCCCATAAAAAATTAGTTATCGTTTTAAGCTACTTGCACATGACCGATTTTTCTGAAACTTTGCACACATATCGAGCTCTCATGACTAAATAATTTCGTGATTAGAAAAGTGGGCGGGGCCACGCCCATAAAATAGTTTTAATTTTGAGGTACTTGCACTGGACGGATTTTTCCGCAACTTTGCACACATATTGAGCTGTCATGACTTTATATTTTCGTGATTAGAAAAGTGGGCAGGACCACGCCCATAAAAAAAGGTATAAGTTTGAGGTACTTGCACTGGACCGATTTTTCTAAAACTTTGTACACACACTGAGCTGTCATGACTTTACAATTTCGTGATTAGAAAAGTGGGCAGTGCCACGCCTATAAAAAAAAGTTATCATTTTGAGGTACTTGTACTGGACCGATTTTCAGAATTTAGAATGCATTTTGATTCATTAAGGGGCGTAGCAACGCGCGCCGGGTTTGGCTAGTAAATTATAAAAAATAGGTCTTTTACAAGAAAACTTTTAGCCTGTGAATACATTACAATATCATTCGAATGTTTACAGATATTTCCATTTGTGTTCATATTGACGAATAGAACAAAATGCTACGAGTATTTTTTTAAATACATAAGTGACTTCGAAATTAGTCTACGGACGACAATAATGATTGTTTTCCCTAAATCAAAAGTAATCGGTTATTGGTTCCACTTCTGCCAAGCAGTGAGGAGGTACATAATAACAAAGTGTAACCCACTGGTAGCATTTATACATACAACGTATATTTTCTCCATCTTGAATCCATTTTGTTTTTTTAACCATTTCTTACGTTAATGTATTAAGTTTATTATTTATGTATGTACATGAAAATAATTTTTTAGTAGTTGGGTTTCAAGAATAAATATATTGGAAATATTAAACAATTCTTTGTCCATACTTCCTCACATCTCCATCACAGCAAATTACTGTCTTCTTTACAACATTTTAACATCTCCCATGAGTTGAATTTTCAAGCCATTCGTAAAGTTTTAGGATAGCTCGTTGCTGGCTGATCTAAAATAGCTTCCATCGTATAAGAGAAAATAACTGCACTGGACTTAGTCCATTTACAAAACCAAAAGAAGTCACTATTAAACAAGCTTTGTATGTTCTTTCACAAAAAAGATTGATTATGAATGCTGGCACACTTTCGAAGAAGACGCCTGCGGACCTCCACACGATATATTTCAATAATTTTGCGATTTTGCTGTTGATCCATATTGACTTCATAAAATCCTTAGTGAAACTGATTCTTTTATGAATTTCGGTCATAATATCATTTTCGTTGCTGATTATTTCATATGAAATAACTCCCAAATACTGGGGGGTTGTTTCGTTTTCGCTTTGGGGTTTATTTCATTTATTTTTCGATGTTACTTCATTCATTGTTTTTTTGGTGTTATTTCCTATTTTTTATGGTTTATTTCATTGGGGGTTGTTTCCTGGGCGTTATTTCATTGGGGGGCTTTTCGTAGAGCCTTAATTTTTATTTAATCAATAGTATCATTTTGATGATTGGAGCATAACTAAACAATATTTTCATTAATAATATTAACTTTGTAATTGAAATTGATACTTATTTTTTTCTGTGTACGTAATTGTCACAACCAGAAAACGGACAATCATATTCAGTGCCTATCAAACTGTTCAGTTCTTTTAAACGAAATTTACCCTTGTGGCTATAAAATTTACAAAATTTTTTTAAAAATCCTAATTTATGATATTTTAGCTTCCTCCGACATGCTGCAAAAGAAGATTTTAATCTTTCAAAAATTTTAGAAAAATTTTCTTTTTTTTAGTGAATTTACAAGACGTCCAAAGTGTCGTAATATTTTATCATAATCAGTTCTGTCACAGATTGCGATCGGTATGATTTTAATTTCGTACTTATAATTGTAATAATTTTTTTTTTGCCTTCTTTAGATTCCGTTTATGTTTTATTTTTATTTGACCTCAAAGTGCAACGTTATTTTTTTTTTCAAACGCCAAGCTTACTATAGCAAACATTTGTTGAACTCCCCAAGAATAATGCTTTTAAAGACATTTGAATGAGTTTCACTGGAGATGTTAAAAGTTGTTTTAAATACGAATTTAATTTCATTTCCAAAAGAAATTTATTGCTGTGACATACGTAAATACTTCAATATTTTGAAAAATCTTAAAAAATACAAAACTCAACTTTCCACTAATTTTTAACCATTTGGGGAATTACAAGTCATGTAGAACTTCCTGTGAATACTCGAAATAATTCTAGTGCAATTGAATTATTTTATTAGAAGAAATAAAACACCTTTTTTTATATAACTGTTGTTAACGAATTTTTGTAGAAAAAAAAATTAATATAGAAAATATAAGAAAAGTTTTTCTTAAAAAAAAAAAACAAAAGAATGCCAATAAAAAAATTTAAACTAAATTTCTATATAAATTTACATTTTGTTATAAAGTTTATATGCATAAAACTGAAAGTTTTGAAAAAAAAATATGGCAAAAGGTTTATGATTTTATGACCAAGTTTTATACAATTATTTTAGTACGGTCAGCTTTAACTTCAGAAACACTCCCTTCTCATTATAACGCATTCCTAAATGATTCATTTACCAAAGCTATTGTTTTAAATTGGTACTATGAACTCGATTCCTTAAATAAAAATAAACCAGGTAAAACTGCTACAGTTACAGTTATTTGTTACTTGACTGAATTTAATTGTTACTACCTTTTTTCATTCACACAGCAGAAGTACTCACTTTATAAAAATTGTTTGCTCTCACATTTCATTTCTCTTTTTCTGTTTTTTAACTCAACTTTAATCGAGAATGCTCTTTAGCAAGCAACAGAAATATTAATTTGTTGTCTGAAGAGGTCTTAAACGTTCGTCTTTTGTTTTGGCCATTTATTTGCTTTTTTGTATTTGTCATGGTTTTGCCAAAAGGCTTTCTTTGCTCAGTAGAGTGTTGCTTGAAATAAAAAATTTGAATTTGTAGTGAAAAAATATACGAATTAATATTTGAAGAAAAACAAAAGAAATTTTGTCGAATTTTTTTTGTCACGATTTTCTCTGTTCCTTAACTAAGAAAAAAAAAACAAAAAATACCAAAAAATTAAATTTTTTTCAATTGCTTTTCAAAATTTTTTTTATATTTTTTTGTTCGTTTTTTTAAGGAAACACTAAAATTAAGCTAAAAACAATAGATAAATATTCGTGATCATGTAATTTTCAACTATAAACTGTGTGCTGTTTTCTAGTGTTTTTTGTTTCTTCTACTTCGGCCTGTAATAAAGTTAAGAAATATGTAAATTAAATGGAACGTGACATAATAATCTATGGTTATTGATTTTGTTTTAAACCGTTTGCTTTAAAGCTGTCATAATAGAAAACTTCGCCAAAACATAATTAGCCAATAAATATTTAAATTGCGATCAGTAGATGTTTAAATTAAAAGCGCATACTGAAATCAGAGGCCACTGACTTCTGAAGCAGGAAAGTGAAAAAAATAAATTTTAGAGATTTGTCTTAATCAGGAAATTTAAGCGTAAAGCTTTTGTAAATGAAATTTTGTTAAATGCATTTTTAAACACTTATTTTGATTTTTTTCAAATAGAAAATATAACACATTTTTTTGGAAAATCCAAAACTTTGAAATAAAAACCTTGGGCAATTTTTTTTACAACTCTATAAAATAGAAAACTTGTTGTTCTATAAATATTGTGTAAAAAAATAATAGATAAAAATTTGCGAATAATTAGAACATGTAATAAGTCTTAGTTGAGAATCACATAATAAGCCTATAATTAGATTTATGTATGCATGATGTTTTTTATTAAAAAAAAAATACTGCCACGAATTATTATTTTCCAAAAAACATTTCTTAAGAAAAACTCGTTTTATATGTAATTCCATAGAAACCCTTAGAAGAAAGTAACGTATAATGTTTAAATGTATACAAAATAACTCCTATATTCGTATATATGTATGTGTAGGTATAAATAAAATTTTTTACTTTTATTTTTTTCATTATTAAAAAATTTCTTACAACTTTTCTTTTTATTAAAAAGAGTAACAAAACAACTATACTGAAACTTCTATACCCTTCACATAGTTTGGACCTGCATGTAACGACCGCCACTGGCTAATATATGATGTAGCTATGAACAAAAACTTACTTATTTAGGAATTCGATAATTTTAACTTTAAGTTTAAAATTTTCTTCAAAAATATTTTTTGTCGATGTCTTTGTCAGTAATTGACCCATTTTACTAATATACTTATATTCGTAACAAACGCTGCAAGAAGTTTTAAAGCAGCTGCTACTTCTGACATTGTTTGGGTTAAGAACATAGGCGTCGTGGTCTTTCTGTTATATATCAGCTCATTATGTGACTAAATATATTGCTGAGTTTTAATAATATAATTCATGAAAGAATTTTTGAAAAATTTATGTCACAAAGGAATCTGAAGTAAACCTGGGTGCTTCAAAAGTTCATTTCAACATATTACAGACAGACGGACTAAGCTAAATCAATTCCTCCATCAATAGGGATACAAGGTATATATTTTACAGGATCACAAATGATTATTGTAGAAATTATAAACGGAATAACAAAAAAAAATTATTTGACATTTTCTGTAATTAAGACTTAAATAAAATTTTAGAAGCACCTACAGATATCCTTCATATAACGCCAAATGCTTATAAACAATTATGTTTTAAATTAAACTATCCTAAATGTTAATTAATTAAATTATTTATAAAAAACCAAGTAAGAGCGCTATATTCGGCCATGCCGATTCTTATAAACCCTTCGCAACGTGTAGTCACGCAATAACAATAGCTTGTATCACCATTCTCTCATATGAAATACGTACATACATATAAAAAACATACATATATAAAAACATCCCATTGTAAAATTATAAATTTACGTATGCGTGTTAAAAAAATTTTAAAAAAAATTTTTCAAAAATTAAAAAAAAAAATTAAAAAAAAACAAAAAAAAATAAAAAAAGATATAAAAAAATTAAAACAAAAATAAAAAAACATAAATAATAAATATAAAACAAAAATAAAAAAAAATTAAAAAAAAATTTAAAACAAATTTAAAAAAAAAAATATTTAAAAATAAATTAAAAAAAATATTTAAAAAAAATAGGCAAAAAATAATAAAAATAATATACAAAATAAAAAAATAATGAAATGCCACGTTTACTCTAACCAGTATACCACGTCTGTATATATGTATGTTGTATGTTGTTTTTGTGTTAAAAAAAACGAGGTGGCCGTGGGTTTTTGCTCATATCTCATTTGTTTATGTACTGATGTTTCTGATTTTCAATACCGATCTGCTCCCGAGTATTTCCATTATTTTACTACTTTACGCGGGTCCAGGCGATGTCAGGGGGCTTGAAAAGTTGATTTCAACATACTCATGGACAGACGGACAGACTGACAGCGCTTAATCGACTCCCCTATTCATTCAGAAAATATATACTTTATGGGGTCGGAAATGAAAATTGTAGAAATTTCACAGGGAATGACAAACCTATATATACCCTTTTTCACTGTGTGAAGGGTATAATTAAAATTTTTGTTTGAAATAACTAAGGCTAACTAAAATAGGTCAAATTTTATGAATTTTTTCACGAAATAATGGAATAAATTTACCGTAATCGAATATTTGATGCACTGTTGACTAAGTATGTTCGACAAATTAATGCAACATTTTATCGTTTATAAAGCTCTGACACCTTTTTTTCCCATGTTTTCTTAATGTTAGATTGAATGTAACGTTTTCTCAATTTTAGTTTGTTTTCAATGTTGCCTCTTTTACAAATTGTCAAAAAGTAACTGAAAATATATATGTAAATGTATAAAATATTCAATTGTAAAACTAAGCAATTATCAGAACTGTATCGCTTTATGCTAAAATGTAGTCGTAATTCAACGCTGGTCGGTCAAAAGCTCGCGCGACTTATAAATATGGAATTAAAACCACAATTTATTTATTTTATTTAAAATGTTTATTTAATATTTTATATTTTATTCAAAAACAGAAACTTCTTTATTTTAAGACGGTTTATTAAAGACTGAAGTAACTTAACGACTAAATTACAATTTGGAGTTCTTAAAGTTAAATTTGATTAAAAAGAGTAAAAGCTTTGGGTGAATAAGAAAGGGAAGAAAGTAAAGTAGAAGATTAAGAAGATAAATATAAGTAAAGATAAATTAACGTAACTCGCGCTATTGTCGAATAAGGACAATCAGGCCGTCCTTTTCATCTGGCTTCGATAGTTTTGCTTATCACTTTTCCATTGGTTAAGGAAGGTATAGGTCGATTGACAGCTACTGGAGGAGGCTCTTTAAAATTTTGGACAATGTAATTGAAAGTAATTGGTGATGACAGTTTTGACTTTCGACAGCCAGTAATTGGAGTAATTGTAAACACAAAAAAAAACATATAAAAAAAAATCGGAAATGTCAATTTTAAGCGAAAAATTTGCAGATTTATTTTGACAAATTGCAATTTTTGTTATCGATAACATACATAAACATTCTTTCTGAGATATTTTTTAATATAGCTGAACTTTTTCTTCTTATTAAAGTTTCCTTTGGTAACATACTTGCACTCTTCTAATCTTAAAAATACAGCAAAAAGGAAGTGTTATGCGGGCTAAAGGCACGCTTGCAAAGGTCACATACCAGAAATTATTTTTAAATATTAAATTCCATTAAATATTCAAGCTGTTAAATTCACGTTAAATTCGTTGTTTTATTTTTAAATAAAGTTCTATACCACTACAAATACTCCAAAGTAATACGTGCTATGGTGATTTATAAAGAATAATTTAAAAAAACGACACGTATAAATTGAAAAACATAAAAAAAAATTATTTTCAAATTTATTTATATATATCTAAAGGTGAACAAAACAAAAGTCTGAAATTGTAGTATTTTTAAAAACAAAATATGAATTTTCCTTAATTATTGTCTACAAAATCATTACGATTGTAAGAAATCGTGCTAGAACTAATTGTACGATACTAAATCAAATCGAGAATAAATTTAATAAAATCAAATCAAGACTTCAATTTTTCTTAATAACTTTCTAAGTAACGTCAAAGGATATGTTTTTTTTTTTTGCAAAAACAGTTTTTTTATTTGGAACTAGCCAAGACCCGGCGCACGTTGCTAAGCCCCTTAATGAATAAAAATGCATTCTGAATTTAAATTGAATATCAAGTGCCAAAAGCTAAAAATTATAGTTTTTTTAATGGGGGTGTGGGCAATTTCTAATCACGAAACTGTATAGTCATGACAGCTCAATATGTGTGCAAAGTTTCAGGAAAATCGGTCAAGTGCAAGTAGCTAAAATGATAACTACCCACTTTTTGCCACCCATAAACACTCCTTGGAATGTGTACAACAACTTGCCAAAGTTTGAGTCCAATCGGTTTTACAGTTTCGGAGTCTATAGCTAACACACACACACATACAGACAGAGTTTCACTTTTATATACATATATAGATTTTTCAAATTTAACAAAAGTTGCAACGAAATAAAGAAAATGATTAAAAAATTCCTTTAAATCAAAAACGAGCAAATAAATATATAAAAAGGAAATTTTTTAATTTTGATATCTATTAACGAATTTACATCTGTTAAATTTATTTGTACATCTCATTCAGCAATTAAGTAAAAAATTTATTTAATTTTCGCATTAAGTTAAAGTCAAAACTAGCTGCAGCACTTTAGCAATGACCACAACCACTTGAGAAAATCCTTAAAAAATTTTTATCAGAAACACTTGCATTTAAAAAAAAAATAACTGACACAACATCAAGTATCACTCGAGTGCCGTAAACAATTTTTTTGTTTTTTTGATTTTTTTTATTTATTTAACCTTTTAGTTTAATTACTTTAATGACATCGATTGCATTAAAAAGTTTCCTGGGGTACAAACAACTTACATAAAAGTGTTAATTCTGCTGGAATTTGTTTGTATGAAATTTATTTTGTTGCTGTTAACTTTGCATTTTACAATATTTTGCGTGGACCCACCACCTCCACCACTTAAGAAGATGATTATTTCAACTTTCCTCTGCATGCTTAAAGATTTAAAATAACATATAACACACACATATACTCACATACACAAATCTTGTCTGCATCTTTGAGTTAAAAAAATATTACAAAATACCAAAGAAAAGAAGAAATATCTGAACAAGTTTAGCCATTTCCGCTTAATGGAATTGTTGTTATTTTTTTTTTTTTTTAACGTTTTTACCTTGAAAGGATAAATAAATGTTTGGGCTGGCTGAATGACGATGGTTGCATAATATTAGCGCATGCAAAAAGTGAACCAAGAAATAAAAGAAATAGAAAACGAGTCAACGAAAGTCAAAAAGAACAAGTTCAAAAAGTTAAAGAATTTGTTTTAAACATTTACGTTGATGGTTTTAAAATTAAATATTAATTTCTGGCTTGAGTTTGTTTATTTTTAAATCTTCTATACGAAGAGATTAATTTTTTTTTATTTTTGATGATAGAAGAATAAGTTGAAAAAGTAAGTTTAATCCCAACACTAGCCGAGTGGAATGCATTTTCGAAACTAACTAATATTAATTTTTTGACCTACTTTTGCGTTACGAGCTATAACTCGCTTCCTAATATTCCGATTTAGCCCATTTCTAAACAAACCTTGTGTATAAGAAATATTCTGGCAAAATTTGAACACCCTAGCTTTTTCGTTTCGACCTCCATCGTACTTTCAACAGACGGAAAGACGGACGGACATAGCTTAATCGTCATAAAATTAAACCCCGATTCAGAATATATATACTTTATGGGGTTTAAAATAGATATTTCGATGTGTTACAAGCGGAATGACAAAATTAATATGACCCCTCCATTCTTTTGGTGGAGGGTATAAGAATAAAAAAACTTCCGTCGTTCTTGATATTCGGTATGCACTATTTGAGAGTTGGCAATCCTGTCATTGAAAACACTTTCGCTTTTAAAAATTAGGATTAGCCAATAGGAACACAGGTTGCATCAAGCAAGAGTAAAAAAAAAGCGTTGGCACTTTTTGTTTAATGTCGGAATTATACAATTTCTGGCGTAAAGTGTATGTATTATCTGTGGAGTTATCACAATTTCAGCAAATAAATAAAACCATTCAAAAACCTGAATTTTTTTTAAAAACCGGTTTTCGGTTTTGTACACGTAAAACCAGTTTGAGTAACCGGTTTCTTACGTTATGGTTTTGTTAATATACAAATTAAAAAAAAAAGAAACTTGAATTTTTTTTTATTCAAAATTGGCAAGGATTTTACAAAATCAGTCGTGAAAATTAAAACCAATTCATAAAATAAATTTTTTAATACATCAAGAGTATAAATTTAACGTCAGCAAGTTTTAGAGTGCTATATTTGGTGGTCCGTCATTTACGCGGGTAAATGGAGTCATAGGTGAAAAGAGACTGCTTCCTTTAAACAAAATTTTTTTGGCATTAAAGCTTATTTCTTACTCGGTAATAAAAAATGTAGTTTGTGGGAGTACAGGTAACCTTTGCCAAATGTTGAGGGTCGGTTACATTGTTTACTAGAAAATAGTACTCTATTAGTTGTAAACATTTTAGATTTAAATAAAATTGTTGATCATTTATACAAATACAAATTAATAAATAACATATATGTATTTGTATGTATATAATTTGTTGACTGGAAAAGCCATGAAATATAAATGTTTAAAACTTTTTTATAATTTTAATGGCTGAGTGTAACTAATTGTATGTATGTGTAAATAAACATATTTATTTTGAATATGCAATATCACTCTTTAACATCTTTTGATGATGCCACTCTCTCTCCCCCATTATCATCGTTCATTGCAAATAGTTTTGTGTGAATATGTTTTTGCTGCCAGTTGTTGAATATCTTTTAAAGTGTCATCGATGTTATTGTTGTTGCCATTTCATATGAATAATATTTGTGTAGTTGTTGTTAACATATTTGTATGAAATTTTCTTTTTTTCCACTTTTTTTGTTGTTGACATTGTAAATTGCAATTGTTTTGTTGTTGCTTGTTACTTGTCAATAAGATTTTTTTTCTTTTCGTATCGCATATGTTTTTTGCCAACAAAATGTTTACTTAATCATGTGTTAATGTGAGAAACAGCTTCAGACGAAATGAAGAGGACCATCATTATGGTTTAGGAAACAAAATAATTTCAGTTTTACTTCCGGTCTGTTGACTTCACACACATACGTCTATACACACAAATTCAGTTTGTGAGTGATTGACCAAAAACAAACATGCAGCTGTCAATCAACCGGTGACATTAATTTGGATGATGTCTTTTTAAGTACAAACAACAAGGATGACCATTACAATGGATTTAAATTTTTCATAGTGAAATTGTTGTTCGAGCAAAATATACAAAAATAATAAATTTAATTGGTTGTTAAGGTATTTGTACTTGACTGCGTTTCACAGGACTTTGTATAAGTATCTAAATAAATAATTGCTACGGATATATGGTACATAAAAGCGTATGTACGAATGTTTGTATAAACAAATATAAAAAATGTGACATGTTATGAGAATTTTAATGTCTGCAAGTTCCCACATGTTAGCATAGGAAGAGAGTATTTTTTCGTGTTTACGTTACAACCAATTTAAATTAGGGAAATCGCTTTAATTTTATTGGAACTTTATTTAAAAAAAATTTGAACTTTTGCTGTGATGATCATTGACCATGAACATAAGAAAACATAGCATTTACATTGAGTTCAATTTTGGAAACAGGACGTAACAAAACCCCTAGTACCTTTTAAATTATTTTGTGGTGGTGTTGCACATATTTCGAATCGGATTAATCAACTAAAACTTTCTTACTCACCACAACAAAAAAGTGTAGAGCCATATTTATTTTGTCACTTTTTTTGTAACACAACGAAATACTTTTTTAAGATCTTACATTTAGACCTGGTATCATTTTATTGCCATCTGGCTACATCCCTCCGTCTTTCTATCTGTTCGTCTGGTGAAAGTACGGTAGAGCTCAAACAAAAAAAAAAGTAGGGGATATAAATTTTCTATAATAATAAATCCAAAATTAAATAGGCAAAATCGGTTCATCGGGATGAAAGTTTTACATTGTTACCCCGGAGAAGGTCATGCAAAAATGTCTTTCTAGCATCGAACCAAGTGCGGTATTGCATAAATGCAATCTTGGGTAAAACGTTTTCCCGAAAATTCCTCAATTGTATTTGTTACAAAAGGAGTTAAAGAACTTTAACGCAAAATCAGATTTTAATTATGTAAATTAGAAAATAAATAATAAAAGACTAGATAAGTACTAAACAGAAAATGTATATATCTCCAATAATTTCTAGCATTAAACCCACGCGCCATGAATACATCATATTCACATATTAATGCCAAACATTTATCTAATTAATAAAAGCTGCTGCATGGATATTAAAACGTTCTCTATTTTGAACTTAATAGTCAAATACAAACAAGTATTTTGTTCAAACCGAAGATAAATTTTAGACATGTTTCTGACATGTTTCTGACATACACATTTGACGTATGTTTATAACATTCACGTATAAGGGTGAATGGGACAGTCTTAATTGTCTATTTCAAATTTATGTACATATAAGTACATACATTTCAAGTAGTAAGAAAAATAGTAATCTTCTTATAATTCTCCCACTCTGACGACACTTCACTGTAACATCTTGTAATCAATAGCAGCTGTTAAATTATTTAATTTTTAATTTAATTTATTTATTTATTTCATTGATTGTCTATAGATTATAAATCCTTACAGACTAAAGTATGTAAAATAACAAAACAAAATTAAGGTTATATATAAAATAATATTCTATAAGAATTCAACGATTTAAATATAAAATGATATTTCTTTTAACAATTTCTTTACTTTCATTAAGGCCAATAAAGTGATAATAATTACACTGCTTTACAAATTTTTAATTTGGAAAAATACCAAGAACGCCACATGCCTAGATAAGTTAATTGGGACCTCCTGAACACGAAAAACGCTGTAATTTTTGTTTCTAAGTACCGTTTTTTAGATAACGGTACTTTTGTGTTTTTTTGTGTATGGTCCCACTCAAACCCTCGTGGAGCCCAACCGAAAAGTCTGATCGAGATAAGTGGCATATCGTTAGAAAGGTAATTGAATGCCGTTTCCGCCAATATGCTGCAAATTTCTATCTGATAAGAAATGGCTGAGTTATGGCACCTCAAAGTTCAAAATTTGCCTATTTTTTACGTTTTTTTTCAAAATTTTTCATTTTTACTTCGTTTTTTTTCTACGTTATAGTAAAGATCTGGAATGTTTTATTTTTTTACCAAATAGCTTATTTAATTATTAACATTTTAAGCGTAATTTGAAAAAAATCGGATGAAAAATAAAGTTTTTATAAAGGATTTTGTGGAACGACAATATTTTCATCTTCATTGCTCACACACTATATTCGGCGTAAATTAAAAAAATTAAATTAAAATTCCAAAAACTGATGGACGCCGAATATATGTAGTGTGTGAGCAATGAAGATGAAAATATTGTCGTTCCACAAAATCCTTTATAAAAACTTTATTTTTCATCCGATTTTTTTCAAATTACGCTTAAAATGTTGGTAATTAAATAAGCTATTTGGTAAAAAAAAAAACATTCCAGATCTTTACTATAACGTAGAAAAAAAAACGAAGTAAAAATGAAAAATTTTGAAAAAAACGTAAAAAATAGGCAAATTTTGAACTTTGAGGTGCCATAACTCAGCCATTTCTTATCAGATAGAAATTTTCAGCATATCGACGGAAAAGGAATTTAATTACCTTTCTAACGATATGCCACTTATCTCGATCAGACTTTTCGGTTGGGCTCCACAAGGGTTTGAGTGAGACCATACACCGAAAAACACAAAAGTACCGTTATCTAAAAAACGGTACTTAGAAAAAAAAAATTACAACGTTTTTCGTGTTCAGGAGGTCCCAATTAACTTATCTAGGCATGGTGCGTTCTTGGTATTTTTTGGCTGTAAACCAGTGTTATTAAAAAGTTTACACGTATACGACGAAGAGGATCATTATTAGCATAGTTGTATCTATAGTATTTTAAGTTAATAAAACGGAAATTTCGAGTTGGTCTGGTTGGAACATTAAAAGATATTTTACTTAGCAGGAATTCAGAGTCGATATCGCCTTGAATTAGGCCCAGCACAAAAGAAAAACTCAGCATTGAACGACGACTTTTTAAAGTTGGTAATTTTATAAGACAGAGTCTGCTTTCGTATTAAGGTAGTAAAAACGAATTCCATCCAAGGCCACGAAGACAAAATATTAAAAACTCTTTTTGTACAGACTCGATACTATCAATATGAATATTATAGCAAGGATCCCAAATAATCGATCCATATTCAAGAATAGGTCGAACTAACGATGAATATAATTGTTTCGTAATATAAGGATCTAGAAATTCCTTGCACCACCTCTTCATAAATCCAAGTACACCATTTGCTTTGTTAACAATTAAAGAAATATGGTCACGAAAATTTAATTGGTGATCAAGCAAAATACCAAGATCAAGAAAATTCAGAACTTTATCAAGTTTACACTCATTAATGCAATAAAATAAATCCAATTTCTTAATTCCGAAAAAGGACATATGCTTAAATTTTTTATATTCAGCTCCATTAAGTTGATTTCACACCAATTTACCAATTTGCCAATATCAGATTGAAGGAAAAGTTGATCTTCGGGATTATTAGAAGAACGAAAAATTTTGACATCATCGGCATACATCAAAACTTTAGAGTGCTGAATAACTGAAGGTAGATCGTTTATGAATAAGGTAAATAAAATAGGACCAAGGTGGCTACCTTGCGGAACACCAGAAGGAACTTTGATAGCATTAGACGTAGCACTTCCATACTTAACTTGTTGAGTCCTTAAAGACAAGTATGATCTTAACCATTTTATTGTCATATCCGTAAATCCCATTAATGACAATTTGTTAAGCAAGAGATCATGGTTTACCTTATCAAAAGCTTTACTAAAATCTGTGTAGATAGCATCAGATTGCATATTATTTATAAAACCATCATTTATTGTAGTAGTTAGCTCCAAAATATTAGTCGTTGTAGAGCGATGTTTACAAAAACCATGTTGGCACGGTGACAAAATCGAAGAAATTTGATAGTATAAATTATCAGTTAAAATTTTTTCAAAAAGTTTGGGAATATCACTCAGCTTAGCAATGCCACGATAATTTGATATCTCAATTTTGCTTCCATTTTTAAACAACGGAATTATATACGATAATTTCCAAATCAATGGTACGTATCCTAATTTAATGGATTTGTTAAAGATAGCAGTAAGCGGGTAACATAAATTTTCTGCACAATTTTTTAGAACGCAATTTGGTATTTCATCTGGACCAGCATTAAACGAATTATTTAGTGATAATAAATTTGAAAGAGTCGTTTTATAAGTAATAAAAGAGAATTGTACACCAGATGATTGAGGTATATTAAATGGGTAAGATGTTATGTTATTATATACTTTTTTAGAGTAGGTAGTTGAAAAAAAATCAGCAAACAAATTGGAAATAGAAACGTCATCATCAGCGTCATTTGATCCATATTTATAGTATTTAGGATTAACGGACGATCGCCGTTTATATAATGTTTATTATAATGCTTATATTAACAAATAAAAATATTGATGCAAACGTTGCTTTTTCAAAATATCTACCAAAAATCAATTATAAATATATAAATGGAAAGTTTATGAATAAAGATGAACAACATTTGCAAACAGCATGTATATCAGAAGATAATATTGTGGGTAACGAAAATCACATATGAAATGAAAAAAGATAAAATTAACATAGAAAAGTAATCAGCATGTGAATAATGATCAATTAAAAATACTAGCATTTCAGACATGGTGGTATGTAGTGTTACCAGAAGTATTAAAAGAAATGAGATTTAATAAAATTTAATAGTTGAAGTACGTACATTTTAATTGAAATTGCACCGATAATGTCGATGTTTCAAGAGATCATAATTATTTGCAACTTAAAAGAATATTCTTTCAATGAATATACATCAGAGAGTGACATTGTTGAAATAAAAAAAAAATCATATTGATTCAATCTAATCGGAGTTATTATTTTCACTTCTTCATTAAATTCGTAGAAAGGATTTTTTATTTTTCTTTATTAAACATAAGTCAGTAACTTGTTTTGTATCAAAAAAAATTAGAAAAATTAAACGCAATAAAAAAATAACACGCAAACTGTTAAGAGAGAAAGCAAATACTTAAATGTTGCTCTACACCAAGCATAGACAAAAATAAACAATGCATTTGCATCTGTTTCCTTCTATACATTTAAGAAGATGGAAAATTGTTAGAAATTTAACGCAATTAACTTATTATTTGTTTGAATTTTACCATCAATTCTTCAAAACAAAAATGTTAAGAATAAGCTAAGTGTCAAAAAAAAAAAAAAACAGTTTTGAAATCGAAAAGCAAAATCAAGGATGTGTTAAATCTTAAATGCCATAAATTGGCAACACTGGTGGAATATCTAGTAAAAAGTAAAATTTTAGCTTATATATAGCAAAACACAGAGTTGTCAAAAATACAAACTAAAAATCATCACATTTTTTTTTTTTTTTTTTTTTGTTGAAGGTGAATTGAAAATTTTTTGCCCTAAAGAAACTAAAAAGGGCTTTTATTAAAAGGAAACTTTGCTGCAACTGACATAGTTCAATTAATGAAAAGTTAATTAAAAGCAAATATAAAGAAATGTTTATCAAAAATTTCCTTTAAACAGTGAAAATTATTAAACATTTAAGTCATTTTCTAATGAAACAATTAAGACACTATATTCGGCTGTGCCAAATTTTTGATAAACGTTAGCAATTTTCTGTGGTATTTTCATACCACAAAATTTATTATTTCTTTTTACTAAAAAATAATTTTATTTTTCTTTGTTTGAGTTCAATGTGTTATTAGTTAATTTTCTTAAACTCATCTAGTCTCAAAATGAAACCGTAGTATTTTTTTTTTATTTGGAGTGATATTACCCGCTTACTTTCAGCACAATATTCGAGAAGTGGGAGTTAAAGTAGGCATGCTAAGTAAATTCCACCAATGATTTTAACTTAATAATATTAAAAAAGAGTCCCCTATTATTTTGAAATCTTAGAGATATATGCAATCCATAGAGATGCATATATGAAATGTGGAAAAATCTTTATGTGGGACTTGGGTGCTAAGGACGGCCAGCTTCAACTTCTAGTTAAGAAGCCAATATTTGCAAAATTAATAATCGTAAATTTGAGTTTGTCAGCTTTATGACGTTTTAAATTTTATTAATTGCAATATGCAAGAGGTGGACGTTAACCTTGCGTTTACACATGCCACTAACAGCTCGAAAAACTCAATATACTTAAAATTTTTTACACATTTACATTTACACATTTTTTACAATGGCAGCTCCAGTGGCAGCTAAATTTACATGCGAGTATAAATTTGACAATTGCATGCCACTAAATATCAAAGCCTTAAACATTGTTATCGTTTTAAAATTTAATGCAAATTTACTGGTTTATTGTAAATGTGTAACTAAGGTTTTAACTTGTTAAATGTATTATTTTGATATATTTTTTAAAATGCGCATTACAAAAAGCAAATTTGTTAATTATTGACCATTATTATTAATAAAATAATACTAGTAACAATAAATCTATGGCTTGAAGCTAAAAGGGCCAATGTCAATTTTTTACTCTTTTGAGTTAATCATTGCATTAGATTTGATTTCTTGCTCTTTTTCATTATGGTAAAACAGCTAAAGTCATACTTAACCCACAACAGCTTGATAAATAAAATGCTGGCCAATGTCACAATGAAAGTATCTATAAAAGTTAAAGTTCAATTCCAATTTTCTTAAAAGTAAATATTTTGACATTGGCCCTTTTAGCTCCAAGCCACAGAAATGCTAAACGCTTCCCTAAAAATTCGTCTGCATTATGAACTCGGTAACTCTATCTAAACAAAATAAATAGAAGGTAAATATGGAGGCAAAATTAAAATAAGAAGAAAATGATTTGAAGTTTACGCTTTGACGATATTTTGAAAATGAATTTGCACTCGCAAATGGCTAGAGATTCGAATATTTCGAAGAATTTTTAGCTAATAATACGTATACAACACTTGCATGCCACTACTTGTATGCCACTACTGGCATGCCACTACTTGCATGGGTAAATGCAAGGTTATGCAGGCGTGCCAAAGTAATCTCTCATAGCTATTTCGACTTAGATATTACAACACAGAGACCAGTTTTCTTCCAAGTCTTTTTCAATTGTAAGAACTATATGAACTTATAAAAAGCGTTATATAGATGGTGGGCATTTTGTGAGGCTACTCTGTATAATTTTCCAACTGACCATTTTATTGTACTACTTAAAATTTTCAGTTACATACGCTTTGAAATTTTTGTTGGTTAGAGATTTTTTTTCTATTTGATAAATACTATTTGCCTTTGAAATTTTTGTTAGAAAAAAAAAGAAAAAAAAATATTTAAAAATTTTATATCAAGGCAATCGGATCAGTCTTGTGTGTCACTAATTTCCAATAAAAGATAATATACTTATATACATACATACATATGTATGCATGTATAAAAGAAAATTGTGTTTAGAAGGAAAAAATTATTCAACATTTTATATTTTGGTGTTGTATTATTAAAAACAAATAAAAGCACTATATTCGGCTGTGCCGAATCTTTTATACCCACCACCAATTTGATGTACTTTTATAGCTTAGAATTTATTATTTTGTTATTAACAGTAATCGCTATGGAATAATCTCTTTATACTAAAATATGTATCACCTTTTTTGTATAACTTCAAAATGCTAGTAAAATATTTTGGAAGTTAAAGTCTTGCAATGAAAGTGGACGTTTAAGTAGGCGTGTCAGTAAAGTTTCTGATAAAAAATACAACTTATATCTTTCAATATAGTCCTTTATTCTTCCAAAATCTTTATTCATAGAGAAATTATATGAATCTTATATACAAATTTTAGAACAAGGCCTTTGAGAAAAACGAAATGGTTGCAAAATTTCAGAATCATACATCTAATTTAAATTAATTTAAATTTAAATTCATTTAAATTTTGAATATACCGAAAAATACACTGCGCGGTATAAATTTTCATACGTTGTAATGTTGTTTTTGTGAAAAAAAAAATCGAGGTGGTCGTGGTTCTTTGCTTATATCTCAGTTGCTTATGCACCGATGTTTCTGATTTTCAATACCGATCTACTCCCAAATATTTTTGATATTTTAATACCTCACCCGGATCCAGGCGATATCGGGGGTTTCAAAAAGTTGATTTCAACATACACACGGACAGACGGACAGACTAACAGAGCTTAATCGACTCTCCTATTTATAAGCTTTCAGAAAATATATACTTTATAGGGTCGCAAATGAAAATTGTAGAAATTTCACACGGAATGACAAACCTATATATGTATGCCCTTTTTCACTGTGTGAAGGGTATAAAAACAGAATTATATTTGGAATCAGCGACCTCGAATTAGTAAAAAATTGAAGTACATTTCCCTTGTGTTATTAGCAAAAAGCTTTTGCTGGCTGATCTAATAAAACTTTTTCTGAATTTTATTTAAAATTAAGACTATATTTAACATTTTGCAAATTTAGGAATTGTTACTGTGAAAGGCTTTTTACATACAATTTCAAAAACTGCTAGGTGCTTTGTGAGCTATTTAGTTTTTCCAACGTAGTTCAAATATGTTTTTAATATGCTTACCTAGTTTAACTGCAAACGTTAAACGTTTACAAAGTCCGTGCTTTTATCTTAAAATTGGTACTAATTATTAAAAAAATCTAAAGCTTTCACAATTTTATAATTTAAAATGTGTTAATTATTTAAACTTATTTATAGAATAAATAAAGTCCTGACATAATTTTTTTTCTGATAGTTTAATCTCATAAATGTCAAATTTATAAAGAGTTATAAATATTGTTAATATAAGATAAGGAAAAGGCATGAATTATTGTTGTCTTACAAATACTTATTTGAAATTAAAAGCAATAAGATTTTGTTTTCTAACATTTAAATTTTTGTTTCGACATATGAAGATTTTTCAACGAAAATTTTTGGCACCACTGTGCAGAACAGTGAGAGGATACTGCTGGGATTTGTGAGTTTATACTAGCTCTATGCCATTAGTCTGAGCAATTCTTGTTTTGAGTTTATTTAAGCCCTACCTAAGTATATTCCCTTTATTAATAATTAATAATAATTAGATCTATCCCATTTTTGTATTCTGTCTTTTGTCTTATTAAATAACATATCCATTATATTATGGCTTATAGACCAACCCAAATCTATTAGTAACATAAAGCTTTCGATCATTTTAACGTTTCAGATATTCCCGGTACATAAGTTAGTGACTTATAAATTTGTTAATAATATCTAAAAAAAACTAACTTACCGGAGTTTTTGACATGAATTTTTAACCACAAGAATTTATAGTTTATTTTCTGAATTATTTATTTTTTATTTGGCTGTCATCTTCTCTAAACAGTTTTTTATTTCTCCTGTAGTGTACAACAGTCAATTGAAAATATCTAATTGAATAAAAAAATACACATCATTCCTAGACATGATATTTCCATTTCCATTGCAGATAACTTGCAACAAAACCACTTAATGTTTGTAAACATAAAATTAGATCATAAATTGCATTCGAAATCACAGACAAAAATGTCAGTGCTTTTTTCCTTATTTATTTTTATTTCTATTTGCATTTAAATTTCAACACTGAGTGTCTTTTTATGTCCATAACAAAAATGTTACAAAAAATGTTGCAGCGTCAGCAAGAAACAAAAAACGAAAAATATTGCAAAAAATTTTTTGCTTTTGGCAATGAAAACTGTAACAGAGTTTAATGTTTAATATTTTTTTCTATAAACCAAGAAATAGTTGAACTCAATCCTCTTACGACCTGCAAGAGGAATGAAGAGCAATACAAAATGGTAACAAAAACTTTACAACTTGCGTTATTCATTTACAATGGATATATGTTGCTTATGCAGCAATAACAAGTACATATATGTTGCATATGTATATGAATTTAAATGTTAACAAACAAGGTTTTTGGTATTCTCAAAAATAAAAACAATCAGCTTACGTTGTTTTATTTTTTGTTGTGTGTGTTTCTTTTATATTTTAAATGAACTACTTTATTTACTCAATTATGGACAATGAAAATAGCAACAACAAAATCATGTATTGAATCACTTGCAACAAACCACCAAAAAGTCAAGTCATGTTGCAGTGACATTAATCCATTTACGAATGAAAAAACAAAAACAACAATAACTAAATCGAATTAAATGTCAGACTGCAGGCAGCCATTCAGACATCCTTCAGCATTAAATATTCGCATTTATTTTTTTTTTTTTTTTTTTTTGCATTTAGTTTTGAACACCAGCAACTTCAAGTGCAAAATTGTGTTTGCGAATCAATGGGGAGGGAAACTTTTCTCTGTGAAATGCGTTCAACAGTGTAGTTACAAACTATAGAGGAGGTTGTGGGTTAAAACTCTGGACTAATAATTAAGAGAACATTTTATAAAATTTGAAATTAGCAAAAAACACTTTATAGCTTAATATAAAATGTTTAAATGGTAGCCAGAAGGTAGAGAAAAAAACATGATTTTAATAGGAAAATATTTAATAAAAAGTTTTAAAAAAGAAACTTATCAACAATTTCTCATCATATAACAACTCTAATAGTAATATAACTAAAGTTTTTTCTATGGAAGAGCAATCGTTGACAATATATTACAACTTTAAATAAAATATCTTCTTTAAAAGAAAAAATTTACTAAAATTTTTTTTTGATATTTTCCGTAAAAAAAATGTAAGGAATGAGTAGCCAACACGTTTACAGAAAGAAATTTATCAGAAATTATATAATAAAATACCAATAAATTACCCCAAATTTTCCATAGAAAAAAAATTTTTAAAAATTTTCTATAATAAAAACACAAAAATATTTTCTATTTAGAAAGAAAAAAATACTGCAAATTTTCTGGAAAAAAAATTTATAAGAAAATTTATATAGAAAATAATTTTCAAAATTTTCTAATATTTTCTAAAGAAAACACAAATTACCAGAAATTTCCGTAAAGAGCCAAAAATTACCAAAAATTTTTTATAAAAAATTTAACAAAAATTTTTATAATTTTGTATTGAAAAAAATTTGCTAAAAATTGTTAGACAAATTTACCAAAATTTTTAAATAGAAAAAAATTGTCTTAAAATTTATTTCTAACAGAAAAAGATTTTCGACAAATTTTCTATAGAAAAAAATTTACAAAAAAATTTTTCTAAGAAATAATTACCAAAAATTTCCTATAAAAAATATTCTACACAAAATTACCAAAAATGTTCTATAGGAAGTACTTACCACAAATTTTCTAAAGAAAAAAATGTATCAAAAATTTTCTATTAAAAATGTTTCATCAAAAATTTTCTAAAACATAACATTTTTTAGACAAAAAAAAATTTAACAAAAATTTTCTACAGAAAGAAAATTTACAAAACATTTCTGAAGACAAAATGAAAATGCTAAAAATCCTATTGAAAAAAATTTACCAAAAATTATTTTATTACAATAATAATTTTCAAAACTTTTATAATTAAAAAAAAAAAAATAAAAAATGTTATAAAAAATAAATCAAATAAAACTCCTAATGGCTAGTAATTTTACCCTACACTGTATTTCCTCCAAAAAAATTTGTGACGTCTAAGCGAGACTTTGATCAAATACTGGTATTAAAATTCCTAAGTGACAAAGTGGTACAACGACATGAAATCATACGTCACGTAGCGGATGCTTAAATAAGCCTCTTTATTTAAGAGGATTAAAAAAGAAATTGTTGTTACTATTTCCTTTGCTTAAGAAAACAATGTTAAAAGCCATTACCACTTATTTGCTGTCTTTATTTTACAATTAAATACTCCAAAGAAGAAAAAGGTTTTTTTTTTTTTCAAAACTGTGTAAGATTGTGTTGTATTTAATGTCAACTGATTTGTGGCTGTAGTTTAATCCATTTTCATAAATCAGATCTCATCTTCGCTTAACTAGTTTGACATTTTATAACAAACGTTTGCTCGTGCACATCTAATGAATTAATTTTGTTACTGTTTTGCTTTTGCTCTCAAATAACTGTGTTAGTTACATTTTAAATACACAATTATGATCAGCCAAAGTAATATAATCTGATGCTTTTATAGATTTTTAAATAAATCTTTGATTTTGTCACGCTATATGTCATTGTAGCTGTTTGTGACAACCGCAAATTTACTAGTTTGTGTGGTTTTGTCACATTATGCATCAATTAGTTGTGTCACTGCAAGGTATTTTGATATGAGAAGAAAGATATATAGCAAAATCTGCAAAAACTGATAATCATGCGCTCAATTGACACACATAGATTGTAAGTTAATTGATGACACGAAAACAAATAGTTTGTTGCAATAAATAACAGCAATTACACAAATAATGATTAAAGATACAAGCGGTGTTTGCTAGTAGCTGAGCAAGGCACAAAAAAATGTTTAGTCCACGCCATTCTAGGTCGTTTGGCAATCCTAATCTATAAATATCTAAAATTGCTTTACCAAGGAATATTCATATAAAAATATGGGCATTTCCATGAATTGGTCAACCACGACTGTGAAAATAAAAACTCTTGAAAGTTTTTCAACATAAGTCTATTGATAAAAAAAACACTCAAATATTACTATGCGCAAGTATTAAGAGCTTACTAAATTATTTTAAGAGCAATAATAAGAGTTTAATCTATTTATCTCTTTGACTTATTTTAAAGAATTGCAATCAACTATTTCTTTTAGCGACTAAATTGTCAAAATAAATTGTAATTGTAAATATGCTTTAATATTAAGGCAACAACAGCAATTAAAAAAATCCATAAGAAAAAAGAAAATATATAGTCCAATTAGCGGTATTTTTTTGATTTCCCTTGGATGTTATTTTAATGTCACGTACGTAGTGTAAAAACATTATTTGTCTCCGTCATTCGTATTTGAACCGTCGCAAGAGCACCTAATTTAGAATTTTACTTTTTATACCCTTCACACAGTGAAAAAGGGTATATATAGGCTTGTCATTCCGTGTGAAATTTCTACAATTTTCATTTCCGACCCCATAAAGTATATATTTTCTGAAAGCTTATGAATAGGGGAGTCGATTAAGCTCTGTCAGTCTGTTCGTCTGTCCGTGTGTATGTTGAAATCAACTTTTTGAAGCCCCCCGAAATCGCTTGGACCCGGATGAGGTATTAAAATATCAGAAATATTCGGGAGTAGATTGGTATTGAAAATCAGAAACATCGGTACATTAACAACTAAGATATGAGCAAAAACCCACGACCACCTCGATTTTTTTTCGCAAAAACAACATTACAACAACAACATACATACATACATACATACAAACTGGTTAGAGAAAACGTGGCATCGAATCACAGCTGAGCCAAAAAAAAAAATTTTTTTTATTTGTTTTTTTTAATTTTTTTTTTTTTATTTTTTATTTAATATATTATTTATATTGTTATTTTTTTAATATTTTTTTTTAATTTTTTTTTTAAATTTTTATTTTAAAATTTTTTTTATATTTTTTTTTTTTTTTTGTTTTTTTAACATACATACTTGAATTTATAATTTTACAATGTGATGTTTTTATATATGTATGTTTTTATATGTATGTACGTATTTCATATGGGATGAATGGTGATACAAACTACTGTTATTGCATGACTACACGTTATGAAGGGTATATAAGATTCGGCACGGCCGAATATAGCGCTCTTACTTGTTTTTCTTAACATAATATAAACTGTATGACCTAAGAATACTATTAGAGAAAAATCTGTCACGAACGATATGTCACGAACGATATTAAATTGAATTTATTAAGAGATAATTTAAAGATTTTTTTTTTAATTAAATATGATGGATTTTAAATGAAAAATATTTGGTTTAGTGTAAGAAATTAAAAAAAAGAAAAGATACCTCCCAAGATTCGCAGATTTTATCATATTTCCATATATACATCAAAATCACTTCTGTTTTATGTCACGTACAATATACTAATATTTTTTTGGATATTTTAAACAGCAATGATTTGAATATAGTTAATTTTTTTAAATAAAGTACCCTTTGAATGGGACATAAAGATCTAATTGTGTTTCAGTTACTCTTAATTTTGCAAAAATTACTCCACTCTATAGAAGTACAAATGTCACGTACGATGACATTCAACTGCGAATTGCTATCACAAAGCAACTCTTTAGTTGATGCTTTCTGTCAAAATGTGAAATAAGCTTTTGTTAAACAATTTATGTGATTAAGGAACAAAAACTAAAAAAGAATTTAAATGTACATATGCATCTAACAAATCCTATGCATATAATCTTATTATATAGCCAATTAAGACGAAATCGTAGTAAAATCGCTATGCACATCAATGGAGAAATTATACAGAAAATTGAAAATGAGGAATTAAAACCCAGACAAACTCCAGGAATTAAAAAATTAAGTCTCACTTCATTGCCGGCTAATATTAATAAAAGTTTGGAAAAAGTATAGGAGGATTTTCCTATATAAACTCTTATGAAATATTGTAAGAAACTATACCAAGTAATATCATCACCCACAGAAGCCAAAGAGATAGATGACGAAATAAAAAGCATTACGGAGTATATTAAAATTATTATATATACCTCTCGTGAAAACTAAACTCTCAGAGTGACAGAGTGTTTATTTGTGATAAAACTTACTTCTTATTTGTAAGCAGAATTGTAGGTTCTAAGATTCAGGAAATCCAAGACCCACTCATCCACTCCATTCGCCCTTCATTAGGTATACAGTATTTTGTGACATTACATCTAAAAATACTATTGTTCCTAATTCCACGAAAATTAAGATGAAAGAACTGTGACCTTGAAAACAGACTTGAAATGTGTGAAATTCAAAAATTTATTTGCCATTTCGTTTGCCAGATTTATCAGCGCTCGATTGTTTTCTTTGGGATTGTTTGAGGAAGCGAGTATATGTAAATAAGCTCAAGACAATCCTTGAACTCAAGGTCTTGCAGAAATTCCAGCGCTACAGTAACAAATTTTGAAAAACGCGCGCTTAATAAAAACAGAAGCAGAATAGAACTTAAGTTTGTAAAAAAAACAAGTAAGAGTGCTATATTCGGCCATGCCGAATCTTATATACCCTTCACAACGTGTAGTCATGCAATAACAGTTGCTTGTATCACCATTCATCCCATATGAAATACGTACACGTATATATGTTAAAAAAACGAAAAAAAAAAAAATAAAAAAATAAAAAAAAAATTTAAAAAAAAAAATTAAAAAAAAAATTATTATATATATAATATACATATAGAAAACAAAAAAAAAAAATAAAAAAAAAATAAAAAAAAAAATTTAAAAATAATAATAAAAATATAAATAATATAATAATATAATAATAATAAAATTTTTTTTTGGCTCAGTTGGGATTCGATGCCAACTGTTTAAAAAAAAAATAAAAAATAAAAAAAAAATAATTAAAAAAAAAATTAAAAAAAAAAATTTTTTAAAAATAATTAAAATATATATGATAAATATAAAACAAACAAAAAAATAAAAAAAAAATTTAAAAAAATAATAAAAATATAAATAATATATTAAATAAAAAATAAAAAAAAAATTTAAAAAAAAAATATAAAAAAAAATTTTTTTTTGGCTCAGCTGGGATTCGATGCCACGTTTTCTCTAACCAGTATACACGTTTGTATGTATGTATGTTGTTGTTGTAATGTTGTTTTTGTGAATAAAAAATCGAGGTGGTCGTGGGTTTTTGCTCATATCTCAGTTGTTTATGTACCGATGTTTCTGATTTTCAATACCGTTCTACTCCCGAATATTTCTGATATTTTAATACCCCACCCGGGTCCAAGCGATATCGGGGGTCTTCAAAAAGTTGATTTCAACATACACACGGACAGACGGTGAGACGGACAGACTGACAGAGCTTAATCGACTCCCCTATTCTTAAGCTTTCAGAAAATATATACTTTATGGGGTCGGAAATGAAAATTGTAGAAATTTCACACGGAATGACAAACCTATATATACCCTTTGCACTGTGTAAAGGGTATAATAATAAAATATAAATAATATATTAAATAAAATAAAATTTTTTTGGCTCAGCTGGGATTCGATGCCACATTTATTCTAACGTGTACGTATGCACGTATTTTATATGGGATGAATGGTGATACAAACAATTGTTATTGCATGACTACACGTTGTGAAGGGTATATAAGATTCGGCACGGCCGAATATAGCACTGTTACTTGTTCACTGTGTGAAGGGTATAAAAATAGTCAATTTTTTCGACCATTGTTGGCTTCAATTGCTGCTGGCTTATGCATAAACCAGTGATTTCACAAGAAAAACAAAATAGCGTCCAACTAAACTTACTGATATATTTCTCGAAATCAACTTTTCGACAAATTTTGATTTTAATAAATTAAAGATTGCAAACGCCGTATAGCACGTAGCGCCATCCTGTTGAAACTTATTTTGACCGAATATTATATTATATTATATATATTATTATATAATATTATATTTTGCAACAAAAAATCAATGAGCATGGTACGGTAATGATTTCCATAACGTGAACTTTGGCTTTATTTTAAAAAGAATAAGATCCGATGATGCAATGAGAATGTTAGCCACACGAAACGGTATATTTAAACCCTTAAGTCGAATCGGTGACTGATTTTTTTTTATTTGGACAATAAGTTCCATTGGGCTTATACATTTTAAAGGCATTCTTCTACTTGTAAAAAATTTATAATAAATTCTTCTAAGGAAATCTTTTTACGTTATTATTTTTAAAATATCTACCTCTAAAGGAACCAACAATTTTTTTTTTATTTATCACAAATACTTATAGTATTTATCACCCCACTACCCTTTCCAAATAAATAGACACAGTTTGTTTAGAGCAAATATTAACCTGAAGGCAAAAAGCGTTTGTCTCACCACTTCTTTTACTGTTTGTGGGTGTAGGTTGTATGGATGTCTTTCCACGTATTCATACTCAGATTTACTACGTGTAGGAACCATCATAAAAAAAACAATTGTATGTTTTCAACGTTATATACCTGCGGCAAAATTTAAGAGGCTTATACTTATCAGGCCTTTTGGCGAATTTATTTATGTAATTTTTTTGTATTCTTAGCAACAATAAAATTTTAAAACCAGATTAAATAAAATGATTACAGAAATTAAAATCAAAAAATATGGAAAGAACATTACTCACGGTAAGGAAAAAAAAACTTTAATAAAAGCTGTTTTTTAATCAATCGGGATTCTTTTAATTGCAAATAATAACCAGCACTCGTAAATTACAATTTAAAAGTTTATGTATTTTAAGACACAATAGTTTGTTTAATATTTACTATTATTTAATTCAACTAGATATTTACTAACGTATGTCTTAACATTTACATCTTCTCGAGACCTTTTCAAAATATTAAATTTCTAGAAATAGTTATTTTAAAAATAGCTCGAAAGTATGCTAGAAAGTGTGAATTTTATTATATCAGTGTAACTAATGTTGGGAAAAAAATCTATATTATAAAGGGGTTTTCAACAGGCATGCTACAAAAGTAGACCGATTGGGACAGCAAACGACGCCATATTTTCTGCCGCTCCTTTTACATTTCTCTTCAGTAAGATTTGCCATTTCACGATAGAAAGATACACGAGCCAACAACGAGTCGAAATTATTAAAATTTACTACCGAAATTCGGAGTCAGTGGCCTCAACGTTAAGAGCGCTACGTCCAATTTATGGTCGTCATAATCGTCCTACCAGATCAACAATTAAGCGCCTAGTGGACAAATTTGAATCCACAGGCACAGTACAAAATGTTCCCAGGCCAGTGAGACAAAGAAGTGCCCGTAGTGTCGAGAATATTGCTGCCGCTTAGGCATCAGTTGAAGAAAGCCCAAATGTGTCTCTCACACGTTGTTTTCAAGCTTTGGGCATCTCTGTGACGTCGTTGTGGCGAAAAGATTTCCGCCTACATCCTTACAAGGTCAAATTGACGCAAGAACTGAAGCCGCTTGACCACCAGAAGCGTCGTATGTTCGTGAATTGGGATGAGCAACAACTTGAAAATCATTCGGATTTTCATCGAAAAATCATCTTCAGCGATGAGGCTCATTTCTTGCTGAATGGTTTCGTCAATAAGCAAAATATGCGTTATTGGTCAGACAGCAATCCACACGTACTCAATGAGTCATCATTTCGTCCCGACAAAATTACGGTTTGGTGCGTTTTATTGGCCGGCGGCGTTATTGGGCCGTACTTTTTCCGTGATGATCAAAACCGGCACGTTCCTATGCATGGGAATCGACACTGTTCAATGATAACAGAATATTGTTGGCCCCAATTGGATGATATGGACTTGAAGGACATGTGGTACCAACAGGACGGCGCCACAAGGCACACAGCGAATGTCACAATCAATTTATTGGAAACCAAGTTTGGAGAACATGGTTTTTTACGAAATGGTCCAGTCCATTGGCCGTCTCGGTCGTGAGATTTGACACCGTTAGACTATTTCCTGTGGGGCTACGCCAAGCCTATAGTGTATGCCAACAAGCCAGTGACGAATGATGAACTTCGTACGAATATCGAACGTGAAATTGCAACAGTATCGCCCGATTTATGCTTGAAAACCGTCGAAAATTGGTTTCAGCGTCTTGACTTCTGCAAGCGTGCCCATGGTATCCATGCAAAAGAAATCGAGTTCCATACATAATTGCATCGAACGTACTTTCACAGGAATAAAGAATTTCATTGATGTCTAAAACCGTTTTTGGTTTATTTAAAAAAAATTTTGTAGCGCTCTTATTGAAAAACCCTTTACCAAACTCAATTACACAAATGCAAATAGAAATTATAATATAATAAGGAAATAAAATTCACATTAAACTAATTATTTCATTTAAAGAAACGAATAGAATTTGTAAACATTTAAAAATCAGTAAAACGTTTCAACCAAAAGGTTTATGAAAAGGTTTTCCAAATGCACTGTTATTAAAACGATTGTAAAAGCACCTGCTCTATATCCCAACGCGTATAAAAAACTAATATGTATGCAGTGAGTATCAAAGTCTTTGTGTACGTTAAATTAAGCTAAATGAGGCCTTTTATAAGGCCTACTTACCACTTCTTTTTGCAGCTGGGATTTTTCACTAGCGAAATCTGAATGTGTATACTTGCGTGTTTAAGCCACAAATTGTTATAGTTTTTTTGTTTGTTGTTGTTGTTTTTTGTTTATACTTTTGCATTTGTACCTTGTTTTGTTTGCGTTTTATTTATTGCATTAAAATGTCTTAAGTAAAGCCAATTTTAAATAATGACTTCATAACTTTATAACTCATTATAAAAATTAACATTTGTTTATGACTGTTCTTTTTTTCTTCTTCTCCTTCTTTTGTATATTTGTTTGTTTATTTCTGTTTTGTTTTATTATTGCTCTGTTATATTTGATTTAAAGTTTTTATTTTTTCATTGCAAACTTTGTTTCAACTCGTACTCGCTACTATTCATCATTAATTTATCAGTCACAATTTACTCATGCCCTCGCAGAGGGGGAGTGTGAATGATATGGCAACAACATAATTATTGTTATTATTATTTGCTGGGTCTAAGTAACGGATTTGTTAGTTGACTCAAGTTAATTACTTTGATTAACATATTTTATAATGTATGCATGAATATGTGTGTGTAAATAAAACGGCGAAAAATTTCAATGTGAAAATATGTTAGAAATTTAGTTTAAATAGAAAATAAAAATAAAGGTACCTTCATATATGTACATGAAATGTAAAATTAAACGAAGTGATATAAACAATTGTGGTATTTCCAAATTATGCTATAATACTCCGTAATATCGTATTGTCATAATTTTTTTAAATTTCATACTTGTTGAATAATTTTGCAACCAACAATGACAGTTATTCAAGTAAAGGGTCCGCTATCTAACGTTTTTTTTAACAAGTGCTTATTTCGTGAATAGTAACAATCATGTCTGATTTGACAGATAATTAGTTTTATCCTTCCGCTGAACGGGTATGGTTGTGTATAGGCTTGAACAACTCTGGGAAATATTGCGATTACTTTGGCTGACTTTGCCAAAAAAATCATCTTTTCAGATGAAGCTCATTTTGATCTTGGCGGGTATGTAAACAAGCAAAATTGTTGCATTTGGGGCACAGAAAACCCGCACGCATACATTGAAAAGCCGATACACCCAAAAGGAGTCACTGTTTGGTGCGGATTTCGGTGCAGAGGCATAATTAGGCCATTTTTCTTTGAAAAAAAACAAGGAGTGGCCGTAGAATGGCGATCGTTATCGGGCCATGTTGTACGAATTTTTGTTCACAAAAATTGAAGAGGAGGATATTGGCAAAATTTGGTTTCAACAGGACGGCGCTACGTGCCACACAGCCAGAGCTGGCGGACCCTTTATTTTCAAAATTTATATTGAAAACTTAAGACCCAAAAGGAGGTAGAATAGGATGAAATGAGTTAGATTTCTGATAAAAATTTATTTACCCCATAAAAACGTATACAAAGTTACTGATTGCGGCTTAAGAATCAAGTATTGTGTTCATAACAAACAGAGCAGCAACAATAGCAAAGGTATTGTCACACTAAAAGCAAAAAAAAAAAATACGTCACCACGTAGGCATGACGTCACGAAAGTCGGCACCCAATCATAACTAAAGGCCATGACTGACTATCCTATAAAGTCGTGCGATTATGTCAAATAAAAATCTGATAGTTTTCTGTCCTACATAAAAAAATCGCAACAAAATGTGTTATTGGATGCCACACTGTCATACTTTCTTAGAAAAAGCAACTCTGATCGCACAGAAACTATTATTTTATGAAAATTTTCAAAAGATTATCAAATCGGACACACTTGTCAAAAAATCTGTCACACATGTGCACTTTGTGTCCACACTATCACACTTTCTAAACACACACATACAATTATTGACATATCGAACGACTAAATCTGATAGTCAGTCATGGCCTTAACTATACCAAATCGCATCTCCCAACTGAAGGTGTGTTCACATTGATAATGCGTTATGAAACTTTAAATGCGTTTTTCTCAAAACTTTATCTTCACAAACTATGACCCTTTTTTCGGAGAAGGTCGTTGTACGCTGCATGAATGAAATTGTTTATATATGATATGTCATAGCTTTAGAAACAATTTGACTTATGTTTTATCAATAATAAAATGTACTAGCAATGCGGTCAGGGTTCAGCTACTAGTTACATAAAATACTTAATACAAATAAAAAAATTTCGTAAAAACTTAAAATCTATCAAAGATTTTATATAACTAGCAATTTTGAATCCAGTTTTTTTCTTATCTTCTTGTTACCAATTATTTAGTTATTTTAGCATAAAGAAAATTACTTATTCTTTATGTCGTATTTGAATAAGTTGCAATGGATTCGTTTGGGGACATCGCGAAAAAAAATAAGTAGTTTTTCTAGTCAAATTGTAAGTAGTACTCTCAATAAATTTGCATTACTTTTATACTTATTTTGTAAGTAAAGTTTTTGCTGGGATTATATTATTGCAACCCACTAACACCGAACTGCGTAGTATATACATATGTATGTGTCGAGGAAATATCAAAGCAGATCACTACTATTTTGAGTCAGTTTTCAGCGTATTTTCTTTCCTATGATTTCATGGCTACCAATCGGCATCCCTAACTTTATTGAGTCCGTCTACATTGCAAGTATTTTTTATGCATTACAAAAAGATTTAAAAGTTGCCAACTAATGACTGCCGACAATCCTTATAGTACAGTCATTCATAGCATTCACTCTTAATATGTGATTCTTAGCCTACCGCGATCTGAGTCTCCCTAACCTCTTTATTCACGAGGTCCAGGGTTATACTTAGCCCCATCAGTGAGAAATACTGGTAATACTATCCACTAATTCACTGTACGTGAATCCATGCGCTATGAGCATGCTATATAGCCTTCCGGACACTTTTACTCGGCTCATATTCTCCATTGACATCAAAGTCTGTATAATTTCTGTGTGTGTGTGTGTTAGCTATAGACTCTGAAACTGTAAAACCGATCGGATTCAAACTTTGGCAAGTTGTTGTACACATATCAGGGAGTGTTTATGGGTGAAAAAAAGTATACGGGTTACGCCCATAAAAATTAGTTTTCATTTTTAGCTACTTGCACTTGACCGACTTTTCTGAAACTTTGCACACATATTGAGCTATCATGACTTTATAATTTCGTGATTAGAAAAGTGGGCAGGACCACGCCCATAAAAAAGTTATAATTTGTCTGAAACTTTGCACACATATTGAGCTGTCATGACTTTACAATTTCGTGATTAGGAAAGTGGGACGTGCCACGCAAATAAAAAAAGTTATCATTTTCAGCTACTTACACTTCACCGATTTTTCTAAAACGTTTTTCACACATATTGAGGTCTCATGATTATACAATTTCGTGATTAGAAAAGTGGGCAGGGCCACGCCCATAAGAAATAAGTTATCATTTTTAGCTACTTGAATTTAACCGATTTCTCTAAAACTTTGCACATATATTGAGCTGTCATGACTATGCAGTTTCGTGATTAGAAAATTGGGCAGTGCCACGCCCATAAAAAACGGTATAATTTTTAGCATTTTGCACTTGATATTCAATTTAAATTCAGAACGCATTTTTATTCATTAAAAGGCGTAGCAACGCACGCCGGGCTTTTCTATTTATTAATAACAATAAAAACTTTTAATTATAATAATGCAAAATATATATTGGCCACAAAAAAATTTTTAATAATGGCCTTAAATCTTCTAAGGTAGGACAGCTGAACATTTTGCTAAAGTTACCATAGCTTGGTAGCTTTGCTATTATACTGTTTTTAACGTAATATTTTACGGTATTTTGTAACCGTTAATTTTCTCTGCGTGTAGCGAATTTTTTTTAACTAATCTATTTTAAATATTTTTCTCTTAATTTGGCGTTAATGGTTTAAGCCATCGGATTTTACGTCTTGACCAGGAAAAATCCTACTTTTTTTTTAATTTTCTAGTGCCCAGTTTTCCAATATTGTTCAATATTAAAACAGCTTTTTCGTACAGTGCCATCATATTTAAAAAGTAAATTTTCTACACCATATATAGCATATTTGTGATAAAAAAAAGAAATCATTCTTTGGAACATCAATCAATTTGCCAAAAAGCCATCATATATTTTAATATCTTTTTACCCATATTTTTTGTTTTTAATTTAACATACATTCAAACCTCAAATATTCATTCTTTTACGTGTCCCTAGCGAAGCTATTTGTTAAACAAATACACACTTTAAATATCTCATATTTTTACCATTAACTACCTCCACGGGTGGTTTGAATATTATTTCCCAAACATTTATAAATTTATATTTGTAATACCTTAAAAAATAAAATAATTTGTAACAAATATTTTAACAATATTTTATATCTTTTAAGAAATTTTTTATTTAAATAAAACACATTTGTAGGTGTATTGAACGTTAACAAAAACATGAGTAAAGCCAACCATATTTCAAATTCTACATCGTTAGGTACTTTAAAATATAGTCACATGTATTTCCATAACGTTTTTCTTATATGTTTTTTTTTTGCAATTTTTTATAGTAAAAATACAACCGAAAAACGCATAAAAAATTATTTTAAATATCGATTGAAAAAATGTACGCGCGTAAATGTTGGCGTAAATCATTTTGTGATTTTTTTCCGCACTATGGCGGCAGTTAGAGGGCGAGTGAAAAAGAAGAAAACAAGATTAATGTTTCCGACAATTTAAAAGCTTTTTCCCAATATTGAATAATAAATATTTTAGACGAATAGTTAAATGACAAAGAGAAAAATAGCAAAGAAAAATAGTTTAAAGATTTTCACATAAAATACACAAACAATTTATTTAAATAATGACCAACAAATATCTAAGTGTATTTAGCATACAGTTAAAGAGTTGCCAATATTTTATAAATACGAATAAAAAGAGTACGATGTAGTTTACATATACTTCTACAATTCACATTCACATAATTTACGTATAAATTTATATAAAAAAATTAATTAAATGTTTACGCCTTTGTTTTGTATTCCGAGCGATAGCAAACCGTTTTTAACTGACATATTGTTGTTATCTAAATAAATAAAAGTAGAACGTGATTGACTTACTGAGTCATCATCACACAGATATGAAATTTGCCCAATGAGTTCCTCTTTTGATATATATATCCACTAACGGGGGAGTTTCGGAAGTTCGAACTTTACCAGAGACTTTGGTCAGTTTACTACAACCGGCAAATGGTCTTCGTTACTCAGAGCCGTTAATTAAATTAAAATATAATTTGTAATTGTATTGTAATAAAAATAAATAAATAACTTTTAAAAGTATTGTGATCTACTTGCTTTTTTTGAATTTTCAACATCTTTATTTTGAAACTTTTTTGGTATCCATTTATGTTACGAACCGTTTTGGCCCAGTGAGGTTTCCGGCTAGCCTTTTTGTGGCGATAGTTCAGGCAGGTTCCAACCCTCTTACTGGCCACGCATCCGCTTATATAACAAACTGAAAATACAACAAAAACCAGAAACAGAAAATACTACGATAAACTCCACCACACGAAGATTTTTCGATAGATAGGTTTTTACTCTCGATTTTGCCCACCCAACCATGTCGTAGCAGCATCCGCTGTAAACTTTCTCTGCAACCTGTTACTCTTTTTCTTCCAAACACATAAACTCAGTAAAATAATTTTAAATGTGTTAGTCACTCAGCGAGAAAAAAAAAGAGTTTAGAATTTTTTTTTAATTCGCAGGTGTAAGAGATAAAATTTGTCCCTCTCTTTAATACTTTATTTAAAATTTTTTGTATTTTTTTTTTTATTTCTCATATTATGCAATAGGACATTAATTAATTGATTATTAACACCTAATAGAATATCGGCAATTATTAAAATGATCTTTTTAACATCTAGGGCGACAAAAAGGCACCCAAATATAATTCTTAACTACTTACTTGGCTAATTTGAATAAAATTTGTAAAAGGGATTTCACCAGACATAAAAAATTACGTAGTTTAGTGAAACTTGCAACACTTTAAAAACGGGATAGAACACAGAAAACATTATTGCTTAAAATTGTTTTAATTTAATGAATAATTGGTTTATTTCTAAATTTAAATTATTTTTTTAACTAGCCAAGCCCGGCGCGCGTTGCTACGCCCCTCAATTAATAAAAATACATTTTGAACTTTAATTTAATATATTAAAAATAATATTTTATTGATTTTTATTGTGCGAATACAATATTTTTGGATTTTCCATTTGTTGTAAAAATTAACATATTTACGAAATTATAAAGTCATAACAGCTCAAAATGTGTGCAAAGTTTCAGAAAAATCGGTCAAGCGCAATTAGCTAAAAATGATAACTTTTTTATGGGCGTAGCCCCGCCCAATTTTTTGCTATCCGTAAATACTCCCTGGAATGTGTACAACAACATACCAAAGTTTGAGTCCGATCGGCTTTACGGTTTCGGAGTCTATATCTAATAAACACACACACAGTGTTTAACTTTTATATATATAGATTACTAGCCAAACCCGGCGCGCGTTGCTACGCCCCTTAATGAATCGAAACGCATTCTGAATTTTAATTAAATATCAAGTGCAAAAACCTAAAAATTATAATTTTTTTGTGGGCGTGGCATTGCCCACTTTTCTAATCACGAAATTGTAAAATCATAACAGCTCAATATGTGTGCAAAGTTTCAGAAGAATCGGACCAGTGCAAGTACCTCAAAATTAAAATTTTTTTTATGGGCGTGGCCCTGCCCACTTTTCTAATCACGAAATTGTAAAGTCATAACAGCTCAATATGTGTGCAAAGTTTCAGAATAATCGGTCAAGTGCAAGTACCTTAAAATGATACCTTTTTTTTATAGGCGTGGCACTGCCCACTTTTCTAATCACGAAATTATTTAGTCATGACAGCTCAATATGTGTGCAAAGTTTCAGAAAAATCGGTCTGGTGTAAGTACCTCAAAATTGTAGCCTTTTTTTATGGGCGTGGCCCCGCCCATTTTTTTAATCACAAAATTATAAAGTCACGACAGCTTAATATGTGTGCAAAGTTTCAGAAAAATCGGTCCAGTGCAAGTACCTCAAAATTAAAACTTTTTTAGGGGCGTGGCCCCGCCCACTTTTCTTATCACGAAATTATTTAGTTATGACAGCTCGATATGTGTGCAAAGTTTCAGAAAAATCGGTCAAGTGCAAGTAGCTAAAACTGATAACTAATTTTTTATGGGCGTGGCCCCGCCCACTTTTTTTCATCCATAAACACTCCCCGGTATGTGTACAACAACTTACCAAAGTTTGAGCCCGATCGGTTTTGCAGTTTCAGAGTCTATAGCCAACACACACACACACACACACACACACACAGAGTTTCACTTTTATATATATAGATTATAAAAAACTTTCTTAATTGATATTAAATTTGTTTAAAAAACTTTTAAATTTCTGTCAGTTGAAAAAATTTATGGAATAATTAAAAAAAAATTATTTTTTGTCAAGATTTGATTTTTAAGGATAAGTTTAGTATAATTTTAATTAATCATGTAAAAAGAGGAGGTGGTTGGTTGGTTATCGTGGTAGTTCGCTGCACGCCAACAGTCAAGTAGAGTCTGTATGACTCCGTTTTGACAGGACCACATCACTCGTCAGCTTCCAGTGTATCTCAGAATAAAATCCAAGAGTAAGGGTACTAGATCCACCCCGTGGCCCTGAGGTATCTCAGTAGATAATTCAGTCCAACTTCAGATATCGCAGAGAGGCCATCTAGTATATGTTCGCCCAGAAATCTGTGTCTCTTAGCCGCCAGTGCAGGACATTCGCAGAGAAAGTGGAAAACCGATTCCTCCTTCTCTCTATCCACACAACTGCGACCATGGTCGTTCGATGGGAGTCCGAGCCGACTTGCATGTTTGCCTAACATCCAGTGACCCGTCAATACCGCCAGCAACCTCGATATGTCCCTTTGACTTCGACTGGTAAGTTGCAATGTACGTCGTGCATCAAAAGGGGGCCACGTAAGCCGTGCCACCTTACACGTGCTCTGCCCACGCCACCTGTTATCAGCCTTCCGGAGAAAGTGTCTGGAGATTCTGCTTTTAATAGTCCCCAACGGGATTGCAACTGCAATTGCATTAGAGATATACAGAGCAGATCCTCCCCTGGCTAGCTCATCAGCACGCTCGTTACCATAGTGGCCCTTATGCGCAGGAATCCAAACTAGAGTAACGTCAGCCCGCTGACCAAGCCTTGACAGTTCCTTTCTACATTGGCCAACTAATTAAGACGTAGTAATGTATGACCTGAGTGACAAGAGTGCCGACGGACTGTCGACAAACATACCAATGCTCCCATGGGTATTCCCGTCATTCAGTATCCTACATGCTTCCCTTATAGCGAGTACTTCCGCCTGAAAAATGCTGCAATCATCCGGAAGACGGAAGGAGAGTTCAATCTCCGGTCCATCAGAGAAGACACCAGATCCAACACCACATTCCATCCTAGAACCGTCACTATAGATCCTGGTGTCAAAGCTCCCCAAAAGGCGACGCCCATTTCACTCTCTCCTGGAGGGAATAAGAACCCTGAACGCCCCATCAAAATCCATGTAGGGCGTAACGTAGTCAGAGGGTTGATTCACGCTCGAAGGCAGCGTGGCCAATATACTCGCATGGCCATACGTCCTCAACCTCCAACAGCCGCCAGTCGCATTAAGCCTCATCGCACTACTTGCGGATGTGGCCAATATATGAATATCTATGGGAACGAGATGCAACATAGTGTTCAGCACCTCCGAAGGACTAGTTCGCATCGTTCCTGTTATCCCAATGCATGCCGATCTCTGTACTCTATACAACTGGTCCACAACATATTTACGCCCCGTTGCAGTCCACCATACCAGAGATCCATAAGTGAGAATCGGACGTACTATGGCCGTACTACGGCCGTATACATCCATTTGATCATGTTGGGGGTAAGTCCCCATTTCCTACCAAACATCCCACGACACGTGTAGTAGGCTACCGTAGCCTTCTTCACCCTGTGCTGGACGTTCAGCTTCCATGACAATTTAGAGTCCAGGATAATACCCAGATATTTCGCCCTATCCGATAGGGAAGATTTGCAGTTCCCCAACCACGGTGGTCTGAAGCTCGGAATCTTGGTCTTTGTTGTGAACAGTACCAGTTCCGTTTTGCTTGGGAGGTGAGTATTAAAATAGTAGTAGACAATCAGCAGATTAGAGTTTAAGTAAGTTTATACATAGCAAAAAAAAAAAACCCAATTTTGTTTCTAATATAATTAGTGGTTGAACTTTATTGCAGAAGTGACATAAGTCAATATTCCTTGCAGCCCAATACATTCTGTTGGATTCGAAATTTAATAGGTAAGTGATTATTTAAGTTCCTTCCCTCGCTTTGATCAAGATATTTTTATCAATAAAATTTCTTTGTGCCTAGGTCGAGGAAAATATGACATTTGACTGTGCCACCAATTCATATACTTACATATGTTATATTGTAAATATTCTTATGATTTATACTTTTCTTATAGTTATAATATGCTTAATTTAAATAAAAGTACATATGTACATATATGTACCGATTTACTTAAAAATACATCTATTTTGTTTTCGCGTACTTTTATTTAAGATAGAATCAATTATTAATATTACTGACGCAATAAATACTTTTTTTAAATTAATCCCAAATGTCAGTTATAGGCGTAATTAAACTAATTAAAAGCATTTTTAAAAATTATAGAAATTAAAAATATTTTTTCCATACTGTTTTACTTGCTATTTCTCGCAATATTTTTCAATTAAAATTATTTATTTTCATTTAATTAATAGTATCTTTGTGATGATTGGAGCAAAATGAAAAAAAAATATTAATTAATAGTATTAATTTCGTAATTGTAATTGATTTTTATTTTTTTGTGTGAAGGGGAAAAAATTTTGGTACCTTTTAAAACATATTTGATTTTTATGCAAAAACCTATACATTTTTGCACTTTAAATCACGCCTATTAAAATACTTTATTGAATAATATATATTTAATTATGTTAAGGTGGAATGAGTACATTGATATAGAGAACCCAAAAAGGTACCTTTTCCATTTTATATGGTCCTTTTTAAATTTTCTAAGAGTATGAATTTAATTTTTTTTAAATTAGGGACTATTGATCCAAGTTGAGATTGAAAATACATTGGGCTACACAAAAGTTACTTTTTCGTATTGTATGTAACTTTTTGTGCTTTCTAAGTTTATGAATAAAGATTTTTGCATTTAAACTGAAAATTTTACAGGCGATTGAAAAGGTATTTTTTTTTTGCATTTTATGGTACTTTGAGTATATTCTTATCTTATGAAGCAAGAATTTTGCAAGTAGAAACAATTATTCTGAGGTGAGACTATCGATGTTATGGGCGATTAAAAAGTACTTTCTACTTTTTCTAATTTGTACTTTCAACGTTTAACAAGCAAGATTTTTCAAGTTGAAAACAAATATTAAAGCTAATTTTTTGCATTTCTATTGCACCATTCATATTTTGTTTGTTTGTGGACATAGATGTGGATAGATTGATCTGAGATGAAACTAAAAATGATATGGCCTACAAGAAATGTACTCTTTAAGTGTTATTTTTTTATTTTCAATGTTTTCGATTATACAGAATTCTGAAATTAGGTAATATTAATCCAAGTTGTGTTTGAAAATTATAGATATTTGATGAATTTATGAAAAAATAAAATTTGAAAACAAAGAATTATTGATCTTGCCTGAAATAGAAGACGATAGGGGGAGTTAATAAATTTATAAAAAGTATTAAATAGATCCCCGCTATATCATTACAGTACATTTCATTTCGAATGCCAAACATAACCTACGTCGTTTACAAAAAGTAACATGCGCAAACAAACATTTTAATAAGTTTATAAAACCGTAGACCATGCTCAGATTAATAATATTATAATTACTCAATACAAATATCCTCAAATAAATCAAATTGTATATTAAATCGTTATTTACAATAGAACTTTAAAAAAAAAAATTTTTAGTTTTTTATAAAATTGCAACATGTACTTTCATTACAATGCTACCATGAACAATATCGCACATTCGATTCAGAAAGTCATTTCAAATAGTTATGTGTATATTAAGGTGAATGTGAGATTATAGTTATAATAACATTTAAAAGAAACAATTCAAATAACAAATCGCCATAATGCAAAAGTCAAAAACCTAAAAAATCATTTATTTCGTTAAAACAACATTTGGCAACTCTTTTCGTATGCAAATGTATTCATGTACTATATTGCAGGCAAAGATAACTTTTAATAGAATAATGTGTGTCAATAGGTCGTTTTCAACACATTTGTTTTTTTCTTTAATTTTCTTCAATATGACCAGCATAATGATTTTATTTTACGTAACTTTATTTCTTAAAAAAAATTTAAGAAAATGCCAAACGCCAAAATAAAAAAATAAATAGATTGCGAAAACTGATTTATTCAATCATATACAAAATCTTTTACCATTAAATAAGTTAGACTTTCTTTTCTACTAATTAATAACACGATCACGTTAATCACTTTTACAGGAAAAAAGTCTCTAAACGTCATGTCTACTGTCCAATTTTGCGATGTTATACACTAATGATGGTTTTTCATTTTGTTTTGTTTTTTCTTGTGAAATAAAATTAAAGAAATTGTTTGGTTTAAGAAGTCATGTCAAATCAATAAGTTAAATATGAACAAAATTTTAAGAGCGACTATTGCTGAAGTCAAGGGGAAACAACAAATAGTTCATTATTCCAAAGTGCCGAATTTTTAATGCATTTCATTTCATTACAAAGTGCTTAAAAAATGTTTTAATATTAAGATACACATATTTTATAATTTTTTTAAATTTTTTATTTTAAAATTGAACTTCCTTCCTTTAGCATTTTTTAAATTTAATTTAAAACATTTAAGAACACTGAAAAATTATTCCGATTATTATTTCATTATCAGTACTCTTTATAATAATATAATAATAATATAATATATATATGACTAGAAAAGCTTGGCGCGCGTTGCTACGCCCCTTAATGAATAAAATTGTATTCTGAATTTAAATGGAATATCAAGTGCCAAAAGCTACTTTTCTAATCACGAAATTATTTAGTCATGACAGCTCGATATGTGTACAAAGTTTCAGAAAAATCGGTCTAGTGGAAGTACCTCAAAATCCATCAATATGGATATCAAATGAAAGGGCTTGACTAGTAGAATACAGTTGACTATGTAGAAACTCAAAATCAAAGATGGCGTCGGAAATAGTATATACAAATGGCGCATAACATGAGATCTAGGCTAAGCTACAATAGTCATTATACTTATGTACTAGATGGTGAAGGGTATTTTGAGATTCGGCATGGTCGCATATAGCACTCTTACTTGTTTAACCCATACAAATGTTAATTAAGAATTGGATTTTCATACATATATAACTGACTTATAAATTATGACATTTAAACTAAATGAAAGAAAAACAACTTTTATACTAAAACAGGTTTTTAAGTCACTGATGCCTTTAATCGGTCATTAAACCTTATTCAAATAGCCTAATTTTTTAAATTATAAAATTATCTTAATTAGTTTTTTAAGACCTCGTGCGAACTCTAGACAATAAAATGTTTGCGCAAGTATAACAACAATTAAGTATAGATGGTACCATTCATGATGATGCTCACTCACTCTTTATCTATGATGCCATCAAAGTGTTTTTACTTTTCGTAAAATTTTCCACCAAATAAAGTGGCGAAAAAATAAAGTATAACAATGCAACTTTTACAAAAAAAAAAAAAAAAAGAAGTGAATCAGACTTGTTAACAGCTCACTAACAATAAAAGTAACTAAAAAAAACACACACACAAAAATATTAAATAAATACAGTTCATGGGAAAATTGTTGGTTTAAATACAATATACACTCGGTTGGTTAAATTGAAACACTTTCTCCCGCACAAAAAAACAAAAAAAAAAAAATAAATCCAATTGTTACGATTACAACAAATTTACCCTTCAAAAGGAAACACAATTACACAAACAAAAACAAAGCCATCGATGAAATCAGTAACAGCAAAAACTTAATCAAATTAAACAAAAATTGTATAACAAGAGTCCACAAAAATAAAAAATGTGTTAAAATGAAATAGTTTTTTTTTTTGCATCATGTGCTTAAAAGATTTATTTATTTTTACCCACAATGCATTTTAAAGACAAAATGCAGTGAATATATAACTAAAGTAACACAAAGTTTTATTACGCTTCTGTTTTGTGAAAAAAATTCAATTCAATTTTATTTCTGTGCATATTTAATATTCCCTACTGCACAAACTGACTGTGGAGTATAGGAGTGTGAATGAGTGTATGTTTGTAGGAGCAGGTAATACAGCTTTGTTTACCAAGTTAGCACATTCATCAAATTGTGTGTCAGTTGTGTAATGGGAATCTTGTATGCAGTGTAGTGTGATTGGCAGGCATCTCTATTACTAGTCAAATTCAATTAGAGTTGGTTTCTTAAATACTTTAGCAATAAACTCGATGTTTTATAACACTTATTGAATGCATACAAATGTGTATATTAACTGCATTGGCTAATGTTAAGTTAAATTAACACTTGTAACCTAATATTTGTGTTACTTATGCAAGCAAATCCTGGATGCAACTTCCAGTTTAAATATTGAATTTTCATGGGTTTCAGATGGTGTTGATCAGTAAAGTTTTAAAATGAAACAGTTTTGTTTACTAAAGGTAGGTAGGTAGGAAAGGGGGATGCAGGAAGCAAGAGCAACCTCCAGCACCCACACTAGGAGACTAACATGGTTCATTGTGTTTCCCTTTATACAAGAAAGATAGAGGATTGATTAGAAAAAGAGGGAGAGAGTTCCTGAAGTTATAGTGAATGAAAATAAAAATTAGGATATAGAAAAGAAGCAAGAAATAGAGATTCCTTATGAGCCCCATTGCATGTTCACCAGCCACCAATGATGAATCCGATAATATTTCCTAGTTTGCAATCCGAAACATCACCCAACTTCTCGTGGAATCGTCTATCTTACCACTTAAACCTGTGATTCTTTAGCCTCACACATTCTTCAATAATCCGGAGTGCCGCAATCCCATCTACTAAACCTAGCTCTGAAAGGAGAGTGTCCTGTTAAGATCCCATTAGTGGCCCTCAGACATACCATATCGAGGCCCGTAGAGTCCGCTGAGTTCAACTTGGGCCATAAAGCCCTCGACATTCTGCAGTACCCCACGCCATATTAGTCCTGTCGGATACCCACACCTTGTTTACTAAAACAAAGAATAATATTAAAATAATATTTGGAGCCAAATTATATGCTCCTCTTCGAATCAATAAATGTTTACGATTAACTATAATCCTTTGATCTACATCTATATATATAAAAGTGAAACTCTGTGTGTGTGTGTGCGTGTGTGTGTTAGCTATAGACTCCGAAACTGTGAAACCGATCGGACTCAAACTTTGGCAAGTTGTTGTACACATACCAGGGAGTGTTTATGGGTGGAAAAAAGTGGGCGGGGACACACCCATAAAAATTAGTTATGAGTTTTAGCTACTTGCACTTGACCGATTTTTCTGAAACTTTGCACACATATCGAGCTGTTATGACTAAATAATTTCGTGATAAGAAAAGTGGGCGGGGCCACGCCCCTAAAAAAGTTTTAATTTTGAGGTACTTGCACTGGATCGATTTTTCTTAAACTTTGCACACATACTAAGCTGTCATAACCATATAATTTCGTGATTAGAAAAGTGGGCAGGGCCACGCCCATAAAAAAAAGTTATAATTTTGAGGTACTTGCACCAGACCCATTTTTCTAAAACTTTGCACACATAGCGAGCTACCATGACTAAATAATTTCGTGTTTAGAAAAGTGGGCTGTGCCACGCCCATAAAAAGAGGTATTATTTTGAGGTACTTGCACTGGACCGATTTTTCTGAAACTTTGCACACATATTGAGCTGTTATGACTTTACAATTTCGTGATTAGAAAAGCGGGCAGTGCCACGCCCATAAAAAAATTATAACTTTTAGGTTTTTGCACTTGATATTCAATTAAAATTCAGAATGCATTTTGATTATTAAGGGGCGTAGCAACGCGCGCCGGGCCTTTCTAGTATATAAATAAAAATCAAATGTCGTTCACGGGTAGTCGGGTCACTTAATAACGGTTGCGCGGATTTCGCTTATTTTTTAATGCTTGTCATAGCCCAACTTGACCACGCCCTCTTTTTGTAACTTATTTAAAATCCGAAAATAGCTAGAGCGATTTATTTTTTACTATTTGTAGTTATCCACGTTTAGTTAAAAACGATTATCCCATCAACAAGATTGAATTTACACCATTTCGCAGGAGTGAAACCGATGACGTGAATACCTTTCATATAAAAATATCAATACTTAGACTATAATCTAACTTGCATGCATCCGTATAAAGAAAAATTTCTTACCAACATTTTTTTTAATATAAAGGCTTTCTTACCTGAAACGAAGAAAGAAAAATTAATAGGAATCTTATAAATTTAATACATTTTATAAAGAAAAAATATTTTCTAATAACTATCTTAAATATTATTAGGCAAGTCGATTTCTTGTAACACAATTTATGCTCACATTATACAACCGATTTTAATAATATCATTTGTAAAGAATTTTCTTGCAGATGTTCAGAATCTCGATCCAATTAAAATTGGTTTAATACTCTAGGAGTTATAAGCGTTTAAAGTTACTATTGACACATGCGCAAACCACCTGTATGTAGCAATACATAAATAAACAAAGTAATGCGAATTGACACAAATTGTTTTTGTAAAAAGTGCTTTATGGATATGATACAAAAGACAAAACAGAGAGAATGTAGCAATTTTAACTTTTGTTTAAAAGATGTTTTTGTTTCATTATTATTATTATTTTTATTTTTATTATTATTATTATTATTATTATTATTATTATTATTATTATTATTATTATTATTATTATTACATTATTTACAAATTTAGTGTTCACAATTTATAGGACTACTTCTATATTAAGGATTGCTTTTCCAGATCCACCGATTTCTAGGCAACTTTGTTGGGACCAACAAGCAAGTAAAATAATACAAGCAACGTACCGATAAATTTTTCTTTAAAAAACGATAAATATTGTTAGTTATCGCAAAATTTTTATAGAAAACTGTCCTTATCGATATATTTTATATTGTACGTTTTATTTTATCGATTGATTTCTTCATACAAAATTTTACTTCCTAATTATTTTTCTATTAAAAGTTTTAGTTACGAATTAACTTGTAACAGAAAATTTTAGTTTTCTATTAAATTTTTATGAAAAATTTTATTTATTAGTAAATTTTATATTTAATAGTAGTAAAGTTTTCGATTAATCTTCTATATTAAATTTAAGTTTTTGACTTTTTTAATGTCTCACTTATCGGATAATAATATTTTCTATACAATTTAGTTTTATAAATTTAATTTAAAAAAACTTAGTCATTGATAAATTTTTTAAAGATAATTTTATGAATTTTTTCTGTAACGTTCAACCTTTTTGCAAAATAAACACTGAAAAATAATAATAAATAAAATAATAAAAATAATAAATTTCAATATTTAACATAAATTAATCACCATGTTACACGCCGCACAGAGCAGTATTTGGCCTGAAAAGCTGGCCAAAAAGGCAAAACTGAATTTTAAGAAATCTTAAGAACTAAGTACGCAGATATACAGACAATAATATTTTACACTAGCCAAACCAGGCGCGCGTTGCTACGCCCCTTAATGAATCGAAATGCATTCTGAATTTTAATTGAATATCAAGTACAAAAACCTAAAAATTATAATTTTTTTTATAGGCGTGGCATTGCCCACTTTTCTAGTCACAAAATTGTAAAGTCATAACAGCTCAATATGTGTGCAAAGTTTCAGAAGAATCGGACCAGTGCAAGTACCTCAAAATGATACTTTTTTTTATGGGCGTGGCACTGCCCACTTTTCTAATCACGAAATTATTTAGTCATGACAGTTCGATATGTGTGCAAAGTTTCAGAGAAATCGGTCCAGTGCAAGTACCTCAAAATTAAAACTTTTTTAGGGGCGTGGCCCCGCCCACTTTTCTTATCACGAAATTATTGAGTCATGACAGCTCGATATGTGTGCAAAGTTTCAGAAAAATCGGTCAAGTGCAAGTAGCTAAAACTGATAACTAATTTTTATGGGCGTGGCCCCGCCCACTTTTTTCTATCCATAAACACTCCCTGGTATGTGTACAACAACTTGCCAAAGTTTGAGTCCGATCGGTTTTACAGTTTCGGAGTCTATAGCTAACACACACACACACACACAGAGTTTCACTTTTATATATATTTTACATAATATTGTAAGTTTTGAAGACTTTTAGTTGCGATTTGTCAGGAAAGTGAAGAAAATTATATGAGATTAAAATGTTTTTTTCGGTATCTGAATGTTTATATCACATTTTTTTGCGGCTAAACGAATAGAGGTTTAACAAAAACTTTTTTTTCGCTGAAAGGTTTGATCAAAAGTTATTTAGAAAAGAAAAAAATATTAAAATATGTTGAATATTCATGTTGAAACAATTCGTTCAAAAGCTAAAAACAAAAAAAATTATACACTTTTTTTGCAAAAAAAGAAAATGAAGAGGTTTTTAAAAGTGAGGTTAGCAGCTCTATGAACTATGTTTGATACCACAACAAAATTTGGAATCTCTAATTTTAGAAACGAAAAAAAAAAATGTGCGCAAATTTGCGCCATTATTTTTGACGATTTTTTTAAATTTTCACATTTCTTCTATTTTTGCTCATCAGGCACTTTTTCTTTTACGTTTATATCGTCATTAACTTTTATGTATTTTGAATTATTGATTTCAACTGTTATTCACATCACTTTTAACACTTTACAATGTTAATAATACCTGCCTATAATTATAAATTTGAAAAATTTTTATTATCGATAATAGTTATAAGGGAATGTCCCACGCATCCCCATAAAAGATATTTTTATATACCTGCTCTGCAAAACATTATTTGTTAAAAAAATAAATATACGTACCTAATAAGAATAATTATTAAAAGCATTAATCACAAAAATAAGTTTACAAGAAATAAACACAGGTACATAACAAATACATGGCTACCTTCCAATTGTCAGAAGAAGCTACCGAGGCCAGAAAAAAGCACTCACGATTATATCATACGAATTATTCGAGGAAATTCAGCAGAAGCGATACAAATCGAAGTGTCTTGAAGAGGTAATTTCGGAGCAGTGACCCTTTTAAAAGCTGCAGTACGCAAAGAGAACGGAATAATAACAAGTAAGAGCACTATATTCGGCTGTGCCGAATCTTTTATACCCACCACCAATTTTGTGTACATTTAAAGCACAATATTTATTATTTTGTTAATCGCTATATAATGATCTCTTTATAATAAAATATGTATCACTTTCTTTGTAGAGGGTGGTTAAATTTTTAGGGCCCATGATGAAGGTGAACCACACCTAGTCTTTAAATTTGTTTTCTGTATTTCATTTGACATTTCTCAATCTCAAACTTACTCAATTTGATCCATGGAAAGATACGAAAATGAGCAACGCTTTAAAGTTATTCAGGTTTTTTATAAAAATGGGCGTTCAAATCAAAATGCATTTTGTGCACTTCGTAATTATTTTGATCAACATAATCGTTCAAATTCATGCACAATCGGAAGAATTGTAAAAAAAATTTAAATTTCTGCAAAACAGGTCTGTATAAAATGTTAGAAAATCTGTGAATGCCTTCTTAGTTCGTTGAATGGGCACACTTTCTTAAAGACAAGGTTTGTTTGGTATTGAAAATGGGCGAAATCGGAATATTAGGAAAAGAGTTATAGCTCGAAAAGCAAGAGTAGGTCGAAAAAACCGTGTCCTTCGAACATCGAATAAAATGGAATTGTGTCCAAACGCATTGACGTAGGCTCATGAAACTTCGAATATATATTTCATGAGTAAAAACAATACTTTTTTTTTGAAAATTATCTAAATCTATGCATTAGGAGAGGAGTTATCGATCAAAATGTACGAAAATTTATACCGCACAGTGTATTTTTCGGTATATTTAAAAACAAAAACGTCATAAAAGCAACAAAATTGGATGTACGACTCTGAAATTTTGCACACTTTGCTTTCTGGTGAGACGTTTTTTTTTAACGGAAAATCAATGTGCCACGCCTACTATTACGCCCACCTCCCATATAACGTTTTACCCAAATTCATATAAATTCTCTATTCATAAAGATTTTGGAATAATAAAGGACTATATTGAAACATCTAAGTTGTACTCATTCGCAAAAATAACTTTGACACGCCTACTATAACGCCCACTTTTCACGTTATCTACCGTTAATGAAATTTAAAAGCTCATAAAACCGACAAAATTAAAGTATGATGATGAAATTTGCTACATATATCCTTCTAATTAATGTCATTACTGTGCCAAAAAGTTAAGGTGACACGCCCACTTTAACGCCTACCTCCCATATAACGGTTTATCTTAAAATCATGTAATTTCTCTATTGACAAAGTTTTTGGGAAAATAAAGGACTATATTGAAATATCTGAGTTGTATTTATTAGCAGAAACTTTATTGACACGCCTACTTTAACGCCCATATTCACTAAAAGACTAAATTTATGAAAACATTTTACTATCATATCGAAGTTATTAAGGGTGGTTACATTTAAAGGGCCAATGTTGATTTTAAATAAAACACATATTATTTAAGAAATTATTATCATTTCTTTTTAAAGTGATAATATTTGTATGGTTCAATTATGTATTTAACAAAATATCGGCCAAATGAACCCCCTCCCCATCCTTGGCGCCACTCCTCCATCTGATGATCCAAATTTTCTATGACAATGTTGATGCTCAATTGTTGGGCATGATGATTTGTCGAGGTTGACTGCTATATTGATACACTATCGCAAAAAACAGCAATAGTTCCCATTCAACGAACTAAGAAGGCATTCACAGATTTTCTAACATTTTATACAGACCTGTTTTGCAGAAATTTAAATATTTTTTTTCAATTCTCCCGATTGTGGACGAATTTAAACGATTATGTTGATCAAAAGAATTAAGAAGTGCACAAAATGCATTTTGATTTGAAAGCCGATTTTTATAAAAAAATCTGAATAACTTTAACGCGTTGCTCATTTGCGTATCTTTCCACTGTTCAAATTAAGTTGGTCTGAGATTGAGAAATGTCAAACGAAATGCAAAAAATACTTGTTGTTTGTGTGGCTCATCTTCAACATGGGCCCTTAAAATTTAACCACCCTCTACAAAGAAAGTAATACATATTTTATTATAAAGAGATTATTCCATAGCGATTTACAAAATAATAAATATTGTGCTTTAAATGTACACAAAATTGATGGTGGGTATAAACGATTCGGCACAGCCGAATATAGTGCTCTTACTTGTTCTTCCTGATACCGATGATGCAGCTAATGAAGATATACATACGACATAATAATTATTAAGGAATTTTTATTAGTTAAACTTTTCCGTATATTAAGTAAAGAGTCCGCCATCTAACGTTTTTTTTTCAACTAGTGCTTATTTAGCTCATATCTGATTTGACAGATAATGAGTTTTATCCTTCCGCTGAACGAATATGGTTGTGTATACGCTTGAACAACGCTGCGAAATATTGCGACATTACTTTGGACGATTTTGCTAAAAAAAAATCATCTCTTCAGATGAAGCTCATTTTGATCTTGGCGGGTATGTAAACAAGCAACATTGTGGCAAACGAGTCACTGTTTGGTGGGGGTTTTTGTCCAGAGGCATGGCGATCGTTATCGGGCCATGTTGAACGAATTTTTGTTCACAAAAATTGAAGAGGAGGATATTGGCAACATTTGGTTTCAACAGGACAGCGCTAACTGCCGCATAGCCGTAGCTACACTTTTTTTATAGCATTTAAAAAAACAAAAAAAGTTATTTGGCGGACCCTTTATTAAGTCAGAAAAATGCATTTTGAGTTAAACTTTTTCGTTTAGAATTACAACTGCTTGCAGTTTTATTTTTTTTAAATATTTGTATACTTTTTGCAATATTAAAAAGGTTTCTTTATCGTGTGAGATTTCGTTAACTCTCAAGTACATTTTACCAAAACAAAAAATCAAAAAAGGCATAATTAAGCACTAAATTATACCCTCCCCTTTGAAAACTTGATTAAAAAAGTTTTTAAACTAACAAAATCTAATTAAAATTAATTACGTTTAAATGTGCAACTACAACAAATATATAAAAATTAAAATCTCTACATAGAAGGAAATATTTCAAACACTTGTTGCTGTTACCACTAGCGCAAAAAGAAAAAGATTTTGTAACATCTACGTAAAGTGAAGGTAATAATTCAAGGAACTACTTGTAACATTTTTTTTCCAAAAAGTTTTTGTTCCAACATTAAATGCCTGCTACCAATTGTATAACGGATTGAAAAAAAAAAACTAAACTGAAGAGTATAAAACTAGACAAAGACACCGAAGGCAGGTAGTTAATGGAAGCTATGAAAAAGAAGCCAAAATAAAATAATATCAAAGTTCAAACGATATTTAATAGTTTTATTGCCAGATTTTATGTTCATTTTAAGACTCAGTTTTATTTTTTTTATACATTTTCAATGGATGCTTTGAGAGAAATTATTGACACAAAAAACTTATTGGCGTTGATTTATTGTATGTTTGAGGTTAAAAGGATACGATTTATGCATGCGGAATGATGTTGAATTTGACATCATGTGCATGCTTGCACGTCGGTATGTACAAACGTGTGTGTTTCTATGGTAGCATTTGCATAATCTCTTTAATTATTTTTTTTAAACCGCGCATTATTTTAAAAATTTGTATTTATAGGAAAATAAATTTACATAATTTCTTTGAATAATCAAAATATTTTTTTATTTCTGTGCATCTGCTTATACAGACATACATTTATACAAAAATAATTTAAGCATTTTAAAATAACAGGTATTCACTTGTCAGAAAACAAATATTTCATTTAAGTTTTATATTTCACAAATGGGTTTATATTTAACTAGCCTATGTCAGAGACTTTGTCTGAGTAGTCATCGGCACGGAACCTCTCTATTATTTAGAAATTTTTCGCGTGATTGAGTATAAATAAATATTAAAACATTTAAACATACAAACATTCATATGTTTTATATAGAGTTTAATGTCAATATTTAAAACAAATACATTGTGAATTTTGAACACTCGAAACATTTGAACAACCGACTAACTAAATACAAAAAAAATATATTTTTCGCATAATCCCGCGAATTCTCCTGACTGTTGTGATAAAACGTAGCCTATATATCTGTGGCCTTGAGCTAAAAGGGCCAATGTCACTTTTTTGCTCTTTTGAGTTAATATTGCATTAGATTTGTTTTCTTGCTCTATTTCATTATGGTAAAACAGCTAAAGTCATACTTAACCCAGAACAGCTTAATAAATAAAATGCTGGCCAATGTCACTATGAAAGCATCTATAAAATTTAAAGTTCAATTCCAATTTTCTCAAAAGTAAATATTTTGACATTGTCCCTTTTAGCTTCAAGTCACAGATATTAATCTAGGTTATTGTCTGTCAAATTTAATTTAAATCCGTTCAGCCCTTTTTTCGCGATTAAGTAACAATCATCCAAACATTTACATTTATTATATTAGTAGGATTCTGTATAAAACAATAAATAAATAATTCCTGATTTATGCAAAACCTTAGAAAAATTCAATATAAAATTGTTTTTATTTTAAAGATATTTTGAAACTGTTTAAGATTCTCGATCGGTTAATCACAACCAGATTTTTATTTTTAACACAAGATTTTAAGAAAACAACGAATGAACGATTGAGAGTCATAATCTTCAAGAGCAGTCTTATCTTCATCAAAACCAACAAATGTACATTTTAAAAATCCATGTCATGCAGAAATCACGCAATTGAAGGCTTTAAAAACGGGAAAGCCCCTGAAAAATACAGTTCATCAGCAAAATGTTTCAAGGCATGCAGCAACATTATGGCTAATAAACTATATTCTTTATTTAATCAGTTATGGAATAAGGAAACTATTCCTGACGAATGTTCAAAGTCAATAATAGTAAAACTTAAAAAGGGCACCAGAACAAAATTTAGTAATTGGACAACCATATAGTTACTACCATCAATCATAAGTCACACTAAACAGAATTGCTGATCCACTCGACAGAATACAAGCGCAATTTAGAGCTCGGAACTCATGTATCAATCAAAATTACCGATTTTACTCGTTTAAGCCCTTTTCCCTCTAAATTTCAAAATTTTGGAAAAGTACAAAAATTCATTATAGATTGTTTTAAGGAGGGTAAAACAACGTTTTTACTTTTTTCCTATTGCTATCCCTCTTAAAGATAAATTCTGTTCAAAAAAGTACCAAAATTCAGTTTTTACCCAGATTTTTCCCTTGAAAAATCTAAAAAAGTACCAGACACCTATCCAATTATTTTTAACAGGCTCGTTGATCCTTTCTGAATTTTTGTGATATCTTTTTTAAGCCGGGAGATACTGTGTTACCGATTTTACCCGTTAACCGCTCGACGGATTTTGTGCAAACATGAACCATCTACACGATCACAGGAAAAAACCCTAAAACTTTCATCGAATTCGGTTAGACCGTTTGTGAGTAATAAAGTCACAACGCACTTGCAACATTTTTTTATGTATATTTGTTATTTTCCGCTACTTCAAACTATTGTTATCACATGAAAGGGCTTGAGCAGTAGAACACACTAAACTATGAAAAAGTTCAATTTCAGGATGGCATCAGAAATAAAATGGCAGTAATATGGGCCAAATATAGAAATTAAGAATTTTCCTTCGTCGATCCCCATGATAGTGGTGTCAAATAAAAAGTTAAAGACCAAGATGGCGACCTAAGCAAAATGGCAGATCATTTTTTTCTCAATCCTATCAACATGGGTATCAAACGAAAAGGCTTGACTAGTAGAATAGAGCTGACCGTGTTAAAACTCAAAATCATAGATGACATCGGAAATAATAAAGCAAAATGGCGTATGACATCAAATCTAAACTCTAGTCTAAGCTACGCTGTGGTCACTATGTACATGATGACGAAGATCCACCACAAAATTTGTGTGTTTTCTTTGAACACCCCTACTACTTGAATATTTAATGTAAATCTAATACATCCATAAATGAGCACTTGCTCATTGGCTTAATGCTATTTGTTAAACACAATAAACTAATGTTGTTATCCCAAAGATTGTTGCAACTAGAGTTTTCCTCTATACAACAAACAAATAAAGTTTTATGGCATCATAATGTATCGTTTTTAATGCAAAATTCATATTCGACACATATTTGCTTATAATAAGCATTTATATGCATGCATGCATGCATTTAAATGCACAAATAATATAAATTTGTATAAATGAGCGTTTGTGTGCTTTTAAAACTGTTTAGATAAACATTTGATGCTGGTAGATTTTATTGTTTATTGATTTTAAGCCTGATCGTCTTAACAGATCTTTACACAGATATAATTTATGTTGATTTTATGTCATGTTACATGCATTGCTAGTTGTGGCGGCAAAATATTTGTTCAAGTTATTTGTTAATTCAAACTGGTTTTAGGCAGTTCCTTAATTAACATTAATGCTTTCAGATTAAATGTGAGAGTAAACATTTTATGCAGTTGGATGAACCTCTTTTTTTTTTGGTTTTGTAAAAATCCCTTCTAAAACTTTTGCGGTGTTGTAAATGAACAACCTTGACCGGTATTATTAATCTGTGCCTTCATTTTAAGTTTTACTTTAACACCATTGTATTACATGCATAAATGTATGTTTGTATGTAAATGTATTGTATTGCCTGCATTAATTTTTTTTATATTTAAAAAAGCTTGTCTTTTAAAATCTGCCTGTTAAAATGTTTCATGTTTATCGTTTTCTTGGATTTCATTCATTTTCCTGTGTTTTGATATTTCGTGGTCATATGTCATTCCGCTTTATATCCCTCTGAATGAATTTCTTGTTGTTTTAATGGCAGTCACATTTCTTATTTTTTTTGCTTGACTTGCTTTACTTTGGAATTTCTGGGCAAAGTCCGTAGTATATGTACAAGTATGAATGTGTGCATTATGTAATGAAGTTATGGTCTGTTCCATTTTTTAGGTTTAAGTTTTCTTTTATTTAAATACACGCAAAGAAAAAACATTGTTGAGTGGATTATGTTCTGAGAACATCCTGGCTGGTTGTGTGGATATGGAAGTAGCTTACTACATGCGAATTGACAAAAGAAGTCTGACAGCATTTTGACAAGACCACATCATTTGTTAGATTCGGTTCCAAGGGATTATTTTTATTAAATCCGCCCCGTAGCCGTGAGATGCAATATCTCAACAGATCGTTCAGTCTGATCCTCAGATATCTTAGAAAAGTTATCCCGCATACCTTTGCCTAGGATATTGTATCTCTTGGCAGCCAAAGCAGGACATTCGCAGAGAAGTTGGAACCCCAATTCCTTCTTCTTTAAGTTCATACAGCACGATAATCGGCATTTGAGAGAAGTCTGAATCGAATTGCATCTTTCCCTTACATCCAGTGATCTGTCAATACCGCCAAAAATCTTGAGATATCCTTTAGACCTTGGCTTGTAAGTTGCGATGTACGCCTGATATCAAAAGAGGGTCATGTAACCTTGGCCGCACTGTATGTATCTAATCCACGCCATTTGTTGTCGGCTTCTTCAAAAAAAGTGTGTGGAGATCTTACTTTTAATAGTCCCCAACGGGATTGCGACAGCGTTTGCATTGACGATATTGAAAGCAGATCCCCTATTGGATGCAGACAACGTCAGTCAGTTAAGAAGTTTACAACTCTTTCCTGCATTGACTGACTAATTTAGACGGGGTAGTGTATGAACTGAGTGACAAGAGTGCTGCTAGATTGTTGAAAAACATACGAGTATTCCAGCGAATATTCTTATTATCAAGCATAATACATGCTCTAGGCAATTCATCGGTGGGCAGAGGGCATTTAATTGAATTTAAATAAATGAATTTGTATTATTTAATTTACATACAAAATTACTTAGTTTAAGAGTTTGAACGCAAGAAAATCTTTTTTAAGCTGTTGCCATCCCCAGGAAAAATTGTATAGCTACGCCAGTGTCTGCATGCCTCCAACATGGCTAATATTTCATGATGGCTAATATTCATCCGGAAGGCGGAGGGAGAGCTCTATTCCTAGATCACCAAATCCAACCTCATAGCTAATCCTAAGCCGTCCGTATATATCATTATGTCAAAGCTCCCTGCAAGGTAGCCCCTATCCCTTTCACTTCATGAAGGAACTACAATTTGTAAATTGTATGCAGATATGGCCATAATGATTACGAAGTACAACATAGTATTTAGTGCCTCTGAACGACAAGTTGACAATGCACCCGTAATCATAATGCCGATGACGATCTTTGGGCCCTGCTCAACTGGCCTACAACCTAATTTGGCATCATTGCAGTTCACCATAGCAGACATCCATAACTAGGCATTGAATGCAATGCAGCCTTATACATCCGCCTAACTATGTTATGATTGAGTCCTTCTTTACTCTAAGTTGTTTCTTCAGTTTTGATGTCAAATTAGACTCCAGGATAATACCCAGATTTTTCACCTTGTCCGATAGACGAATTTTGCAGCTCTCCAACCTCGATAGTCCACTGGTTGGATTATTGGTCTTCGGACTAGTTACTGAGTTAAATGTAGTACAACTTGCTGAGAACATCATACTATGATTATAATTAAAACATATAATAGTTAAAGGCAATCGTTAAAGCTTAATTGAAGTATCACTAATTGAACTGGTAATCTTATTGCGAATAAAAAAGCATTCAACTAGAATGCCATAATATGATTGCTTCGGAAATATACTGTTGTTGCAGTTACTATTTTATAACTGTTTGTAATTTCGAAATTTCAAGAGTTTTTAAAAATTTTACAATAAACAATACAAAATTGTACGTTTAAAATGATTTTCTAAAAATAAAACTTTACAGCTGTGCAAAGTTCGAATTAAATTTTTATAATTTGTATGTTTGCATTGAAGTTTTTTAAAAATATTCTTTTTATAGAAATTTTATGAAATCTTCTTTCAACGGCAAATGGACGAGCCTTTGTAGACAATTTTTATGTATTTTTTTCTTAAATTTATTAAAATCAAACTAATTATGTTCTTGAACATTTTTTTCAAACTGTCTGGCGTTGTTGTAGCTCGTTATTTTTGATACTTCTCCGCTCTTACTCTCTGTTTTGCATTTAATGATTCACTTGTCTTGCGAAAAGACAGATGTTGCTTATTATTTTGTGTTTCTCTTTTGAGCTCTTGTTTGCAGTTCCTTTTAATGAAGTAATAACCCCTGGTGTTAAATTTATATGCCTGTTAAATGAGTACTATGTATACGTTTGGTGGAATTTATATATAAAGTCGCTTTTAATACAATGAGTTTTCAACTGAAATTGGCTACAAGCAGAATGTAATAAATCATTAAAATTTTTTTTTTATTTTTCATTGAACCTTTTTGGCAGTCATTCATGCATTTTATTAAGGTGTCTCTTTGCTGTTGTCGAAAGGTGAGATATTAATGTGTTTTAAATTTTATTTTTTCTGTTTTAATTTTGGTAGTGAACGCTGAAAATTTATATTTTATTTGATTGCTTTTCAATTATTGATCTTTATTGAGTATTGAATTTATTTATTTAACAACATCACGACCAACAAACCAAAGAAAAAGAGCCACATTTCATAATAAAAATTATTACATGTTGTCTTATCCACATACTCTGCGGGATGTTAAACGTAAATTTCAACAGATGTATCAAGCGAAAAGTGTTTGTTATGAATTCACAGTGACATGCCTGCAACGATGCAAATAAGCTTGATAGTATGACAGCTCAAAGAATGCAAATACAGTGAACTAGCGATAACATGAACCCTGTATGAAGTAGGCATCGTTTAATGTGATTACGCGTTTTATACGAATGATGTTTTTAACAAGTAAGAGTGGCTGTGGCAAACCCTACTATACCCTTTATAAATCTGTAGATACGCAACTATTGGCATTAGTACTTATGAATAAGTATGAAGAATATTACAACTACAACAAAAACCTACGCATTTTTTACTATGATGTAGAATACCACCTGCTTTTTTTGGTGTTTTTATAATAAAATATTGTTGCTGTAATTTAAATTAAAAAAACAAAGTCATACGTGTTTTTTCGATCATATCTCAGCTGTCAATGATCCGTAATTGCTGATTTTCAATAGCAAAATTTTCGAAAGCATATCTGATAAATTAATACTACACACGAGTCCATGGGATATATGTGGGCTACAAAAAGTTGATTTCAACACTCACACGGGTGGACAGCTGGACATAATTAAATCAACTTTTTTATCTATAAGAATTTAAAATAAAATAACTTTATGTGATTGCAAATGATTACTGTAGAAATGATAAACAGAATGAATAACTTGCACATACTCTATGCCGAACTTGGAATAGCTGGGGAACTCGAACTGGAGATCCATATGGAGTTACATTGAGGGGACTGGGTTCTTGGACTAGTCCGTTATTTATGGGAAATTTTGTTTATGGGTTTTTATTTGGGAATTACGTTTTCCATATGGAGCGTACAACATGCCAACTGGGCATAAGTGTATACCTGTCATGGGTTTGGGCTTTTAGTGCCGCTTATTTTTAACCTAACCTAACCTAATCTATACATATTCTTTTAAACTCTCGTATAAATGGTGTACAAATGATGAAAATATAATATATATTTATAAAAATTTAAATTGTTACAGAATAATAAAATACTTTTAGTTTAAGAAAATATTAAAATTTAATACAAGGAGAACAGGTGACAAAACTTGATAAAACTAGCACAATAGAGACTAGAATATTTAATAAAGCGGTGGAAAAAGGTAAAAGTAATTTCGAAAAGTTGTTTTGTAAAACTACCATTACTACAAAGGTTGGGACGACCTATCTATCTATCTATCTATCTATCTATCTATCTATCTATCTATCTATCGCCTATTAATTTACCCATATAAGTACGTAAGACAAATTTTGTATTGAAATTTTGTCTATTTGATAAATAAAAAATAAATGATTATGAATAGGGAAACCAATTTTTTAATTAAATCATTTAAATTATCACGAGTGTACTGTATGTTCGTAATTTAAATATTGTTTTCGATATTGTCCTTAACCTTGAATTAACGATTTTCTACACTGCGAGTTTTTTAAACCCTCTCTAAAATATTTCAAGTAAAGCAAAGTTGTAACTGAAAATTAAATAAGTACATATCTTTAGCAACAAGATAAAATTTGATTAACTATTTTTTGCTGCAATATTTTTTTATGAATCTTTTAAATAAGTATAATTTTTTAATTATTTAATCTATAAACTTAATACGAGAGTGTCATAATAAGGGTATATAATTTTGTTACCCCGCTTGTAATTTTTAACGTGACCCCATAGAGTATATCTATTTTGAATCCTTACAAATGTAGAAGTCGATTTAGCAATATCCGTCTGTCTATGTGTTGGTGTGAGCGTTGAAATCAACTTTTTTAAGCCCCTACTTATTGAACGCATATGATAACAATTTATCAAAAATTCTTAAGAATATTGTGCTAAAAAAATTAGCGATTCCGACTTATTAGCGGCTAAAATGTCAGCAAACAAGTAAGAACGCTATATTCGGCTGTGCCGAATCTGAGAAAAACCTTCGCCGGCATGAACATAGGTTTAAATAATATTTCGCCTAGATTTTAGATTAAACGTAATCCATTTTCAATGATATACTTATATATGTTTTTTTGACCTGTTGATGAACTGCAAATTGGTTAAATAATCAAGCTCAAGGTCTGTTTTTAATAATTTTCTTTATTATTAATTTTGTTCAATATTTCGCCATCCAACGGTTGGCATCTTCAGGAATCTTAAACTATTACATAAAATAAAAAACAAAGTCAAAATTTTTTTTAAATATATTACGTACAAATATATAAAATAAAGAACTTACAAACGAGTGACAATAATTAAATTAACAACACAACATAATTGTAACACATTTAATATTGCACTAATTACCAACTTCTTTTGTTTATTAAGTGTTTGTAGCTTTGTGATGAATTCTCAATATCAGTTTGAAAGTTCAATCGTTGTTGTTGTGGTATATTTATGATATGTAACATTTCAAGTGTGTATCTCTTATTGTACCTCTCTTCAGTTTGTAATATTTGTACATTTTCAAAATCTGGTGTGTGTGCTTTCTCCACACAGTGGGCCGAAAGTGCAGTTTTATGTGTCAAAATACTACTTCTACATCTTAAGTCTGATTTGTGGCCGGCTATTCTAGTTTTTAATTTATTTTTAGTAGTGCCTACATATACCTTATCACATGTTGTGTTTTCATTCCCCGTACATTTTATTCTATATATTAAGTTCGATTTATCATTTTTATTAATTTTGCTTTTTGTTTTTGAAAAGAGTTTTGTCAATGTATTTTCAGTTTTTTGAGCTATTTTACATTTTCCCTTATTGTAGATGTCCGAATTTAAAATTCTTTCCGAAATATTTGGTATGTATATCATTGATTTGTAAATTTCGTTTGTATCTTGTATTCTTAGTCTAGGTGTTTTATTTTTGTTATCTCGTATCAGATTTTCAATGATATGATCAGGGAATGCATTCATTTTCAATATTTCCTTAATTTTCATTATGTTGTCCCGATGAAACTGTTTGTCACTAATCGTTAATACTCTACTGATAAAGTTGTTTGCTGTATTCATAATAATACTCTTAGGATGGCTAGAGTGAAAATTAACTAGTCTTCCAGAAGATGTAGGTTTTTGGTACCAGTCAATTTTTATAATATTTCCTCTTCTTATTACCATTGTGTCCAAATACGCTATACGTCCATCTTTTTCTTTTTCCATTGTGAATTTAATTCTAGGATGAAAACTATTCATCATAATCCATTTCCTTTATTATTTCAGACGCCATCTTTAATTTTACATGGTTTACTAAAGCGTGATTTTTTTAAAGCTATAGGAAAGTTTAAAAAACACATAAAATTCAGAAAAATTCATGAAATCTTTATTTGAATCGATAGTACGGGCCATATAATTTAACGTTGGAAGATTATTTCATGCAAATGTTGACCGCGAATGCGCCTCAAATGGTCCAGCCGCTCAGTCCAATTTTGGCATACTCTTTCCAACGTTTCGGCTGGTATCTCATGAATAAATGCTTTAATATTGTCTTCCAATGCGTCAATTGAAGCGGGCATGTGTGTATTGACATGAGCTTTAACATAGCCCCACAAAAAATAGTCTAAAGGCGTTAAATCGCACGACCTAGGCGGCCAATTGACCGGTCCCGAACGTGAAATAAAATGTTCTCCGAACTCGCCTCTTAATAAGTCCATTGTTAAGCGTGCTGTGTGGCATGTGGCACGGTCTTGTTGAAACCACATGTCATGCAAGTCAAGCTCTTGCATTTCAGGCAAAACAAAGTTGGATATCATCTCACGGTAGCGCTCACCATTCACAGTTACGTTACGATTCGCATTATCTTTGAAGAAGTACGGTCCAATGATGCCACCAGCCCATAAGCCGCACCAAACTTTGACTTTTTCTGGATGCATTCCAAAATCGACAATTCTGCTTATTAACGTACCCATTGAGCCAAAAATGAGCTTCGTCGCTGAACACAATTTTTCAATAAAAAGCGCGCGATGAACTTTCTTAACGGAGCACGCATTTTGATAATAAAATTCAATAATTTGCAAGCGTTGTTCGTTTGCAAGACGATTCATGGTTAAATTATAGACCAAACTGAAGATGTTTGACAGTGAAACAAAACACGAAACATGCGTCAGCTGTTTAAACCAGTGTAGCCAAAAAGATAATAGCTAAAAAAAACACCCTTTATTAAAGCCCTTTTTTCATTTGATATCCATATTGTTGGAGTTAATAAAATTTCCTCCGCCATTTTGCTTAAGACGGCATCTTGGATTTTATACTTTTCAATAGTTTACTACATTGTACTAGTCGAGCGCTTTTATTTGTTACCAATATTGTGGGGTTTGACGTTGCCATTAATCTAGTAAATAAACAAAACTGTCGATTCTGGTGCGAAGAAAATCCACAAATTATTCATGAAAAACTATGACATTCACCTAAATTAAAAGTTTGGTGTGGTTTTTGGTTTGGTAGATTCATCAGTCCGTACTGATTTCGAAATAAGGCTGGTAACACCGTCAATGTCAATGGAGAGCAGTATAGATAGATGGTAACCAAATTTTTATTACTATTTCTTGTGGGCTTATTTGAAGTCATTGGTTTTTCGAAATAAACGGGACTCTCTTCAAGCTTTACAAGTCGATATTGAACTTAATTTAGTGGAAAAAGTGTTCGAAAATTGGGTTTATCGAATTCGTTTCTGCAGTGGAAGTCGTGGTGGAGGTCATTTGAATGAGGCCATTCAAAACTAAAAATTATAATTATACGGTGCAACTGTGACCAAAAATTATTGAAGAAATCGATTGTTTATATACACGTTACAAACATTTCAAAAACTTTCGTAGCAGTTGCAAAATCAGACTTTGTTTGGGTAAAAAAAACAAGGGTAATTGTTTTTTTTTTACTCACATCTCAGCTCGTAATGAACCCGCATAACCGATTTGCAATAGTGAAATATTCGAAAGCAAATCTGATAGACCGATACCATATAAGAGACTGTGATAAAAGTGGTGGCTAAAATAAGGTGATTTCAACATACAAATAGATAAACGGTCTTCGCTAGATCAATTTCTTTTTCTCTTAGGACTTAGAATATACATAATTTATAGTGTCTAAAACGAATATTGTAGAAATTACAAAGGGAATGACAAACTTATTTTATATGGCCTTTTACGCTCTCGTGTAAATAAGGCCAACAAGCATATCCCTGATGGCTATTTAGCTGATATTTTGTTTTACATTATTAACATATTGACTGCCACGTCCAACACATATGTGTAACCATTATGTGTGGTTTCATTTTCTCTAGCCATGTCACACAATAGTGGCTAACGATAAATAGGATTTTATTGCAATAATATGATGTCTGGGCCCCCATTAAATTTTTATAAAAACGGTTTCGGCGCACCTCAAAAATTAATTGAAAAAATATTGGGCCTAAAATTTTGCTAAAAATTTACGATTTTTTTACATATAAAAATATAAAATCTTATTGGAAGCCACTTAATATATTAATACTGATTGCCTGAGAAAATTCATAAAAGTTTTAAATTAAAAAGGTTAAAAAAAAAATTAAATTTAAATCGAATATTCTACAATATTTAAACAGAAATAACGGACACAAGCACTATTCACAGAGATCTTATTAGTATTTTGAATTTTTTGAAATGAAAATGTTTTGTAACTTCATTAAAAAAGATAAATTCATTGAAGATTCTGTATACTAGTAAAGCACTTTAAAACCTCCCCATTTCTAATAAAGAAGATTTAACAGAAATGTAAGTAAACTAGAAAATTCAATTTGAATTGAATATTTTACATACCTGCAAGGACAACCTCTTTCATAAATCATTGCGCTAAGTTAACCGACAATTCTAATCACAGTTTGATTATTAAACCTCAAGAAACAATATAGACAACTGTCTGCTATAAGACAAACAAATTACAACAGAAAATTGAAAAAAAAAAAAATAAAATGATTTTTGAATGAAAAACTTTGCAAGACGAAGACAAAGTAGAAAAAGAATTAGTCTTAACATAAATTACTAAATGCAAATATGAATGAACAAATGAATGGACGAGTTGAGTTTTGAAATATTAGGCAATTTGCTTAAATAACGCTGGTTTCGTTGTTATTTTTTATTCCATTATTTACAATATGCAAATTATTAACAAAATAAATTTAAGAAAAAAGATGTTAAATTCGCAACCATAAAAAATAACACAAATTGAAAATTTATGTGTTTGAAAATTTTTAAAATGATTTTCATGGAAATTTTATGTAAATTTTTTGTAAATTTTTATTACGATGTCATATTTAAAATATATTTTCTTTTGCCTTTCGCCTTTAAAAGGCCTGCTTTTTATGAGTGTTATATAACGATTGAATCTTTAACAAGTGAGAGCGCTTCACAACATGTAGTCATGCAATAACAGTAGTTTGTATCACCATTCATCCCATATGAAATACGTACAAACATATAAAAAACACACATATATAAAAACATCCCATTGTAAAATTATAAATTTACGTATGCATGTAAAAAAAATAAAAAAAAAATAAAAAAAAAATTTAAAAAAAAAAATTAAAAAAAATTTTTTTTTTTAAAAATAATTAAATAAATAATAAATATAAAACAAAAAAAAATAAAAAAAAAATTAAAAAAAAATAATAAAAATATAAATAATATATTAAATAAAAAATAAAAAAAAAAAAATAAAAAATTAAAAAAAAAAATTTTAAAAATTAAAAAAAAATAAAAAAAAAAATTTTTTTGGCTCAGCTGGGATTCAATGCCACGGTTATTCTAACCAGTATACACGTTTGTATGTATGTATGTTGTTGTTGTAATGTTGTTTTTGGTAAAAAAAATCGAGGTGGTCGTGGGTTTTTGCTCATATCTCAGGTGTTTATGTACCGATGTTTCTGATTTTCAATACCGATCTACTCCCGAATATTTCTGATATTTTAATACCTCACCCGGGTCCAAGCGATGTCTAAGGGCTTCAAAAAGTTGATTTCAACATACACACAGACAGACGGACAGACTGACAGAGCTTAATTGACTCCCCTATTCATAAGCTTTCAGAAAATATATACTTTATGGGGTCGAAAATGAAAATTGTAGAAATTTCACACGGAATGACAAACCTATATATACCCTTTTTCACTGTGTGAAGGGTATAAAAATACTTGTACACATTGCATACACAACTTGTTGAAAGCGAAAGATTTTTGGTTTCTAGACATTCACATGCGAATAGAGCTGAGTCTAATTTAAGTTGAATTTAGCCAAAAATATAAAAGACAACTCTAAAGACATTTATATGATTTAAAGTTAATTAATTTGGGAATAATATTCCTGCTGCTTAATAAAACTGTTTCTACTACTACGTTTTCTATTTCAAAACAGATTAGATTTACATAAGTATTTATCTAAACCCTTTAGGGAATTAACCAAAACTTAATTTATCATCATTAAAATAAGATTATAATTGATTGATATCCCTACATAAGCACAACCCTTAACAATCTGTTTACTTTCGCTTGAAAGTTTTATTATTATAATTATTTTCTTTTCATCAATCAATTATAAATAAGATTCGATTTTTATCTTTCTCTTTTAAAGCAGCAAGCACAGTTCTTCATTAAAAAAAACTTTTGTTTAAAATAATGAAATCGCGATTTGATAATAAGCCCATTATACCCTTATCAATTAAACACCTGTCAAGCACTTTTTTCACACAGACACTTAAATGCCTGCCTTAACAAAATTAGTATAAAAAAAAAATTCAAACAAACACAAACAATTAAGACAAAATCTGAAAATTAACAGGTAAAAGGGGATTTAAAAGGACAAGAACAGAAAGTTGTGAAGAAAAATAAAGAATTCTTATGGCACAAATTAAACGTTGCCCCAAATCTTGGATAAATGAACACCTTTTGTTTATGCAAATCTTTTTAAATATACACAAATAAAACCATTTGTAAATCATTTGTTAAAAAAGAATCGTCTGTGGCAAACTTAACATGCCTTCTACAAATTATGTATGCATATAGAGTGCTTGTAAAATGTTTTTTAGTGGTCAAGCCCACTGTTTATATAAAAAAAAAATTTAACTAACTAAAGGCTTTCGCTATTAATATCTCGACTAGTTCATGAATTTAGTCTCCTCAGTGAAATTCCTTAATGATTTGCGTTATGGTTTTCACTTTAAAGTTCTGCCATCTAAAATGCCAAAGCACAGGATATTGACAAGGGTAGTGTTTCAAGATCTCATTTTTTCTTTTGCATGCCTCGTGAGTCCCATCCAAGCAAAATTAGCTTTCAACTCCGTGTGACCTGTTACTACACTAATTAATCTTCAAAATCTTAGTCTGCTTATTTTTAGAATCTCCTTAGATTTTCAAGATTTCGACCACCTTTCCAAATTTTGCCACTTTCTAATCATTTCTTTCACCGCCCAAGCGTCATAATCGAAAACGAAGAAATCAACAAATCATACAAAATGGATTCATTTTTTGACATTTAAAAGGGTTTATAATTTTTTAAGTCCCTTTATTCCATTAAGGATAATTTGTTCATTCCTTCGTTTCTGTTTATTCTCTGATGGCTTGGTATCCATATCATCTTTAGACGTTCACAATTCGCATGCGAATTCATCTCCATTTTTTTCCTTGTATAAAAAATACTTTAATGGCACTTGCTTAGTTTACTAATCTCATCTCATCTCAGTTTGCAACTATTAAAAAACTATTTATTTACTGAGTATATAGTAAAAAATATATATAATTTCGCTCTGTCAGTATTCTTCAGAGTTGCCAAATTGTGCGTAGTTGTACGAAAATAAAACAAATAAAATGTTTAATTTTCAACTTCAATATTTACAGTAATTTTTATATTTATATGTGAAATATCTGAGATGTTCTTTTTCGACCCAATAAAGAATATATTTTCTGAAAGCTTATGAATAGAGGAGTCGACTAAGCATTATCCGTCGGTTGGACTAACCGTGTGTATGTTGAAATAAACTTTTTGAAGTCCATCCTTCATTGCAAACGCTCGCGTATAGTATCATAAATATTTGGGAGCAGACCGGTATCGCCCTATAACTTTCTAAAAAATGAGCAAATAAACACAACTGCCTCTGTTTTTTCGCATATTTTTACCAAAATAATTAAAATTTTCCAGCCGTAGGAAATTTATAGCCATGGTTGTTGCTATTTATTGAATTGGTATGCCTCTGGAGATAAAGGGTCCCCCAAATAACATTTTTTTTTTAAATGCTATAAAAACAAAGTGTAGCTTCGGCTGTGTGGCACGTAGCGCCGTCCTGTTGAAACCAAATGTTGCCAATATCCTCCTCTTCAGTTTTTGTGAACAAAAATTCGTTCAACATGGCCCGATAACGATCGCCATTAACTACGGCCACTCCTTGCTCATTTTCAAAGAAAAATGGCGCGATTATGCCTCTGGACCAAAATCCGCACCAAACAGTGACTCGTTTTTGGTGTATCGGCCTTTCAATGTATGCGTGCGGGTTTTCTGTGCCCCAAATGCGACAAGAGCTTTATCTAAAAAGATGATTTTTTTTTTTGGCAAAATCGACCAAAGTAATGTCGTAATATTTCCCAGCGTTGTTCAAGCGTATACGCAATCGTATTCGCTCAGCGGAAGAATAAAACTAATTATCTGTCAAATCAGACATGAGCTAAGTGTTACCATTCACGAAATAAGCACTAGTTGAAAAAAAACGTTAGATGGCGGACCCCTTCCTTATGAAAAATGTTTGACAAATTGGTCACTAATCGGCAAAGTTATAGGCAAAAATTCTTTGCAAAACTTTATATTTTTGTAAATATATCACGGTTTTTCAAACTCCTAAATAGTTTTCGACCACGCTTAAGATACTCAGAAATTACTTCTCGGAAAAACTAACAAATCGGTTTGAAGCCAACAGAGATAAAAGAACCAAAGTACAACTGCTTCGGTGTTTTTTCCTAAAATTTACTAACGGAAACCGGTATTTTTCTGTTTATATACAACCGAGAGAACCAATATGGGGATCAACTGAAAGGGCAAGAGTATTAAAATATTGTTAGCTATGAAAAGAAAAATGGCGTCCTAGATTAAATAGCGAATATATGAGTCGTATATAGTAGTTAGGGTTTTGTCCCTTTAACCTCCATAACATTAGTATCAAATAAATAACTTGACCATTACAATGTAGTACGCTATTATAAAAGGGTACAATCAAATATGGCGTCTTAAACAAAATGGCGAAGCAAATTTTTTTATTCCCAACAATATGGGTTTTAAATGAGACGGTTTGAGTAGTATAATACAGTTAACTATGTTCAATTCAATTGAGTAGTATAATACAGTTAACAATGTTAAAATTCAAAATCAGAGATGGCGTCGGAAATAATAAAGAAAATGGCGTATTACATGAAATCTAAAATCAAGGCTTTGCTACGATGTGGTCATTATGCCTATGTAGGATATTTTCAGATTCGGCGCGACCGAATATAGCGCTCTTACTTGTTAAATTTAAAATGGATTTAGAAAACAAAAATTTAACACAAATATTGTTTAATTTTTGAAAATATTGCCTACATACATACATACTGCACTTAGTCAGTTATCGCAACGTCTTGGCAAACTTAAGAACAAAATCGGATTGCAAAGTTTCAAAAACACATTTTTTCACCTAAAATAACTATGTGTCTAAGTTTAGTAAAAAATTGTTCTGTCCCTAATAGAACCGCCTTTGTATAATAAATCCAAAAATACCTTAGAAATATATCTTAATTTGAAAACAATAGAATGGCTAAATAATTATACTGCCATACTGGGCCATTTATCCAATACAAACAAATTCAAACAAAAACTATTACATAACAGTGCAATATTTCGTATTTTTTATTTTATTTTTAGCTGCGCTAACAAACAATTTAAGATTATGGCCATAAAAACCAATAGGAGTGATGATGATAATGGCATGTAGTAGTCGATTTTATTCTAAAGATGCGTATCGCAACAAATATACTGAAAATGTTCAAGTGCTGCACCACACATACACACACACACACACAATCACATTTACTTTTATTGTATATATTTTAAAGTTTGCCACTTAAATCCAGCGACAAAAAGTATCTCGTAAACTATTCAGGCAAAAATATACACAAATTTACAGCAGACAAAGCGGTCAAACCGCATACAATATGAACATTACTGTGTTGTTAACGGCGCTGCACAGTGTAACAAAAGTGAAAGGCAAAACAGAAAAAAAAACAAAAATTGCAAAGGTGGAGAAGTGGACAGACTAATGCAACTGCATCATCATCATTGATACAAGATTGATTAAAATTTATGTCATTGAATGTGAATGAGTTTTAATTATTTCTAAAATATTGCGTGTGAATTTGAGCATATAAAATGTAATTCATGAAATTATTTATTTACTGCATTAAAAGTAATGACAAATTTAGTATTTATTTTATGCCAGAATTATTTTTGTTTATGAAAAATTTATCGGATTATTCTACTTAATATAGAGCATTTAGAAAATTTGCATAATATGACTGATATATAATCTTTGAGTGGATTTCTAGAACTGATATAGACTTATGCTTTTGTTTCTGGAAATTTTAAGAGTGCTGTTCTATGTCCACAAAGTCAAAGTGCTTAATAATTATGAACCTGTAAGAGCACTATTTTCGGCTGTGTCGAATCTTTTATACCCACCACCAATTTGAAGTACTTTTATACCTCAAAATTTATTATTTTTCATGGAATAATATTTTATTATTTTTAATTATTGGTTTTCTTTGACCTTTTATTATTTTATTATTTTGCTATGGAATAATCTCTTTTTACTTAAATATGTATCACTTTCTATGTACAACTTCGATATGCTAGAAAAATGTTTTCGTGAATTTAGTCTTTCAATGAAAGTGGGCGTTAAGCTGGCGTGTCAATAAAGTTTCTGCTAATAAATAGAACTGAGATATTTTAATATAGTCCTCTATTCTTCCAAAAACTCTGTCCATAGAGATATTATATAAATATAAGATAAAGTGTTATATAGGAGGTAGGCGTTAAAGTGGGCGTGTCACTTTCGTTTTCTGGCATAACAATGACATTAACTAGAAGGATATATGTAGCAAATTTCATCATCATACCTCTAACTTTGTCGGTTCCATGAGCTTTTAAATTTAATTAACAGTGGATAACGTGAAAAGTGGGCGTTATAGTAGGCGTGTCGAAGTTGTTTCTGCTAATGAAAAAAACTTAGATATTTCAATGTAGTTCTTAATTATTCCAAAATTTTTATTCATAGAGAAGTTATATGAGTTTGAGATAAAGCGTTATATGGGAGGTGGGCGTAAAAGTGGGCGTGTTATATTTATTTTCCGTTAGAACAAAGCCTTTGAGCAAAAAGCAATGTTTGGCAAATTTAAGAATCGTACATCTAATTTTGTCAGTTTTATTAGGTTTTAAATTTTAAATATACCGAAAAATACACTGTGCGGTATAAATTTTCGTACATTTTGATCGATAACTCCTCTCCTAATGCATAGATTTAGACAATTTTCGGGAAAAATAATGTTTTCACTCAGGAAATATATATTCGGATATATAACTCCTTTCCTAGTATTCCAATTTGGCCTATTTTCAATACCAAACAAACCTTGAATATAAGAAATATACATACAGACATAGCTAGATATGCTAGATATGCTAATCAAACCCCGATTCAGAATATATATACTTTATGGGGTCTAAAATGGATATTTCGATGTGTTACAAACTGAATGACAACATTAATGTACCCCCACAATTTTTTTGGTGGCGGGTATAAAAACAACAAAGGAATCATTTGTAGTTGTCTGCTTACTTGGTCGGATAACATTAACGTTGTCACAGGTAAATCGTTTTTAATGCTACAAGCATTATGGAATACGCAATGTACTGCACTTAAAATTCGTATCTTACTTTTCTTTATGGATGTGAAATATATATACGCAAACAGTAGTTATTTTAGTTGTAGAAAGCTCATATCTACTATCAGCTCTATATTGAGATATGTATTCAATCTGAAAGAGTATAACCATATCTCTCAGTAGTCAAGAAGTCTCTATGGGGTAACTCTATTAGATCCATTAAATATCAGAACATTGATGTTGCGACATAAGATTTACAGCATGCGTCATCATGTTTACACTTTCTAAGCTAACGTAATATCTCTGTATCAAAATTGCAACTTTATGTTCATGCAGTCCGGCTTTGGAATTCACTTCCCTCAAATATAAATTCATATTAATTATTAAATTTTACGATTAAAAATTAATATCTCATTTGTTTCTTTATATCAAGGCGTATTCATACAAGTATATGCAACGGCGAATTGATACAACAGAGCAACTTTTTATGTCAAGGCCAATTCGTATATCAGAGTTGAAAAAGTTGTTATAATATGTGCAATTTAATAAAATTTGATTAACAGAAGGATACATATTTTAAAAACGCATTAAAAAATTAAAAATTGTGCAAATGCAGCAAATATACGTAAACTTGTAACTTTTATTATCAAAAAAGTACTCAGGTTAATTGTTTAATACCAAAAGCAAAATTTAATTTTCATCGCTGCAATGACAAATGAAATCAAGGCGAATTCAACAAATTTTGACAAAATTCCTCCTAATCAACTGGGCTGAAACTTTCACCTGTATTAATTCGCTTTGCTTCATATTTTATATTGAATTGATGTTTAATATTTATATTATTTGTATGTGTTTCTTTAAACTATTGTTATTCACTTTATTATATAATTTATTCTTTTTAACACTTTATCAAAATGTTATATTTTTTTTAACTTTTTTAGTTTTTATTTTTAATTATTTTTTTCTTTTTTTCCTAATTAATTAAATTAAATTTTTGTAAATTCTAATTATCTGTTACTTTAGTTATAAGATTTTTAATCTTGTTATTTAGAAGGCACAAAAGTAAAATAAAATAAACAATAATATGTATATCTTAATAAATGCAAAATTTCAAAACTTATTGTGGAGTTTTTATTATCACTTGATTGACTAAGCTTTAAACCATTTTTAAATGTTTTTACAAAATACGCCTGCATAACATGAATACTGTATCAGAAAAAAACAAGACGTATATGGTAACACCCTACTCCAACAAGTACAGAAATATATTTAGTTATCACATCATAGCGTAGCCTAGAATTCGGATTTAATGAAATACGCCATTTTGCTTTATTATTTCCGATGCCATATTTGGTTTTGAATTTTAACATAGTGAAATGATTTCACTAGTTAAGACATTTCATTTGATTCCTATATTAATACGGTTAAGAATAAATATCTGCCATTTTATTTCGGACGCCATCTTGGATTTCACAATCTTTCAGAAATGTTTGTATTCTACTGGTTAAGCACTTTGTATAGTTTACAATATTGTAAGGGAACAAAGCCGTAATTTCATGTTTAACCCATATATCCACCATTTTGTTTCTTACGCCAACTTTATTCCCCTGGACAAGCGCCTTCATTTGATATTATTTGATGTATTGAGGGGATTGAAGCGAGTCAATTTTTAATTACAAAATTTAGCTTATTAATGAATTTCTTGTACGGCATTTTGTCGTGTATTTTAAATTTTTCATAGTGTATTATATTATGCAAGTGAAGTTCTTTTGCTTGATGCTTCTATTAATCCACTCGATTGTCATTGAAAATGTAAGAAAAGACCCTAAATCATTTGCATTTTGATGTTTAAATCTCAAGTAATTTTAAGTCGATTTCTTAGTTTCGGCAGCTATCAGATATGTGTTTAACATGTCCAAAAATTAGTTAGGACCTTTAGTAACTTGTTATATTTAAAAATTCATATTTTTGTTAATAATTTTTGCTTATAACTTTGCCGATTATTGACTGGTTTAAAACAAACGTTTCTATAAATTATCCTAGGGCTGTAAAATGTTGATTTTTATGGTAAAAATATGGTGACAAACATAATCATTTGTGTTTGTATGCCATATCTCAAAAAGTTATGGGGCAATTGTGCTAAACTTTAATGGCCATTCATTCCCAAACATTCTTAAAATAGGTTTCAAGCAACACACGGACATATAGACCGACAGACAGTAGCTTTCATAAAATATATCGCACACTAAATACAATACGCCACAACTAAAAACTTTTAAGAATTTAATTTTTCCAAAAAATTGGTTTACAATACATATCTTTAACTAGTCCAAACTTTTCTTTTTCATCACTACCGTTTTTGATTGTTTTGCTTAAAACGTTGCTTCTGCCCGATCGAAATTTTTTGTGCCCAAATTTTAACATACCGAGTCTGATGGAAATGCGAGAACACCTGAGCGGGTTAGCTCAGTTCGTTATGCGAAAAACATTGCAGTTGTTCGCGATAGTGTGGCAGAAGAGCCGTTTTGGTGGCATGTTCTCGGGCATTAAACATCATCATTGTCATCGCAAATATGAACCATCGGATAGAAGATTATTATCATAGATTCTTCTATCAAAATAAAAAATATTGAAATAATTCTCTTAAAACGTTTTGTTTAATTTTTAATTTATATTTTGCGTTTCGGTTGGAGCACCCTATACATTGAAAAATCTATATGAGTCTTATAAACTCTTAATTCACTTAGCAAAATGTGCTAGAAAAAAATCAAAGAAAGTGTTTCATATTTTTCTGCCTATTAGGCTCATGTTTGACAGCCGGTGAGAATTAAAATCTATGAAAATCTTAAAGGTCAAATGTTTAGCCAATTCGTTTATGTCAATCAATAATAATGTTCCAAAACTTGCTTTAAATTGATTTTGTGTTAAAATTAACTTTAACATTATCGCAAGCAACATTCCATCATCAATCTAGTTTGCAAAGATTTTATAAATTTTGCTTTGATTTTTACAACTCGATAAATATGTTTATGAGATACAAAAATACATACATATGAACATCCATACATATTTAGGTACACATACGTTTTTAGATATATTTTTTTTCGTGTTGTTGGATAAAAATGCCTTAAAAAATTTAATGGCTGCAACATAATACAAACATTTTAATAAATTATTCTTTTTGTACAATTGTTTTGCTTTCAATGCGTATGGATGTATGTATGTATGTACATACATATGTATTCTTGTATTGCAATATTTATTTTATTTAATTGAACATTTTCAGTCAGCATATGTTTGTTTATAGACATTCTAATGCGAGTATTGATTGGACTTGAAATCGACACATCTGTCTGTGTATTGTTCAAGCTCTTTAATGTCAAGTGTACGATGTTTAAAATTAAGAAACTTTTTTGCACTTTTATTTATGATTTCAGATTTGATTTTGTTGAAGTCTATTTATTTGCTTGTTTTGTGTTTTTATTGTATTTTCGCAAACATAAAACCAAAAAAAAAATTTATGTAACCTTTGAACTTATTATTTGAAGAAATAACATCTTGAACTTAGAACGTGAGGAAATAAAACTAACAAGAACATGTAATATATTAAAATATATCTTTTATATACAAATAAAATTTGGATCACAGAGTTAACGTTAAATTTTGTCAATAACGGTAATTTTTTTTGTGTAGTGGTAGTGATGTGCGATGAGTAACTGCTGATTTAATACTAAATCTAAGGCACACTGTTGCAACTAGGGGCCGGATATTCACGCAATGTGATGTGATATGCCTGTTATGTGATGTGATATGCCTGTAATATGATGCCAAACATTTTTGAAAATTTGATATATATTTTATATATTTTATAAATTTGCATATTTTTTTTCAAAATATATGTTTTAATACTTTGTTTAATAAAAAACAGTGTTAAAATAAATATTGAAATTTAAAGTGGACTTTATATTGAATTTTACATCAAGAGACATATATTTTATTAAATAGCATTGCATTTTTTTGGGGAAATTTTACTACTATGATATTTTGAAATCTATTAACTTTTTTCAAAACTAGAAATCTAAAAAACACACCAGTCTTATATGAAGTCTCTGATAAATTATTTTTGTAATATTGTAGTGTTTTCACCAATTCTAAAGCGTTTTGTCATCCCGTCTGATATTTCTACAGTTTGCATTTCCGACCCCATAAAGTATATATTTTCTGAAAGCTTAAGAATAGGGGGGTCGATTCAGCTCTGTCAGCCCGTTCATGTGTATGTTGAACTCAAGTTTTTAAGGCCCCCTAATACCTCACCCGACCCGGGTGAGGTATTAGAATATCATAAGTATTCGGGACAAGATCGGTATTGAAAATCAGAAACATCGGAATATAAACAACTGAGATATGAGCAAAAAACCACGGCAACCTCGTTTTTTTTAACACAACAACAAGATACATACATACAAACGTGGTATACTGGTTAGAGTAAACGTGGCATCAAATCCCAACTGAGCCAAAAATTTTTGTTTATATTTTATTTTATACATTATTTATATTTTTATTATTTTTGATTATTTTTTTTAATTTTTTTTTTATTTCTTTTTATATTTTTTTATATTTTATTTTTTTTACATACATACATACGTAAATTTATAATTTTACAATGGGATGTTTTTATATATGTATGTTTTTTATATGTTTGTACTTATTTCATATGAGATGATTGGTGATACAAACTATTGTTGTTGCATGACTACACGTTGTGAAGGGTATATAAGATTCGGCACGGCCAAATATAGCACTCTTATTTGGCTTAGATTCAATTACATAAGTGTCTAATACTATATTCAGACATACATACATATATTTTAATTGACGCAATTAAAACTTAAAAAGAGAAAAGGGCTGACTTTAGTGTTCACACGTATTCAATTAAGTCAAGGCAATTAGCATTTTGTGAACTAAAAATATGTTTAGTTTAAAAAATATTTAAAATATTGGTTTTCTTAAATGTATTTTCGATAAAAATTTTACTTAATACTGGGTGGTCTGAAATCCACCATGTACCTAAAAATTTAATAACTTCTTCGTTTTTATATATTTTTTTGGATTAAAAAAAAAAAAAAAAGACAAAATATATAGAATTATAATGGCGAATTTGATGGACAGACAGACGAAGTTTTATAGCAAGAGGTTGAAGAGGAAGAGTGTGTAGTACATGAATATCTGTTTTCATTATTATTTCGATTCTCTTTAACTTTCTTTCAATTTTTGTTTTGGTTTCACATCATTTTTCTCATGTCAGTGTCTGTTTGGTAGTTTGTTATACAAGTTATGCACAATGCGACAACGAAAATAAGAGAAATTAAGGAAAAGTAAACCTCCGTGTGTCTATTAATTTCGCGATTTTAAAAGGTTTGGGCAAAAGCAAAAGAGAACAACAAAAATGTCTGTCCTTCAATTTCAGCATTGTAAAAGGGATCTTACTTAAAGTACAAAAAATATTTTCCAATTCCAATGTAATTTTTAAATATTCAAATCGTTCTTAAACATAAGTAGTTTCTATAAATATTATGGTTTATACAGTGCAGTCCAACTAAAATGCACGACGTTAATTGTAAATAAAACAAAAAGTGTTCAGAGAATTATCTCAATACTTTTTTTATGATGGAACGACCTATAACAATTACGTCATTCTTTGTGAATGCATCGACTTTTTAACAACCACCAGTGAATTTAAATTTATATTAATTCGGCAATTCAGCTTGTTAACTTATTCACTGAGGTGAAACTGTGCCTCGTAACTGAAGAGGTTTTTCATTGTCACCATTCACTTTTGTCTGTTAAACCAAATATTCGGCGTATTGACGGCGCTTGGAGTAGTCAATATGCTTCAGCTCTTCAGTCAATTCAATCTGGTAAGCGTGTAAATGTAAGTCTTTATTAAAAAATTCGCATCAGTAATGTTTGTAAGATGCTTAATTGTTGGTCACGATGACCATTCGTGGTTGTCGACTGTTATGCCACGCATGTACAGCAGTCTTTACCTTTCCTACATACCCGGTTTGTTCAGATTTTCACAATTTGAACAATTCTTCTGATTGTGGACATATTTGCATTATGCTGACCAAAAATATCACGAAGTGAATGAAAGGCATTCTGATTTGAATGATAACTTTTGTAAAAGGTTTTAACAACCTTAACGAGCTGCTCAATTGTGCACCTCTCCATGGTTGAATAATTTGTCAAACACTGAAACAAAGATATGTCAAATTAAGTTGGGCAAAGAACTGGACGTTTAGCTGTGACTTCGCAATTATCATCATGCATTATGGTTAGACCACTATTTGTAATCCCAGTAAATTTTTTAAAATCTATAAAATGTTATTGTAAATATCGTCGTTGCTCTAACAAATTCAGTTTTCTGTTTTCAGCGAGTTTTAAGGAGAGCAAAAATATCATTTTATTTTATTACTTTACAGTATTCCCTAAGTGATTTGGTAGATAAATGTACAACCAATAAATGTTCAAAATCGAGCAATAATTTTTTTTTTAATTGTCACATAACCGATTACGTTAGGGCAGCAACCATAGATATATATTTATATATTTTGTGTTAAATGTTAATAAATCAGGAACTAAATTCTAAGTTTTATGTTTTAAAAATTATTTTCTTTTTTCAACAAATAAATTAAAAAAAGGACACAATATCTATTTTAAAAGTCTTACTGTTTGTGGAGGGTGTCATTTGTACATAACCAAATATAGCACTCTCACTTTTTTTTTTTTTTGTTAAAAAATTACCACAAATAAATAAAGTAAATGTCTGTTGTCAGCGTACAACCTAATTTACGCTGAACACTAGAGTCACGACGTTATTCGGTTTATGAGTGGCAAGTTGAATGTATAAATTTAAGTCAATAATTTTTCACATTTGTTTTTTTCGAGGAATTTCATAGTCATCCTCACTAAACAAAAAAAAACTTATTTTGTGTAGCAATAGCAACAACAATGACCATCCATTTATATTTATATGCATGTTTGTATGTAAAAACATTTTATTGGATTGAAGATAGCACTAACGCCTCAGTGGAAAAATTGCTTTTACTATCAACAAAAAGTTTAAATAAGAGAATAATATTCCAGGAATTTTCGATTACAACTTCTTTAACTTCTATTTACATACTTGATAATGATTTCTATTGTGATTTACAGAAAACTTTATGTAGGTAAAGACTTTGTAAAAAAAATTCAAAGAATCCTTTTTATATCCGCCACCAATTCATTCATTTTGTCATTCCGTTTGTAACACATCGAAATATACATTTTAGACCCCATAAAGTATATATATTCTCAATCGGGGTTTTATTTGATGACGATCTAGATATGTCCGTCCGTCTGTCCGTCTGTTGAAAGCACGATAGAAGTCCGACCGAAAAAGCTAGACGGCTCAAATTTCTTAAACACAAGGTTTGTTTAGTATTGTATATTAGTATTAGTATTATGGGATAAATCGGAATATTAGGAACAGAGTTAAAGCTCGTAAAGCAAGAGTAGTTCGAAAAAAACGTGTTCTTCCAACATCGAATAAAATGGAATTGTGTTTAAACGCATTAACGTACAGTCATGAAACTTCGAATATATATTTCTCTCCTAAAATATCTTAAATCTATGCATTAGGAAAGAAGTTATAGATCAAAATGTACAAAAATTCATATCGCACAGTGCATTTTTCGGTATATTTAAAATTTAAAACCTAATAAAACTGACAAAATTAGATGTACGATTTTAAAATTTGGCGAACATTGCAAAGGGATTGTTATGACGGAAAATATATGTGACACGTCCAATTTTACGCCCACCTGCCATATAACGGTTTATATTAAATTCATATAATTTCTTTATGAATATATATTTTGGAATAATAAAGGATTATATTAAAATATCTAAGTTGTATTTATTAGTAGAAACAACTTTGACAATGCCTACCTTTTACGTTATCTACTCTTAGAAAAATTTAAAAGCTCAATAAACCGACAAAATTAGAGGTATGATGATGAAATTTGCTACATATATCCTTCTAGTCAATGTCATTGTTATGCCGGAAAATTTAGGTGACACGCCCACTTTAACGCCTACGTCCCATATAACGGCTTATCTTAAATTTATTAAATTTCTCTATGGAGAAAGTTTTTTGAAGAATAAAGGACTATATTGAAATATCTCAGTTTTATTTATTAGAAGAAACCATATTGACATGAAAGTAGGCATTTTCATTGAAAAACTAAATTTACGAAAATATTTTACTGGCACATCGAAGTTATACAAAGAAAGTGATACATATTTTAGTATAAAGAGAGTTAATAACAATTCTATTAATTTTGTGCTATTAAAGTACACAAAACTGGTGGTAGATTTAAAAGATTCGGCACAGCCGAATATAGTGGTTCTTTTAATTTTTGTTTTGTTCATGTTAATTTTTTTTATTTTTAAATTTCCGAATTACAAAAAAAAGTTTATTTACCGTACCGTTGTTCCTGGATTTAGTGTAAATAAATAAACTTATGAATTCATAAGAATATATTATTGTGTAGACAGTATCATAAACCTAGACAATAATAACTAAAGGGTGTTTTTTCAGAAGGAAAACACTTTCAATTGTTAACAATATTATCTATGCTAGCTGATTTCAGGGTTTGTTTTTGTTATTTCGAGATAAGCTTGAATTGGTTGTTTATGATTAATATACTTATGCTGCAACAAATTGTAAGAATTTATTTTCTAAGCCGCGCTGCACTTACGAAGTGAGTTAGGGTTTTTTAGCCCAAGCAAACGAAAAGAGTTCTCGTATGCCACAATTGGCATATACAAAACCACAATTCCAAACTTAGCTAATATTTCAACTTAGTCCAATAACCCAGTCGCTTTAATTAAATTTCTAATGGATTTTAAATTTCGACTCCTTCGATACTCGAAGTTCGGCATAGTTTTTACGTTAAATTTCTCGTGTCTTATACACCTAAGCACAGGACATCAACAAACATAGTGTTTTAAAGTCTCATCCTTTTCTTTGCATGCTCTACATGTCGTTTCAGCTGAGAGTCCCATGCGAAAAAGATTAGTTATCACCTCCGTGTGACCTGTTGTGACATTAGTTAAGCTTTTTAGTGTTGGCCTGCACAGTTTCAGATTCTCCTTCGATTTTGCAAGATTTATGTCAACCCACAGTATGTTCGTCACCTTACCGACATTATTTCAGGGTTATGCATAACCATGGTATCAGAAAGGATCCCATTTTAGATGATTTGTCGACTACTTTGTTTCTGATTGAGCCATGACGGCCTGGTATCCATACTATCTCCAAAAGTTCATAATTCGCTTGTGGATTTATCGTACTCTTATATTGCACGGCATTTCAAGATTCAAATCTTTTATTTATTTAAGTCTTGACAACTGATTAGCTATCGGTAAAGATACGAATCGGAGTTTATTTATCAGTCTCGTTCATTCATTTAATGCCTTTCGTAACTGCTGTAATCTCAGCCGGGAAAACAGTATTGTGATCTGGTAGACGAAACTATTTTTCTTTGTTTCGGCTTATGTTATAAAAACTCATTCCAGTTCAATCACTAATCTTCTATCCGTCTGCTTAAAGATCGTTGCTTCAGGCATTTATTACCTTAATTATAATTATCCAATTCTCCTCCTTCTAGAATTGTGGTGTTAAAGTTATCTCTTTCTTATTTTGTATATATATAAGTATTCTCTGATATTTTCTTCTAACGACTCACAAATTGCTATTAATACAGTAGCGGCTAAGGCTTCTTAAAATTTCAGCTGTATCTTAATCGGCAAAATCGACAAGCCTACCTAAACCATGCACTGACACTATACTTTCTAGACCATTGTTGTTTGGTCCTGTCACCACCAAAATGTTACTACGATTTGAAGATGCAATCGCTTGGTGCAGGAGAATGTAAAATTCTTATTTCGATGGGTGCATAGCACTCGATGGATGTATGGTTTCTAATGCGCATGCGTAGTCTTAATGTAATTATATGTCCGTAGTAGGACGTTTAGCTAATAAGAGATTTGTGTGCCTGTTTGGAGCGGAGAAACATGACATTAGATTTCTAGTTGCGTTGGCTACCTTGCCAGAATATTAAAAGCGAAGTCCATTGATGATTTCATTGGCGTTTTAATATTCTATGTTCCAAATCTTGTCTTTTGTTTTTGCTAAAAGTCCTCATCGGTAATCAGATCATTTTGTTCCATTTATTTTGGTTTCAATTTTTAAGAAGAAACTGAAACAGGCAGAAACAACAGAAAAAACAGGCTTTATTGTTAAGTTTTTCAGAGGGTATGTTTGTTTCCTTCCTCCTCTTCCTAAGACTTTGATCCAACTCATAATACTCTTACTAATATGATATGTTTCCTCAACCATCATGTCACTTAGCTGCCTTCTTACATTTGCAGACTTAGCATGTATGTTTAACAGACATTTACCAGGGAATTTCTAGTCTGAAGTTGGAGGTTGTGAGCTGCATAGATATTGCAACACAGAAATCATTTCTGGCTGCTCTAAAATGAATGACAAGAACGAACCTTTCACCTTTCGTACAATGCATATTCCCTAAAAAAATCATCCTTTATAACTAAAATAAAGACAATCTGTAGCAGAAGTACTTAAACATCAATATTAAAACGAGCGACTGTAACGTGACATTAACTCTCTAATGTCAACTTAATTAACACCAAACAACTAGTGTGGACATAATGAAACATAAATTCTAGTCTACGACTTTATAACGTACTAAAAACCTGACTACTCAGTCAACAAACAAACAAACAAACAAACTAAGTAGCCGTCCATATCATCTGTATCATTACCATGTTTACCACTTTGCAGTCAACACTTTGTTAGAGAGATGTTTTTATAATCACAGTAATGAAGTGTCAGTATCTGGAGTAATAAACACCAGTTAGCGAGTACGATTACCAATCACTCAACAATATGATTTTGTGCTGCATGATGACTGATTAACCCAAATTTACATCAATTACTTTAGGCGGCCAACGATATTGTAGCTGTTGTGGGTGGGGTCTTTTTGTACTCTATATCAACACCAGCATTAATTTTCCAGCACGTTTGTTACACTAATAAATATTCTTTGAAGACACATTAAAGTATATTTAAGGTACCGATTAAAAAATTTAAATGCTTCTAATCAGCGTTGTCAACTTTGAAATTTCAAAAAGCACCTAAGCCCCTAAAAAAGCGCGTAATTTTCATTAAAAATCACTGAGTTTCAATTGTTCACTTTTGAATCTATTTATTTGATAAAATATATCGTCTAAATTTCTTGATCTTTTTTATTGATTATATATGATTTTTTCAAGCTTGAGATCAACTTTTTTAGTTTTTTTTATAAAAAATTATTTATTATTAACCAATATTTCGCTACCAAACAATGGGTAGCTTCTTCAGGGTAATATGTATACAAATTTTATAAAAAAAAAAAAAAATTATAAAATTTGTATACATATTACCCTGAAGAAGCTACCCATTGTTTGGTAGCGAAATATTGGTTAATAATAAATAATTTTTTATAAAAAAAACTAAAAAAGTTGATCTCAAGCTTGAAAAAATCATATATATTTGATAAAATTATAAATTTTGATATAAAAATATAATATTTAAGTTCCCATCGCTCTTATTTGGAGCATATGGAGCAGATGAATTAAAAAATAATTTTATTTTAAATAATACATTTTTAAACAGTGTAGAAATTTAACTTCACATTTGACAATATAAACACTATTTAAAAGAAAAATGTACAGCTTTTAAACGCCAGTTGCTCTCTGGAACAATTTATTTTACAACTGGCAACGAAACTGAAGTTCTATTGCTAACGATAATCGACCTATCAGTCTATAGATATTCTATTATTAATATCATCTGACCAAAGAGAATTATGCCATTAATATGAAAATTGCTACCAATGTAAATATTTACCTTATCAGAGTGTCAATTGTTGATATGTAAAATTGTAAAATGAAAAGTGTTTGCATATCAATTCCTCTTTTTTATTTTCACCTTTTTGATGCGTCTCCGTACAAATTTAATTTTTTTTAATATTCAATACGTTTGATTAACTTGAAACTTTAGTTACAAAATAAATTTTCGTAGCAATTTTATTTTATAAAAAGTAGGTGCTTTATGTCTCATAAACCATATGGGATATCAAGAAAGGGGTATCGGAATTACAATTAATAATGTAGAATAAACAATCCACTCAAATAACAGAGACGTTGTACACTATCAATTCTTGCAATTTTTTTAATTAATAGTTTCAATATGAAAAGTTGAAAGAATTTTCAACTTAATATCATTTAAACAATGAATAAATAGTTTTTAGTTTTGTTAAGATATACGATACGTAAGAGTAATTTATGATAATTGTTTCAAAAAAAAAAATTTATTTGGAATTTAGTATTTGGTGTCACCGAAGAAAAAAAGGAAAGCACTAAATATTTAAAAAAAAAACATCGAGCACTAAACTAAAAATTTCCAGCGTCAAAAATTTTAAAAAGCACTAAAAACAGTGCTTAAATCACCGAGTTGACAACGCTGCTTCTAATGCTTCTTGAGCTGTAATGTCAGATTGTATTAAGTTTAGATTTCGTTTATTTTAGTATACATCTGTACGTGCATATTAAAGATTAGCTATAGGTATATGTAGCAGTTTAATTTGCTTAATTTATAGTAATTAAAATTAATTTAACAGAATAATTTGCTTATACTGGTTTTCGATAACAGATGAGGCTACAAGCTGCTGTGTGGTATGAAAATGTCTTACTAGCACTACACACACGCCTAGATTAAACTTAAATGGTATTAATTATTTATAAAATTACTCGTAGTGTTCTACATTTAAAAAATGGAAAATGATTAAAATAAATTTATTACTTCAAGAATTGTAAATCAAAATTTTTTACAAACAAAGAATATTTTATTTGAATATTTTTTTAACCCTAGATGGATAGGGTACGTTTTGCAGCCGTACACCTTTTAAATTTTGCTCTCTATCTCAGTCGTTTGTTTCGGGAGAAAGTTTTTATGCTGAGCATTCTCAATCGTTGTCAGTAGTAGAAATAGAAAACTTTAATTTTAAGTAGTAATAATTAAAAAAAAAATAAATTTTATTCAAAATTTAATATTGCTCTAAATAATTTTACTTTATTTAAGTAATGCGTTTTTATTTTGCTCTATATCTTTAAAAAAATATTGAAATTATTTACAGCTGGACATGTGACTCTACTTGCAGTTAATATTATTAAATGCTAATATATTTCAATATATTCTTCTGTTATAAAGAATTACTAATAGTTCTTCCTTTAATATAGAATACTGTTGCAAAGTATACTCTCTCTCTCTCTCTCTCTCTCAAAACTAAATAGGTGCGTCAAACCTTGCACTAGGCTGTAGAGTAACTAATTTCTCATTTTAAAGCATTTGAATTTTTTTATTCGTTAGTTTGAAACTCTGATCAGTACAAATCAAAATGAATTTCATACACTTCGTGATTCTTTTGGTCAACATAATCGTTCAAATTTGTCCACAATCCGGAGAAATGTAAAAAAATATTTAAATTTCAACTGTGAATGCCTTCTTATTTCGTTGAACGGAAAGCGTTGCTGGTTTTCGCGATAGTGTGGCAAAAAAGCAGTCAACCTCGACTCATCATCGTGCCCAATAATTGAAAGCCAACATTGTCATTGAAAATTTGAACCATCGGATAGAGGTGTGCCGCCAAGGTCGCGGCGGCCATTTGGCCGATATTTTGTTAAATACATAATTGAACCATACCAATATTATCATAATAAAAAGAAATGACAATAATTCCCTAAATAATTTATATTTTATTCAAAATCAACATCAATATCGGCCCTTAAAATTTAACCATTGAACTTTCCATATTCAACGTTTTCGTAGCTAGAATTTCGACATTAGAGACTATTGATCCGAATTGAGTTTGAAAATGGTTTGGGCGACCGAAAAGGTACTTTTTTGCAATTTTATGGTACTTTTTGTATTTCTACGTTTATGAAGCTAGAATCGTACTATCAAGGACTATTAATTCAACGTGAGACTGAAAATGTTAGGTGCGAAGCTAGAATTTCGAAATTAGTGATTATTGATACAAGGTGAGACTGAAAATGTTATGGGCGACCAAAAAGGTACTTTTTTAAATTTTTATGGTACTTTTTGTTTTTTCGACGTTTGCGAAGCTAGAATTTTGAAATTACTAACTATTGATACGAGGTGGGACTGAAAATGTATTTGGATCTTGAGTATTCAATAAATAGTAAGAACTGCGCTATCGAAGTAGCGGGTTATATGTTAGTGTACATATTTATGTATATAAGACCGTATCGGAAAAAATGTTTGCCATGAGTGTTCATATACTTAAGTATAAGGAATGTTAACAAGGCATATTAGAAAAGATTTCTGTCAAACTTAGTTGTCATCTTTTGTTAAGTCTTTGGTATTTACAGCACGATATAATGTACATATGTATGTACAATATGTCTTTTTATACATATTTATTCCCGTTAAAGTAGTTTTCCAGAGAAAAGAACATAACTGTACTGTTTTATACTTCAACTGTCCCTGTTAATCTATATATATAAAAATCAATGTGTGTTTGTATGTTTGTATGTTTATATGTTTGTTTGTACTTTATAGACGGTTAAACGGCCGGACCGATTTCCTTGAAATTTTCACAGAATCTTTCTGTATGTCTGGAAGGAACTATAGGCTATACTTTGGTTTGAAATTGTAAGTGGGCGGGGTGCCACGCCCTATTAAAGAATAAGTATTAAATATTATATATATTACGTAAGTTAATGCAGCTAGAGTCTTCAAATTAAGTACGGTAAACTTTGACATCCACACGAACATTTTGGTAAAAAATGGGCGGACTTTCAATAGTAGGCGTGGCCACATGAATTAAATACTAAAATTCATATATTTGGAAAACGATATCGATTAGAGTAGTAAAATTTTGCAAAAGCAATTTTGATATTCAAATAAACATTTATGGAAAAAATTAGTGCATTAACAATAGTGGGCGTGGCACCTGCCATATAATTTAAATACTAAAATTTGGGGTGGCGAATCACACCGGGTATTAGCTAGTATAATCTATTTAAAGAAAACAAACATACATATCGTTGGTCACAAATACAAAGGCCATAACTTAAATAATTGTAACTTAACAGGAGAAGGTAAACACGTAACAGAGACTATTTTATATAATTTCTTTTGTAAAATTGCTTGTAGAACTCATATTATAAATACTATTGCACTAAGTTTTTGTTTGGAGGTGTATTTGTGTAAAATGTATTGGAATCACTGAAAAACTCAATTTCGTAAAAAGTACGAGTTAGGGTCTCTCAACTTGTGACCATCGATATGTCTTTTTAAGTACTTGAACCATCACTATTTAATAAGCTTACAAAGTAGTTAAGTACATTAAAACATAAAACCATCTACAATTTTATAGCATTACTATTCGTTATTATTAGTTTTTTATATAAAAGTTTAGTTTTATTCTGCTTTCTCTATGAAACATCCCATTTCAACATTTGTGCTCTTCTTCTTTTGGTGTCATTTTCAACGGTAATCGTTTTTTGTATTACGCTTTTACATTATTAGAAAATATGTAGAGAAGTATGGTTTTTATTACTATTATTCTTTCATGTAATGAATTAATTTTTTGTTTTAATTTTCCTTATCATTTGCACTAAACAGAAGATATAAATTATATGGGTGGCCATATAAAAAAGACGCAATAAAACTATAATTTTTAATAACGATTGATTAAAGGGCATCAAAATGTTTCTCCTAAAAAAAGAAACTTCTATAGAAATTTAATTTATACAAATATTTTTTAAAGTAACACAAAAACGTACATAAAACGGTGCCACAAATAAAAATCAGTACTTTTTCGTACTATTTCGGGTGATGTGCAAAACAAATAACATTAGAAGATGAGCAGTACATCTGGCACCCCTAAGTAAAGTTGATAATAAAAGTAAGTGAATCATACATATTTTTCGCTCACTTTAATCTGATTAAATAAACTAAAGAATTTCTTCTTCATTTGATGCCTTTGGAAATATAAAAATGTAAATAAGAAATCTGGAACACTTATTGCATAAGAGATGAACATAAATTTTGGGCGTTGAAACATGAAATCCTATATTTTGTTAAAATCTTTGTTCATGCAGAGAATAAAAATATTTTGTTTTACAGTTTTTATTTTCTTTTAATTAGCTGAATTCTAAAACCTAATTGTCCTTTAACAATCCGCATGTATTGTGTTTAATTTGGCTTAACAGTTTAACCATAAGAATGTTTTCCACATACTAAAAAATCAGAAAAACAAAGGACACACATAAACACACGAATGATATAAAGTGTATTATATAAAAGCCTAATCAAATTACTAGCAAACTGAGTTTCATGTTATTTAAGTACCGTTTTTTTTTTATTTTAAGTTTCTACAAAAGAAGTCATCTAGCCTTGACCGATTATAACAAGCAAGCATCATAGTTTCATAGTGCTGTTAACTGTGGCCACTTTTGACTTATAAAAACAACGTTGTTTTTGGATATTTAATACCAATAACAACTTAAGCATTTTAATTAAATAAAATATTTTTTTAAATTCGTTTGTGTTAAAAAATCGAATAGTTCCTTTTTGCATCACAGTTACTATATTAACTCGTATTCTGTGTAGCTGCAATCGGGTATTAAATGCTAACAAAATAAGACATTACGAATTAGCTGCTAATGACCTTATGAATAATAACGAACTGTGTGCTAACTAACGAGTTGCTATTATCTCATAATGGAAATTTCCCAAAAAATATGATCAGCTAGTTAGTTAGCGCTTGTTATAATGCATGAAGCAGTAAGTACCTAAATACTCATTGTTTTTACAACAGTTATGTTTACTGTTTTACTACTTGTATTTTTATAGGTCTTTCCAGAGGCATTTCTTATAAAAACTTTATGGTTCAGCTTTTTTGTGTGTACTTTTTAAATATTCTTATCAAAACAGGGGTTTCAGCAAAGTGTAAGTGCAATAGAGGCAACTAAACAACGGAATCAATTTTGAATTTTAAAAGAACTTTTTAAAAATTTCAAAATTTAATTTATAAAAATTAAAAAAAACCGTTTAGCCGAATATAAATAAGTCTTAATTGCAATTATAGTTATTGCAATAAGATTTTTTTTGGCGTATAAATGGTAAGTTTCAGATTTTTAAAGATGTCTTGGTTAGAATTTTTTATGGTCCTATTGTATAATATTACCACATTTTTTTATTAAAACAATAAAATAGTATTATTGCACGCAAATAAAAAAACATGGTTGTAGTAATCATAATCTGATTGAATTGTATGATTGTGGTTAACACATAAAATGAATGCGCGTTATCATTATTATATATAAAGTATCATGCAATTATCAATGTTCATACTATTAGCAATTATCATACTATGAATAAATATAAAACCTAAAAATTTTGCTCTTTTCTAAAACAGATTTCAACAATGAGGCCTACGGAAAAATTGTCAGGGCGTACTTGCACTCAACAATCTCCAACATGCGCCTGTGGTCAGAAACTAACCAACAACCGATCCAATATGAATAAACTTGGCAAAACGAGCAGGCAAGATAGCAAAACAATATGTAGAGTAGAACTCACAGGGCAGACACAGTACAGGCGGACCATCGTTTACCGAAAACGCCAAATAACAATATAGAATCGTCAAGTTAAACTTCAATTGGAACGAAATTAAACATTGATTGTCAGATATGAGAAGAAAAAAAAAGATGGCGTCCTACATTAAATGGCGAATATATGAGTTGTTACGCCTTTGTCCCCTTTAACCCCCACAGTATTGGTATCAAATAATATTGCTTGACCATTATAGTGTAGAAAACTTAAAAAAAAGTGTTAAATCCAAGATGGCGTCTAAAACAAAATAAAGAAAATGGCGTATTACATGAAATCTAAAATCTAGGCGATGTGGTATTGAAACCTATGTACATGACGGTGAAGGGTATTATCAGATTCGGCACGGTCGAATATAGTGTTCTTACCTGTTGATATAATCTGTGGCCAGAAAACATTTGTTTATAAAAAACCGCTGGTCATTTTTATCACAAGAAGCAGTACTTTATGTTTAACAACCATAGAGTCATAGGGCCATAGATCGAACATTAGATTTTAATATTATTTTGACCCGGCAAGAGAGAGATTTAAAGGCTTGCATTTCATTTTTATTTGATTGGCCATAAAATGTTACAAATTGATTACCAATTTTGTTCCTCAAATACATAAAATTTTATATTGAATGGTTTTAAATGTCAGTGTCCAATTTTGACAAACAATTTTCCTTTTAATGTTGTCCCCGGACTTTGTAAAAGTCCTAAAAGTTCCCTTCATAGACATTTTTTTTTTGTAGTTTTAGTTGCACTTAGAAAAAATAGACCTATAGTTAGTTAACATTTCCACTAAACAGGTTTTTAAATCGCTGGATTCGACCAGAAAATAACTGAAAATATTCTGTGTGCTGTGATCAGGACTTGCATGTATTTATGTAGCTAATTGAAATTACTTTATAAAAAGAAAGTTTTAAATATATGACCTCAAGCCTGAGGAAATAATATACATATACTTTTCATAATTTTTCCTTAAAAGAAATTGTAAATATTTTGTGTTCATGTTCATTGTCATGTTTATGTTTTTTGTATACCCTTCACACAGTGAAAAAGGGTATATATAGGTTTGTCATTCCGTGTGAAATTTCTACAATTTTCATTTCCGACCCCATAAAGTATATATTTTCTGAAAGCTTATGAATAGGGGAGTCGATTAAGCCCTGTCAGTCTGTCCGTGTGTATGTTGAAATCAACTTTTTGAAGCCCCCCGACATAGGTTGGACCCGGGTAAGGTATTGAAATATCAGAAATATTCGGGAGTAGATCGGTATTGAAAATCAGAAACATCGGTACATAAACAACTGAGATATGAGCAAAAACCCACGACCACCTCGATTTTCTTTTCACAAAAACAACATTACAACAACAACATACATACATACAAACGTGTATACTGGTTAGGGAAAACGTGGCATCGAATCCCAGCTGAGCCAAAAAAATTTTTTTAATTTTTTTTTTTATTTTTTTTTTTATTTTTTATTTAATTTTTTTTTATTTTTTTTTTTGTTTTATATATATTATATATGTATATAAAAATGTTTTTTTTATTTTTTTTTAAAATTTTTTTTTTTTAATTTTTTTTTATTTTTTTTTTTTTGTTATTTTAACATACATACGTGAATTTACTGTTATTGCATGACTACACATTGTGAAGGGTATATAAGATTCGGCACGGCCGAATATAGTGCTTTTACTTGTTTTTTTTGTAAAATTTTCCAGTGCGAAATACGTACATGTAGTGTGAAGTGTACATGTAGTGTAGTACATTTAAATATTACTTCTGTAAGAAACCTATCAAAAGTCATCTTACAATATTTCAATTAGAGCATGCCCTTATTTAATTTGAAAAGCCATCTGACATCAGCTGTTGGCTGAAATCTCTGCTCCTGGAAAAAAGTCAGCGGTGGTTTACAGACATTAAGAATTACATATAGATACAAATTTACCAAGTAAGACGTACTCTGTTTACAACGTAAAAAACACATTAACTATTTTTGTTAACATTCATGCAACATTTTATTTCAGGCTGTACATTTAATACTAGGCTATACATGAGCATTGTTGAAACTCTTTATATGTGTTCTCATAAGAAGTATAGGGTCATAATATAAACTTTCCATATCAAGGCTATTTCATACAGGTGAAATTATTAGCCCGGCTTATGGGGAAGAACAGTGTCAAAATTTTCTGAATTCGCCAGAGATGGAAAATAAGATTTTGATTTCAGTATTAAGCTATGTATATTTACGATATACGAACTGGCCTTGACAGAAAACATCCCCCTAAAAGTTGCTTTGTTGTATCAATTCACCGCTGCATATACCCTTACGAATATGCCTCGCACAATATATTTCACAAATTTAAACAGAGTACTAGGCTTTGTAGACAATTTTCGATACGCTAAAAGTTTCTTATAATTTCTCTATTCAAAAATCATTGAAGTTAAATCATCTAATTATTAGCAACGATTTCCTTACTTCAATTGCTAATAGTTTTCCTTGAAAACCCTATACACGCTTTTAAGTCATTTTATAGTTACTTGCTTTTCTTTTTTTATTTGTATTGATATTCTTTTCTTTTTGGTAGAAATGAAGCCATAAATATTTTTTAGTATTGTCAGACACAAAAAGTTTTTGTTTTTTCTTTCGTAGTTTGTGGTTTAAATCTTATTTAGCTCTTTTTGTTAGATTTAAGAGAAGACAAAATTTTACATTGTCTTCCTTTAAAGGAGTATACACCACTGTTGGTAAAAGTGGCACAATCGTGCCATTTTTGGCGCTATTAGTCTTTTAATGGCACCATGGCACGCTCAATAAAGTTTTGGCACTTTTTCAAAATATTATAAAAATATAATTTAACTTACTTTTGAAGAAATATATTTTTAATTAAAAAATAAATGCTTTTTATCCCTGTTGTAAATACTACTAAAAACTGCAACAATGACATAAAATCCCCTTTCTGAAAGTATTAGTTCAAAATGAATGACATCCTACATGTTTAGGATGGATTAAATCAGATGACTGCAAGGAAATATAATTTTTAACTATCTTTTTTATACCCGCCACCAAATAAATGGTGAGGGTATATTCATTTTGTCATTCCGTTTGTAACACATCGAAATATCCATTTTAGACCACATAAAGTATATATATTCTGAATCGGGGTCTCATTTTTTGACGATCTAGCTATGTCCGTCCGTCTTTCCGTTTGTTTCTCATTCTTAAAAAGCATTACACATTAAATACATATGTATGTATGTATATAATAAATAATAATATTTACATATAATTTATCTGTACAAATTTTTTTAGATATTGAAGTCTGAAATTTTTTTTCTATGTAATCAATCCATCTTAATTTAATATAAAAAAAAACTGAATAAATGGATATAATTTTTTTCAATAGATATGTGTATATATTTGTTATAGCACTTTTTAATATATTTTGGCACTTTCTAGCTAAAATTTTGGCACAACACTGAAATTCTCAAGTACCATCACTGGTACACACTCACATTGTACTTATAGAAATGTTCTTTATATTTTCTTGTTTCAATTTTTACACTTGAAGTGGCAATTGGGCAAAAGTACTGTTATTATTTGTGATTTCTTAAAGCATTTTTTTGCCACATTTGAAATTGTTTCATAAAATTTATTTTTATTTGCCCACTCAAAAGCAAACACAGAGCAAAAAAATTAAGAAAAATATAAAAACTAATTTGCTAAACTTTATTGGGCTATTTTTAATGCTGAAAATATTAAAAATTGTTAAAGTAACATGAAAATTAATATTTCAGAAATAACTGGTTATTTCACAATGTGTCCGAGTCAAGTATTGTTTAAATAAGGTTTAATATTTTACAATTAGCAATATAATACTTGTCATTAATTTAATTTTTTCCTATGACACTATGACTTTAAAGCACTTATGACGTTTCGTGAATGCATCAAGTAAATATTGTTTTAGTTAAATACAATGTTGAGAAACAATTGAAAAGACTGACTTAAATTTTCTATTTAAAATATGTTAAACTGAAAAAAATATATATAGAAATAAAACCTTAATCCTTTTATTTTTACAAAGATTTTTATTTAAAAATTACAAAATTAATTAATATATGTATGTATGTATGTCGACTACGAGTGGGAGCAGAGCATTATATTTGTGCATAAGATTGTACCACCCCTAAAGCCAAATTCGAAATTTGTTATCTTAAACAAAGACGCTATTGTTTTTAGCGGACCCTCTTCCCATTAAATAAAACAGATATGTATTTATGTTCTTGTAATTGCTTGGCCAAGGATATTTTCACGTTTTGTATTTGTTTGCATATTTGAATATTTTTTAACATTCGTTTAATTTTTCACTTTTTGTTTCTTAAAAACAAAGAAAATTTTATGTTTGCCAAAACTTCCTTTAAAAAGTACTCTTGCAAGGCAATTTCGAAAACGATTTTTTTGCCCAATGTTGGGGTATACTTTTAGAAATGTTGGAGACATCTTTGGTGTTTACCGCCGACTACTAAAGTGTTAGTCATTAGTGCTTTTGTCAAACGGAAACCAATGGTTTGCCCCTAAATCTATTGTCTTTAAGTACCCTTCTGAAGTTTGTCGTTTCATTAATGAATCTACGAGCATATAATTGTTCATCTTGAAAAAATATTGATACACTTTAATATCTTACCAGTAATAAAACGAAAGGCAACCTGTACGTTTGACAAGAAATATTTTAATATAAAATTATCTTTGTATTCGAGGGTTACTGCGAGCTTTTTTACAGAACGATCTTATTTTCACGATACACTGTGGCTATTTTTAATTTCATAATCATACTAGATAAACCCGGACCGCTACGCTGGCTTTAAAATGTTTGTATATTATATTCATTATACATGAATGAGAGTATCCGAATATCAATGTACACATAAGACATTACGATAAATGGTTGGCTAACTTTTCAACTAAAATAATAAAAAATCATAACATGGAAAGTGGGGGGCATTTCCTTGAAATTTATATGGGAATATACAGGAAAATCTAAGTGCTATATCTCCGGAACCACTAAGCTGAAATTGTTTGGATTGGTTGAAATCAGTGGTGACATCACAGTGTACACTCCTTTTTGTGCATATACTTAGATAACACGATAATTTATTTATTTAAAAAACAATAAGGTCATTACTTCTTAAAATTTTTATACCTTCCCTACAGATAATATTGGGCTACGTGATTCATTTTAGCTAAATGGACTACTTACAACATGGTCCTTTGTTATGCAGTCATGGACCATGTCATTTTCAAACAAGAGATTGTAGTTAAACGACAAGTGTTCGTGTCCAGCCCTAGGACATCGCACTGTTAAATCGACCATGTTTTCTCCATACATTTGGGTTACCTTTGGACTAGTCCTAGTCTATTATGGAGTACACTTTAAATGCGTGTATGGACTACTCACGTTATCTTCAGGGTTTGGAATCAAAAATCAAATAAAATGTTTCTGTACAACATAAATCTATTTCTTAAAGTTGTTATTAATCAAAAACATATGTATTAAAGTATATATTTAAGTAGAATATTATTACTCTCTTATTGCAAAACTACAGAAATAAACTGATTAATACTGTTACCTTAAATATTTTCTATACAAATGTAATTTGTATTTCAAATGTTTGCTCAGTTATTGTAATAAAAATGCCACAAATATGCATTTTAAAATAAATCCAAATGATAAGTTCAGTACTATTAATTCTACAGTCATTAAATGATGGCTTTTATTAATTTTTTTTTTAATTAATTTAAAAGAAAATAGGAAGTTTTTCGAAAAATGTGTCGTAATTTTTGTGTCGTTCAAAACTATTGAAGAGATCGAAATATTTATAGCACTACTAACAGGTCTGGTCGACCAAAAGTTATTTATTTGCGCGAAATTCGTCATGTCTCCAGAATAGCGTCAAAATCTATAAGCTACGCAAATACGATAAAGACGAAATTGGGTTTAAATGGCTCTAAAAGTAAAATTTTTAAAACCTTAAAAATACATATTAACTGCGCTAAACTTCGTAATATCCATGATTAAGTAATGTTCTCGTTAGCCGAGCGTTGCAGCATTCGTACTATAACGTAACGTACTGTAAGCACGTTTGTGGAGTTATAGAACATTTAAAAACGTGACATATGTTTTAAAATACAAAAAAAAAAAAAACAGGACTAAGTAGTATACATATGCACATTAAAAAATTTAAAAATATTTTTCAAAAAAACTTGTGTTTAATTAATTTAAAGTTCAATGGATTTAAAATTGTTTTTAAAAAATTTACTTCATTTCATTTTATTTTGTTTGTCTTGTTTTTGAAAGAGAAACAGCTGTTTGTGATGGGAAATAATATTTGAAGAAACGCAACTAATAGTATTAGAACAATATTTTGTGAATGATGTATGTAAACAAATTTGTATTACCTACTATTTCATATTTCTATTATAGATATATAATCTTAGGCTAAAAAAAAACAATAAAATATAATTTAAGAAAATTATCTATTTTAAGAAAATTTTAAAAATAAACAAATTTAATAAAAAAAAAACTTGGTTTAAATTTGTATATACAAACGTATATACTATTTTAAGGTGATTTGGCTAAAGTCCACATATATAATTAAAAAAAAAGAGCAGAAGAACCCTCAAATCATTAAGCAAACAAGCAGCCCATTAAGGAAATTCTATTTTATACGGAATGGCACGCTACAACTGCGGTAGGTTAAATCTCAGTAAGCTTTTGCATTGCTTCTCAAATGCCAAAAACAAACAACTTATATTTTACATTACAGATGCGTTCCGCTAATTCATCCTTTAGAGTCATATATTTAAACTCATACGAGTTTGCGAAGGAACACATGTCAACAAATTGGCATCCGGTACATTTTGTAATAATTTTTGTGAATGACCAGCATGTACACCAATTCCAAATGTTATAGATTATGGGGATTGCATGTGCACCAAGTTTATACGGAAAACCGAAAATATAATTCGGTGGAAGATCGGAAAGTAGGAACTTTGAACGCTTGGCGAAAAATGAGATTAAAAACTGTTGAAAATGTAACAATACTATACCTATTTATGTTAAAGTATTATTCATTAAACAATAAATAGAAATGATCAACGTATAAATTGAAAATAAAATCATGATGTCATATTTTATAATATCCACTGACCTTATCATTTTGATTCATTATTAAATGCACATTTTTGATATTTTCATTTATAATAAGATCTAACGGTAAACAAATGTGAGCAAAAACTTCAAATAAAAATAACGTTTGATAAACAAGTATGTAAGGTTGAGCTACCAATTAGTGCTTATCATTTTGAGGCTCACTGTTTATTTTGTATAATACTGTTTGAAATTTGGTACAGTATGTTTAGATATTTGGCTCGCCCACTATAAAATACTAAAGTTCTAACAGGATTCTACTTAACAATAAAACTTACAATTCCTACATGAAATACTTGCTAGTAGAATTTAATTTACAACCGTTTGTTATTAGTTGAAACACTAACAACTATGTTCCTTTTGCTCTTGCAAAATGAACTTTGTGGAAGTTTTTGTTGTTTTTTGAAAACAAGACAAAACTGCAACAGTATTATATCTTAATTAGAACAACACGAAAAGGAAAGACAAATCATTATTAAATGAAATAGTGATGGTAAAAGTCATTCCAATTGTTCAGTCAGCAGTTTTCTTGGCAGAACAGTAAAGGAATGATTTCGTTTAATCACAAACCAGATGCAATGAATTGTAATGTGAAAAGAGAAGATACAGACATATAATTAAAATTGTCAACAAAAGATTTACATTCAACAGTTTTTTCATTTAGAAATCCCTATGGATTCTCTTACAACACTGTTAAAAAGTATCCTGCTGTCGCCGATACCACATTGTGGCAAAAGATAAATTCAATAATTTCTCATATTAGGTTAAATTTGTGTTTACGGTTCAATGGGTACTAATCCATATATACATCTTACCACTTACATTTATTTTGTCACTATGAATGTATTTTTGGATATATTGCAACAATTTACAAATGTTTCGTAGTATAAAGAGGTGATTTCTATAACAACCGAGTGTTATGAGAAAAAAATTACACTCAAACTTCTTTTATGCTGGTAAGTCTTTTACCATTGCACACCATATAGTGTGTAAATTTGTAAAATGTGGTCAGTGCTACTAACTTTAAGCATTGAAAGAATTTCAATTCGGAAACATTATTATGACGTTGGGAATTATGTGCGTAGACATCATGTAGGTCTACATTGATAAGCACTTGCAAAGAGTTATATAAAACTTTAAAGTAAAGGTTTATTCAATATAATAATATTTAATGGAAAAAAAAAATAATACATGAAGGCTTTATAATGAAGAGGTGTATAAAATATCGGTCTGACAGAATCCAGCCTTTAACTAACGGCAAGTTGTAATAACGACCCTTAGAGAGAAATATATAAAGATAAACATTTCATTAAAATTACAACATAATTTCCTAAACGGATCTGCCATTTCGAAGTTTGATTTAAAAGCTTTACAATAAAGTGGGTTATTAAAACATAGTATCCGTTGAGGAACGTTTAATGATATCTTACTTAAAAGAAAATCGGATGATACATTTCGATTGAAAACATTTATTAGAAATGAAACGTTAAGCATAATTCGTCGATTTTTTAGTGTCGGCAGCCGAATCAAAGCAAGACGTGATAAATACGATGTAAGCGCAGACTATCCCCGATATACATCTCTAAGACAAAAAAGTAAAAATTCTTTCTTGATTGATTCGATAATAATCCCATACAATTGACATCTTAAAAGTGACGTAAAGATTGTTGGTGGTAAAAGGGTTCTTAAACTCTTTTGCCCATTATTTAATTAAAGACAATATTCTAATATTATCAGCTAAAGCAAAGTGTTGTATGAAGTTTAATTTGGCATCTAACAAAATACCAAGATCCGTAATAACATTTACCGACTCCAGTTTATAGCCATTAAAGAAATAGTGATTAAAAGCATCACAATCACTTTTCGTAAAAGTCATGAGCTCACATTTTTTCAGTATAACAATTATCTTAAGATTTTTTTTAACTTTTAGACATGATATTTAGTGGCATACAATTTCTAAACGTATTTTCATAAATTAAAAAAAATAAAACAAATTTCAAAATCAGTTGGATGATGACTGAGATATCAACATAAATATATAACGCCTCTATTTTTAAAACAAAATTTCAAAATCAGTTGGATGATGACTAAGATATAAACACCTATATTTTTATTAAACTAACAACCGGAATTCAGAACTAAGGATTATTATCAAGTGGAATGCCTGGAATAAAGTACATTTGAAATTAATGATGGTTGGCCTTACAAAATGGCGTACAAAAAGTTATTTGTGGACTTAATTTAATAATAACAAGTTAATTCCCTTCAAATTCCACAAGATGAATATCAAATAATAAAATATAATGCAGCTAACAATGCATAGATTTAAAATTAAAGAAGGCGTCTAAAAAAAAATGGCAGATATATGGGTGAAATATATCTCTATATATATAAATCAGGATGTGTGTATGTATGTAACGTATAGACTCCAAAATTTTGATAAAATTTTCAGGGAATCTTCAGAATATTTAGGCAGGTGACACTGTAAAGTCTGATTTTTGGTCTGCGGGCGGAGGGGCGTGGCAAAATCCGATTTTCATATTGCACCACCAATGCCATACATATATTTATTTTGTTAAAGTACACAATAAATAAATTAAAAATCCAATAATAGAAAGCCAAAAAAAAAAACAAATTAAATCCAAGATGCTGTTTTTTACTGCCTTTTGCTTCAGATATGTTTGATCCGGAAAAATTTATAGGTGGTTTTAGACAGAGGTAAAGCACACTGTTTGTATTATTTGTAAAACACATAGTAGTATATCGAGGGCTTATATTCTATACCCGCCATACACCAATTTTTGAAAAATTACTTTTTGATCGCAAATTGTTCACTGATGCCAGCTTTATCTCTGACAAAAATTTCCGAAAAAAAATTAATATATTATACTTATTAAGTACTTTTTTTATATATCGCTATGAACCGCACGATTTTTTTTTAATGCAATACCCGCTATACGCCATACATTGAGAATACGGAAAGAATAAATTTCCACCCGTTCCTTCTCTCATAAATATATATTGGCACTGTTAATTCTATGAGATTATGGACTGTACTGCCTAGTTTTTACTTTAAAGAAAAATTTTTTTACGTTTTAATTTACGCCTTCTAGTTAACAAGCAAAAATTAACTGTCAATGTTCAACAAAAACAAAAATATTTGTAGCGGACAACGGACCCTAACAATAGGTTAAAATGTCTAACAGAATAACAGAATAACCAAAGAATCACGAAAAACAGTAAAAATTAATGACACAGTAGTTATTAAACCATTCCATGCCATGTATTTAAATTACAGTTTTTTTTAAAACTTCAATGATGCCAAACTTTTTCGCTTTTCGAGCATTAGACCTGGTCGAATCAAAAATGATCCAACAGTTTCTCATTTAAGATCACTAAAGTATTTGCCAAGTGGAGAAGTTCAATTTAAAGTTAACTTTAATGAAAAATTAAAAAGTACACAGGATATACTGAACCAAAGATTTTGCATACTGCTCAGCTTCCAATCCAGCCTAGTAAATGGAAAAATCTTCAAGATTTGAAACCGGTTATACCACTAGAATATCATTATTTTTATGATAATTTAGTTCAGATGGAGTCAAAGTAATAAAAAGCTTGTGACAATGTCCAATTTCAATTACCTTTTTTTTAATAATTTTTATTTTTTTGTTATTGTTTTGTTATTGAATTCTTTTAAGTTAGGAAAACGTTAAACAAAAACTTAATTTAATAAAATTACATATTAGAGCAAAAAAATATTTTTTTTACTGTGCAATAACCGCTATACGCCATAAAAATATTTAAAGATTTCAGTTGCAATACCCGACATCAACCATATCGCTACGAATAGAGTAAAAAGTTCTATTTTTTTAAAAGGGTGACTCAGTAGTCATATTTAAAGAATATTATAGAAGAAAGATTAATTCATACCTAAAGAATTTTGGAATGAAACAGTTTTTTCTCTCTCCTGAAAATTTGTGTTTTGGCATATGGTGGGTATTGAATATAAGCCCTCGATATATGTAATTGGCCCAAGTCAACTACTCATCTTTTTTTTTGCTGACAGGGTATTGCCTACAAGCCAAGCATCCCAAAAAAAGCCCTATACCCTTTTTGGAAATAAATTCTAAATGCTCACTGATAGAGAAATTAAACACTCTTAAAAACGTTCTCTTCCAGTGCAGAGAGCCAGACAGTTGCTGACGATACGCTTTGTGGTTTTATCCTCCATGTTGCAAAACCGATCTGACACACCGATTTTGTTTAAATGGTATCTTACGTTACAGTGTCCCGTTTTAAAACCAGATAATGTTCGCAAGTCCTTTCTATTCAAGTTCAAAAGTCCCTTAGATTCGACTTTACACAGGCACAAACACATTTTAGCCTGACGTTTCTCCGGAGCCTATCTCCAATGAAAAAAAAAAGGTTCCGGTTCAAAGAAGCGACTGTTCTCCAACAATTTCCAAGGCTGTTGGCATGTTTATTAACAGCATGCCACTCAAGACCCGGAATCCAAAGTAGTGAAAAGTTGTTGCGCAAGTCAAGACTATTAAAGACGCCAATGCATTGGATCCCCTAACCTGAATTGACATTATATATCAAAAGGGCATTTAAAGCCACTTCGCTAATTAAAAGAACGTAAATGAACAACTTCCTAACGTTCCCCCTTATAGGGTCATAGGCACTGAGAGATGTGACATTTTAGCCTGAAAAATTGAAAGATTTTTACCCATTGGTCCACAAAGTCCAGTCAACAAAACCTTTACAGTGTCTGACGTAAATCTTAATTCCTGAAACAATATCCCTCATCTTTAATATACGGTTGCGAGTCATATTTTTTTTTGTGATCTATCTTCTTCCCCCCAAGGCCTCCACTCTTTAGGCTACTAAGCTCTTTGAACGATAGACAAATGTTATGGAGACAGCCCCATTAGGGCATCCATCCATACATATTATACTTATACCAATACATGCGAAGTATGCGTCTAAGCATTCTAATACACAAATTGTATCGGGTTGCTTGTTTTATTTTTCTGCAGATGCTTTAATTCGGAGCCTTATTTGCATGGCGTAATAAATATTGATTTTGGAGTCATAGGAGCGTTTGTAAAATGTAAATTTCTTTTAAAAAAAATTGATTTATTTGGAGTCACAATTCAATTCTGTTTGCAATGTTTCATTTTCTCTTTGTTTCATTCCAATAATTTTTATTTTTTTTCCATGCAGAAATAAGATTCTTTTTTTATAACCCTTTTAACATGCAGAGCTAAAGGAGCAAATATTTATTTGCCATTCCTATAACTATGAACATTTTAAAGTTGCTAGTGAGAATCACCTGTCGAATGCAAATCTTTAGTGATTTATTAGATTTTATCAATACACGTGTGCTATTTCTTTCGATTCAAGCAAGCATTTTCTAATGCAAATTTTTTATGTATTTTGTTATTATAACAAAAACAAATTGCACGTAAATTTTACTCCTAAACACATGGTTTGTAAAAACATCAAAATAAATAAAACATCAAAATTATACAAGTGATCGATTAATGATTAATTAATGATTAATTGAATGTGAACGATTATGCTTTGGACAATTAAACGTAGGGACGACAAATGGTACAACAAGAATAAAACAGCTAAATGAGCGAATAACACAATGTTAATGTGGAATAGATGTGTGAATGGGATACGAATAACAATATGCAAAGAAATGCACAAATTACTGGAGGCTTAGGTATCGATAAATAATCTAATAATAAAAAGTTGCTTTTATAGCAACGTAAAATATAACAAATAACCATCAAAGAATGTTGTGCGTTTACCACCAATACTACTAATACTACAAGGTGGCCTAAAAATCACTATGGGATTTAAAAATTTAATAAGTTTTTCGTTTATATAAAATATATTATTTTGCAGATTATAAAGGATGGTCCAACTATAATGTATGATGTTAATTGTAAGTCACAACTTAACATCAGTTTCCTTGGTACAGTTCAACCATGGAGAAGGACACATTTGAGCAACGAATACATTTGTGTTGAAATCAAAATGCATATCGTGCACATTTTGAGTCCTTTGGTCAGCATAATCGGTAAAATTTGGCCATAATCGGGAGAAGTTTTAATAAATCGGGTCTGTTGGAAATTTGAAAACACCTATGAATGCTCGCTCAGTTCGATCTGTGAAACACATTGCTGTCGTTCGCGATAGTGTGGCATTTTCATTGAATATGAGGACCAACGGATAGAAATATGCCACCGAAGCCCTGGTGAGAATTTGCCTGATATATTGTTTCCCTCATAATTGTCATTTATCTTTCTATCATAATAAAAAAAACATTAAGATAATTCTCTGATTTATACTTACAATTAATATCGCGTGTTTTGGCGGGACCACCCTTTATATACACAAATGATCAAAGATTCAGAATAATAGAATTTTCTTAAGTCAGCAATTGATTATTTTAGCGAAAAGAGCATTTCGTCGATATTTCAATTTCAGAATTTTTCCCTCTAAAGCAATGACACATTGCTTTGTTCATTATCACCACCAACATAGCACCGCGGAAAATATTGAACTTGTAGAGCACAGTGTTACGAAACATAAGAGAAAAAAATATCAAATGTTTTTTCCTGCTTTTGGAAATAGACCTGAGATCTGAATTCATCAGGATGGAGACATTGCAGGCACTGACTGAGACCCGATGGCACTTTGAAGTCAAATCATTGAAAATTTAATATTGTCCAGAAATTTGTAAATTAATTGGAATTTGCAAATTTTCTTTGGGGCTATTTACATGGGCGAGTATATATAACAAATCCTTGAATTAAGAGCAACATTGTCAAAGAATTTGCAGTTCCAGTGAAACATCGTAAATTGATTTACAAATCCAAACCGTGGATTTTTAACACAATTATGCAATCAATTCGTCAACGCGAAGGTGGAAGCATTTAAGAACACCACCTGATCTTCTGGTTTATTATCATGTAGCAAGAAGAGTGTTTAACAATAAAATTTGTAACGCTAAAAGGAAATATTATTCCAAACGATTTGGTTAGCAGTTAACCCCGAGAAAAATTAAAAAAACAATAAGAGAGGTTGGTATTGGTACAGAAAGAAATGTTAAAAACTTCAGCATGATCGATGCTAATGCCTTAAATAATACCTTTACAGATTTGCCAACTCAACTGGCTAACTTAGACTTTTACTCCTCCAGTAAACCAACTGATCGTCATTAAAATTATATCTTTGGGTTGACTTGATTTAGCCAATCTTTTATTTAGGAAAAACACAGTGATGTCACCATATTGGGTATCGCGTTCCTCTACTCTTGCCTGGGTAGAATATATTCAATCACATTTTTGACGTTTTCTCCACATGACCATTTGTTGCCGTTTAAAATGCACGTATCCCGTATAAAGGTGTTTGTAGAATAGTGTGTTTAGTAATTTACTTAAGAGTTTACACATTTAAATTCGAATGTGTAAGAGCTGTGCAAGACTCCTACGCGTGAACTTACAGGCCAGTCTCTTGACAGAAATGCTGTTTTTAACGAGAGTATCGCTGAAAACCCAAAAACAAAAATTCACATCATTCTTAAAAACTGCACATTCACGAACCTCCTGTTTTAGCCAAACAAATTCAGCTTACTCAAAAGCTCAAACCAACAGACCGTGGAAATTGCCAGAAATTCGTTACAAGATAATGAAGCAAAGTAAATCAATCCATGAAAAATTAATGCACCCTTAAAGAGTAACTGGTTGTCTGGTACGGATTTTGGTCAGACCGCGTCCTAGGAAAATTAAGTGAATGTAGAAACCGCCTGTCATCAGAGCGGTAGGAGTTGTTTGACGTATATTTTTACATACTTAATCAAAACATATATAAAAGGTGACTTTTTTATAAATTAAGTTTTTCAGGCTGGCAGCACTGGTTGGTAATTGTGTCCAAACTACATCTGTGAAAGTGAAAAGTGTTCAATAACCCTGACATTTCATCATGGAGAAACTCACAAACGAGCAACGAGAGCAAATCGTAGAAAAAATGTGTTCAGAGATGAGGCTCATTTCTGGCTAAATGGACACGTAAACAAGCAAAACTGTCGCATCTGGGGTGAAGGACAGCCACATGACGTATAAGAGTTACCGATACATCCCGAAAAAACGTCAGTTTGGTATGGTTTATGGGCTGGTGGCATCATCGGTCCATTTTTCTTTAAAGACGACCGTGGAAGAAACGTTAGCGTCATGGACGAACGATAGCGAGCCATGATACGATACTTTTTTTGCCCCAACTGGCTGAGTTAGACTTTGTTAACATGACGGTGCCACATGCCACATAGCTTGTGAAACAATAGACACATTGAATGATAAATTTGGTCAGCAGTTTATCTCTCGAAATGGCCCTGTGAGTTGGCCGCCAAGATCATGTGATTTAACGCCTCTTGACTATTTCTTGTGGGGTTATGTCATTTCGTTGGTCTATGTGGACAAGCTAAACAAGATTGAAACCTAAGAGTATAACATAACATGTATTATTCATTGAATACAGGCCGAAATGCTCGAAAAGTGTTGCAAAATCGGACCATTGAACCGGAGCCGCGGGCAACATTTACATGAAGTTATTTTTAAAAAGTAAATGGCAAAGACTTAATTATCGATTCCAATACAAATTTTGAATATACATATGTGGCACAAATTTGAGTGTTTTATTAGATTTAAAAAAAAATACTCTTAAAAGATCACGATTTAGTAAAAAATTCGCAACTTTTTAAAAAAATTTGTGTTTTTAGTTTTAAATGAAAAAGTGCATTCTACTGTAATCGATAGTGAGCTACAAAAAGCATATGTATTAAAAACGTACAAGAGCATTCAATTTGTATGAAGCAAACGGAGATATCACGTCATGTCTTGACAATAGATTTTTGATAACGTTATGAAGTGAAGTTGGCTGCACTACACAGTTGTGGTTTTTTTCTTTTCTTTTTTATCATTTTTAAAAAAAGAAAAGCCGCTTTCGAAATTTTCAGGACAATCTAGCGATTTTATCTCTATATTTATTGGGTTTTATTACACAGTATAAATGAACTTAACGTTAACGCTCTTGTTTAGATTTCTTTATGTGAGCATTAAACGTCAAACGTTTTCGTACTGCATGTATTGTGTTTAAGTTACACCGACCTCCTTAACATTATTGAATGCTATAGCATTCACATTATGACCAAATGCCCCAAAGTAGACCATTAAATATGTAATAAACTGCTGCTTATTAAATTATTTATTAGGTCATTGTGCTCATTGCAGACATTGTATTTAAGCTCGTTTTATTAGTTTATTATTGGAGTATAACAATGTTAATTATTTAAACATAACTTTTGCTCTACTTTTTTTATTTAGTTGCTACTATTGGTGTTTTGCTGATTATTTTCTTTCGTGTGGCAAGAGAGTAAAAAATAAATAAAAACTACTTCACATTTTCCCGGTAGAAAAAAACACCGAATAACAAACCGCAACATGATTATTGTCTTGTATGGTGGGGGTATATTTATTTTGTCATTCCGTTTGTAACACATCGAAATATCCATTTTAGACCCCATAAAGTATATATATTCTGAATCAGGGTTTGATTTGATGACGACCTAGCTATGTCTGTCCGTCTGTCCGTCTGTTGAAAGCACGATAGAGGTCGCACCGAAAAAGCTAGGGGGCTCAAATTTTGCCAGAATCTTTCTTATAGACAAGGTTTGTTGTTGATATTGAAAATGAGCTAAATCGAAATATTAGGAAGAGAGTTATACCTCAAAAAGCAAGAGTAGGTCGAAAAAACCGTGTCCTTCAAACATCGAATAAAATGGAATTGTGTCCAAACGCATTAACGTAGATTCATGAAACTTCGAATATATATTTTCTGAGTAAAAACAATATTTTTCCTTGAAAATTATCTAAATTTATCTATTAGGAGAGGAGTTATCGATCAAAATGTACGATCATTTATACCGCACAGTGTATATTTCGGTATATTTAAAAATAAAAACGTCATAAAAGCAACAAAATTGGATGTACGACTCTGAAATTTTGCACACTTTGCTTTTTGGTGAGACGTTTTTTTGTAACGGTAAATCAATGTGCCACGCCCCCTTTTACGCCCACCTCCCATATAACGTTTTACCTAAAACTCATATAATTTCTCTATTAATAAAGATTCGGGAATAATAAAGGACTATATTGAAACACCTAAGTTGTACTCATTCGCAAAAATAACTTTGACACGCCTACTATAACGCCCACTTTTCACGTTATCTACCGTTAATGAAATTTAAAAGCTCATAAAACCGCCAAATTTAGAGGTATGATGATAAAATTTGCTACGTATGTCCTTCTAGTTAATGTTATTGTTGTGCCAAAAAGTTTAGGTGACACGCCCACTTTAACGCCTACCTATAACCTATAACGGTTTGACTTAAATTCATGTTATTTCTCTGTTGACAATGTTTTTTGGGAAAATAAAGGACTATATTGAAATATCTTAGTTGTATTTATTAGCAGAAACTTTATTGACATACCTACTTTAACGCCCACTTTCACTAAAAGACTAAATTTACGAAAACATTTTACTATCATATCGAAGTTATTAAGGGTGGTTAAATTTTAAGGGCCTATGTGGATTTTAAATTAAACACAAATTATTTAAGAAATTATTATCATTTCTTTTTATAATGATAATATTTGTATGGTTCAATTATGTATTTTACAAAATATCGATTTACAATTCTCCCGATTGTGGACGAATTTGATCGATTATGTTGACCAAAAGAATTACGAAGTGAACAAAATGCATTTTGATTTGAACGCCCATTTTTATAAAAAACCTGAATAACTTTAAAGCGTTGCTCATTTGGGTATCTTTCCACGAATCAAATTGAGTAAGTTTTAGATTGAGAAATGTCAAATGAAATGCAGAAAACAAATTTAAAGTCAAGGTGTAGTTCACCTTCAACATGGGCCCTTAAAATTTAACCACCCTCTACAAAGAAAGTGATACATATTTTATTATAAAGAGATTATTCCATAATGATTAACAAAATAATAAATATTGTGCTTTAAATGTACACAAAATTGGTGGTGGGTATAAAAGATTCGGCACAGCCGAATATAGTGCTCTTACTTGTTTTAAGCCAAACGAACGTATTAGACGTTTGTCTAGTACAAACACCTTTTGTGTATGTTTTTCCAAGGCGTGCTAACTGTCGTATCGTCATATTTTAATTTTAAAATAGTTAAACAAGATGTCTTAAATGCCACATTGTCTTAATGACATAATTTCTTAATATTTTTTAAAAGCTTTCAAAATTTCACAATAAATACTAAAATACTTTTTACAAATTAGAAATTTGTTGGGAAACTACTACTTTATGTCAATACAATTCTTGTAAATATATTAAATGTGTATTCTTTTATATTTATAATTTTATAAAATGATGACATTATGACAAGAGTTAGAACTTTTTGTGAATTGACCAAATATACATTTTTCTTTTATTTAGTTATTAACATCAAAAGAGTGTAATTATTTCATGCTTCTATTAAAGAAAGTGTACTTCAACATATAAGTATGTTAAATATACACACTTGGAAAGGGTGGGGATAATTGATTTCCTATGGGTATCATTCGAGAAGTCAACAAACTAATCTATATAACGTACAGATAGAGTTTTGAACATTTACCATTAAATAAATAAATGAAAAATAAGTAATTTTTTAAAACTTATAGAGAGTATAAATATTAAATAGATATTTAAGGTTAAAAGAAATAAGAAAAAAGTACGAATAGTAAATATGAATCTTATCTATATGTATAAAAGAGTAACGTGACTGACTGAATGATTCATCATTGCACAGCTGAAACGCAAAAAGCTAAAGATATGATAATAAAATAAATAAATAAATGATTTTTAGAAATTTACGCTTTAAGGGGGTAAAAAAGGGTGAAATCGGTAACCTTTTGTCTGGTAAACTAAAAAATGATACAAATTAATTTGAAAGGGTATTGTAATTTATAAAAAAAATAGGCCTAAAGTTATTCTTTGCTAACAGAAAAATTTTTTAAAAAAATACATGTCTTAAATACAATTTGGAATATGATGTACAAGTCTCAGTGTGGAAAGAGTTCTCTCAAGTAAAACTTTCTCAATTAAATACTAGTCTTTATATCAATTTACTAAACGTTGTTTTTTAGTGTTTTAACGAGGACAGAATTCCATGAGATTTAAACAAATTATCGGTGGTCGCATTCATTGCTGAGTTTTTATAGGGACTAACAAGATCCTAAACCTTTCTTCTCGTAAATTTAGTCTGACGCTCACTTTTTACTGCTTTTTATACCCGCCACCAAAAATATGGTGGGGGCATAATCATTTTGTCATTTCGTTTGTAACACATCGAAATATCCATTTTAGACCCCATTAGATATATATTTATATATTCTGAATCGGGGTTTCATTTTATGACGTTTTAGCTATGTCCGGGAGCTCAAATTTTGCCAGAATATTTCTCATACACAAGGTTTGCTTGGTAAATGAAAATGGGCTAAATCAGAATATTAGGAAGACATTTATAGCTCGTAATGCAAGAGTTGGTCAAAAAAACCGTGTTCTTCCAACATTGATTAAAATCAGCCATGAAATTTCGAATGTGCATTCTCCGAGAAAAAACATATTTTTCTCAAAAACTTTAAAAATCTATGAATTAGGAAAGGAGTTATAGATCAAAATGTACGAAAATTTACACCGCGCAGTGTATTTTTCGGTATATTAAAAATTTAAAACGTCATACAACTGACAAAATTAGATGTATGATTCTGAGATTTTGCACCCATTGCTTTTTAGTCAAAGAATTTGTACTATAGAAATATAAATGTGACACGCCTACTTTTATGCCCACCTCCCATATAACGTTTAATCTCAAATTCATATAATTTTTCTATGAATAAAGATTATGGAGAATAAAGGACTATATTGCAATATCTAAGTTGTATTTTTTAGCAGAAGCAGCTAAGCCACGCCTACTATAACGCCCACTTTTCACGTTATCCACTGTTAGTGAAATTTAAAAGCTCATAAAAATTACCAAATTAGAGGTATGATGATGAAATTTGCTACAAATATCCTTGTAGTCAATGTCATTGTTATGTCAGAAAATTTAGGGGATACGCCTATTTTAACGCCAACCTCCCATATAACGTTTTATCTCAAATTCATATAATTTCATTATGGATAAAGCTTTTTGATAAATAAAGTACTTTATTGAAATATGTAAGTTGTATTTATTAGCAGAAACTATATTGACATGCCTAATTTAACGCCCACTTTCATTAAAAGACTGAGTTAACAAAAATATGTTAGTAGCATATCGAAGTTATACGAAGAAAGTGATACATATTTTAGTATAAAGAGATTATTCCATAGCGATAACTGTTAATAACAAAATAATAAATTCTGTGTTGAAAAATTACATCAAATTGGTGGTGGGTATAAAAAATTCGGCACAGCCGAACATAGTCCTCTGACTTGTTCAGTGTTCAACTGGATCGCAAGCTCAAAATAATTTATACCGCACTTTTCAGACTGTGACAGCATAAAGTGTTTAAATTAAGTACGTCCACGATATTCGATATCAGCAATAGTTAAACGCTTCCCAAGCTTGTAAATTTGATCGAAAAGAAGCATTAAACATAACTTAAAAGTGTTTAAACGCTGGAGTTTATAGAGTTTTTCTGGAGATAAATAAATTTTTATCAAATTGTATTGCATTTTGTTTTTGATTTTTAAGGAAATGTTGATTTGGAAAAAAAAATTTACTACACCAGGTAAAAACTATCATATACTAGTTGGGCCCGGTCCGCGTGGCTGGCCCCAGCGAAACAGAGCATAGGGTTACCGCGCTAAACACAAAAAAACTAAATATTGCGGCATCTGTCTGACGAACTTTAAACTACACAGAAACACTCCTCACGGCTTATAAAGCATGTATATAAAGTTTGGTCAAAATTGGTGCAGTAGTTCTTGCGTTACGGAGCAAAAACACAAAAAGCTAAATAACGCGCCATCTGTCGGACGAACTTCAAACTACACAGTAACACTCCTCATATGAGTATATATAATCAATATTGAATTATTTGTGGGAAATTCTTTAATTCATTGCATATTCCACAATATGTACAACTGTCATAAATGCAACTCAGTTTTGTAAATGTGTTTGAAAACAAGATTTCGTTTTCTATGAGATTTGTATTAAGACAATGTACCCGGGCATTAAATGTGTATTTTTTTCTTTGGCAATCACATAAGAGTTAATTTCTTAAATCAGTGGTCTAAAAATAATTACAGCAGCAAACAGACGTGATATCAACGCTTTCTCTATAACAATTAAGCAAATTTAAAACGAATGTAAACACGATTTAAAGGTAATATTGTTGACGAATTTTAGATTTTTTTTAACAGTATGTGCTGAACCCGTTTACAAATTATTCCAATATATGTAGTGGAAGTGGCTTAATTTTTGACATACCGGTACATTGCTAAAAGTCGAGCAGATTGATAAAAGTCAAGTGCAGAATTAGATTTAACATTTAGTTCTAAGTCAACAAAAATTTTGTTGCACTGTGTACTAGTTACCTTTTAAATAATTGACACACTTTTTCCACAAAAATTTGTTTGTATTTTTCACTAACCTATAAAATCTTTTTTATGGGAATATTTTATTGCATTTGTTTAAATAACTTCCTGGCTATAAACATATTATTTTGCAAGATCACTTAACGAACTTATTGAAAAATTTACGATAATCACCTGTCAGTATTAGAAACCATAATTACCTTGCCAACAATCTCATAATTTAACATAAAAACAAAATTACATGAAATATAAATTTTAAAGCATTTTTTCATTTCAATATTTTGTCAACATGTTTATGGCACAGGGTGTGACAAAAGTTGTAAATAAAACAGAGCGGCTGTGGGAAGATATACGAAGAACATTTAATTATCATTTTTACTCCTCAGGCTATTTTTTAAACATTTTCAATTGGGCTAGATATAAGGAAAAAATTGCGCTTACAATTTTAGCTAACTAAACGAATTCGGTAACCGTTCTGCAGATACAATAAAAATTTGTGAAAATGACACTTCATAAATTTAAAACCAACACAAATATAAAAGAAAAGCATTTAGGTGTAATTGTTAAATACATAAATAGCTGCTGGGTGATTGTTAAGCAATGCAATTAAAAACTTTTAAAGCCATTAAATAAATGATGACATTTATTTGGAAGTACTTAAGTAATATATGTATGACAATCAACGTAACTGAGGTGCAAGTGCCATAAATATTTATAATAATTTGGCTGTAAAATCATCATTTGTCTATGAACGTTTGTATATTCATATTTAATGACAATTGTTTGATAACAAAAAAGCCATTAAAATAATTTATAATAATCGCATGATTCATACCATTAATAAGATCTACATTGATTTAATTAAAATGGAAAATCTTCTTAAACCTCTTACAGTTACATAGCAACGTCGTTCTTAATTATTAGGCAGAATACCGAAGTAACGAAATTTTACATACAGTTAAGCATTTAAAAAATTTCAAGGCGTTTATATTTCATTTGTGTTGCGACACAATAATTTTTAGATTACATTTCATTATATTTCTTCCACTTAATTAGGGCAGATTTAGGGAGTATCCCAGCAAAAGGTAATTACTTGCTCTTACTAAACAACATACTTTTCAATAACTGCCACATACATATCTCCTGCCTTGCTAAGAACTGCTTAAGTAATGACTTGACTTATGTAATACATAAGTATTTTTCCGACTTTTGCTTAAGTACCCAATATACGGTATGTTTTTTACACCTGACTTGTAAAATTTCCCACTGCTAGAGACGTACATGTCGGGTGTTAGCATTAAACCGTTATTTATGTTAAACACATGTGCTTAGTCATCTGACAATATTTCATTTAGAGCGTGCTATAATTTTATCTGACAAGCCACCTGACATCAGCTGTTGGCAGAAATCTCTGAAGCCAGAAAACAGTCAGCAGCGGTTAAGTGTTAAATAACATTTTTGACAGCCATAAACAATTACATATGGATACCGATTTACCAAGTCAGATGTACATATATAACATGCCGTGTATTAGCTGCTTTAGATACACACACAATACAATATCTTATTGCGAAATTTGTTAAGCTGAAAGACCATACCACGCTTTCTTTCGTAAGCGCATTCTACGCATTTAATACCTCATACGCTTTCTGCATTTCAAGTTACATATCACGCTTTCTGCGCATCAAATAACACAAGTTGAGACATGGCACTCGTTTTGTAAATTTCATCGATAAACAAAATGAACATTTTTTCATGAAAAATTTTTCGAAATAATTACATTTTTTTTATGCCAATAATTTTAAACTTTATTACGAAAGCATTTCCCTATTTTTAAAACTTTTTTTTAGAAAAATATTAACAAATAAATACACAGTACAAGCCAAGGCGAATTCAATAAGGTTAACTTATTAGATCAGCTGATCATCAGCTGTTGACTACTTCTAGGGACCACTTGTCAAATTTTTGTGTGTTTTTTTATTGTTGACATTTGTGAGCGGTGTTTTTTTTAATATTACAAAAATTTTTAAAAATTGTGAACAAACGTTGTTTTTCTTCTTAAGTATTTGTGAATTTGTCAACAACTTTTTGACATATCGTTTTGTTTTACACTAACAAAATACACGTTGTATTTTTTTTACTTTGTAGTTGTTTTAGCGACGAGTTCACCTTATTGAATTCGCCTTGGTACAAGCATAATGATCGATGAAATTATTATTTAGTTGTTCTCTCTCCGCTCATGACGCGTAAAAAAGTAGAAACTAAACCTAAACCTTTTGCATTGTATGCGTTAGAGCGTCGCAACGCGTCGTACGCTTTGTACTCTGTAACGTTCAACTACATTGATTTAACTATTTTGACAGAGGCGTACGACGCGAAAAAGCGTAGAATGCGTGATGTGAACTTTCATCTTTAGATTCATATAATTTTTAATATTCTAATTTCGTTTTAAATATTTAAGGTATAAGAAATAATGTTTCTACAAATTGAAATGAAACAGTTAATTTGTCTATGAAACTAATGTCTTTTAACTATTATCTATAATCATTACAAGAGAATGGTACGGAAGTAGATTTTTTTTGTCATTTAGTTTGTAACATATCGAAGTATTAATTTGAGACGCCATTAAGTATATATTTTCTGGGTCCTGCAGCTAAATTCAATTACGATAGAAAATTTATCCGAACGATCGAGTGCGCTGTTCTTTAGGTATAAAGATTTTAATAAGAATTTTCAAATTTCGGTCACGTTTGAATGCCGTAATTCGGCATCTGGTTTTAACGTAGGACGATCTAGCTATGTCCGTCTGTCAGCCTGTTCAAAGCAGGACAGAGCATGAACAAAAAAGCTAGAGGAATGAAATTTTGCTTGGTGTGGAAAATAGGCAACAGGAAGAGAGTTATATCTTGTAATGCAAGAATAGTTAATAAAAATGTCTTTTGGATACCAAATAAAATATGACTGCGTCGAACCGCAAGGACGTAGAGTAAAAAAATTTCACAAGTATATTATCTTACGAAATAAGAAAAATAGGTTTTCCCCCAAAATTTGCTTCAATCCGCGTATTTCTAAAGAAGTTATAGATCAAAGTGTACACAGAGTCTTTTTTAGTCAATTTAAAATTTCAAACGTCCTAAAATCGACAAAATTACTATGCTACTATTTATACTATTCTTCGTTAATAAATAGTATAAGAATAACGAAAAATGACGGCTACACGAACACTTTAACGTCCAGCTTCCAATTATGGCTTTTACCTAAATTCATACAATTTCTCTATGGACGAAGCTTTTAGAAGAATAATGGTCTCTGTGTTTTAATTTATTTTATTTATTTATGGCTTTTACTTAAATTCATACAATTTCTCTATGGACGAAGATTTTAAGAGAATAATGGTGTTTGTCTTTTAATACCTAAGGAGTAGTTATTATGCGAATTCAGTTTCACACGTCAACTTTAATAACCACCTCTCACATATGCCAAAATCTTGTACTAATGAAATTTAAAAGCTGATAAAACCGACAGCAGCTAATAAATAACGATGAAATTTTGCGAATACTGCTTGCTGGTCAATGGCATTACGACAGTAAGTAATAAGAGTGCCACGCCCTATATAACGTTTTATCTTAAAATAATATTATTTATATTTTGATGAAGATTTCGCAAGAACAATGGACTCTGCAGTGCAAAATATAAGTTAAATTTATTATCAGAAAGTTTTTTGGCATGCCAACTTTAACGCCCATTGCTCACCTAATCTTCTATATATTAATAAAATTTAAAAACTCATATAATCAACAGAATTAGAATGCTTTGATTTCGAAAATATAACTTTCTGGTCAATGTAATTAAAATGATAGCAAAATAAGTTGGAACGCCCACCTCCCATATAACGATTTATCTTAAATGGATAGTATTTCTAATGAGAGATAATAATTTTATGGCCATGGGTGCTTTTGGTCATGAAGAGTATGAATCGTTTTTTGTAAATTTTGGTTGAAAAGTGGTTTTCGGCAAAAGACAGGAACTTGTATTCACCACAATAGTTCAAATTTTAGTCGTAACGACGTAGAAAGGGTTGCACAAAGTCGGTCAAGCTCTGTGGCTTGGAAAAGTTTTATCACCAAATTTTCAGTTTCGGAATAAAACCCCTTTTTTACTTTTCGTACTAAAAGAGAGAGATATTTTCCTATAAAAAGTTTAAATTATTCTTTTCTTTTTTTGAGCCACATAAAATCCTAAAGAAAAAAAACTTGATAAGCAGGTTTGGGTTTGACATTTTTTTGAAAACGTTTTCTGATTCAAAAAAAAAATATTTAATTATTGCGATTGTTATCAAACTTATCATAAGAATTTATGTTTTTTTCATATACAAATATTTTCTTTGAATACCTCAGTGTTAAATTCTAATCACATTGTGCACAAGTTCGCTTACGAAAATGCTACAGTTGGACAGTAAGTTAAGCCAGATTATGCATAATATAGTTTGGCCTACAATACAATTTTCGTTGACAAGGGTTGTCTCTTACAAATGCTCAGTGACAATTTCAATTTACTAATTTTACAATTTTCTATTTTGCTGCAGTCGGTATCTAGGGTATTTTTCTATACTTCAACTAAACGGCTTTTATACCTTGTTTCATATCCTAATCACTTAAGATATCATGCAGAATAACGTCTGTCAGGTCCGCTAGTAATTAAATAAATAAGGAAGTTAGCAACCGTACGAAGATCTCTGGCAATGATTTAACATCTTGTGTCGTGCTACACTGCAAAACACAAAAAAACACACACATAACAAAACACTAACCTTAACGCTAACTATATATATAAAAGTGAAACTCTGTGTGTGTGTGTGTGTTAGCTATAGACTCCGAAACTGTAAAACCGATCGGACTCAAACTTTGGAAAGTTGTTGTAAATATACCAGGGAGTGTTTATGGGTAGAAAAAGTGGGCGGGGCCACGCCCATAAAAATTAATGATCAGTTTTAGCTACTTTCACTTGACCGATTTTTCTGAAACTTGGCACACATATCGAGCTGTCATGACTAAATAATTTCGAGATAAGAAAAGTGGGCGGGGCCACGCCCCTAAAAAAAAATTTAATTTTGAGGTTCTTGCACCAGACCGATTTTTCTGAAACTTTGCACACACATCGAGCTGTCATGACTAAATAATTTCGTAATTAGAAAAATGCGCAGTGCCACGCCCATAAAAAAGGTATAATTTTGAGGTATTTGCACTGGTCCGATTCTTCTGAAACTTGGCAGACATATTGAGCTGTAATTACTTTATAATTTCGTGATTAGAAAAATGGGCAATGCCACGCCCATAAAAAAAATTATAATTTTTAGATTTTTGCACTTGATATTCAATTTAAATTCAGAATGCATTTCGATTCATTAAGGGGCGCCGGGTTTGGCTAGTAAACAATAATACAACCAAACAATCATACATTTTCACACAAGCCAACTTGTTTAAAAATGCATCAGACACATTCGAAAATCAAAAAACAAACTAGATACCCAATCCCTACTTAAACAAACCAAAAAGTATTTAGTTTTTATTTTAATTTTATTTATGTGTTTTTAGGCTTCCATAACAAACACAACTAATAATTTAATGCTTTAAAATATAAAGCATTTTTATGACTTAAATAACGCTTTTCTTCTTTAAAAGAAACTTTAATTGTTGGTCTCACCCACATTATTTCATCGTAAGTATCGGGCGTAGACCGTTAGCAACAGGGTCATTGTTAATTATAAACAAATGTTTGAAAAGTTAATTGACAAGATTCTTTTTTATTGATTTTAGTAGGAAAATTCGAGAAAGGAAAATAAGTTTGATACAATGATAAACTTCGCTCAGCAATACGGCTGGGCTTTGTATAATTTTCTAAATCTCGATTAGTGGTTGAGTGAATTTTATATTTGCTTTAGGGATCGGTCCAGGGTACACTTATACAGGTAGCGGTGCCAGCACAGCTGATTATTTGTTTGAGTCCCAATGTTTTCAAACTCCATATATAACAAGTAAGAGCACTATATTCGGCTGTGCCGAAACTTTTATACCCACCACCAAGTTGATGTACTGTTATAGCTCAGAATATATTATTTTGTTATTAACAGTAATCGCTATAGAATAATATCTTTATACTAAAATATATACTTTCTTTATATAACAACGATATGTTAGTAAAATATTTTAGTAATTTTAGTCTTTCAATGAAACAGGACGTTAGAGTAGGCGTGTCAATAAAGTTTCTGCCAATAAATACAACTTAAATATTTCAATATAGTCTTTATTTTAACAAAATATTTTTTCATAGAGAAATTATATGAATTTGAGATAAAGCGTTATATGATAGGTGGGCGTGTAACATTTATTTTCCATTACAAAGCCTTTGACCAAAAAGCAATAGTTGCAAAATTTCAGAATCATACATCTAATATTGGCAGTTATATTACGTTTTAAATTTTGAATATACCGAAAAATACACTGCGTGGTATACATTTTCATACGTTTTGATCTATAACTCCTTTCCTTATTCATAGATTTTGGCAATTTTTGAGAAAAATATTTTTTTTGCTTTGAATTTTCATGGCTCTATGTCAATGCATTTGGACACAATTCCATTTTATTCGATGTTAGAAGGACACGGTTTTTTCGACCTACTCTTACATTACGAGCTACAACTCTCTTCCTAATGTTCCGATTTAGCCCATTTTTCAATACCAAACAAACCTTGTATATGAGAATTATTCTGGAAATATTTGAGCCCCCTAGCTTTTTCCTTCTAACCTCTATCATGCTTTCAACAGACGGACGGACATGGCTAGATCGTCATTAAATCAAACCCCAATTTAGAGTATATATACTTTATGGGGTCTAAAATTAATATTTCGATGTGTTACAAACGAAATGACAAAATGAATATACCCCCGCCATTTTTTTGATGGCGGGTATAAAAAAGAGCTTTCAGTGCCAAGAATTGTCAAACTCCATATAAAATAATTATAAAACAAGTAAAAGCGCTATATTCGGCCGTGCCGAATCTTATATACCCTTCACAACGTGTAGTCATGCAATAACAGTAAATTCACGTATGTATGTTAAAAAAACAAAAAAAAAAATAAAAAATAAAAAAAAAATTTAAAAAAAAAAAATTTAAAAAAAAAATTAAAAAAAAAAAAATTATTATATACATATATAATATATATAAAACAAAAAAAAAATAAAAAAAAAATTAAAAAAAAAAAAAATAAAAAAAAATAATAAAAATATATATAATATATTAAATAAAAAATAAAAAAAAAATAAAAAAAAAAAATAAAAAAAAATTAAAAAAAAAAATTTTAAAAAAATTTAAAAAAAAATTTTTTTGCCTCAGCTGGGATTCGATGCCACGTTTTCTCTAACCAGTATACACGTTTGTATGTATGTATGTTGTTGTTGTAATGTTGTTTTTATGAAAAGAAAATCGAGGTGGTCGTGGGTTTTTGCTCATATCTCAGTTGTTTATGTACCGATGTTTCTGATTTTCAATACCGATCTACTCCCGAATATTTCTGATATTTTAATACCTTACCCGGGTCCAACCTATGTCGGGGGGCTTCAAAAAGTTGATTTCAACATACACACGGACAGACGGTCAGACGGACAGACGGACAGACGGTCAGGGCTTAATCGACTCCTCTATTCATAAGCTTTCAGAAAATATATACTTTATGGGGTCGGAAATCAAAATTGTAGAAATTTCACACGGAATGACAAACCTATATATACCCTTTTTCACTGTGTGAAGGGTATAAAAAGAGAGAAAAAAAATTCTCTCTCTCTGCGGTATGACCTTATTTATGTGATTACACCATAGATCGGTCGTCTTTTTAAAGTTTTTTTCTTACCTTCGTCATTTACAGTCGACTCTTTTTCGATATCCAACATTTTTGTCTCAAAATGACTATTAAATGTCATTGGCTTTAATACCCTGTTATACATAAATAATAATTACCCACTAAATCCCAGTTTCTAAAAATTGCTATAACTATAATAAAATAAATGTTTTTAAATTACTCTTGAGTTTTGTCAGCTCAAGATAAATAAATAAATATCGAATCTTTAATGTCCTTCACAATCATGTATACAGGTATGTTAACATTTAGATAACGACCTCTTCGCAAGTGGCCTAGATTTCATATTTAATGTTGCACGCTATTCTATATCGAACGTCATCTTGAATTTCGAATTTGTTTATCATCTACTGTATTCTACTTGTTAATCCATTTTATTTGATACCAAATATTGAGGGTGTTAAAGGCGTAACATTTTTAATTACGAGGTCTAACAAATATATAATTTTTTCCCCGATTTGTAGAAGCGAAGATCACAGACTTTAGTTTGTTTCATAGTGTGCCATATATTGTTTGCAATTCCTCTTCATTTGATATCGATATTGAGTCTATCGGTTGTCCTAAAGCTAGAAACAATCGATTTTTGTAAGAAAATATTAGGAAAATACCAGTCAGTCAGCTATTAACCAATTTCATAAATTTTCTCTAGAATAATTTTCAAGACTAAAATTGGAATTATCGGATCTAGAAATAAATTGTGAGCCTAAGAAACTTCAATGTTAAAAAAAATATTTTTTTCAAATAGTTTTTGCCCATAACTTTGCCGATTACGGCTATTCGGTCATTTTACATTTATAACTAGTAGGAAGGGTGCCTATAAATAATCTCAGAACTAGAAATTATCAAATTTTGTTCTAAAAATATGGGAAAACTAGAGTTAGTCGTGTTTATTTGATCATACTTCAAAACGTTTTCGTGCAATTGTGCTGGGTTAAAGAACGATTCATGCCCGAATATATATTTACAAGGCTGTGCAATATGTGGGGGCTTCTTAAAGTTAATTGCAACTAACACACAGACTGTCGGACACTAAATCGACTCCCCTACTAACTAAAAATCACAAATCTGTATATGCTGTTGGCAACACCGGTGAAGGGTTTGATAACATAATTTATGAACTAAGAAACTCATTAACATATCTATCAAAATCAGTATCCATCAGTGATAATTTATCAAATATTAATGATAATTGTCTTTTCTTTTCTCTCTACCCTTAGTTTTTCCTTTAATCAAAGTTTGTAAATCTTCATCGTGTAATGTGAGAAGTTTTTGCAGTCACCGTTATGCAACCTTATCACCTTCTAAAAATCATTAAAGTTATTTTATTTCTCGGCCAAAATACACAATTTAGCTCAGGGAAGTGTTTTTCAAGCAACAAATACAAACAAATACATATTGAGTGATATCACTACTACCTGAAACAACAATATACTTATTAGTTCAGTATTTCATAAACAACCGTGGAAATTACTTAGCGGTAAAAGTTACCAGGACTTAGTATTTCAGGCCTTCTGGAAGGTTAATTTAAGCCTTCTATTGGCTTTGAAATCTGAATATACATGCCTATCCAGCCTTCTAGAAGACCTCTGAAATAACTTCTAAAGATCCGATAGCAATTCTAAGAAGTAAAGAATTATATTCATTATGGTATGTAGTTTTAAAACCGTTACCAAAACCAGATAAATTAATAGGGATTGAAAAAAAATTAAAGAAAAAAGGATTAAAAAACAAACAAGAATTCATTTGAATTTGTTGAAATCATCTAAACAGTGAGTTTAATAGTTCTAAACTAAAAATATATGAAAATCAAACATTCTTAATTAATTCAAATCTAAAAATCTTTTATAAGACTTCACGCAAAGGCCTTTAATCCAAAAGTCTTCTAGAAGCTCATTTGAAGCTGTTACTCTTTACTCCAACGCATATCAAAAAATGAGTACGAAATTGGCATGGAAATCTTTTACAGGTCTTCACGCAAAGGCTATTAAGGAGCCTTTAGTCACAAGGACTTCTAGAAGCTCCTCTATGAAAAGTTCGTTTGTAAGCCCTTGTTCTACTTATATCCTAACGCGTATAAACAATAAATGAGTATGCGATGGGTATTGGAGTCTTTATTTCTAAAATTTAAGGCCCTTTATAAGGCCTACTTATACCGTCCTTCTTAACGCTGCTTATTGTTGTATGTGTTTCACCTAGTGAAAAGATATATAATTAAATACAATAAATGTGTATAATTAAAGATGTTCCTTCGTTTGTACTTAAAGTAATTTCAAGCACATGCTGCTAAAGTCTGTAAGTTGTACATATTTCCAGATCATTACAACAATACCTAAACTAACCAACAACAAGAGTAACAACAACACAATCATAGCATTTACCTTCATTCGTTTACAAGATTCATTTACAATTAATATTTAAAGTTCATTACATGGTCGGGATGAGCGATAAGACACAACCTTGTATAAATCGTGTCGGAACACTTTTTTATTCACTATTTCGTTAAACAATTGTTTTTCAAATAGAGAAAAATACTAAATTATAACTTGTATTATCTTGTTTTAAATGGATAACAAAGCAAAATTTTGTTAATGGTATTTTTACTTTGATATTTCGTTTCTTACTTGGAGAAGAAAATTTTAGAGAAAAAAAAAAACAATAATTTGGCTTTTAAAAGTAATTTAAATGTAATTAAATTTAAGGAAATGTTTTCGCCAAACAATTTATTATTGTAAAGGTGGCACACACCACGATGCTCTTATAAAATCGTAGATATAAAGAATGTGAGAAATTACGGAGCCTTTTTTGTCATGGACGAGTATCATTAAATTAAGATTTTATTGTGGTTCACTTATAAATACACAGAATATTTGTATTAAATTTGCGTACAGTCAAAAACACTTTAGTGTTAATGTAACTCTTTATGAACAATAAAATTAATAGTAAAATTCCTACAACAATAAGATTTGTTTCACATTTTGTTTTTTGTTGTCAAAAGGATGTCTTTTTTTTTCTACTGAAAATAAATTTATCGAAAAAGTTTTTTCCATTATAAGAACATCAAACAAAATATACGCCTGTGTTCTGTATTCCGAGAGAAATTAAATCATTCAGAATTGCCATTGCAGTGTTATTGCTTATAACAACAATGCTATGGCAATTTCGAGTAATTTAATTTCACACGGAATACAGAACACATTCACATTTTAATAAGAATACTTGTAGTGGGGGGCTAGTGAACGTAGCATTTCATAAAACAGGTCTCATGCTGTCTAATCTTTCTATCTTCCCCACTTATTTTGAGGCTACTGAAATAGAATCGACCGCCTCTCTGAGTCTCGTACCACAATAAGCGTTTTTAACAATTAAGATAAACAAGATTCAAAACAGATGTTGGTAAATTTCGTACTAACTCAATGATATGTATGTATTTGAAAAATTAACAATTAGGACAAATAATTCTATGTTTCAATTTTCAGTACAATACTGAGTTAAATAGTTGATTTTTACACACAACGCCTGTAGTTCTGATCAAAAGAGTGCTGCTGATGAAACCGTAGCTGGTTTCGAAAATGCACTCCACTCAGCTAATATCGGATGACTAACTTTTCCTTGATATTCTTGTCGTTATCGCATTGAACTTATAGCCTGAATTTTAATTTAATATACAAAATTAAAAAGTTCGTAAAAAAATGAAAATACAACAAAATCCATTGGGGTTTAAAACTGGGCAAGATTCGAAATAACCATAAAATCCATACAAAAAAGTCCATCTGGCAACCCCATATCCAGTACAGTTTCCTTTAGTTGTATCTAAAAACTATGACTTTATTTAAGCCAAAGACACTTTTGCTTACACCCGCCTACTCACTAAAGAAACTCTGGAATCTGGTTCAAAAATGCCAACAGCAGATCTCAACTAGGCGTAAATATTCTTTAATCCGCTTCGGTGTTACTTTGTTCTTAGACACACATCCACTGAGCTTCAAAACACATTCAAGCATCAGTCCTGAGTACATGTCTACTTGCCACATAAATTCTATAAATGACTGGTTATAAAATGCATACAGAATTCTCTTTCCATGAAATTTGATTTTTATCAGCTGATATAACGCTTCTAGCAATCTAAGCATATCTGTCAACTTGACACGAATTCTTCAACATCTTAACGGCAGGTAAGTTTCAACACAATTAAATAGACCCTAGATCCTAGCACCAATTAAAAGTGATGTATGATAATAGAAAGATAGTAATCAATACAAGAAAAAGGGTTACTGTTGGTAAATTTCGATCTAACTCGTTGTTGTAAGATAATATTAAAAAAGGAAACATATAGGTTACCGTATGCAATTAACTTAAAAAACTGGGAGTTAAAAAGATGATATTCACAATTAAAGAGCGCTGATGATGAAATCGTAGCTGGTTTCGAAAACGCATTCAACTAGGCTAGCGTCGGTAAAACATACTTTTCCAAATTATTCTTTCACTATTACATTAGTTAAAAATTCCTTGTAAAAATAAGAATGTTTAAAAATTGAACTCAAGCTTGTTTAAAAAATTGTAATATTAGTTTAAAAATCGGATGGTAAGCCGCTAATACTCCGACCTCTTCTTATATCCTTTACCTGTGGTGCCAAGGGTATATAAAGCTTTGATATACCATTTATATGTATATACTGCAATATTCATTTTCAATCCCAAAGAATATACATTTACTGAAAGCTTATGATAAGTGGAGTAGACAAAGTAATAATCATCTATTCGTGTGTTTGTTGAAATCAATTTTTAGAAGACCCTATATATAAAACAGATATGTATGTCATATCATACTTTTAAAAATATTCACAAATTAACCGCTATTGAAATGCAGCATAATCTCTCTTTAACTTTCTGAGAAATGAGTAAATAAATACAACTGCCTCTGTTTTTTCCATATTTTATCCATAAAAATTAAAATTCTTAGTTCTAGGATAATTTATAGACATCTTTGTCTCTAGGGCTATTTATTTTTTTTTAGAAAAATCGATAAATACTCGATAAAATTATAGGAAGAAAAAATTCTTTTTTTAAATATTTCAACTTATTAAGGCTCTTAACTAAACGATGAGGTCACCAAATTACAAGTCAAAGTTTCGAAAATTATAACTGGAATATTGATTTGAAACTGAGATATAAGCACAGTTTCTAGAAAACCGAGTGGATCGATATGGGCTTAATATATGGGCATTTCCATGTCATCGTACGTGACATTTGTGCTCCTATAAAGTAGAGTAATTTTTGCAAAAGTAAGAGTAACTGAAACAAAATTAGATCTTTATGTTCAATTCAAAGGGTACCTTATTTAAAAAAAAAACTAATTGTATTCGAATCATTGTTGTCTAAAATATCCAGAAAAATAAGATATATCGTACGTGACATAAAACAGAAATGATTTTGAGGTATATATGGAAATATGAAAAAATCTGCGAATCTTGGGAGGTATTTTTTCTTTTTTTAATTTCTTACACTAAACCAAATAATTTTCCTTTAAAATCCATCATACTTGGTTGAAAACAATCCTTAAATGATTTTATAATAAATTCAATTTAATATCGTTCGTGACATATCGTATGTGACAGATTTCTCTCTAATAGTATTCCTAAGTAATAAAATTTATATTATGTTGAGAAAAAAAGTTAAATTCTAATTTAGATGCTCTTGCGATTGTTCAAATACGAATAATGTTTTTGCACTACGTACGTGACATTAAAATAAAATCCAAGGGAAATAAAAATAATACCGCTAATTAGACTCTCTATTTTCTTTTTTCTTGTGGATCTTGTTAATTGTTGCTGTTACCTTAATTTTAAGCAAATTTACAATTTCAATTTATTTTTACAATTTACTCGCTAAAAAAGTTAGTTGATTGCAATTCTTTAAAATAAGTCAAAGAGATAATCAGATTGAACTCTTATTATTGCTTTTAAAATAGTTTAATAAGCTCTTAATACCTGCGCATAGTAAAATTTGAGTGTTTTTTTATTAATAAACTTATATTGAAAAACTGTTAAAAGGTTTTATTTTTACAGTCGTTGTAGACATATTCATGGAAATGCCCATACATATGTGTATATCACATACAAAATGACGTGAAATATATTTATAAACATATGTGTCCCATCTAGTTATTATATGAAAGTAACCCGTCTAACCCTCTCTATATTGGCTTTGGATATAATAAAAGTAAAATTGCATGTAAATAGATTTAAATCTGGAATCTAGGTATTCTGCAATGAGGTCATTTTATGTATGTTGTAGATCGTAAAGGGTATATTCACATTCGGCACGACCCAGTATAGCATTCTTTCTTGTGTTATCTGCCGGGGAATAAAGCTGTACCTGGTTGTTGTAAATTTTAAGAAAATTTCTTCCTTTTACATGGGTTTTCTCTAAGAAATAAAATAGTGCTTTTAAATTTCTAATTTGATTTTAATTTGCTTGTAATCAGCACTTAGTACTTTTTAAAATACTGGTGTTTAATCGTGACGTTATTTGTGCTACATGCGTAGAAAATTAAAATTTTTGTGTGGGAAGTCAAAGTCTTTATATCTGTCATTCTTGACATAATGTTTTTTAACAACTACAACTTAATCTTAGTGTTACACAGCAAATAAAAAATGAACAGACATTAATATATCCTCCACGCTGTGAAAGACAGCAATTACCACAGAAAACATAAACTTATTAGCAATGAGCACATTCTTTAACATAGAAATTTCACTAAAATGCAATAAAATATTGTGAGACTTATAAATATGACTTATCATTTACCACTGCCATTCTTTTAAACTAATAACAGTAGCCACGTTCAACAACAAGGACATGTCCTTTGATTTTTCTTTTTGTTTTGTAGGATGCATACCATGTCTGAATTTAATCATCCACAACAAAAAGTGTTACTTTAAATAATGAGCTGCAATATGTGATTGCAATGCTAAAAACACTAGCACTTTTTTGCCATAACAAATGAGGATCAGACTTATGCAAATAAGTACAAATGTAATTACGTTCATACTTAGGTTTTTTCTCCCTAATAAATGTGTGTTTGTGTGATTATGTTTGCAGTCCATTGTAATAAATTTTAGCCACATTTGTGCAACGTTACAAACGGCATTCTTAGCAAGAAAATTTTTATTTTTTTTTACATTTCTCTATATAGAGATTCGTTCACAAATACAATTAGTGCTGGTGTTGGAGCATTCCTCGTGCATTTAGTGAACAAACATTAGCATCAGTTTCGCTCGTAATATTACCATCAGCAAACAAATAAACAAACAATGAAATAAACCACACCAGTGACACAGCCATCGCCTTTTTATCATGAATTGAATTGTGTTGCAGAAAAAAACAAATAAACAAAAAAACATGAAAAAGAAAAGTTGTACTAAGTAAGAAAAAAAATGGCAAAAATGTTAATACCATTATGTAATGGTAATGCCGCTAACAACAAAATACTCTACGAGTGTATGTACGTATTCATCACTTGTAGCTGGTCTTCGTCATTAAAAGTAGCTGGTACGTAGATGGTGGGTAATAAATGCATGCAACTTGAAAAGTGAGAGGATTTCCAAACAATATGGTTGTAATTGTTGCGTAGGCTAAGTGCCATAAAATACCAGCCAGTCATTCAGCCTACTGCGCTAAAAATATCTTCTTCTTAACACAGTGCATATTTGTATTTATGCCGTTCACTATAAGTAGCATGGGTATACAATAAGTATAACTATTTACAAACGACATAACCAATGGAATCAACAGGGCAAAACACAATTATGCAAACAAAGCAAAATAAGGATATTCAAAGAGTTTGTAAATTTCTTTTAATTTTACTGTTATAAAACCTGCTAGGTGCTACAAGGATAATACAAGTTTATAGTAATGAATGATCCGCCCAACTATTGTAAAAAAAAACTGGAAAACAGATGGAATGAAGAGCCACTAATATTAAAGGGATGGAATCTTTAAGGTTCTATGAATGTGACTAATGAGTTGAAAAAAAAAACTCGAACATTATTATTTAACGTTAGATAAAGCGGGAGTTGAAGTTAGAAACAGGGTCATTTTTGTGAATCATGTAGGAGTCAAGCAGGACAAAAAGGGTCAACATTGGAAAATATAAGAATAAACTAAAACATTTTCGTTCTTTATTTTGAAACCGATACAACCAAACACCAACAGATTTGCATTACACAGACGGTGAAGAGTGTAAGAGATTCGACCAAGTTAAATGTAACACACTTTATGGTTTTTTTTGTGAATTTTTTAAATTGTTTGTGCTTTTTTTATTCGTCTCCTAATGGAATATGGCCAGCAAGTGTTTGCTATCAGCACCATTTCAAACATTATATTTTAACGAAGAATTTATACTGTTAATGTTCTATGAAAATTTATAAAAAAAAATCTTCATAAAAATCACAAGCTGTAAGAAATTTATCTAAAAATAGAGAGAAATAATAGAATAACCTCTATAAGAAGACAATTATGAGCTGGAACTCATATCACGTTTTGTAAAACTGTAAAATTCAAAGTTTTTGTACTGGACATGGTATGATGGCACCATACGGATAAGACACAAAAAAAGTTTTCATTTTAGAGTCTCACAGAACGCAAATTAATAACCCTGTAGTATTTTTATATTAAAAGAAACTTGATATTTTGTTAACTACTGTTATCACTACAGAATAATTTCTTTTTACCTAAATCTTATATATTAATAGACAAGTTGCCGATTTTTTGTTATGCAGTTTAAACTCACATTATACAACCGGTTTTTAATAAACAAACAAAAAATAAAACAAATTTTAATCAAACTTGTTCAGCATCTTAGGAGTTATAGGCGTTTAAAGTTGCTACTAACACATCCCTAAGTGTTATGTGTTTAACACAACAAAAAACAAGAAAAATGCTATTTTTGGTTGTGCAGACTCCGGTAATACCCTTCACTATCTTGCTTGTAGGTATAGAGCCAGCATTGTAACTCAGCCTAGATTTTTGACTTAAAGTTACACGCCATTTTACATTATTATTGATTTTAAATATTTACACAGTTAATACTCATATTTTGATTTATGTTTATATTTAGGTCTATGGATTCAAGATCCTTACGGGCTTTTAGACAGTACAAATAGTTACATACTTTTAGTTATTTTAGACTTTACAATATTAAAAGGTAAAAAAATTAACATATTGATAAATTTCATTAAATTCAGTACAAGTTCTTAAAAACGAATCAAAGTTGGCATAATTTCTTCTGAAAACTCTGACAGATAGTGGATAAAAACAGCGTGTAGAACGAGATGGTACAGTTAAAGAGATATTGGAAATCGAGATATCAGAGCATACATTTCCCTTTATTAAGTTGAGAAGAAACGTGACATTTAGCTTCGTTCTTTCGATTTTTCAGCCTTGGCAGCTTTATAAGAGCAAGTCTACTAGTGTAAGGCGGTATTTTTAACAGATTCCAGTTTAGGCCTCGAAGACAAAATATTAGGAATAGGCCTGACCAGAGAAGTATTTAATTATTTCGTTATGTATGGGTCCTAGAACTCCTACTCCCAGCGTTTTATAAATTCAAGTACTGCACGTGATTTGTTTACAGTAACAGAGATATGTTGAATAAAATTTAGTTTAGGATCTAGTAAAATTCCAAGGTCGGAGACAGTTTTATGTCTGTCCAGAGTATGACCGTTTAAGACATAATTCACGTTAATATGGCATCTACGAAAGAAACACATGTATTTGCATTTTTCAGGATTCAGCTCCATTAAAGATTACACCAAGAACAAAAGGCATCTAAGTCCTTTCAAAGGAGGATATAATCAGCGTGATGGTTATAACTAAGAAATATTTTTACTTAGTCAGCATACATAAGAACATCCGAGAATTAAATCGAATTTGGCAGATCGTTAATAAAAAGGGAAAACAGCATATTGATAGGGGGGTTGAGAAAAAAATTATCCGCCATTTTGTTTAGGATGCCAAATTTATTTAAATTTTTTCATTGTTCACTGTATTCTACGGGTCGAGCCTTTTCATTTGATACCAATTCTAGGAGGTTTAAATTTTTACACAATCTCCTTCTCATAAATATGAAATGCGTATGAAGGTTTCATTATTCCATAAAATGATTTTTTACAATCAAAAACAACCCATCGTGAAATTATAAAATAAGTACATACTTATACATCAATCATTAGAAAAAAAAGAATTTTTATTCAGCCGGGATTCGTAACGAGATTCGCTTTAACCATAATACCACGTTTGTATGGATGTGTTTTAAAAAAAACGTGACCTGAGTCTTCTGATTTTCAATACCGATCTGCTTCCTAATATTACTTATAGTTTGGAACCACACACGGATCTGAGCGCTTTTAGGAGTTTTCAAAAAAACTGATTTCAACATTATTTAAACGGACATTTGACTGAAAACATTTGTACAATATAAATTCTTTGAAGTTAGGAAAAAGTTCTCAGGTCAGAAATTGCAGGGTTTGTGTTATACGAACAAAAATACATAAAGTTTCCCAAACAAAAAAAATGATTTCTGATAGAAGCAAAGCAGTTGTATTAGATTAACGTTAATTGTACCAAATGGAAGAGTAGAAAATTAGGAAAACCCAAATAACCGCTCAAACTGTAATCTTTTGACTTAATACCATTATGCGTATAGTTACAGTTTTAATTTTAAGTATTGGCCTTTATTAAATAAGGCCCTTTTCCATCTTTCTGCCAATTTATAGATTTGAGGCCTAATGAAATGCTTATCTCATCTTTAATACGTATAATAACCAATTTTCCAGCCTTTGAATAAATCCTGTTGCTTGCATAACTTTTAAAATTGCCTGCTTAATAATTTCAAATAAATTTCTTAGCTCTTGTTCAATTTAGCAACAATCTTTATGGAATAATGTCTCCAACTATAGGTCTTCGAACTATTTTGTCTGACCTCGGCAATTTTTGAATTTCGTATCAAAAACACCAATTCTGAACCGTACAAACCAATTACCTCAAAACCATCAAAACCGTTGCAACACATTTACAAAAGCTTCCGTGAACAATCGGTACACAGAAAAAAAATTGCTAAAATTTGTTTAATTAATTGAATTTTTAATTTGTTTTTGAATTCTAATTATAGTTTTCATTAATTTAATTAAATTTTTTAATTTATATTAAATATTTTCAAAAAACAAAGAGATTTCTGTCAGTTGAAAAAAATTTTAAGAAATAAAATATATTATTTTAAATGACATTTACTTAAAAAATTTAATTTTAAGAATAAATTTAATATAATTGTTACTCAAGGAGGGAAATAATGAAAAATTGTCGCCAATCTGCAAGAGAAAGTTCTGGTAAGTGCACATACGTACATATATAACAATATGTTCTGCTTTAAATATAATAAATGGTTTCGGTTTCATTGTAGGTATGCCAAGATTCATTACATATTTATTGTGTGCCTTTACATTCCTCAGAATTCTCATTTTAATAGGTAAGTTAGTAGAATTTCTTCACTCTGCCTCATCAAGCCTTATTACCGGTTAATGTTCCTTTATATCCAGGTCGTTTATGCTAAAAATTATTTTCGGAAATCCGGCTTTTGATATGGTATAGTATGTGTGTGGAACACTATTTCTTATCTATAATTTTATTATATAAGTAACGAAATATAATTAAAAATATAGATTCATTTGTAATATAAATGTAGTATATTAACCCTTTGACGACGAAGAATCTTCGCCTAGAGATTTTTAAAATTTTATTGCGGATTCTTTCTCGGAAACGCTACATTTCTTGACTAAAATGTTGTCAAAAATTAAAATTTTTTGCTCCTTTTACGAGAAAAATCATGGGACATATGTGTCCCATTCGTCGTCAAAGGTAAAATTTGGGAACAAATTCATTGAACATATAAAAGCATTTTGTCGTTGCAAACGGTAAACATTTCAACGCAAACGTTAAAGAGTATTGCTTTATTTGCATTGTAATGCTCTAGTGCGTAATTTCTGCATAAATTCATGTTTTTAGTTGCCTTTTGAAAACATGTTTTCCATTCAATTTTTGTAAACCATATAAGTTATTTTTAAAAATGAGCAAATTGCGTCGATTTTATAAAATTGTACAGCTTTTAAATTCATCAAATAGTGAAGATGAAGAAAATGTATTGGAGTTGAATACCGAGGATAGGGGTGTTTTGGATAATTTTACTGATTTAGCTATCGGAGCCGAATTGGAAACCGCAGATACTCTTAAGACCCAAAAACCTTCAAAGAGCAAAAATTCTAAGACTGATGCGCCAATCGCAAAAGGGGTTATCAAAACTGAAGATATTCTGCAGACCCAAAAACCTCAAATGAGCAAAAATTCTAAGACTGATGCGCCAATGGCAAAATATGTTAATAAATCTAAGGCCGATAAAAACATTTTAGTTAAAGTTCACTGGAAAAAACCCAATCAATATTATGTTTCGCTGTCTTATATCGACCCTGATTACACATATGGAAAGGTTTTAAACCCAGAAGTAAACGCTAATGAGCAGGTCCCATTTGTTTTAGAAGTTTGCAATATAGTTTGTGAGTTCAATACACTAGTACAGTACATAATTCACCAAACAAAACTTTATTGTGAGCAGAAATGTATAATATTTTCTATAAGTAAAGAAGAGTTTAAAGCATGTTATGGGCTGATTATAGCAATGAGTATCCACATATTACCTGAAATAAGATTGTACTGGTCTACGATGGAAATATATTCAGTACCGTTTATTTCGAAGGTTATAACTCGGGACCGTTTCGAAAAAATTCTTTCCTCGCAGTTGGCTACACAGTTAGTAGACGGCTTTTTTGTCGAAAAGTTGGTATTATCTCGACATCACGAGAATCCCTTACACGGTAGAGACAGTGGGCATTGTCAAATTTAGCTGGACATTATGAATAAAAGGAGGAGTCAGGAAGCGATGTGTTGTTTGCACAAAGAACGGAATCGAAAGCCGAACAGACACAATTTGTTTTGCATGCAAAACACCAATGTGCTTTACTAAGAACAGAAATTTTTTTAAATCTCAAACTGAGTTTAATTTGGATTCTCCTTATATGAACCATTTGTAAGATCTCATAATTTTAAATTAAATTTTTAGTTTTGTTTTGTTTTTTACTGAATTGATTTCTCTTTCTCTGTTTTTCAGTTATAAAATATTAAATAAAATAAAAAGAACGCATTACAAAAATTCCTTTAACGACGAATGGGACACATATGTCCCATTGTATTTTCAGTCCTCCCGATAAAAGTTTATAACCGATACAGCATTCGTTATTCAATTAACTTACATAAGGAATTAATATATCTAACGCTAAAAGTTTATCCAAGAGTATTAATTAGAATCCGAGATTTTAAAAAACTGAATTATAGAAAAAACAAAATGCAAATTTTTGACTTTAAGACATCCTAAACACAATTGAAGCAGGTAAAACTTAAGTTTAACACGGATACCAAAAGATGCTTTTGTTTTTTATCGAACAAGACCGATTAAGTCAAAATAAATTATAAAATGTGGCAGTATTGATGCAAAAACCAAATGGGACATATGTGTCCCATTCGTCGTTAAAGGGTTAAGAATAAACAAATATAAAAAAAAGAATATTTTTTTTGTATTTTTTTTATACAGGTTTAATGAATTGTATTATTGATAAAATAAATGCTTTAATATTATAAAACCCAAATCTCAAATAAAGACATGATTAAATTAATTAAAATCATTTTTGAAAATTATTGAAAATTTTAATTAATTTTTTAATACTGTTTTAATTGATATTTTTCTCAATATTTTTTCAATTAAAACTATTAATTTTCATTTAATTAATAGTATCATTTTGATGATTGGAGCAAAATTAAACAATTTTTTAATTAATAATATTAATTTCGTAATTAAAATCCATATTTATTTTTTTCTGTGTATACTCAGAGGTACTTATTATTCAAACTAAATAAGAATTTAATAGAAGACTTTTCACATATGACGCTTTGTTAGAAATAAATGCTTCAGTGAAAATAAATGACAGATATCAACCATTCAAAGTAACATATGAGTTACAAAGAACAAAAAATGCGTTTAAAAGATACGTCATGTTATGCAAATCCCGCATTTAAAAGTTATACAACTTATAAAAAAATCGTCTTAACTCTCTAAATATTTTATGAATAAAACAGGCGAGAATTAGTTTCTGTACTTTAATTCCAATAAATTGGGGAGTTCAATTTATAAATGCAATTTACATTCGATGATAAAAATATCGATCAGAATTCTGATGATGAAACCGTAGCCAAAGGCATTGTTCCAGTCGGCTGATTCCATTTTGAGTCTTATTTTTATTATTGCAAATTAATTAATTTCTTGGAAATAAATAAAAAAAATTAAATGTTATTTATTTAGCCTAAAATAAATTGAAACAATTTTGTTATAGTCGAAAACTTTTCAGCAATATTTTAAAAAAATTTATAGAATATTTTTGCTTATTTAAACAAAATCTTCTGTAAACAGTGTAATTACATCAATACGGTATTGATGGGAAAAGATACAAGCGTTCGGCCTTAACAACTTTACAATTATGTGTGTGATCAAGAACGTGTGTGAATGTATGTTTTATACAAAATAATTACGAAAATAACGAGCAACAAAAATAAGAATTGGAAAGATCTAAGTGCGTTTCATATGCATAAATCCTAATGACAAACATTCGTCTGTTTGTGAAGCTTTGAAGGCTAAATTCTCAACTTCTTACCAAAACTTTGCTGCAGTTGCCATGAAACATTTGAGTATAAAGGGTTTTTTACTGGAACTGTTTTGACAGCTGTTATTGATTTGTCGTTTTAGAAGGAACAAATTTTGTAGATTTTTTTCAACAAATTTAGCTCATTTAGAATAATTTATAACATAATCATCATCGGTAGATACTAACGCTGGCAACTATGGCTTGATTTTGCACCACTTTTGTAATTCAGGCCCGAGAACAAAGAAACTTTTTCAGTTGTAGTGCATTCCTAAATAGGCAGAAATCATAATGAGTCCATTTCGCTACATGCTCAACAACAACTACCGAAAAAGCCGCTTATTCTGTGTTGATCCGAATTTAAAAACAATTTTTAAAAAACAAAATTTCATACACACATTTAGAGCTGTTCAATGTTTGATACGATTTATATGCCGTTAGAAGCCCTAATTCGTATATCATGCAAAACAATTCTTTCCAAAACACTACAGTTAATAATTACAGCCATTATCAATAACTTGTACTTACAGGTAGGTTGGTAGGTAGGAATGGGGGATGCAGGAAGCAAGAGCCACCTCTAACACTCACACTCGGGCCCAATATGGTCCACTGTGTTTCCCTTTATACAAGAAGGATAGAGAATTGATTAGAAAAAGAGAGACAGAAATAGAGGGGCGCGAGATATATATTTTTTTACAAGTTTATGTAACAATTTATTCAAACGTTCGTTTATAAAACGGATGGTAAATTACAAATTTCGTGTCATGAAATTGGCATTTAAAATCATGCGCTTTAACACCGCCCGCCTGATAAGCCAACATTTTCTACATTGTTACGTCATTTATTGCTGCAAAAAGTAGATAAAAATCACAGAGTCAATAGAAGTGGCCAGCAATAAATGTTTATTTTTTCTCCCTTTATTCTTCTTGGAAGCATAGGGCTTCCTTTATTACCTTGTTTCAGCTTCGTTGATCTTATCTTTTTTTATATTTTTCATTCAATCTACTGTAGCGTGTCTCAGGGTGATGGAGCTGCTGTGGGATCTCGCTAAGCATGTTAGGCCCCCTTTGAGTAACACTTCCTGAACGTTCACATGAGGCTAACCTTTCTTTGATACCAATTGAGTGCTTCAATGATTTTTTTAGATGTTTTTTATACGCCGGTCAAATTTTTTAACGCGAAAAGCACAATGTCAAAATTATGAAGTAATAGTTCGTCGTCATCACGAATATGTAATCGTAAACGGTTTTCCTATTATCGGAAGAACACGTTAAATTCACACTGTGAAATATATTGATCGTGTGGAGCAAAGGGTTAACGAAATACCAGACATAAATACCAGCTACAAATGGCTCGTACTTCATTATGACTAATTTTAAAAAACGATTTACTGCTACTCCCATATAATGTGCAAATAGTACAAGAAATAAAATTCGTAGAATATCAGGAAGATCTTAATTCTGCAGTTACATTTATTGAAAATCTGACTATGAGTGGTGAAGCTCATTTTCATTTACATGACTTACAGAGCTGTCGGTTTTGAAAATCTCGAATCCATACATCAACTCCAATTGCATCCTATTTGGGATCCATTCGATCCTGTGCTCTTATTTTAACTACGGCTCACACCTTGTCTATAATGCAAATATAATAAATAGGCGAATCACAACAAGTATTTGGCTTAGCTTTTTCTTTCGTTATAAATAACGTGCCGAAAATATGTTTGTTTTAAGAAGACAAGCTAAACAAACCCATTTTAATAGAGACCGCAGTGATTTACTTATTTTATTGTACGAATTTTTATATAGCTTTCACTGTACTACTGCAATTGTTAATTATTTCTTTAAAATGTAATCTAGTGTAATCTAGCATGGTTAAACATTAGTGCGATATACAACACTTTAACAATTATACTAATAATACTGTTACTATTTTTAATTGTCTGCAATTTAAAATCCCATCATTTTCACACTTAAAAAAAAATTTAATTCCAACATTATGTGGCTTCGTAGTTTCGAAAAGCTCCAAAGAAAATCATTGTGGTTTGTAGGTTTGTGTCTATTTTTTTTTGCTCTCTGATTTTGCCTTTTGTTTGCCTTTTTTTGTATGTACGTGATCTTAAATTTTGCTTTACAAGTAAGCACTTGTACCTACAAACAGCCTATTTGAAATTAACATTTATTTATTTATTTCGCATTTTTTTATGTGTTCATGTATTGTTTTGAAATTTATTTGTATCTGTTGCAAATTTATGCGAATTGTGTCAATATTTTATGTTGATGGTGTTACTTTTTTTTTGTATTTTTTTGTTAGATGTGGCTGTTTGTTTGAATTTATTATCCATCATTTGAATGAATATTTATTTGCAAATAAATTATTACGTTTATACACAACATAGATTCATTTACACACAGATGTATGTTTGTTTATTCTGTGTGTTTATATTTCAATTTTATTAACGTAATTTTTTTGTTGCTTCTTATTTACCACTGAATGATTTTTCTCTTCTTTTATTTGTTTTAATGTCTAAATTATCTACCAACAATTTTTTTTAATTGTCATGACTTTGAGCAATGAATTATTGTTAGACACAAACACACGCAAATTGTAAATGATTTTTTAAGACAGACATATAAAAACAAGATAACTTTGCTTTATTAATATTTGTTTGTAATAGTAGTAATTACGTATTTGTTAATTTAATGAATTGAATCAACTGATATATTTGGTTATAGTTATTTTTTCTAAAAAAAAATTAATTAATATGCAAACCCTTGCAACGCGTTGTGTCATATAAGAGTTGTACAACGCGTCTGTTCATGTGTGGGCATGTTTCACAACATTAGGTCAATGGAAATCGCTGCAGGGAGATGATCCAAAGCTTTTTGGGGTGACAAAATGATGATTTAGACGTTGAGAATATATGGTTTCACCAGAGTGGTGCGAATTTCCACACATCAAATGCAAGAATGGATCTTTTGAAAGATTTCGAAAATTGCATTGTTCCTTGACGCTGATAAGTGATTTGGCAACTTTAGACAAGTTTAAGTGCTTAAGTTCTTTTCTTAATTACTAAGAGCCGTATTCATAAAAAATATTTTAGGTTTATTCAAGGCTTATTTAACAGATGTTGTTGAGAAATTCGTCAAATAAACCTTCAATAAACCTAAAATATTTTTTATGAATACGGCCCTAAGTAGGTAATTGTTCATTAAATCTATAAAAACTTAATTCTTATTTTGAAAAACGAACAGTGCTTCTTATTCCCCGTACCATCTTATATTTCAGCAGATATCAACGCTTCTTAGGTTCCAAGTTTTAGATTTATAAAATATAAACTTGCAAAATTACTATGAAAATAAAAGAGCAACATTCTGTCTGTATCTTTAAATATCAAACTGAACTTGGAATTATAACGAGTGGGCCTTCTATCGGTTTGAATTTGAACCAGCGGTTATTTCTAATCTGGCAATACTTAAGTCATTCTATTTTGTCACAAAATTAAGTATATTTTCTTTTCTGAATGAAATGAATCGATTTACGCTTGAGCACGTTGGGATTTATTAAAAATTTATTTCCAAAACAAAGACAATTGATCGGATATTGCACAACAATGTCGTACAAAATTTGATGGCAGAGAAGGGCCAACAAGATTAAGCTCATCTTTATCATGGTCGGTACGATAATAAGCAAAATTGCTGTATTTGGGGTTCAGAAAACCCATATGTAGTCTACCGAAGATAATGCACCCATTACGAGTGTCTGCTTGATGCGGCTTGTGGAGCGTAGGGATCATTGGACACAGCCCAGCAATAACGGTCAATGGAGACATCTATCGCACCCTTAGAACCTATTTTTTGTGTACGATTTTAATGCTATTGATGCGAATGACATTTGGTTTCAACAGGATGATACAATTTGCTACACGTCTCATGCCACAATCGATTTATTGCGTACGTTTGATGGCCTCTTAATTAGTCGAAATGGTTATGTCAATTGGCCGAAAATTCGGAATATTGTTTTAATTGCGTCAATTGTCCAATCTTGCATGCAGCCAATAGATGCATTAGTATTTTGATAATCACTTGTCATCCCAAAAGCGACAATTTTGTAAATTAACAAATCCATCAAGGTGAAAATGTGCTTCATCGCTAAAGATAATTTTGATCAAAAAATCAGTATTCATTTGTTGATGTTTAACAATCCATTTAACTAAATCCTTTTGCTGTACATAACTCTTTATCATGCAGCGCTCCATTTTTTACTAAGCCTAAGATATCAGCTGTTGTTTTTTTGGGTTGCCAACACTTTTTTACACAAATCGCTAAAAGTTCAAACCGTGCGTTAACTTTGGGACAGTCTGCATATATAGACTAACTGCCTGTTCAACGATGTCGAAAGAAAACACAAGCGAACTTTTATTCGTACAAATACGTTAAAAACAAAAACAAATTTTTAGTTTTTGTTGTTGTTTTCAATATATTTGTACGAATGAAAGTTCGCTTGTGTTTTCTTTCGACATCGTTGAACAGGCAGTAAATAATTAGGATACGTGATGTCTGTTATACATAATTCACAATTTTTCTTCTCATGTCTAAGGATCACTTATTTAAAATGTATCAAAGACTTATACATATAAACACTTATATAGTGAATTTATGGAAACTTTTTATTGAAAGATTCTTAAGATTTTTACATTGAGCGAGACATATCTTAATTATTAAGAATTTCTACAAAATACCCCATAAATATTTCTTTATATAATAAAAATTTCAATCCTAAACTTAAAAGCAAGTATGTTCCCTACGATCTAATACAATACCACAAACTACTGTTCGTACCATGTTAAACAGATGTTTGTGCATGTACGTACGTAAGTTTAAATCATATGTGGCATTTTTCGTATTTTGTTCCCTGTGAACAAACAATTTATAACGACAAATTCTCCAATTCTATCAGACACCTTGCAGCGACTTTCAATTTAAGTTGAACATGTTTGGCATTTTCGAATATGTGTGTGTGTGTGTGTTGTGTTTTTACTTTTCTTCATTCCTTGTAAGACAACTAGTCCAGGTTATGTGATTTCTTCATAAATTTACTTTAATCATTTGAAGACGTAGTCAAATGTTGTTGCCCCACAACAGTTAAAGACTACCTTGCCACTTAGTGTTGTGTCATTTAGTATCTGGTGGTTGCAGGAAATTATAATTCCTATTTTTGTTTAACACCAGCTGTGGTTGACGCCAAGCCATGTGGATGCTACTTCTTCTTGTTTATATACAAAAACCAAAAACAAAACTATTATGGGTGATCATCCGTAGATACTATTACATATGTATGAAAAGGTTTAGGATATTCAAGAAATCACATAACTTGTGGTGGAATACCAGCACAATGACTCTGCCTCCACCAATACATCAATTTAAGATTACCATGAACAGATTAAAAGTTTAAAACTTGGTCGACTTTCAAAAGAACTTCACCATATAATAAGTTTAAGCTTAATATAACCATTTGAAAGTAATTTCAACAGACCTATATTAAATACTTAATAGGTAATTTCTAGTTTATTTGGCTATCTCTCCATCATATTATGATAGAAAATGCAGTCTTACAATTGCCTAATTTATTGTCAACTGAATTGTATTTTGCGATTGGTTTGATGACAATCTGCTGCTGATGTGATCTTTTTGGCATTCAAGCTAAAAAGTCTTTAATTCGTTGTCATCATTTGGTAGTCACAAGCCAACTGTATAAACGGTCACATCTATAAACGTTTATATGAACACAAGTTCATATGTTCATGTGTGTGAACATATTTTTGTTGTAACTATTTTTGCCTTCAATGTATAATGTAAATGTTGCCAAGGAAAGATGAGTTTTTTAAAATTTTTTTCTATAAGTTGTTATTGTAAGTTATTGCAAGGAAACAGGGTACTTCATAAAGAGCTGTATAAAAAAGTTATCAATGGAGTATCTTCATAATATTCAGCGGCATGTTTTTTTAAATGTTGTGTGTGTTAACATAATCCTAATTTCGTCAAACATAAAAATATCGACTAGGTCAAAAACCTAGTCCTCTCAATTTCACCCCTTATCTTTCTGCAATTTGAATTCCTTAGGCATTCATAGTTCGGCATACCATTCACTTTAAAGTGTTCGCGTTTAATACCCCAAATGCAGGACATTGACAAAGGTAATAGTCCAAAGTCTCTTCTTCGCACGCTCTACATGTCATTTCATTCGACAGTCCCATGTGAGATAGATGAGTTCTTCTCTCCGTGTCACCCATTATTACACTAGTTAATAATTAAAACATTTTTAAACTTTTATATTATAAAAACTTTACCAGAAGTACTTTGTAGACAAGTGAAATTGCCGTTACTAGAGCGAACCCCCAACAACTCGACCCAGCAGTATTGTATTTACGCAGATTTATTCTTTTTTGCGGAGGCATAGTCAAAACTTTTTTCTCCTCAAAATGACAAATGAAACATCGCTTTTGCCTCGATATAAAGCGATTTCTGCTTGACAACATCGATGAACCCGAGTTTTGATTGCAATAACACAAAGGTATTAAGAAAATATTTTGTAAATGATTAATTTCTATACGGAACTGTAATATATTCGATACCAAGATCATAAGACTTGACGCAGCCTCAATCGTTTTCTCTGGGGCTACAAAATACCCACCATGTACGCTTATAAGACAATCTCTTAAAAGAAGCTCGATGTAAAGTTTGGAGAAGAATAATTCAATACTGGGGTAATTTCTTTCATATTGGATAGAATCGTCAGAATTTAAACGAACCACTTTAAGCACTGCCAAGAAATCTAAGCAACCAAGATATTGCTGTTTTATACATTATCGTGTAAATGTAACTTCAAAATAAAGCCACAACCTACTCGATGTCTCTCTCCTTGTTTGTCGTTCTTGTCAACGCATAGGTATGATGTCTACCAAAAACATACTGAAATTTATCAAACTTCGGAACAATCCAGCGTAGATTCTTAAAAATCGTTGTTCCTCTCGATAGAACTTGAATTTGTAATAAAAAAAGCAAGAAAAGAAATGTGAGTTTTAATTCATAAATTTGTTCAATCGAAATCACGAAAAAGACAGGACTCTAAAGTGTCAATTGTTGCTGATTTATCACACTGATGGCAATTGGCTGTTCCATTTCTCAAAATCATTTTTTTGCCAAGTTTTGATTTCAATAAATCGATGGTTGTGGGGTCGTATGGGAGTCGTAGTGACAATCTGTTGGAACTACATCTCGCCCCGATCAATGTCATTCATATTTTTAAACAAAAACTCATTGAACATGGGGGATTAACGATCTCAATTGATAGTAATGCGAACTCCGCCCCAATTTTAAAAGAAATAATGCCCCATGATACCACCAGCTGTACAAAGCACCAAACGGTGCATTTTTATGTATGAAGTAGAGTCTGTAGGGTCCGTTGTTGATTTGTCTCACTCCATATATAGCAAAACTACTAAGACCTTTTAAGCCAAAAATAAGACTCATCGCTAAACATAATTTCGCGTCTGTAAGTTGAGCAAATCGATGACTGATTTTCAGAGTAAATTTGGCAGCATTGGTTAGGCTTCCACCTATTTGTAATGATTTGCCAGCGTATACTGACCATTAATGACAAAAAACGAGCACATTATGACAGTTGGTGACAATATGAATTAATCTACATAAATAATAAACAAACGATTCTAAGCACTGATGCGAAACAAAAATTGATTTCTATATTGTGTTTAGAAGCCAAAAATATAGTTTAGCTTTAGTTATCAATTTATGGATCGATAATGGATAGCAACCAAACTTTAGTTGAATTGTCTAGTAGCAATTTTAACTTTACCCTTTTGAATATTATTTAAAATCGAACTTGACCTCTCATAACTGATATATTAATATTGTTGATACTTTACATGACTCAAAAGTAGTTTTGTATTAATTCAAATATTAAAGTGGCAAAAATTATTTGAAAAATTTTTGAAATATATAAAGTTTTTCAATTTTCTCAATAATTTTTGGGCCTACCACTGACACAGATTTTAAGTCTTGGCCTCAAAACTTATTTCTAAGAAACACTAACAAATCGGTTTGAAACGAACTGAGATATAAGCCCCAAAATTAAACTGACAGCGTCTATATAGATATTAAATAAAAGGGTCTGACTAGCAAAATATACTGCATTACAAAAAATATTAAGTCCATTATGGCCGTCATTACAAAATGGCATCAATACATTTATACATGGATAAAATCTAGTATTCAGAGATGTATTCTCATCAAAGCACTTAGTCCCCCTTAATATTGATATCAAATTAAAGTGCTTGACCAGTAAAATACAGTGAACTATAAAAAGGAGGATGGCGGACTAAAAAAAATGGCTGATATATTGACCAAATGTATTAATTACGGCTTCGTCACCTTGAACCCACATAACTTTAATATCGAATGAAATAGCTTGACCAGAAAAAAATATATGAAACTGTGAAAAGGAGTAGAATCCAAGGTGGAGTCTAAAAAAAATTACCGAATATTTCAATTTAAAGGGCTTGACTAGTAGATTACGAGTAACTATGAAAAGATTGAAATTCTAAGATGGCGCCCAATTATATGGTCATTACCTATGTACATGACAGAAAGGGTATTATCAGATTTGACACGGAGGAATATTGGACGCTTAATAATTTAAAACTAAAAATGGTTAAACATTTTCTTGGCTACTAATTCGTTGTCAACGCAATTTTTTATGTGAAATTGATTTAAAAGTTCCTTCCAGAATCTATTCAAAATGTAAATTTTAGTTAAAGTTTAAAAATGCTACAGTGTAATAGAATTTGACAGATAAATAATATAATTTCTTGATATTTTATCTCAAAGGGTATAGTATGGATACTCTTTATTGAATCTATTTTTTATACGGTTTTTGAAAAGCAATTCCGTTAGACTAGAGTATAATTTTTTAATGGTTTGAGTGATGCTAAATCTAAAGCTGATTTCTGAATGATTTCATCTTTTTAGCTGTTTTACAAAGTTTGCTTAACCAACAATTTGACAATACGTAAAACTTTAAGGCATTATACCAAATTAAAAATAAGAAAAAAACTTAATTTGCTCTGAATAGAAAATTAAATAAATTTTGCATCGCTATTAACTTTAAGTAATTGAAAGCTTAACAACTATATTATTTTTATGCACAATATTTATTAATAACTTGATTTTTCTAGAAAGTATTTTCGGATCTTTAACACTATTTTCCAAAACACCCTCTTAAAACAAATTGATTTTAAAAATCATGTTTCTTACATTTTACTGTGGCAGTTACATCCCATGGTGTATGAAAGTACACATGAGCACAGGCGTATTTGTATTTATTACATAAAAATAAATAAATTTTGATTTATGTACGGCTGTTACAATGTCCAAATGAATAAACGAATAAATGTTCGATGCGACAACAACAATAGAAAAGATGACCCAACGGAATGTTTTAGATTAAATATCTGACGTTTGGTCATTCCTTTTGGTGGCTTATTTAAAAAGAAAAAGGCTTCGATTACCTAAGTAAGCGATACAACTTTTACCACAGACAACATTCACTTGTGCAGTGAATCTTCCATTAGATAAATCTTCCTTTTTTTGGCCTGCAGCAGCAGATGATGATGTATGATGGCACCAACGTCACACAAAGAAGAAAGAGATGAAAATTAAAATAATAAATTTTTGTTGGGACAAAAGCAGCAAAAAAAATGTCTTTGCTTGTTCCTTCGATGGTCTGGCCCCGGTTATCACACAACGAATTCCAAACTGTAATTTAAAAATCCATCTTGATTAGTGAATAGAAAAAAAGCCCCACACACACACACACTTTCACAATAAACTAATAATTTAATGTTTCTGGTTTTTCTCTATGTTGCAAAAAAAAATAAAATAACTGCAAGGAAGGAAAAAAATATGTTAATCTTAGGCAAAAAAACACACACACACACACAACAAACTCGCAAATCCAGACAGACCACCCTCATATTTTACAGCAAAACCCCGCAAAACAGTCGCAGCAAGGAGAAACAACTTGTTAGATGAGTTTAAATAAAATGCACTTAAACACAGAAAAATAATATATTTTTTGTTTGTTTGTTTTTACTTATTTTTTGTGATGAAATTGAAAAATTGTAGGAAATTGAAAAATCAACAATCGCTGGTTTCTTAAAGCTGATTACACTCATTACAATCATCATTTTTGGCATCATCATAAGTATCATCAGTTTTGGCAGGCAACCGTCAATATTATCATGGGAAATTTATTTATTTTTTTTTTAATTTTCTGTTAATATTTCATACTTGTTTTAAGCGCTGTGCTAAATATTTCTTTAAAGTCGACAACAACAAAAAACTAAAATTAAACATTAAAACCAACTCCTAAAGGGATTGTGTAATTAACAATAGATTTTGCATTATTGTTGTAACAGAAACGGAATTAATGAAATAAGTAGATGTAATATTGTAATAGAATACGCTTAGGAATTTGTACGTGAATGAAATCTTAAATGGGATGTTTTTTTTGTAAATGGTTTGTAATCTAGTCGTTTTGCAAATACGCATCTAAAGGGTGGTCCTAACATAACGCACGATGTTATTTATGAGTCACACTTTTACGTTAAGTTTTTTAACCCACGTTAATTCACGTTTCTTTGTTTCAGATTGTTGAAGCCTTTTACGAAAATGTGCATCTTAATCCAAAAAAAATTCCTTCGTGCACTTCCGAGATTTTTTTGGTCAATATTATCGATCAAATATGTCCACAATCGAGAGAATTTTGCATAAATTTCAAGAAACCGTGTCTGTAGGAATAATGAAAACACCTGTTCATTCTCGCCTAGTTCGTACTGGGGAAAACATTACTGTTGTTTGTGATAGTGTGGCAGAAGAGCCGTCAACAACGACAACGACAACACCCAACAATTGAATATCAACATTTTCGTTGAAAATTTTGACCATCAGACACATTCAAAATATGCCACCGAAGCTATGAGGAGCATTTGGTCGATATTTTGTTTTACACATAATTGTCATTGATCCTACTGTAATAATTAAAAAATATTTAAATAATTCTCTGCAACTTTTTGTTCTATTCATAATAAATATCATGCGCTTTAGTTAGACCACTCTTTGCACACAAAAATGGTTCCTGCTGCCCTATAAAAATTGTGCTTTTTTGTATCAACTGGCTGTCATTAGATCGTCTCGTCACAATGTAACCTAATTTACAACAAATATACTACAGATAACAATGGCCTATAAACAATGTCGTAGGCACGGTTAAACAATTTTTAAAATATTATATAAGTAGGTAGGAAAGGGAGATGCAGGAAATAGGATTTGCCTCCAACACCCTTACTCGAAGACTAATATGGTTCATTGTGTTTCCTTTAATATAATAAAGATACAAGATCGAAAATATTTCATTTCTTTCGGTAAATAATCAAAAAAAAATATGATAATATTCCCATCATTAACTAAGCACGGTATTATTCTTGTGGCTGCTAAATTTAGTTTAAAAGTGAAACGTCTAAAAAGGACAAATGATAGCAGCAATACGGTCAATTAACAATTAGCAAAACGTCCGTTAACGCGACTATAGAAATAAGTGGGAAAAATATCGATTGGTTCATGAGCTGCTGAAATCAATTATTATTCCAGTTAATATCCACGCAAAAAATGAGTTAATTACAAAAAAAAAAAATGCTAATTAATGGCCACATTATCAACGTCGATTGTCGCATTAGCCAATTAACTGTGAAATCAAATGGTTGAACCATAAAATAAGGCAATAATGGTGTGATCCTAAAGGGTGTTTTTTTAAGCCCGATAGAACTTGAAATTGTAAAAAATAACACAAAAAATTAAATTGTAATCAAAATTTTTTTTTTATTCGAAAGATCAATACGTGACATTAACATTTGAAAATGATTTCGGGCATATGGGCACCGCGGCTGTTCTTGACGAAGCGCATTCTGGACGTCCGTTGTTTTATCGCAAAATTGTGTTCAGCGATGAGGCGCATTTTTGGCTTAACGGGTTTGTTAATAAGCAAAATTGCCGCATATGGAGCGAGACCAATCCACAAGAGACCCTACAGACTCCATTACATCCAGAAAAATGCACCGTTTGGTGCGGTTTTCACGCTGGTGGCATCATCGGACCTTATTTCTTCAAAAATGAGGCCGGAGCTCGCGTTACTGTCAATGGAGATCGTTACCGCACCATGATCAATGATTTTTTGTTTGAAAATATGGATGACATTGATCCGGAGGAGATGTGGTTTCAACAGGATGGCGCTACGTGCCATACAGCGAACGCAACCATCGACTTATTGAAATCAAAATTTGGCGATAAGTTGATTTCGAGAAATGACCTGTCAATTGGCCTCCAAGGTCGTGCGATTTGACACCTCTCGATTATTTCCTGTGGGGCTACGTGAAGTCACTGGTTTATGCTGATAAACCAGCAACAATTGACGCCTTGAAGGCCAGCATTGTTCGTGTTATTCGTGACATACGGCCAGCAGTGCTCGAAAAAGTGGCCCAAACTTGGACGTCCAGAATGCGCTTCGTCAAGAACAGCCGCGGTGCCCATATGCCCGAAATCATTTTCAAATGTTAATGTCACGTATTGATCTTTCGAATAAAAAAAAAAATTTGATTACAATTTAATTTTTTGTGTTATTTTTTACAATTTCAAGTTCTATCGGGCTTAAAAAAACACCCTTTACATATAGATTTGACACATATAAAGGAGCTAATACACGGCATGTTTTTTACATCTGACTTGTCAAATTCTCCACTGCTTATACGAACATGTCGTGTGTTACCTTTAAAACATTACTTCTGTAAAAAAAAAACATGTGTTGAGACATCTGACAAAATTTTAGTTAGAGTGTGCTCTATTTTCTTTTGTCAAAACATGTGACATCAGTCGTTGGCAGAAAGTCAGCGTAAAAGTACAATTTTGACAAACATGTAGATTTACATATGTCTCACAAATTTTAAAGTCAGATGTATAAAACATGCCGTTCATTATAGCCTTAAGTAGTCGCACAGGGGTTGAGTAATTTACGTGCCCAAAATTCATTTTAATATTGAATTTTTACATAATTTTTCTTAAAAACTTGAGTTGTATACAATATACTTGTTTTAAAAATATGATTCTTAGAAAACATTTTTATTCCCGATCAAATGTACAATGGAATATTATATAACGAAAATAAAAATTCTGTTTGTTTTATACGCCACCTTAAGCACTTGGAGGAAAGCAGCAATAAAACACACGTAAGAATTTTATTTTGAGGTTTGTTTTTCAATAGGCATTTTTTGACAAATCACGCATTACTTTTATCAAACTGATTTTATTCATTATTGTTTGGAAAGTTATCATGGAAGGACTCGAATCACAACAACATCTCAAAATTGTTCAGCTGCAGTGTTTTGTGATTTATGATGTAATTTTCTTCAGTGATGATGAATCATTGAGTCAGAAATATACCCAATGAATATTTTAATAAAGAAAATTGCCGTATTTTGCCTATATGGCGCCACGAGCCATACAACAGGGGAAACAATTGACTTGTTGAGAAATAATTTTTGTGAGCACTTAATTTCGTGCCACATCACACCTTTGGATTATTTTCCCCGGCGATACGTAAAGTCTAAGGTCACACCAAGGAAAAGGAAATTCATTGCCAATCGAATGGTTCCTGTAAATCGAACTTTTCATTTGTGATTGTAAAATTTCTATTGCAAGAATCACAATTAATTAGTGCTGACGACATATTTATATTTCAAAATGAAATTCTGTAGATATAACCGTAAAACTCTACCATCACAACAAAACTATGCGATTGACAACAATTGCGGTGCTCACAACCGATACTGTTTTCTTTGTGCAGATTAAGCCAGCTACGAGTGACTCTAGAAAAGCCAACATTACTTGTCGTCAAAAATAGGACCTTCCAAATGCTTCACCCCAGACGCTATCGTTCCCATATTTACATGATTTCATCATTTCCAAACAGTAAATGCCATAAATTATTCTTTTAACCGGTAATAAAAATTTTAAGTTCACTTTGAAATTTGTTTGCTTAATTTCACAGTACCAATCAAACCAATCAAATGATAAATCACGCATTACATACAGAACGTTATAAAAATACATACATAAAGGGTGGGCGACCAATTATTTAAGAGAAAGAAGCATATCGTCTAGATTTTAACATCAGAATTTTGCCATTTTTGTTCAATGCCACCACCACCAGGCACCGTAAGGGATTTACTTCGAACTTATAGACCACGTTGAATTTGTACTGCGATAAATGTTGATCGTGTAGAGCATTGTGTTTACACATCGAAAATTTTTTTGCACGCAATCAAATTTGATAGTGGCAAAATTGATACGTGGACACAGCAGTTAAATTATTCCGACATAAGTATAACACCAACAAAAACTGCTGATAATAAAATTGTAGCTGGTTCCGTAAATGCATTTTACTCGAAATAACTTTGCAGTATTTCTGAATGATGACAATTTAATTTAAAATGTTTTTGCAAGTTTAATAATTAGGAAAAATTACCTAAACCCAGAATAATTAATTCAATTTAAAAATAAATAATTTATCAAGAGTATACGAATATTCAAAACTAAAAAAAATTTAGATTTTCTAACGTAATGAAATGTGGCATTGTCTAACTGAACAAATTGAGATTTTCAACAATTTTCCCTCACAGTTAACACACTTCTGCTCATACAAAACAATTTCGTAACAACCTAAGCACCATTATATATTCACACTTCCATGCAGTCCTTATGGAAAATTATATTCTGTACAAAAACAATTCTTTTTATGTTCCAATTTTCGTTTGATGAAGTGCTGTTTCGGCGTGTGTTTGCTTTTTCTCAGCTGCATATGTAAATATATTTTACCTTAAATACATTAAATTAATTTACGTTAAGTTTGCATGAAAAATTTCCTCATACTGGCAGTACTTGAGAATTTTAGAAAATATTTTTAAGAATTAATAAATACATAATACACACACACATCCTCATATATGTAAGTGGTTAAGTGCTAGCATCGTTTAACTTTTGTGTTTTACATCCAAACACTTTTGCTAACAATAGACACTTAATAAAATTTAACTGATAAAAAAAACCGACCGAAGAAACCGACAGACGAATATTTAAAAACAAATAAATTTTCTAGTGATTTTGTGGTAAAATATGTCTGACAGACTTTTGGCAAATTGAGTAGAAAAAGTAAAATAAAAAATTAAAAATAAATGCCAGAGGTACGAAAGCTTGTGTTTTGATATTTCTTTTGTAAATAAAAATTTATGGTAAATTAGTGTTGCCAGCTATAGTTTGCTTTTTTCAAGAGAGGTTGGATTTGTTAGGTGTAATTTAAAATTTATAATTTATTTTCTTCAAATACATAATACATTTATTAATTTCAATAGTCTCGTTGAACGAGGTTCCAATTATATTTCAAAGTTCTCATATCGTTGTTAGTGTTAATTAATAATTTATTGTTGCTAGTGCAATTTCTTTTATACTCTTTCTTCTGTCGTGCTTGTATATAATTATTTCCTATAAATCTTTTAGTACCATTTTATTTATTGAGGTATCGCCTGACCAAAATTTCAAAATTCATTCAATAGCTTTTAATCCAAGAGAGATTGGAAAGACAGACAGACATTACAAAATTGACTATTTATACACAATCTTATTATAAGTATAGAATTTTCATAGAGAAGTTTGTTCAAGTTTTTTTTTTAAGATAATATGTATGTATGTGATATTTTTTTTTATTGTTTAGGTGTAACTCTAATCTGTCATAATTTTTATGAAAAAATTAATCAAAGAATTGATATTTAAATTGAAAAAATTTGATAACTAAATGATTTATATAGAATATAAATGCAAAAAAATTTTATAAAAATAGATTTCGTATAAAAAAATATAACAATTATTAAAAAAAATCTGTTTGCCAGTTCAACTTGTACCTGGTATGCTTAAACACATTTAGGGCCATTATTACAACTTACCGTTAGCAAAAGGCAGGATTTTGTCGCACAGATAAATGGTTTTGCATTATAAACCCTTAATTTATTATGTTTTTATCCATTAAATATTTTTAAAATTAATAATAATAACAATAAAAAATGGTAGCTGTAATAATGCAAAGCTTTTTATCGGGCAGACAAAATCCTACCTTTTGCTAAAGGTAAGATGTAATAATGGCCCTTATAATAAATATTACATATCGTCATTGTTGTAACAAATTCAGTTATTAGATTTTTAGGAGAGCAAAAAAAAAATATTTTAATTTTGAACTATCCAGTATACATTGTTTATTTGTTTATTTTTAAACTTGGTAAATAGGTATAAATATTTGAGTCAAATAAAAGTTAAAAATTTTTAATAAAAATATTATTACACAGAATTCACAAAAGATTTAATCGAAATTTAGTTCCTTAAGCTACGTTAACACATTAGCCAAATATTTCCTAAAATAAGCGTGACCACTATTTTGGGTAAAAATATATTTTATTTTATGTCATAGTTTTTACACCAGACATCATCAAATCACAATTTTGTAAAAATTTCCTAGTTATTCAGTCATTATCACACTGAACTTATAGCCGGAAAATTAAATTTAATATAAATAAATAGCAAGTTTGAATTTAATATTAAAATAACAAAAACACGGGGTCTGGTGCTAAATAAAAACATTGTTCAGCTAATACCATCTTGTTAAAATCATGTGACATAATTCAGCTGTATACTTGCAAATTACTATAGCGACATCGTAAGCTAAATGAAAACATTAAAAACGTGTGATAATGACGTGCAAGAAAAAATTATAATAAAATATAATAAAATAATACAGGAAAATAAAGGTGTTGGTAAATTTCATACTAACTCAATCATACATACATATCAATTAGAACAAATAATTCTATGTTTCTATTTTCAATATAATACTGAGTTAATACTTCTGTAAAAAAAAAAGAATTTTCAAATTTCGATCACGTTCGAATGCCGTAATTTGCCCCCTGATAAAAAGAGTGCTGATGATGAAACCATAGTTGGTTGCGAAAATGAATTCCACTTAGCTAGTATCGGATGATTCCAATTTTCCTAGATATTCTGTCATTATCACACTGAACTTATAGCATGAAAATTTAATTTAATAAAATAAAATATTTATTTATTTATTTACGAAATAAATTAATGCATATTAGTGGTTACGTATCTTTCGTTGAACATTTGGCTAATGTGAACATACTGTGAGTCCTAAAAAAAAACTTTTTTTTAGAGAATATATTTTTAAAGCCAAAATACTCCAAACGTATTCCAACGTAAAATTTTTTTAATACAAATATGTAATTTGTATTCCATCGCGAGGTTATTTTCCTAGCATCTTCTCATATGCTTTAAGAGACTACTTCGCTGAAAATGTAACTTCTTGCACCCACAAAAAGATGGTATTAAATGAAAGGGCTTGACTCGTAAAATACAGTTAACCATGAAAAAGTAAAAATCAAAGATGGCTTTCTAAATAAAACTCCCACAATATTGGTATCAAATGAAAGGGTTTGACAGAAATACATTAAAGTAAATTATTAAAACTCCAACATAGAGTCTTAAACAAAATGATACAACTTTTCTTTACCCCATCAATATGGGTAATAAGTGAAACGGATATATGTAGCTGACTCTTGAAAAATTTAAAACCAAAGATGACGTCGGAAATAAAAAAGAAAAATGGCGTATTATATGAAATCTAGGCTAACAGCTAACATATAATGTAGTCATTACACGTATGCGCAGTTCATTATGTTTAAAGGGTATTATCAGATTCCGTACGGCCGAATATAGCACTCTTACTTGTCTTTTATTGATGTTTCTTAAAAACATACATGCATGTGTTATATGTTTAAAAATTCTGAAATTTTTTTTTAATGTTTTAATTTTGTAAAAGGCCAATAGTCTGCAAATTTTTAAAAACAATTTACGCTACAATTCAATGAAATTAGAATTAGGAAATCAAAGCACTTATTTTCAAATTTGTCTTTTCTTTTTACGAATTTAAAAAATTATGAACATGAAGAAAAATGTCATTCTATAGGAGAAGGAGAAGACAGATTTAAAAATAAATGCTATGATTCTCTAATTCTGATTTCATTACATTGTCACGCAAATAGTAATTTCAGCTTACATCTCTAATATCGGAATAGTTTTTGAAGATTCTTAAAGGATTACAATTTTATTTAATGTAGAAAATGCTTTAGGAAATTTAATAATAAAATAAACTAATTTGAGCCAAAATAAAAAATGATTTACAATAAAATTTAATATAAAAAGTTCGAATAAAATATTAATGTATCATTTTTAGAAACATTGTGATCTTGGTTATATTAATATTAAATAATTATTATATTATAAATTACACGTAATGTTTGCTTTCCTTTATGGAAGTGCGAACAGTTACCTTGGCACTTTACTTGATTGTTCAAGAAATATGGGTGAAAGTACCAACTTGTAATGAAACCAGAAAAATCTGACCTAATATGGATATGCATAGGACGCGATCTGCAATAAATGTGTCTAAAATATATCTAAGGAACATCACTGGTTACTAAACACTGCCTGCAAGAAACACATGCGAAAAGATAAAGTATACCCTCTAGCAACCTTTAAAAAATTTGCGATGCCAAAGAGGAAGAGAAGACCACTGAACATCTACAGTCTGTGGTGTTTGGGGACCTGAGATGATGGACTTTAGGTCAACGAATATCTAATGACAAAAACTGTCTTGCCACAAGTGATCTGGTTAAAATATTTAAATTCATAAACAGTACAGGATGAACGCTAACCAGGAGATATACAAGCGGTGCGTTGATGAACAAGATTACATTACGGAACCCATGGAGGACCCAAATGAGCTTTGCCCGCAGTCTCTCTCCGCAGTCTCCCGCAGTCTCCTAATACATTGTCTATTACTATTGAAATATCTAATTATTCTGTGCTATAGAAAAGTATTGTGGTGGGCGGTGGTTGGTGCGAGTCCTAGATTTTGATGAAATTTTACTTTTTTATTAATTTAGTCAATATATTGCTTTTTAATAATCTAGGACCACTGCTTAAGTATATTACTTGCACTGAACTATTTGAAACCAATCCCACTATGTGCTGCACCAATTCTACCTATTGGCTCTCAAAATCCCAAAAAATATTTAAATGCCTAAATCTCCATAAACAAGCGATTAATTAAGAAAAGGTTCTATTTTTTTAATAAATTTTTTATATGAAAATAAAAACAGAATATTTTTTGTTATATATCCATAAAAGCTTAAAAGTACATACTTGGGAGCTTATAAAACCTCTTATTCAACTGATGAGGATTTGTTTGCAACATTTTCGAATATATTAAAATTCAAAAAAATTAATATAGTTTTTTTTTTTAATTTGCAATTCTATTTTTTCGTGACTAAAAATTAAAAAAAAAAATTAATTTAGCATAAAAATACGGAAATATGTATGTATCTTGTATAAAAGATTTGCTTTCAGAATTCACCTTTCGTACACTCATACACAGATGCAGAATGTATGTATTATAAGGATGGAGTCACATTATTTTACTAAATAAGTAAATATTTTAACTAAACTTCTTGTTCAAGCTTGAAATTGCAAAAAAAAAAAAAAAATATTTTACACGTACAAGTGCAAAGAAAAAGGAAACTATAAAGGATTTCAAATACTATTTAATATACAATTTCAGTATATGATGGGTAGTCAATCAAACTTGAAGCTTTTTTAGCGATTTAAAAAATATAAGAATCATATTAAAATATTTGTACCAATTTCTTTTAAACAAGATTCATGTTTTAGTTAAGCTTTAAAATTGAATTATCTCAAACCTACAAGGAATACAAAAAATTTTTATGAGAGTTAAAATTTTTCTTTACACTCATACCTACAGAAGTATGGGTAAAAATATATGTATGTATATAAACTGAATTATTTTTGTGGTTTGTTTGTCAATTTATATATTTAAAAATGTAATAAAAAAAAAAGAACACAAAGATAAACAGAAATGTTAAGTTTTTGTTTCACTAAGATAACTCGTTTCTAGAACCCTCAGTTATTTTTACATTATTAAAGGAGGCTGCGGTAATACAAATTCAAGTGTCAGTTACAAAAAATCTAACTAAATCTTTTGCATGTAGGAATTCTTTATAATAAATGCATTTTTATGCAGAAAAGAAAATAAAACTCTTGAACATACCTTACGTTTTGATCTGGCCATACGTTGATCTCTAGAGTTTTCTGCCTCGCCCGGCGGTCGTTTGCCCCACACCGCTAATGCTATGCGTGTGTATGTAAATATTAGTACCGACAAGGGCACAAGAAACTGTAGCGTCAATAACGCCCAGGTATAGTAATAGTTTTGCTCTTTTGATGCCCATTCCTCTTGACAAACATATCTGAAAGAGATAAAATTGGAAAACATTTAAAAAGCTTTAAAAATATTTCAATTATTTACAATTTTTTAAAATTTTATCACAAATAAGCAACTTTCAAAAATTTTCCAAAAATACGTAATATTTTAAAAGAAATAAAAATGCTATGTATATGCGATTGAAAAAATTTTATAATTAAAGTTGTTTTTACTGGGTAAATACTTCTTCTGAAACTATGATTATGATTTTATTTCATGTTTTATGCTTTCAATTACAATATTTTGCATGTGTGAGTATTTAAGTATGTATTTTATGTATTCAAATACAAATAGATGTTGCCCTTTTCTGACACAACTTTTTGTTAAGCATATGAATGGCAATAAAAATAACGTATGCAACTTCAAATGACATACAACGTATTTCCTACACAGAACACACACAACGAAATAAGTGTTATTTTTACCGAGCATATGTGTGCAATGAATTTGTTATTATATTTAGAATTGCATGACTGAATTGGAATGTTTGCATTTTGCGACATACATAAATCATTTCTAACTAAATTTTGTTTTCAGTCATCGACATCATTAGTAACAGCAATAGCAGCAGTATCGTCAACAAATAACCATCCTCTTACATGTTAAAATTAATCACAAAGTAAAAAATGTCTCTTGTCCTTAGTTCAACATCATATTACTTTTACAATGTGTGTTTGACGAGACAAAACAGTGGAAAATAATTGCTATTTTCATAGTAATTTTAAAATGATATAAAATCATTGCTTGAGTACTGAGAAGATACTTAATCAATTTTTTCAATCATATTATTGCACAGGAACAAATATAAGTGAAGATTTTAAATAAATGCGAAAAAGCATTCTGTAAGCTCCTAGACGCTGTTTAGATTCAAAGCATACCGTACATGCATATATTAAATGCAGGACAATTTTATTGCAGTGCATGACCAAAATTTGCAATATATGTTTGCATTTTGAAATTTACAAAAAAAAAAAAAACAAGTAAAAGAGCTATATTCGGCCGTGCCGAATCTTATATACCCTTCACAACGTGTAGTCATGCAATAACAGTAGTTTGTATCACCATCCCATATGAAATACGTACATACATATAAAAAACATACATATGTATATAAAAATATCCCATTGTAAAATTATAAATTTACGTATGTATGTTAAAAAAAAAAATAAAAAAAAAATTTAAAAAAAAATTAAAAAAAATTAAAAAAAAAATTAAAAAAAAATTTTTCAAAAATAATTAAAATATATATAATAAATATAAAACAAAAAAAAAATATGAAAAAAAAAATTAAAAAAAAAATAATAAAAATATAAATAATATATTAAATAAAAAATAAATAAAAAATAAAAAAAAAAATAAAAAAAAAATTAAAAAAAAAATAAAAATAAAAAAAATTTTTTTTTGCCTAGGCTGGGATTCGATGCCACGCTTACTCTAACCAGTATACACGTTTGTATGTATGTATGTTGTTGTTGTAATGTTGTTTTTGTGAAAAAAAAAATCGAGGTGGTCGTGGGTTTTTGCTCATATCTCAGTTGTTTATGTACCGATGTTTCTGATTTTCAATACCGATCTACTCCCGAATATTTCTGATATTTTAATACCTCACCCGATTCCAAGCGATGTCGGAGGCCTTCAAAAAGTTGATTTCAACATACACACGGACAGATGGACAGACTGACACGGCTTAATCGACTCCCCTATTCATAAGCTTTCAGAAAATATATACTTTATGGGGTCGGAAATCAAAATTGTAGAAATTTCACACGGATTGACAAATCTATATATACCCTTTTTCACTGTGTGAAGGGTATAAATAGTATGTTCATTTTTATTTTAGTTTGAGTCCTTGTGAAAAAAATTTGTTGACATCCTTATATTATTTTTAGAATCTTTGAATCTTAAAAAATATTTCTATATTCAAATTGAATTTATTGGCAGATAGAAGTGTATTACGCCTTATTCAATGACCACCTCTCATATACGATATACTTTTATATATCTATATATAATCATATATGTTACTACTCTATAGTTTTAAATAGGTTGCTCAAGAATCACACATAATAACCATGACTGAGCTGATTATAATCTAATAGCTGTGACCTAGATTTTATGTTTAAAGTTATAACATAAGTATAATGGTTGTAGGTAATTATTGTAAAAGTAATTATATTATTATGGCCTATCATGATATCATAATCTATAGTTCAAAATAAGTAGCTACAGAAGCACAAATAATAAACATGTTTGAGCTGATCATAATCTAATAGCTTTACACTGGCATGATTGAAGTTAAAACATATAATGGTTGACCCTTCATCATTCATAACAATTTGTCGATTTCACAAAACTAAAATAATTTTGTTCCACATAAACATAAAACGACACCATAGACCACAGTGTATCAACTTGCCATGGTCAGGTACACAATTGAAAAGCATAACATTTGCTCCACAACAGGTCTATAATATGGTACAGGATAAATGTTTTAGTTGCAAGTTTGAGTTCTTGTTTGTCGGATCTTTCTTTTTTATGAGCAGCGTATACCCAACCTGAGAAAGCTACACTAAAAAAATATTCTTTGCCACGACATGGTCACGTCCGTCATACTATATGCTCTATAACAATAAGTTATATATTAGTTATGTTTAATTATTTATTTTGTCACTGTAATCAAGTGATTGTTTAAGTTTTATCACTATATGTTTACTTTTTATAAAAACTTTGATCTGGTTACTCCTTAATAATAGTATTTTTTAGAAAATTATGATGACAAAAATAGTATGATGATCTTGCAATTATATTTAAAAGTATTTAAAATTACAAACACTCATCAAATGTTAAATAAGACTCAGTATGATTACATGGCAATCAAGGTAGGGTTTTTTGGTCATGATTTACTTCTACTTCGCCACTAGATTTTGGCAGAATCTACTTAAACTCTAGTACTACTTCGTGATGCAACTGTGGTTTTTATTAAATTCTAATAAAATATACTACGCTGCATAAAGAAAAATTCAATCATAATATATAAGGTGGTTGCAATTGCGCAAGTACTTCATTGCTTAAATTTTTTTTATATGGATTTTGAATTTTGGAGAAGTAGAGCAATGAGAGCCTCTCAGACCACCTTATAAATAAATATACTGTTTTGACAACGAAATCTTGCAATATTTTAAAAAACAGTGGTATAAACTGTATAGATTTTAATAAAGATTTTAAATCAAATCTACTAGATTTCGCTCAGGTGTAAATGTAGTATAACAAATTTAATATTTTTTTTTAATTAAACAAATAATAAAATTAAATGATAAAATGTGTTCATATAGAAAAATATTTGCAATCAATATAACAAACAGCAAACAGCCTGTAAAAAGAGCAAAGATTTTTCATAATTTTTGTAGACAAATTTTTGTTTAAAACACCACCATACAATTCAATTACAGTATGTTGCTATTTGATTATGATTACCACAAACAAGTTTTTTCTTTGCGTGTACTCGGCAACCTTCCTTGTCACTACGGCTTGAACGTGCATGTCGTTGCGAGTCGGTTGTTCTGGCAAGATTTTAAACTAGCTCTTTTTTCTTCTCTCAGGTGATTCCAACCATTTCAACAAGCGCGTATACAATTCACATAAAAAATACAAAACAACAATACTCAATATTTAGGAGACAACAGAGACTATAAATCGCGTTTACATGCTTTTGAAGGGACAAATATTAATTCCTTTGCCCCCCTAATCATGTCACTATGAAAGGAACTGTATGACTCTTATTACAAAATGGTTTCACATTATCATAACATAATCTCGCATAACCATAAAATAGTGCACATTGATTATAAAAGTAAACACATTTAACAAACATATTTTATTATAATTATTAAATGTCTTAAAATATTCTAATATTCACAAAAATAAATTTGCGTTATTTGTAGTAAGAATACTATTTTCAAGCCCTTTCATTTGATAACAATATTGAGACGTTGAAGTGGCAACATTTTAAATTACTAGATTTGACCCATATATAATTGTATTGTATGCCATTTTGTAGTAGTAACCATCATACATTTTAATTTTTGTTTATAAATAATACATTATATTCTGCAAGTCAAGCACCTTTTTCCAATACACAAAACGCTTTTCACTGTTGTCCAGAAACTGAAAAAAAATCAATTTTTTTTTGTAAATTTCAGAAAAACCATCAAACATGTTGTTTTTTTGTGTTTATATCTCAGTTAGTTTTTCACCGGTTTGTCAATTCTTCTTAGCAACAGTTTCCGAGACTATAGTTTATATTTTAATATCTTTAGCTTGTCCAAAAATTAATTAGGAGCTTTAGTAATTGATATATTTAAAAAAAGTATATATATAAAAAATTGAATTTTTCCATATCACTTTGCTCATTAGTGACCAATTCGTCTAAAACTTTTTACAAAATGCCCTAGAGACATATTGTGTATACATATATAAGCATACGTATCTATACGTTATTCTAGGTCTGAAGAATTTTGAGTTTAATGGTAAAAATATGGAACAAAAGTCAGTCAAATTTATGTGCTCAGATCTCAGAAAGTTATGGGGCGATTCTGTTAGATGCATTTCCGGATATTTTCAAAAGATTGATACGACATTCAAATCTGTGGTACATGTTAGGGCTTCTAACAGTTGACTTCAACCAATACACGGACAGACAGATGGACCGACAGACTGACAGGTACACATAAGGGCAGACATACGGTCAAACAGTCGTACATTGCTCATTTAGCCTCCTTAGTCATAAGCTTCCTTTTATATGATCGAAAATTTAAGATTGCAGAAATTACAAACGAAATGCGATTAGTCCATACACGCGTGTAAAGTATACCCCGTAATATGCTAGGACCAGTCCAAAGGTCATCCAAACGTATGAATAAAACATGGTCAATTTAACATTACGATGTCCTAGGGCTGGACCATATAACTCATCGGAGTAGTCTTAAATCTACTCTTTGTGACTACTCTTTGGAGCACCTACACGACTATTAAGTTAAAACACAAACACTTGCCGTTTAACTAAAAACTTTTGTTTGAAAATGGTATGGTCCATGACTGCATTACATAGTACCATATTGTTAGTAGTCCACTTCAGCTTTAATGCAACACGTTGTCCAGTATTTTCTTACACCCTTACCAATAGAGGTAAAGAGTATAAAAATCCTTATACAAAAAAGAACCCTTGAAGACATTTTTAAAACTATTATAAATTCATTACTTTGCAGTTGTACTATTGTTGACCCTAACGTTTTAGCGTTACTTATTTTAAAGCTTTTAAATATAATGTTATTTTCCAAAAGATTTCACACTTCGTTCGTAGTAATAATTTTGTTCATAATCAGAATTTGTCCGTAAGTAAGTGTAAGAAACAAATGAAATAAACTCTTAAGTAAAGCTCTATTTATACTATAATGCAAGTCGCTACTATTAAAAAATCCACCCTTTACTACAATATCTAATCGAAAACTTAAGAATTGTATTAAAGTATAAACATACCTAAAAACGGTTAAGCTGATTGTGAATGCGTAGGACTAACATCTAGAACTCTATGTGTTTGTAATGTTAATTTTATTAAATATAATACTTTTGTGATGCACTGTTACTAAAACAACTCATTTCTCATACCATCTTTAGTGTTTTGCAGTTTTGCAAATTTTCAAAATTTATTTCCATTATTTTTTCCTGTCTCCGTACAGGTATGACGAGAAGATGTAAATAAATAAACAAACAAAAAATCCTTTACGTTTTCACTACAAATTCTGATGGATACTTGAACAAGTATAAAAGGATTTTGATAAAAGAATTTGCAACCACACCAAATTATATTAAATATTTTCAAAAAACCGACAACACAGCAACTAAAGAGCAAACATAACAAATAACACAGAAAAATATTGTCAGAAAAAAAAATATGACGTAATTGTAAGAGAATTTTTCATTTACAGGGAAAAATCTTTTCTTTTTTTACATTTTTTTTTAAGATTAAAAGTTAAAGAAGAGATTCCTTGGATTAAATTCAAGCATAAAAATTCTTTAACTTTTAGCTTCCGTAGTAGCGATTAATTGAGTTTTATTACTTCTAGAATTAAAAGACTCCTCTTAATTTAAAATTAATTCAAACCTACCTTTCGCAGTAGACATGCCAGTCGCCAGGTTGTACCAGCTTAGAAACAATGGGTATTGGGAATGCCGTTGCCAGGGCTATAATCCAAATGCCAGCTATAATCAATTTTGCATACCTGCGATGGGACATAAAGAAAAAGGAAAAATTAAAAATAAATTATCTTTTTTAAGACAAATTAGAAGGGCAAGTAAAATGGATACAACAAAAAGCACATACATTTGATGTAATTAAAATTTGATATGCATACAGGGAAAAATAAATTTTTATTAGAATAATTAGAAGAATTCCTAAAATAATGAATAATTAATAAATTAATGGAAAAATGAGAAATTAATTGTATTTTTATGAGTTTCGTTTTTTAGTGATGTAATAAATAAGTAAAAAAAAAAAAAATTCAAAAAGAATCGTTATTCGAATACCATTTCTGCTGCCAAAAAAAAAACAATCTGGTTGCTTACTTTTAATTAATTTTTTTTTTAATTTTTTCAACTAAATATAAGAAAAACAACAACAATTAAAGTAATTTATATCATATTCAAATAAAAAATTTGTTTAAAGACGACTACCCCAACGAATTTATATTCGTTTTTATGTACCCTACAAGAAAGGAATGACTGTAACTAACACATACAAAACACACTGTTGTAGCAATTTAATATATAATTTCTGCAACAGGAAATAGATTTTTTGACGTTAAAAAAATTTTTGGAAAATGATTGTGTAAAATTTTTAATTCTGTGTGAAAAAAGTAATTTTTATTAAATAAATTGCAGTTTTTTCGACGAAATACTTAAGAAATAAAAGGTAAGTACGAAAGGTACTTAGCAGTCAAACATACATATGTTTATGCCTTTGCATATTCTCATAATTTTTACATTTAAGTAATTCCAGCCGTTATACCAATGACGCTAATATCATAGAAAAGGATTAAAATGAGCCGCCCCTGCAGGAAGCAGTGAACATGAAACGTAAAAAATTGTGATTGAAAAAGTGATGTAATGAAAAATTTAATAAAAAATAAAATAAAATGTAATAAATTTATTTTATTGTACGATTAATATATATACCTAGTCAGCTTTGGCCGATATGTACGTTAAGTGTGTCTACTATTTATTAGGGTGATCGACTCGGTTTTACAACCGGTGGAAGACCCGGTTTTTTTCTCTTTTAGCTGGCGGTTTTTTCTAAATATTGATTTTTCAAACATCAAATATACCGGTTTTTTTATCCGAAAAAGCCGGTTTTTATATTTTTTTAAGTTTATTTTCATATATCTTTGTACCCAACCGTACCATAGTATATTGAGTATGCGAAAAGTTCCCAAAAATCGGAAAATAAAAACTATTAAATATTCTTCCATAATATTGTAAGACATTAATTTGTTGTTTAAAAATCAAATGTAAAGTAAGAAAAATAATTGAACTTAAATAGTATTTTTTTTATATATAAACCTAACGTTAAAATTTAAAGGTAATTGAAGCATAGCTGATCGATCACTTTTAGGTAAAAAGTGTAGTTACAATAAGGAAAACCCAATAATCTCTCCTTCCAGATCCTAATTTTAATTAATAGCATTGAGTGTCTGTCAACTTAAATTTCAATTAAACCATCGAACAAACTAGTTTATGCCTATATTTGTATGTCTGTCAGGGGTATAAGAAGGAATTTTTTAAATGAGACATTTTCTCCTTAGCCTTTAAAATGTATTTCAAATTACAGAAATCATTTCAAACAAAATACGTTAGTGCATATTAGTTTAAAAAATATATTTGACATTTAAAAAATGTACAGAAGGAGATACAACAATTTATAACAACCTTATAAAAAGTCTTATTTATTTATGTATTAATTTATTGTGTTTATTTATTTTACTTGTAAAGAGTACCCTTTGTCCTTAAATTCAACTAAACCAAAAGCCAAATTAGTCAACTGCATTCATGTCAGTTATTGCGTTATTGCGTAATTGTGAAGCCAAACATATATAAACTGTAAAAATTTCATTTTTAGATATAATTCTAAATATAATCTTTTTTTTACAATATATTTTAATTTTTTCTTTAAATATTTTATTTTATATATTCGAACCGGTTAACCGGGTTTTTCTCAATTTTCAAAATAGCAACCGGTTTTTTTTAATTCTAAATTTCAAACTATTTAAAAACCAGTTTCTTAAAAAAGTCGAATAACCGATTACACTACTATTTATATTATCTGTGCTAAGTTTAGAGGTGTAGAGCAGGGTACACTTATACAAGGTGGCGGTGCAAGCCCAGCTGACTATTTTTTTGTGTTCTGGAGAATGTCAAAATACATACTTAAAAAAATTATTTCAACTTCGGAAATTGTCAAACTCCATACATAAAAAAAGAGAGACAAAAATTGCTCTCCTTTACGCTATCACCTTATGTAATTACACCATGGTGTAGAGTAAGTAGAGCATATATATTGTTACGTGTATACCTTTTATAAACGTTGGATTATTTCCTTTAAATAAACCTCTTGAGTTCTTTTATTGCAATTAAAAACAGTTGAAATTCGTTATAAAATTAAGAGCACTTTGTTTACTTAAACACACTCAAAGATTGCTTTAATATCACTTTACTTATTACACTTATGGTTATACACTTTTATTATCAAACACACTTTGATACGCACTTTACAAGCTCTACTGTAATACTGATTATGTTAGCTGTGTTGTTCGGCTATTTATAGTAACATAGCGGTGTTCCGTAACATTCGACAAAGTTCTCGTATGTACATTCTAGCACATTCGAAAACCGTTAAATTTAAATTAAGACGTTAAGTAATAGGTGCGAATAATAGAAGTGCCTAAGAGTATGCTACACATAATAACAAACAACATTTTCGAACAACCAGCAAAATAAACTAATACACATAAAACTACAGTAACTTAAACTACTACAACTAAAATAAATTATAATGTAAATTAAGCTACTTAAAAATAAATCTGTAACAATATGTTTTACAGTCGACAGAACTAATAAGTAAAAGAAAGACGCAAAATCACATGTACACAAAAGTTTCACTAATTTTTTTTATATTGCCCTTAAGAAACTAATAGAAACATTGTACTACGTTATAGCCGATATATCAGTCACTAATACTAGTCACATAGCCGGTCAAATGACTGTCACTGTTCTTCTAGGGTATCGTTAATAACAAAATGGTAAAAGAAGTGATGGTATTGCCAGCATATAATTCATGAATGTTTTTGTTAAAATTAATGATATTTGTCTTCGGATACATTTTGTTAACAAAACCATGTTAGCCTTAAAATGTCAACTAACTAATATCTATTTTAAATCTACAATAGGGATTTTTTTGGATACGGCCGTAACTGCTTAAGTCGACATGAGCTAAAATTGAGACTATAACACCACTGCCTTTCCCTAACTTAAATCTACTATCACACGATTTTCCTGCTTTTAGATAACTTTACAAAAGTTATAGTGTAAAAATTTTTTGCCTATTTTTTTTTTTTCAATGAGCAATATCATTTAAAGTTATAACTTGTTTTAATTAATTAATAAAGGCTGGGCTATATATCGGTTTAAATATGAACCATCGATTATAATTAGGCAATAATTATTGCATTCTATTATGTCACAAAATTCAGTATATTATCTCCGATGAACGAAATCGTTTTACGTTTGTGCAACATTGTATTTCATTAGAAATTTATTTCCAAAACAAAGGCAATTGGAGTTGAATATATTGTGACATTATTTTTTCTGTGTAAATATGATAAAACAAATGCCCTCACAACTTTAAGTCTAGCATAAATTTATTGATCCCAAAACTTAACGTAGCATTGTACAAATGTAAGTCGATAACACATAATAAGCAAATAAACAATGTCCTTGTAAATAGAGGTGACAGGAATATCGCTTGTTAGAAATTGTATAATTAGTTTGAATGTTGACTTTTCTCACACTCACAACCTTTGTTTTTATATACACCTTAAAAAAATGGTGTGGAGCTATATTGATTTTGTCATTGCGTTTGTAACGAAATATTCCTTTAAGACATCATGAAGTATATATTCTCTGAGTTTCCTGGTGTCCGTCTATTGAAATCACAATAGTGCTCAAACGGAATATGTTATGGGGATTAAATTTTGCCAGTATATTTTTTATACTTCAGAAATGTTTGGTATTAAAAACGGGTTAAATCGTTTTATTAGGAAGAGAGTTATGGCTTATAAAGCAAGATGTCCCTCGAGCATCGAATAAAATGCGTTTGCGTTCAAAAAAATATCGCAAAGTGATAAAACTTACAACTATATATTTTAATTCTTTTAATATTTAATTAGCGGAACTCACTCTTTGATGCAAACTACCCATGCAAGTCGTGCAGACCGTGCAAGTCTAGCAAACAATTTAACTTGGGCACGACTACAAAAACAAATTTTATTAAATTGCAATTTGCATCACTTGAGCAAATATACGCAACTAAAAATCAGTGCAAAGTAATGTCACACAAATTTGCACAACAGATACACAGGATACTCTCAGGATTTAAAATCTCCACAAATTCAATTTCATACATGGCATTTTTTACCAAAAAAAATTGTGATATTATATTTTTCCGTTGATTTAGGCACTGTAATTTATTTAAAATTAATTAATTTTCTTTTCGGAAAATATTAAAACACAGAATCTTACTTATTAATTTGAAAAAAAAATTTGTTGTTTCATAAATACCTAAAAAAATCAGCTCGTTGCCATAAGTTTGCAACACACATGAAAAATGCACTCAAGCTTGGTAGCAATAAATTAGTGCATATTTGCACTAATTTCAAAAATGCTACCAAGAGTGAATTCCGCTCTTATTTGAGCATAAGATCATGCAACAGTTTTATTTAGCAAACAAAAAACTTAAGACAAAATTTCATTCTTTTCTCAATATTTCGCTACTCCTTCGTGTAGCATCTTTAGGTAATACAAATTATAAAAAATTGACACACAAAAAATACAATATTTTCTTTTTTATATATACTACACGGTTATATATTATAAGAATTGAGAAAGAGGTCAAATAAAAATAAAGAATTAATTTATTTTTTAGGTAAAAAATGTTTCCCTGAAAATTGCTCAAATCTGTATCATACGAAAGGAGTTATAGATTCAATGGTACGTCATTAAACGAACTGAATTAGATAAACGACTCTAACATTTAGCAAACATAGCTGAATGTTATTGGAAAATATAAAATGAAGGAGACACGGCTACTTTTACAGCCACTTTCCCCATAAGGATTTTTATACCCGCCACCAAAAAAATGGTGGGGGTATATTCATTTTGTCATTCCGTTTGTAACACATCGAAATATCCATTTTAGACCCCATAAAGTATATATATTCTGAATCAGGGTTTGATTTGATGACGATCTAGCTATGTCCGTCCGTCTGTCCGTCTGTTGAAAGCACGATAGAGGTCGCACCGAAAAAGCTAGGAGGCTCAAATTTTGCCAGAATCTTTCTTATAGCCAAGGTTTGTTTGGTATTGAAAATGGGCTATATCGGAATATTAGGAAGTGAGTTATAGCTCGAAATGCAAGAGTAGGTCGAAAAAACCGTGTCCTACGAACATTGAATAAAATGGTATTGTGTCCAAACGCATTAACGTACAGTCATGAAACTTCGAATATATATTTCTCGAGTCAAAACAATATTTCTCACCAAAAATTACCTAAATCTAATCATTAGGAAAGGAGTTATCGATCAAAATGTACGAAAATTTATACCGCACAGTGTATTTTTCGGTATATTTAAAAACAAAAACGTCATAAAAGCAACAAAATTGGATGTACGACTCTGAAATTTTGCACACTTTGCTTTTTGGTGAGACGCTTTTTTGACACGGAAAATCAATGTGCCACGCCCACTTTTACGCCCACCTCCCATATAACGTTTTACCTAAAATTCATATAATTTCTCTATTACTAAAGATTTTGGAATAATAAAGGGCTATATTGAAACATCTAAAATGTACTCATTCGCAAAAATAACTTTGACACGCCTACTATAACGCCCACTTTTCACGTTTTCTACCGTTAATGAAATTTAAAAGCTCAAAAAACCGCCAAAATTAGAGGTATGATGATCAAATTTGCTACGTATATCCCCCTAGACAATGTCATTATTGTGCCAAAAAATTAAGATGCCACGCCCACTTTTACGCCCACCTCCCATATAACGTTTTACCTAAAATTCATATAATTTCTCTATTAAAAAAGATTTTGGAATAATAAAAGGCTATATTGAAACATCTAAAATGTACTCATTCGCAAAAATAACTTTGACACGCCTACTATAACGCCCACTTTTCACGTTATCTACCCTTAATGAAATGTTAAAGCTCATAAAACCGACAAAATTTAATGTATGATGATCAAATTTTTTACGTATATCCCCCTAGGCAGTGTCATTATTGTACAAAAAAATTAAGGTGCCACGCCCACTTTTACGCCCACCTCCCATATAACGCTTTACCTAAAATTCATATAATTTCTCTATTAATAAAGATTTTGGAATAATAAAAGGCTATATTGAAACATCTAAAATGTACTCATGCGCAAAAAAAACTTTGACACGCCTACTGTAACGCCCACTTTTCACGTTATCTACCGTTAATGAAATGTTAAAGCTCATAAAACCGCCAAAATTAGAGGTATGATGATCAAATTTGCTACGTATATCCCCCCAGGCAATGTCATTACTGTGTCAGAAAATTAAGGTGCCATGCCCACTTTTACGCCCACTTCCCATGTAACGTTTTACCTAAAATGCATATAATTTCTCTATTAATATAGATTTTGGAATAATAAAGGACTATATTGAAAAACCTTAGTTGTAGTTATTAGCAAAAATAACTTTGACACGCCTACTACAACGCCCACTTTTCACGTTATCTACCGTTAATGAAATTTAAAAGCTCATAAAACCGCCAAAATTAGAGGTATGATGATCAAATTTGCTACGTAAATCCAGAAAATTAAGGTGCCACGACCACTTTTACGCCCATAACATATAACGTTTTACCTAAAATTCATATAATTTCTCTACTAGTAAAGATTTTGGAATAATAAAGGGCTATATTGAAACACCTAAGTTGTACTCATTCGCAAAAACAACTTTGACACGCCTACTATAACGCCCATTTTTCACGTTATCTACAATTAATGAAATTTAAAAGCTCATAAAACCGCCAAAATTAGAGGTATCAAATTTGCTACATATATCCTTCTAATCAATGTATTTGTTGTGTCAAAAAGTTTAAGTGACACGACCACTTTAACGCCTACCTCCCATATAACTGTTTATCTTAAATTCATGTAATTTCTCTATTGACAAAGTTTTTGGGAAAATAAAGGACTATTGTGAAATATCTAAGTTGTATTTATTAGCAGAAACTTTATTGACACGCCTACTTTAACGCCCACTTTCATTGAAAGACTACATTTACAAAAGCATTTTAGTAGCATATCGAAGTTATAAAGGGTGGTTAAATTTTAAGGACGGATGTTGAATTTAAATAAAACACAAATTATTATTATTATTATTATTATTATTATTATTATTATTATTTTTCAATTATGTATTTAACAAAATATCGGCCAAATGGCCCCCCATCCTGGGCGCCACTCCTCTATCTGATGGTCCAAATTTTCAATGACAATGTTGAAAACAGAAAACAAATTTAAAGTCTACGTGTGGTTCACCTTCAACATGGGCCCTTAAAATTTAACCACCCTCTACAAAGAAAGTTATTATAAAAAGATTATTCCATAATGAGTAACAAAATAATAAATATTGTGCTTTAAATGTACACAAAATTGGTGGTGGGTATAAAAGATTCGGCACAGCCGAATATAGTGCTCTTACTTGTTTTAAATTCAATTAATTTCTCTATGAACAAAGATCTGGAAGACTAGTCGTCTGTGTATTTTAATATCTTAGTGGAAATTATTATTGTAAATTAATTAAACACGCCTGCTTTAAAGCCTCTTATATATGGCAGAAACTACTATTAATACAATTTAAAAGCTTCTTAAACCGACATCAATTGATGAACCCTGCTAAAATCTTGCAAGTGCGACATTCTCGACACTATTATTACAACAACAGAAAATAAAGGTGACATGCCCACAAAACGCCTACCACCTATATCACGAATCATTTTATAATTATTAAATTTATTTATGGACAAAGATTTCGTATGAAGAATGTGCAATATAGAAGTTAAGTTCAGAAGCAGAAATTACTTTGACACGCCTACTTTAACTCCCACTTCTCATATAATCTACCTTTAATAAAATTCAAAACCTAAAAGAAGCAATAGTACATGGTATATCCATGCTGAAATTTTGCAAATGTATATTTCTGGCCAATGAAGATGACAGGCCCGCTTTAACGACCATATAACGCAAAATTGTCGCATTTGGGCCACAGAAAACCCACACGCAAACATTGAAAAGCCGATACACCCAAAGCGAGTCACTGTTTGGTGCGGATTTTGGTCCAGAGGCATAATTGGGCCACTTTTCTTCGAAAATGAGCAAGGAGTGGCCGTAGTTAATGGCGATCGTTATCGGGCCATGTTGAACGAATTTTTGTTCACGAACTACGACCTACGAGGACGCCCTACGTGCCACACAGACAAAGCTACATTTTTTTTATAGCATTTTCAAAAAAAAAATTATTTGGCGGACCCTTTATAATATAATATAAGTATACGACACGCCCACTTTATTGCCTACCTTCTATACAACGTTCTTTTTAACTATTATTTTTACATCGACTAGGATCTTTTAGAATTAAGGACTCTAAAATGCATAATCAAGTTGAATAATTATAGTTGAATTATTTTGATACGCCTACTTCAACACCCATTTTTCACACAACCAACTATTAATTAAATTCAAAAGCTTATAATTATACAGAATAAGATGTATGTATGTACGTTGCCATAATTTCCCATTTAAAGGTTTCTGTTTAATGTTATTATGTGAGAAAGAAGGACGACACACCTTCTTTAATGCAAACTTTCTGTATTACGGCTTTTTCTTAAATTTGTATAACCGCCAAAAGTAGGTGAATCACACATCTACTATAGTACTTCAAATTTGTATACAATTTATGTATTTTTATATCCGCCACCAAAAAAATGGTGGGGGTATATTCATTTTGTCATTCCGTTTGTAACACATCGAAATATCCATTTTAGACCTCATAAAGTATATATATTCTGAATCAGGGTTTGATTTGATGACGATCTAGCTATGTCCGTCCGTCTGTCCGTCTGTTGAAAGCACGATAGAGGTCGCACCGAAAAAGCTAGGAGGCTCAAATTTTGCCAGAATCTTTCTTATAGACAAGGTTTGTTTGGTATTGAAAATGGGCTATATCGGAATATTAGGAAGTGAGTTATAGCTCGGAATGCAAGAGTAGGTCGAAAAAACCGTGTCCTACGAACATCGAATAAAATGGTATTCTGTCCAAATTGATTAACGTACAGTCATAAAACTTCGAATATATATTTCTCGAGTCAAAGCAATATCTCTCACCAAAAATTACCTAAATCTAATCATTAGGAAAGGAGTTATCGATCAAAATGTACGAAAATTTATACCGCACAGTGTATTTTTCGGTATATTTAAAAACAAAAACGTCATAAAACCAACAAAATTGGATGTACGACTCTGAAATTTTGCACACTTTGCTTTTTGGTGAAAGTTTTTTTTTTAACGGAAAATCAATGTGCCATGCCCACTTTTACGCCCACCTCCCATATAACGTTTTACCTAAAATTGATATAATTTCTCTATTAATAAAGATTTTGGAATTATAAAGGGCTATATTGAAACATCTAAAATGAACTCATTCGCAAAAATAACTTTGACACGCCTACTATAACGCCCACTTTTCACGTTATCTACCGTTAATGAAATTTAAAAACTCATAAAACCGCCAAAATTAGAGGTATGATGATCAAATTTGCTACGTATATCCCCCTAGACAGTGTCATTATTGTACAAAAAAATTAAGGTGCCACGCCTACTTTTACGCCCACCTCCCATATAACGTTTTACCTAAAATTGATATAATTTCTCTATTAATAAAGATTTTGGAATTATAAAGGGCTATATTGAAACATCTAAAATGTACTCATTCGCAAAAATAACTTTGACACGCCTACTATAACGCCCACTTTTCACGTTATCTACCGTTAATGAAATTTAAAAGCTCATAAAACCGACAAAATTAGAGGTATGATGATCAAATTTGCTACGTATATCCCCCTAGGCAGTGTCATTATTGTACAAAAAAATTAAGGTGCCACGCCCACTTTTACGCCCACCTCCCATATAACGTTTTACCTAAAATTCATATAATTTCTCTATTAAAAAAGATTTTTGAATAATAAAAGGCTATATTGAAACACCTTAGTTGTACTCATTCGCAAAAATAACTTTGACACGCCTACTATAACGCCCAGTTTTCACGTTATCTACCGTTAATGAAATTTCAAAGCTCATAAAACCGCCAAAATTTGATGTATGATGATCAAATTTGCTACGTATATCCCCCTAGACAGTGTCATTATTGTACAAAAAAATTAAGGTGCCACGCCAACTTTTACGCCCACCTCCCATATAACGTTTTACCTAAAATTCATATAATTTCTCTATTAATAAAGATTTTGGAATAATAAAAGGCTATATTGAAACATCTAAAATGTACTCATTCGTAAAAATAACTTTAACACGCCTACTATAACGCCCACTAAAACAGACAAAATTAGAGGTATCATAAAGGAAATTTGCTACATATATCCTTCTAATCAATGCAGTTGTTGTGCCAAAAAGTTTAGGTGACACGCCTACTATAACGCCTACCTTCCATATAACGGGTTTTCTTAAATTCATGTAATTTCTCTATTGACAAAGTTTTTGGGAAAATAAAGGACTATATTGAAATATCTAAGTTGTATTTATTAGCAGAAACTTTATTGACACGCCTACTTTAACGCCCACGTTCATTAAAAGACTACATTTACAAAAGCCTTTTAGTAGCATATCGAAGTTATAAAGGGTGGTTAAATTTTAAGGGCTGATGTTGAATTATTCAAATTATTTAGGAAATTATTATTATTTCTTTTTGTAATGATAATATTTGTACGGTTCAATTATGTATTTAACAAAATATCGGCCAAATGCCCCACCCCCCATCCTTGGCGCCACTCCTCTATCTGATGGTCCAAATTTTCAATGACAATGTTGATGCTCAATTGTTGGGCACGATGATGAGTCGAGGTTGACTGCTCTTTTGCCACACTATCGAAAAAAACAACCATGCTTCCCATTCAACGAAATAAGAAGGCATTCACAGATTTTTTAACATTTTATACAGACCTGTTTTGCAGAAATTTAAATATTTTTACAATTTTCCCGATTGTGGATGAATTTGAATGATTATGTTGATCAAAAGAATTACGAAGTGCACAAAATGCATTTTGATTTAAACACCCATTTTCATAAAAAAAAACCTGAATAACTTTAAAGAGTTGCTCATTTGCGTATCTTTCTACAGATCAAATTGAGTAAGTTTGAGATTGAGAAATGTCAAGTGAAATGCAGAAAACAAATTTAAAGACTAGGTGTAGTTCACCTTCAACATGGGCCCTAAAAAATTTAACCACCCTCTACAAAGAAAGTGATACATATTTTATTATAAAGATATTATTCAATAGCGATTAACAAAATAATAAATATTGTGCTTTAAATGTACACAAAATTGGTGGTGGGTATAAAAGATTCGGCACAGCCGAATATAGTGCTCTTACTTGTTTTTATTAATTATGTTATAACAAAAGTAGGAAGCGCTGCCTCTAGCTACCAAATCATGATACTCAGTTTTCGTAAAAGCAAAACATTGTGGTAAAAAGTGTATAGGATCATTTTTATTGCAGTAATAATGAATGAACCATTTGGTGACTAAATGTAGTAACATAAATTAATAACAAATCAAAGGTTTAACAAAGAAAATAACACATATTTTAGTACTAGCAGTTTATTTTATATTGAATACAGTTTTTAAACAAAAAATATTAAATTTTTGTGATATAAAATTACTGCACAAAATTGGTGGTGGGTATCGAAAATTCGGTGCAGCTGAGTAAAGTGCTCTTACTTGTCTATTTCTGTATTCGCATCTGGCTTTTTTTTTTACTATTTGCTTAACATGAAGAAAAGCGCAAATATTGGCATTTTGATGAAATAATCATGACACATTTCGTGACACCAAATATCGAAATTATTTTATATTCGTCAATAGCTCTTCCTCCCCTATTGACTATATATTTTTCTATGTCAGTGTGTGAAAGACAAGCACAATCGCTAAAGTGTTATTTAATATTTAAAATACAATTGTGTGTTGTCAAGGCTATTATCATATACTTATACTGTCATCCGTTGTTTCTTTAACAAACTCCTGGCATTATGCTTTTACAAAAAGAGGAAATTTTGTTGACGTTAAAAGTGATTATTTACTAGTTCATTTCATTTAACATTATTCCAAATTACGACAATCGAATGCCTCTAATGTGAATGAGTCGTTAAGTGTGTGGCACTCCAAATGCTATGTTGAGCGCATAGAGAAAGTTTTTTATTTGTTTATATATGGCTTAATGTGTGATATGTATGTACGTGTGTATGTATGTAGGAGTGTAAACAATGCAGTATAAAAAATATTAAATTTCAAAGTTATCCAATATTTCTTTTTTGTTTTCCTAATGAGAATTAATGTGTAAACTTTAACGCCTGGCTTGTCAAAATTCTAAACAAATAAAGGGTGGTTTAAATTTGAACCACCGGTTATTTCGAACCTGGCAATATTTAAGTCATTGTATTCTATCATAAAATTTAGTATTTTATAACCGCTAGACAAAATGAAACGATTAACGCTTGAGCAACGTTGGGTTTTATTGGAAGTTTATTTACAAAACAAAGACAATTGGTCGGAAATTGTACGAAAATCTTGTAAAAATTTGGTCTAAGAGAACGACCAACAAGTTTGAAACCCATTTTCATCTTGAAGGTTACGATAATAACCAAAATTGCCATATTTGGGGCCCACAAAAAACAAAACAAGAACAAAGACATATTTATTAGAAATTGAGTGCTGCGCAACCATTACGGTCAATGGAGACACGTATTGCACCACAACAACCGATTTCTTTGTGCCCGTTATTTACGGCAATAAGGTGAACAATATTTGGTTTCAACAGAATGGTACTTGTCACACATCTTAGGACATAATCGATTTATTGCGTACAACTTTTAATGGCCGTTTAATTAGCCAAGGTAGTGATGTCAATTTCTCGCTATGAAGTTTCGATTTTACGGACAATTTTCCGTGGGCGCGGTTAAAGACAAGTATTATGCAGGCAAAACAAAGACATTTGAGTATTTGAAAGCCAACATTCGTGATGGCATTGCCGAGATACAACCCCTTACACTCGAAAAATTACTCGACTCAGGTATTATGTGGCTATCCGAGGCAGCCATATGAATGAAATAATATTCCATTTTTAACCGGAATAATTGTACTTCACAACAAAAAAGTAAATTTGGCACACTTTCAAACCGTTTTTGAATTGCATTTTTTAATTTTAATTTTAAAATGGCCCACTCTTTATAAAAAATTCTCTAACATTCTTAATATACGGCTATTTCCTGTGTTTAAAGTATTTTAGGTTTATTGTAAAATTTAAATTAACAGACAATTTTTGGTTACCAAAGAGTTATGGATTAAGTTTGATGAAAATTAATTCATTTAATTATTTAAAATCTTATAAAAACGACGAAATAAATGTACGATGCTGAAAAAAGGTAATTATGTATTTGTGGTTAATTGCAGTTCAATAGCAGTTATGTAAGGTGTCACGCCCACCTTCCATAAATGACTTTTTTCTAATTTCATTTATGAAACACAGTGGACCATATTGGTCTCCGAGTGTGGTTGTTGGATGCGGATCCTGCTTCCTGCATCCCCATTAGCATACACATCTAGTCTAACGCCCACAACCTATAAAAGTTATATTTTCTTATTTTAATATAAACTTCTTATACTGTTAAATGTTTTAAATTAGGAGGCTTTAGGTTTCTTTATTAAAATTAAATTAAATAGTCCAAATATAAGTACGAAATGACTAGTTTTATACTCAAGTTATAAAGCTTAACTTTAAAAAAACACAATTTTTCAGCTCTTATTTTTCCAATTTCAAAAAATCCAATCAGCTTGAAACTTTGCTCCCGAATTTAGTTTCTTAAAAAAATTGTAAAGAAAAGTGGAAAGCGCCACACCCTTACAAAATTATATTATTTTTTAACCACTTCCACTGAATTGATTTAAATAAAACATTGCACATACATATGCAGACGCAATAAAGTGATGTAAAAAGTAGGCAGTGACATGCCCATACAAAACTACTATACGTTTTCAACTTCATCAGATTTTATAAACTTTTGCGCATGTTGAGCTAACGTAAAAATAAAATGGATTAAATTGGTTAACTCACAAGGGTGTCCTTAGTGTCATAAAGTCATTACTTCAAGAAATATTTAAAATGATGTTAAGGTTTTGTTTTTATTATTGTTAAATTTTAGGACCTTTTTGATTTTTTTTAAATTATGACATGACATCATGGCAATACGACACTAAGGATACCTTGTGAATTAACCGAATATCGTGGTCAAGAAAAGTGGTCATAAACAAATTCCTTTGGTCTCGTTTTGATTCAAAAATATTTATCATTTCAGTGTTTTAAAATTACATTTTTTTATTTTTTTTACTTGTGAATAATTTATGTTGTATTGGTGGTATTGATAGTGGTCAAATTATATTCAACATCAAGCAATTTTAAAATTAGAAATGGAAAATATGATAAAATCGTACTTCAGCGGTTATTCAAGTTGTAGAAAATCTATTTTGTCGTTTTTTTTTTTTGATCTGAGTGCCATATTGTCATAATGTCATAATTTCATAATTTTAAAAAATTTTTTAAATTTTACAATAATTAATACAGTCTTTCAATTTATTTTAAAAATTTTGAAAAATTTTGACATTATGACAATACGACGTCTAATATGTATTGTGAATATATTAAAGATACTTATATACCCCTCACCAGTGTGTGCCAAGAGAATATAGTACGTTCTCATTCCGTTTGCAAGTTCTCCAGTATTTATTTTTGACCCCGAAAAGTTTATATTTTCTGAAGGCTTATAAATAGAGAAGTCGATTGTGCGATGTCAGTCTGTCCGACTGTCTGACATTTTTTTAAACACCCCACATATTTATCGCACAGGCCTGTATTGGAATTAGTATTTTGGAGATATAAGCAAATAAACGTGACTGCCTTTGTTTTTTCTTTCATATTTTACCACATTAGTAAAATAATATTTTCCAGTTCTTAGTTCTTATCTTGAAGAAACCTTTGTTACTTTTTTTTTAATTATTTTACCCCTCTACGACTGACAGTAAAATTATTGGCCAAATCGGTAAAGTTATAGGAAAAAATTATATACTAAGATTTTTTGTTTTTAATATCAAAACCTTTTAATTAATTCTAAGACACGATAAACAAATAAATATTCAAAAAACAGAAAGTAAAAAAATGGAAAGAGAAGAGAAGGCGTTATTTGATTTGGTATAAATACGTCGTATTTCTACAGCTATCAAATGCTAATGGAGTAAGATAAATTGAGTATGTGTGAACACCTTTTTTAATTGCTCAATCAACACTTAATTAAAACAATTAAAAGTATCTCTCTGAATAGGGTATCAAATGAAACTGCTTTAGAGTTTTTCTTCAATTTACAAACAAAATCAATTTTCATTTCCTAGCCAATCGAGCGACTCAGTATGGGTATCAGGTGAAAGAGTCGAATACTTGATGGCCGCCATAGTCGTTTGTGGTCAAATCTAGTATTTAAGAATTTGTCCCCTTTAACCGCCTTAATATTGCCATTAAACAGTCAAAATCCAAAGTTATATTCTAAATAAAATGGCGGATATATGGGTCATATATATGTGGATGGTTTTTACAACTTTCTTCCATTCAAAACTAAAATAACAATATTGGTATCAAAAGAAAAAGCTTGGAAAAAATTTTTCAGCAAATTATATGAAAATCAAAATCAAAGATTTAGTCAGAAAAAATAAAGCAAAACGGCGTGTAACATTTAGTCTTATATCTAGGCTACTCTACGATTTACGGTACGTAGTATTATCAGTTCGAATATTCCATTCTTATTTGTTTAAATTGAGATCGAAACAATGATACAATAGAAAATAATTTTTTGAAATCCACCAAAAACAAATTCATTTTCCAACCCCGAAATTCAATTGTTTTGCAAAGTCTTGTAATCGAAATTTATAACAACAATACTTTAAACTAATACAAAAATAGTACCAATGATGCTTTACAAGGGAGTTGTATCTGGCAAATATAGACTGTTTAAAGGATTTGAATTTGATTAAAATAGAATACTATTTACTTTGTTTAATTTTTGACTTTGTATGCATTAATTTAAACATTTTTTAAATAGTTTTACTTTTTTAATAATGTGGCACTTGTCATCACTTTGTGCTAAAATTCTTGTAGCAAAACTTAAATTATTTTTAATTTATACTAGATCAAATTTAGTATTTCATTTTGTTTTTGGGAAAATATCTGTGTTCGTATCATGGCCCAAAAAAAAAAATATACAAATCCATTTCGCACTATTTAACCGAGTGCACACTTCTTACTTACACTTTTGTTTCACACTTAACTTGTTTGATTTAATTAAACTTGTAAGAGTGACTTAACAGTTACACTCACTCTTGTTCAAGTATCCTCATTTACAATGTTTTCTGCTTTACTGTGGCTTTGTGTAGGTATACTATATGTGTATGTGTATCAGCTATTGTTGTATTTTTTGCTATAATACGTGTTAATTTTATTTCAAGTTCTAAGTAGAGAAAAAGTTTTTGTTTCACATCTAAAGTAAATGGATAAAATACAATTGTTTAACTGGGACATTCATTAACGGAAATGTTTTAAACGTAGTTTTTTCGTTGATTCCTATTTACTTTATTTAACAACGTTTATCTTAGTTCGTAACAAATGGAAACAAACTAAAAAGATAAAATTAGATAATAGTTTTTTCTTTGTTGCTGTTGTACAATACATGAACACTAATACTCTAATATCACTTTTTTTTAAACTCCAGGTAAAAACAAATGCTACGCATGAACGTGTTTCAAATTGTAGTCTTTAAGAGAAAAAAAAGAATAATGAAAAAATTTATCTTAAATGCACTTGATAAAATACATTTCATGCAAAAAAGTTTTCCCCCTAATTCTAAGCATTCAAGGGGAAAACATACAAAGAGTATACATTTTAATATATTATTTTAAAAACGTGACTGAGCAATTTTAATCTTTGCTCAAAACTGGAATAGTTATGGATAGAAAAATGAGATCGAATTGAAAAGATAAAAATTACAACTTTACAAGGACTTAACTAGAAGTTGACGCAAATGCTGTCGCTTGGAGGAAATGTCATCAGTCTACTGTTACATTTGTCAAGAAAATAAATACAAACTATTTCACCGAATCAGAATTGCTATGTATGCCGCCATTTTAAAAAATTATAGAGTTTCACGATGAAGTGATAAATTTTGCTTCAACTGACAGCTTTTTTATATTTTTGTATTCCTTATCAAGAACTTAAAAACAAGATCGTTGGAGGTGAACTTTTTATCAGTTAATTTAAACTTAACTTCACGTAAACTAGAATGCAATTAAAACTGAACTGAAACTCAATTAGAACTGAACTAAACCAAAACTGGAGTAGAACAAGACTGCTTCCAGCTAAGCTAAAGCTTAACTGGCACTTAACTTGAACTGAACCAGAATTAAAATATAACTGAACTGGAAATGAACTGACACTTAACTAAAACTGAACCAGAACTATACTAGAACTGAACTAGATTTAAACTACAATCGAACTTAAACTGAATAAGGTTAGGTTGAAAAAAGGGCATTAAAAAGTCGAAACCGATGAGAGGTATTAACATATGCCCAATTGGTATGTTTTGCACTAAGTATAGACTAGGTCAAGTTCCTAAGAGATTTCCAAATCAAATTTCTTGGGTATTCAAAGTTCAGTACAGTATACTCCAATACGTCCACATTGGCAATACGCAGGGCATTGACAAAGGTAGTATCCCAATGTCTTATCTTCTTCTTCATAGGCTCTACATAATCTTTCAAAAGGCAGTCCTATGCCAGCATGCGACCTCTTATTACACTAGTTAATTTCGTAAATGTTGGTATACTCAGATTCAAAATCTTCTTCGATTTCCCAAGATTTGTGTCACCCCATAGTATGTCTCTCACTTTACTAACATCAGCATTTAACCACTTAAATTTAATTTTTGAAACTTTGACTTTGAAAATTATCCCATTCTGGACAATTTGTCGACTTGTTCGTTTCCGATAATACCGTTATGATCTGGTAACCATATTATTTCTAGACGTTCATAATTCGCATGCGAGTTAATCGAACTCTTGCATTGCAGAACATTCGGAGATTCAAGTTTTTTGTCCATTTCTATTCAAATAAATTGGAATCGGAGCTTCATTATTAGACTTCTTTATCCATTTAAAGGCTTGTATAAAACTGTATTGTGATATGGTAGACAGAGGAATGTACCTCTGTTTTGCCCTATGCTATATGAACCAATTCTAGTTAGGTCACCAATCTTTGATCAGTTCGTATTAAGATCGTTTCCCTCTGGTATTCTAGTGATGCAGTAAACGCTGCCATATTTCATTAGGGTTTTATCACATGTTACTTGTGTGATATTTCCCATCGGAAAGATAGTGAATATTTTGGGGTCTCTCACCGGCCATTTACCTCTTGCCATTAATCTAGTAGCTGCGTAGGCTGCTTCATATTTCACCTGCATCTTAATCGACCGAATTGACAATATATTTTCAATAGCCATTGTGGATGTGATTCTCATGCTACCGCATATACTAATGCAGCACCGTCTTATATTTATATTCACTTTCTTCTCTAAGGGTATCCACTACACTACCGATGCATACGTTAGGATCGGTCATAGTAAAGCCAGTGCATATAATCAGTGTCATCTTTTAGCTAATTCCTCATTTTGAGCCTATCGTTCTTCTTTCACCATTCTACTCTCAATGTGTTTTCTTCCAGGATAAATAAAATTATTTACAAGTAAGTTATTACTGAACGACAACTAAAAAAAGCGGAACTACTTAGATCCTATCTGGAACTTAAATAAAATTAAACATGAGCTGAACCAAAAAAAAAACAACAAAACTGTATCTAAATATGTCTTATGATTAACTCAAGTACAACTACAATCGAACTAAAGTCAACTATAATAAAACTAAACTTTAACTTAAATGAAACAACAGTTATATTTATGCTGTGTACAATTGTCTTCTTAAATAATTTTATGCATTTGACTTGCAGAATATAAAAATTTCACATTAAAATGTTGTCACGGTACTTAAAACAGATCCATAGTTAACATTTTTAACTTAAGTTCTCATTTGGCTGGTATCAAAAAATAAATTTTTCAAATTAAAAAAATTACATGCACTTACCTTTTTGTAATACGCGGTCGCAGCGGCCACATTATCGCTATGTAACGATCAATTGATATGGCCACTAATGTATATGCGCTCACCAGCACCGACACAGCTTGCGAATAGTTAACCAGATGACACAGCGCTGTGCCAAATGGCCAATAGCCCAAAATGAATATCGATATAAACGATGAGGGAACACAAAATAAAGACATCAGTATATCACCCACAGCTAAATTGGCAATAAAATAATTGGTGACGGTGCGCATGCGCGGCGTTGACTGAACGATGTAGCAGACAGTGCCGTTGCCCAAAAGTGCAAAAACAAAAATGGGTATGTACAGCAAATAGACGGCGGTTTTAAAATAAACACTTGATAAAGCCTCGTCATCAACGCCGCCATCACTACCATCAGCACCACTGCCATCATCGCCAGACGTCAGTGAAGAATTTAAAGCACTTATTGTTTGTGATTCACCATCGCAGGAAAATGACGCATACACTGTTTCATTGTGGAGGAAATGTGTGTTGATGTAGTCGTGAAACGATTCCTCGGTATTTTGTTTTATTTGGCGGGTTATCGATGATATTGTTGTGGTACTAACACTGGCCAGAGAGTCTAGCAGCTGAAGGACAGATGATGATGGCGATGTTGTACTGGATATTAGTTGCGAGGCTGCCGAAGATGTCTCATTGTTTAAATATTCAGTATAATCTTCATAGTGATTGGCAACATTCAAGCTCTGTTGGCCATCTCTATTGCCGGAGCTGTAAATATCCACAAGCAATTGCTGTTGGGGTTGTATAAAGAATAAATTATAATTGCTGCCAGCTACGTCACTGTCCCCATTGCCTGCATCTCTTGGGTTTATGATGATAGTGTTGTTGTTGCTATCGCTGATATTCTCCATTAATGTTGCAGCAGTTGTATTTAAAGCTTCATTGTAAAACTTGTTGTCGGTGTTGTTGTTGTGGCTCTTGCTATTCACATCATTTATTCGCCTAGCCGCCCTGTTTAAATGAGGCAATATACTGCGTGCTGTATATTCACGCAAGAAATACTCCATCTTAATGTATCAGGTATTTAAGCACACACACACACACTCATACACACGGTTACACAAACGTACTTATTCAGCAGCTGCCACGGTCACTGCGACCGGTTGCTGTACAGCAAATTGTTGCTAAATATATAGGATATAGTTGTTGTTTTAGCTTTTTTCGTAGTGACTAGTAGTTTTATTCTTTTTAATTTAGTTCATGTTCTATTCCTGTTTTTAATTACGCGCCACAACTTTGTTCGATGCTCGAATATTGTGTATTAAATTGGACACTTTAATATTTATTTTATTTTTCAAGCATGACGTTTCCATTTTATAGATGAGAAGGTTGTCTGTTTGGACATTTTTATTAGAACTAAATTTCAATTTTATCAGTTTTTAAATTAATCTACACCATTTCCCAAAACAATCAAGAATATTCCATAATTGGAAAATTTTTGAAAAATTCTCAACAAATTGATTTGAAAATATCTGATAACTAGGAAAAAATAAAAAATATATATTTTAAATTAAGTTATTTAAATTGAAACTACATTATATAATAATTTGTCTTTACAAGCAATAAAATTATTGCTTATAAAAGACAATTGCCCATTTTACAACCTATCGTAGCAGTTGTGCATTAAGAAAATTTCACTCTACAATAATAGAAAACAGATGTGAATGTCATTTTCAGCAGTGCCGCATCTGATACTATTCTTCAACATCATCAACATAGGTATACCACATCGTGCTTAGCATAGAATATTACACAGTAAGATGCATTCTACTAGTCAAGCCTTTTCATTTGATACCAATATTGTTGAGGATTATAGGGGACAAAAACGGATATCCGCCATTTTATTTCGGATACGACCTTTATCCTTAGCTTTTTCATAACTTTCTGTTATTTCTGTACTGGTCAACTATTTTGCTTAACACCAATATTGGGAGTAGAAGTGGGTACATTTTCAATTACTAGATTTGAGCCATATATAAATTAATTGTACGCCATTTTGTAGTGGCGGCCACCACAGATTTTTAATGGTTTTATAGCGTATTATATTTCGCTAGTTTGGATATCCATTTCGCTCCTCTTAGTTAACGATAAGCTGACAAAAAATCGATTTTATTTTGTAAATTTTATAAAAAACTCCGAAGAAGTTCTCTTTTTGGATTTATATCTCGGTAGTTTCTACCCGATTTGTCAGTTTTTTTCAGCAATAGTTTTTGATACTACGGTTTTTATCAGGTGTCTTTAACGTGTCCAAAAATCAACTAGTAACTGGACAAATTAAAAAAGTTTTTTTTTTAATTTTTTTGCCTATAACTTTGCCGATTAGTGAACGATTAATCGAAAGTTTTTTACGAATAACTCTAGGGACATATCATGTCTATCATGTGCCTGCTAATTGTCATTGGGATGAATATGGATTATTTTTAACGGAAAAAAGAAGCAGTCGTGTATATTTTTTCATATCTCAGAAAGTAAAATGCGATCATTCTGTACTCATACCCGGATATTTGTAAAACATTAATTCCACAGGCAGATCAGTGCTTCATGTGTGGGCTTCTATTGATTTTAAATTAACACAAGGATAAACGGACATTGTTAAATCTACTCCCCTAGTCATAAGCTTTCAAGAAATTTATATCGGTTTGATTTGACTTTTTTGGTCAGATCCCGCATAATTCGTTTCAAACTACTTTGTAATTTTTGTTCAATATTATTGGGCAAATCAACGCGGAAAGATTCACACCATAACTGCGTCTCCAAATTGGTACAGCTGTATTACGAAAAACAGCGTTATATTTATAAGAAATGTTTTTCGCGCAATTTAAGGAACTGCCAGTGCGCATAATCAAACTACTGCAACCACTACAATAAACAGAATTGTCGAATTTGGGTTGAAGAGCAACCCGAAGAGTAACAGAAGCTACCATTACATCCATAAAAAAAACAACGCTATAGTGTGGTTAATGGCCTGATGGAATCATTGGTCTGTATTTCTTAAAAAGTTGGGCAAATCAGAATGTTACCGTTAATGATAATCGCTATCGCAAAATGTTATGAGACTATGTGCTTCTTGATACTCAAGCGCATAGTCTTAGTGAGCTCTGTTTTTAAACAAGACGATGCTACGCACCATACAGTGCTTGGAACAATAGGCTCATTGAGAAATTAATTTCACGTTTTGCTACGTGAAGTTGGCCATCTAGATAGAGCGATATCATACCTTTGGACCTGGGGATATCTTAAGTCTGAGGTCTGCAAGAAATGGCCAGCTACGATTGACATTTCGGAAGCCAACATTACTCGTGTTATTCGCGAGATACCAGTTGCTATTCTCAAACGAGTCGCTCAAAAGTGAACCTTCCGAATTGACCACCTCAGACGTTATATCCGTTTTAGAACAGAATATGCCATACATTTTTCTTTAAACATACACTATAGTTTTGTTTATAAATCAAATCTCACGATGAATCTTTCAATAACTTTTACCCACGATAGGTAGTGAATTGGTCACATATATAACACTACTACAACTGAATTTAATTTTACCTGAACTAGAACCTTAAAAAGACCGATTTAGTGCGGAACTAAAATCATCTTTAACTGAAGGAAAAAAACCGCTAAAGCTGTGTTAAGGCCTAACTATATTATGCTTTTGCTGGCTTAAGCTAATGTCAAAAATCAACGAAAAGTCTGTCAAATGCTTAAGAAAATTTTTGAAGACTTGTCGGTGGATATATTGTACTTTTTAAACTTAAATACTTACTATGATTAGTTGCAAATATTTGTACTTTTACAAAAGCTGTTTTATTTCTGTATTTCCTAAATATATCGATATTGTCACAAAATTAATATTTAATGTGTTAAACTTAAAAATATTTTACCATAAACTATTAAATTTATACATTTTTTCACTAATTTAAAAAACAAATGACAACATTAATAAAAAAAGTACTAAATAATGCAACAGTGTGTACAAATTAAATGAAAAGCAAATTATGTAAGCAAAGTACGATCAGATTCGCAGTTTGCTTAAGCAAATGACACTTGACGAAACTTGACGAAAAGTTTCTTAAGTACAATATAGTTGCATACATTTAATTTTATGTATCCGCACATTTGCTTAAGCCAGCAAAAGCATAATATAGTTAGGCCTTTAGAACTAAACTTCAATAAAAGAAAGTTGATTAAAATTTTTTTCAAAGTCGCAAATTGTATAAAACTTTTGGCTGTTGCCCCTAATTAATAACAACAGAATTCTGTATGCGCGAAATTCATTACATTTTACAACAGTTTTGTCCGTGTATTGTGCATACTGTAGCGTGGATCAATATTTGCTTTGCGTGAGTATGTATGTATTTCAAAACTGTTCTTCATCACCAGTTTTATTATTTACATCAACTTAAATTACAAATATATTTTACTTTTAATTTTTTGTCTTTCAATTTAACATCTTCTTTCTCTATTGTTAATCATTACAATGACCATGAAAGGAAGCGAAAAATCTGGGTGGTCTTATTTTTAAATCGATTTTTAAGTGTTCCTTGTTTAATCTTCTTAAAAAATTTATAATTGAATTTACATTTTCTTCTCCCTGTATTTTTTTATTTTGTCTCCTGTTCTTGTTGCTATTGTTGATATTACAACTGTTTAAAGTGAAGCTAGAGCTTTACATTTCATTTGTAGTTATCAGGAGTCCTATGTGCGATGTACGTTTGCATATTGTAGTTCCAACAATTCGTTTAACATTTTACCATTGTGGTCATAAGATTAAAAAATTGTTTTGTACTGTTTTAAATGGTAGCAAATTAATCTGAAAATAAAATTATAAAAATTAAAAAATTAATTATAATTTTAACAATCTGTTTTGAAAATACTTTTGCTTATAAATATTAAGGATAGAAAAACTTTATAATATTATTAGCATTAAAAGGCGCCAAGTATGGAAGTGGTCTAATTTGGCATCCCTCTTAAATGTACAATGTTTATGCATTTGTATGTAAAGGGTGTTTTTTTAAGCCCGATAGAACTTGAAATTGTAAAAAATAACACAAAAAATTAAATTGTAATCAAAATTTTTTTTTTATTCGAAAGATCAATACGTGACATTAACATTTGAAAATGATTTCGGGCATATGGGCACCGCGGCTGTTCTTGACGAAGCGCATTCTGGACGTCCAATTTTGGGCCACTTTTTGGAGCACTGCTGGCCGTATGTCACGAATAACACGAACAATGCTGGCCTCCAAGGCGTCAATTGTTGCTGGTTTATCAGCATAAACCAGTGACTTCACGTAGCCCCACTGGAAATAATCGAGAGGTGTCAAATCGCACGACCTTGGAGGCCAATTGACAGGTCCATTTCTCGAAATCAACTTATCGCCAAATTTTGATTTCAATAAGTCGATGGTTGCGTTCGCCGTATGGCACGTAGCGCCATCCTGTTGAAACCACATCTCCTCCGGATCAATGTCATCCATATTTTCAAACAAAAAATCATTGATCATGGTGCGGTAACGATCTCCATTGACCATAACGCGAGCTCCGGCCTCATTTTTGAAGAAATTAGGTCCGATGATGCCACCAGCGTGAAAACCGCACCAAACGGTGCATTTTTCTGGATGTAATGGAGTCTGTAGGGTCTCTTGTGGATTGGTCTCGCGGCAATTTTGCTTATTAACAAACCCGTTAAGCCAAAAATGCGCCTCATCGCTGAACACAATTTTGCGATAAAACAACGGACGTCCAGAATGCGCTTCGTCAAGAACAGCCGCGGTTCCCATATGCCCGAAATCATTTTCAAATGTTAATGTCACGTATTGATCTTTCGAATAAAAAAAAATTGTTGATTACAATCTAATTTTTTGTGTTATTTTTTACAATTTCAAGTTCTATCGGGCTTAAAAAAACACCCTTTATATACATATGTTTGTATTGTAAAAGGCACTTTAATTTTGTGTATAAGAAACTTTAAAGGGTAGGAAGTGCGTAACAATTTAATAGAAAAACCATTAAATTTTTGACAAAATTTATATTGTATCTGTGGCAATAAGGAAAAACTGCTTATAACTGTTTTTATATTGTATTTGATCAGGAAGGCACTTTGAAATTTCTGAGGTGATTCTTATTAATCGATTCCCTTTAAAACAAAAACTATTATATGAATTTCGTCGTGTGTAAATTAAAAATGTTATCTGTTTTTGTATATTTCATCTAAATGTAAGCTAAAATAAGTTCTTCGAAATGACATTGTTCTTTAAAATTCTTTAATTCCATGTGAGATAATATCTACTAATAAAAAATAATTAAAATTATTTATATATAAAATTATTGTAGTATAATTATGTATGACGATTTTTTATCATTTTTAATTTTATAAAAAAATTCTTCATTAGCATTTTGTTTATTAAATAAATTTTAAAGATCTCGCTCTGTTAGATAGTCTTTTTATACCCGCCACCAAAAAAATGGTGGGGGTATATTCATTTAGTCATTCCGTTTGTAACACATCGAAATATCCATTTAAGATCCCAAAAAGTATATATATTCTGAATCGGGGTTTAATTTGATGACGATCTAGCTATGTCAGTCCGTCCTTCCGTCTATTTAAAGTACGATAGAGGCGGACCAAAAAAAGCTAGGGGTTCCAATTTTACCAGAATATTTCTTATACACAAGGTTTGTTTGGCTAAATCGGAATATTAGAAACGTTTGAAAATTTATATAGCACAGTGTATTTTTCGGTATGTTTAAAATTTAAAACCTAGTAAAACTGACAAAATTAGATGTACAATTCTGAATTTTTGCTTTTTGGTCAAAGTGTGACACGCCCACTTTTACGCCAACCTTCCAAATAACGTTTTTTCTCAAATTTATAAAATTTCTCTATGAATAAAGATTTTGAAATAATAAAGGACTATATTGAAATATCTAAGTTGTGTTCATTAGCAGAAATAACTTTGACACGCCTACTGTAACGCCCACTTTTCACGTTATCTACTGTTAATGAAATTTTAAGGCTCATAAAAACAACAAAATTAGAAGTAATATAACGTTTTATCTCAAATTCATATAATTTCTCTATGGACAAAGTTGTGGAATAATAGAGGACTATATTGAAATATCTTTATTGTACTCATTAGTAGAAACTATATTGATACGCCAAATTTAACGCCGACATTCATTGAAGGACTAAATTTACGAAAACATTTTACTAGCATATCGAAGTTATTCAAAGAAAGTGATGCATATTTTAGTATAAAGAGATTATTCCATAGCGATTACTGTTAATAACAAAATAATAAATTTTGTGGTATAAAAGTACATCAAATTTGTGGTGGGTATAAAAGATTCGGCGCAGCCGAATATAGAGCTCTTACTGGTTTTCATTTGTACTATTATTTTGTTTAAGGACGTTTCTTGGAATTATTTTAACATATAATTGATTAATCTTCTTTACTTGCTCCCTCGTATTTGGAAAAAAATATTAATTTTGAATTCAAATATAAATATTTCTTATGTAAAATATTTTGCCTTATATCTTTATTTTTTTAAAGGTTTTTTTTTAATTTTTTTTTTATTAATTTTTTTAGCAGATTTCCCGAATTTTTTTTTTTTTTAAATAAAATCAGAATAAGAAAATGCAAATGAGTGTAAACAGAAATACAAAAAAAAATTCAAAAACAGAAAACGAGTTCTTTTTTCTACTACTTTTTCATTCTGCCAAGTCGAATTCACATCAGGCGACAACGTCCCTACAACAAACACAACAAGTAAGAGCGCTATATTCGGCCGTGCCGAATCTTATAAACCTTCACAACGAGTAGCCATGCAATAACAGTAGCTTGCATCACCATTCATTCCATATGAAATACGTACATACATATTAAAACCATACATATATAAAAACATCCCATTGTAAAATTATATATTTACGTATGTATGTTAAAAAAACAAAAAAAAAATTTTTTTTTAATAATTTCTCAGTTGTTTATGTACCGATGTTTCTGATTTTCAACACCGATCTACTCCCGAATATTTCTGATATTTTAATACCTTACCCGGGTCCAACCTATGTCGGGGAGCTTCAAAAAGTTGATTTCAACATACACACGGACAGACGGTCAGACGGACAGACTGACAGAGCTTAATCGACTCCCCTATTCATAAGCTTTCAGAAAATATATACTTTATGGGGTCGGAAATGAAAATTGTAGAAATTTCACACGGAATGACAAACCTATATATACCCTTTTTCACTGTGTGAAGGGTATAAAAATGACAAGACTTTTTAAATGATCGTCTAAATTGAGTGTTACACTTTTCTGATTAAAATTCACCGACAACTTTAAAATTTTTATTTTTATCCAGCAATTCAACAGAAACCAAAACAACAATTATTTTGAATTCTACAAAACTAAAGCATATTATTAGGCAGTTGTATACAACTTGTATGTTCAAACAATAAACTAAATTTTATGTGTCCGACCAACTGTGATGACAACTATTTATAACCAAGAGGTGTTAGGCATTAACTCTAAACGCGCAAGTAAGCGCGTATATATTTAATTTTGCTTTGATTTTTTTAAACATTTAATTTTGTAAATAACTTCAGAGATAAGTTTATGAATTAAGCACCGGTTAAGATGCATTTAGTACTTAAACAGGAAGAAATAAAAATACCAAATGGCTTTAGCATACTTATAAAATAATATATATAATAACATTTCTACAAAAATTTGTCTAAGAGTGTCAAATCGCTTGATCTTGTTGGCATTTTCACTTGTATGCTACGAAAAATAATGCGATCTTCGAACTTTTCTTTAAAAATATTCTTTCGATGTGTGACTAGTGGCGTCTAAATCATCATCATCAGAAAGTTTGGAATCATCTCTGTGTAACGAATTACATTGATCACAGATACTTCAAATTTGGACACCCTTTATGATATTTAATGTTGTATTGAAATCAATTATTATATTGGGGTAAACTTTTGTAGTTTTATAATTTTTTCGGAATTGCCTACAATTTTGAACTATTCGCAAAAAAAAAATTTAAAAGTTGTTTTTTTAAAGTAGTGGTTTAGTTCTACGTACTCCTTTCAGACAACATTTATTTACTTAAATATTGTTTTCCATTTCAAACTAAATATGTATGATATAAATCGTTTGGTAACAAATACGCCATAACATTACGTTCAAGATTTTTGAATAATAAATATTAGAGAGTGTCTGTGCACCCTTACAGGTAAATTTGTTATAAGAAAAGTAAATAAAACATAAATTATATCGCCAGCCTAATATGCAAACCTGCTAACTCCCTTTTAAAAAATTTTACAGAGAGAGAGAGGAAAAGCAAGTAAAATAATGATGTACTCGATTTAGCAAATCCATTACAAATATTCTTATGTGAGACGATTTAGAAGTTTTTCTTATTAAACATTTTTACATACTTCAAGACTTTAATTGAAGAAAAAACGACATGCTGGTCAACAAGGCGTACCTTTCTCTACCACACGGTATCAAAATCTCAAATAACTAAAAGAAAACTAAATTTAGCAGGTTTGTTTATTAAGGCGACGATATCTTAAATTAAAATATATAAATTTATTTTGTTTTATTTAAAATATTTCTTTGAATCATCGTGTCAAATATACGTCGAAACAACAACTATTAGATGTTGTTAAAAAAATATTACATCATTTCGATAATTATAATATAATTAAAATATAAATTAATTAATTATAATTTTACTTTCGAAGTAAGTCGCGCTAATCTAACTCATTTAAAACAAAAAGCGCTGAAAAACAAATATGTTACTAAATTGACATTGCTACAGTTAATTTTTGTACACAATTCTTGTAAAAAACAATTATACGAACAAAATCTTTTTATATTATTAAACCTTGTAATTTTAATTTTCACAACTTCAAACGTTGAAAAATTTCTAATTTTAACTAAATAAAGTCGGTTCTCTCTTTGCAAAATAATAAGTTAAATTTGTTATTTAATAACTAATAATTTAATCCCTGTGTTTTTTGCTCACTATTTAGTTAACGTGTATAGATAAATTTGTGAACAAATTTAATACACGATAAATCAAAGATACATAATACGATAATGTAAACTAATTTTTAATTCCCGTTTAACTGCCAAATTGATCCCTTGTATGTGATATGAAATGTTATTTTGTGTTCTACTATTGCCACTTACCGTAGCATATTCTTAGGGGCGATAAATTATTACACATACATATATTAAACTTCAAATAAAAATGCAATGACACAACTATGAAGAAATTAGTGAAACCTGAAACAAACAATTTCACTTGCACACTTCCTCTCCAAATATTCTATAAACGTTATTTGATCGATTTTATTAAAAGCGAATCAATGAGAAAGAATTTTAATGCGAAAAAAAATATAAAAAAATTAAAAGGTGAAAGGATCCTAGATATCAGAACTTATGTCTAGGATTTGGCGTAGAATTAAAAAACTTCCAAAAACATAATCTAAGTTTATTCAGGTCATTAATTATGATGAAAAATGGCGTCGCAATATACAAAAAAATTAATCAGCCGTTAATATAAGGCATAACAAAAATGCTTTTGAAGTTTAAGAATCGCCATTGAAATATATTTAATCGTAGAATTGCTTGTACGTTACTAAATAGCCTAGATACGAAATTAATAATTTTATTACTTTTAAGAATACATTCAAATTGTATTAACGAATTTCCAATATAAAAATTTTTGTATTAATAAGGCAAATATTTGACAAACTACAATTAATTAAATGTAGTAAATAAATTTTTAAAATTTTTAAAATTTTTTAAATTAATTTCCAATATAAATCAATTGTTATACTTATGCTTTACAGATATTTAGTATAAGGACAGTTACATCAAATCAAATAAGTTTTAATTAAAAATAATGGCAACCCATCTTTGAGCAACAATTTGCAATATGTGACAAAAAATATCTTTACCAGTCACTTTTCGTCTTGTGTTTTAATAAATTAATTTATTTATTTAAGATTACATTAAATTATTTAGATTGAAATTACCATTTATATTTGTTTGATTTAAAAAAGATAACAATTTATTTACAAAAAAATATAGTGAAACACTTTCTAGCCAATAAATTAGTAACTAAATGGTAAGATAACTGTAATTTCAATCTTAAGTGTTTTAAAGAGCTAAAAATAAAAAGTTCTATGGTTTCAACCAATTTTGTAGACCATATTAAAACACCAATACTAAAAAACAATAAAACATTTTAACAAAAAGAAAAACCTACAAAATTTGATGACTAGTTCCAATATGAATTCATTATTCCATATTCGAAATTTATAATAATCCTGATGAAATTTATACTCTTTGTTTATCTTATCTGCTGTTTTTTTTCTTTTGTTCTCTTAAATGATAAACTTAGAAAGAAAGGCAGCTTTAGCCAGAAAAAACAGATGTTGTATTTCAAACTCTATACTATTTGCGAAAACTCTAATGTGTATAAATGAAACAATGCAAGTGAATAGATATGTAGTACAATCAAATTATAATTTAATACTAAATCCTAGTTAAGCCACAGGCTATCATCCATTAAGACTGTTATCTACTTTATTTCATTTATTTTTTCCTTTAACGCTTTTATAAATATTACTTGACCACTCACAAACACACGTCCAACACTAACGGCTGCTAGAGAGTTTTTATTAATCTAATCTACTAACACATGTAAACAGCTGCGAAGATATTATTTACAGAGTTGTCAACTTGATGCTTTTAGAACTGTTTTAAGTTCTTTCAAAAATTTCTATTACACACATAATAGGGTCTTGTAGTAAATTACTAACACATGTAAACAGCTGCGAAGATATTATTTACAGAGTTGTCAACTTGATGCTTTTAGAACTGTTTTAAGTTCTTTCAAAAATTTCTATTACACACATAATAGGGTCTTGTAGTAAATTATTAAACCATAAAGTTGATATCTCAAAAGCCTAATGACCCAACACAGTGGTTCGGTTTGAGGAAAAAATGGTCATAAATATAGAATATGTATAGTAATGGCATCTTAAATTTATTATATAAAACAGGTACATACGTATAAGTAACATGCAAAATTATGATATTTAAGAAGCTTGTGTAAAGCCTAGGGCGATCGATCATTCAACTTTTTTAACAAACCGTTTTTCAAAAAGTGGCAAATTTTGAATTTGAAAAAAACCGGTTGTTTTTTTAAAATTGATAAAAAAAAACCGGTTAACCGGTCGAATATATTAAAAAAATATAATTCCTTAATGAAAAAATTAAAAATACTGTAAAAAAATTATAATAAAAATGATATTTAAATATTAAATTGATATACGTTAAGCTGCACAATTTCGAAACGCAAAAAGTGACATAAAAACAGCTGCCTAATTTTGTTTCTGACTAGTTGAATTTCAGGGCAAAAGCTAATCATTAAAGTAAAAAAATAAATGAAAAGGTAAATAAATAAGATATTTTATAAGGCTGTTTAAAAACTGTTAAATAAACCCTAACACTATAAGTAATTCTTTCTTACTCTTATTAATATAATTATAATTACTACAAATAAAAAAATCATTCAAATCGGTTCACATTCACAAAAGTTACAAGCGCCGAAGGAACTTTTAAGCCCCAACTGTGGGGATATTTTGTGGCTTACAGTTGCAGCAATCAAAACGATTTGGTTCACTGCCCAGTTTCTTTCCTGCAATTCGGATAACTTCTTTAAAAGTTACATACTTATTTATTATACGTTTTCTTCAAAACGAGGCACTGTGCCCGGTCTCGTTAAGAGTTAGATGGATATTAACTTTATTTTGGTAATTAATTAACTGCCATTTGGCTGATGTGCCGCTTCATATATAACTCTTAGATGTTTATTTCATGTTCTAATAATAACAAACTAGTAGTGTAATAATCTACAATGTGTTTGGTATGTATTTATTTTAAATTTATTGTTTATATTTGGACACTCTTCACATAAATATAACAAATAATACTCGCACTTAAAGGAATTAAAATTCTAAGAGTGACTTTCGAAAAGGCCTTAATAGGCAACAATCCTTGGGGTAATTAGGCAATTTGAAAATAGCAACTATATATCAAAAATTAATGATTAAGTTTTTGGCAACCTCTGAAAAAAATTGTAGCTACGCTAATGCAACAAACTAGCCATCTTAATGCCCAGTGTTATTTTAATATATAATTTCACTGTACGTGTATATGTCACTGAAGTCCTTCTAAACGGCTGGACCGATTTGAATGAATTTTTTGTGTGCGTTTGGATGGCGCCTGTATGGTTTAGGTTTAAAATCAGACCGGCAGATGGCAGGTTATTTTTATATTCTACAACAGCTGGATCGACTTGAATGAATCTTTGTGTATGCTTTCATTTATCCAATCATTCATTATGTCTATCATTAAATAAAATTAAACAAACGTTATTTATTAAAATAAATTGTATATATATACTTCCTACTTGCATTACGAGTCATAATTCCCTTCCTAATATTTCGATTAATACCATATAGCAATACCAGATAAGCCATTTATATAAGAAATATTCTATTGTGCTATCAACAGACGGACAAATGGACGAACATAGCTAGATCGTCATAAAATTAAATCCCTATTCAGAATATATATAATTTATGGGATCTAAAATGGATATTTCGATGTGTTACGAACGGAATGACATATTGAATATACCCCACCATTTTTTTGGTGGCGGGTACAGTACGCTTAAAACCTATAATTTTCAAGCAAGTTCGTGTTTTATTTTAATCTGAGGATTTTGTATCAATTGGGGTACATTCTAAAAAACGGCACTATCATATAAAAGTGGCTTACAAGAAACATCATTAAATTTAAAATAAAGTGTGTTTATTACTCTATCGTTATTAAATATGTGCCTTACGATCAAAGTATTTAGAAATAGAACAAAACTGAAATAAAACATCGTTGAAATAAGATTAAGCTGAATCAAAACAAAGATGAAATAGAACATTAAAACTGAAAGAGAACTTTCAAAAGATGTTTGAATATTTTGATGTTTCATGGAAAGAAATATCTGCATTTTGTTATGAATATGTAGTTGAAGTATATTTAAATATCTCGTATATGAAATAATTTCCTCGTTAAACTGCCCTAAAGGTAATTATCTAGTAACACTGCTGCTTAATATTTTTTGTTTTCATTTTTACTCGATGTTTTTGCTATGATTTACCGTTTCTTCGTTTCATTGTCGCATTTTGTTTTACTATTCAACTGTGCTCGAAAACACAAACAGTAAGAAAGCTGGTGAGAAAAACTTTTCAAATTATGATTGATTTGTTTTAGTGAGAGTAATGTTTTTGTTATTTATATTTCCACTAAAATATAGTGATTGGAAGTAGTATGAAAAGAATGCATTACATTTAGAAAGCATTACGTAGCTCTATAGTAAATACATATTAAAAATAATAAAAACAAGTAACAGTGCTATATTCGGCCGTTCCGAATCTTATATACCCTTCACAACGTGTAGTCATGCAATAACAATTGTTTTTATCACCATTCAGCTCATATAAAATATGTACATACATGTAAAAAACATACCAAAGAAAAAAAACATTACAAAAAAAAAATAATAAAAAAAATTACCAACAAAAATTAAAAAAAATTAAAAAAAAAATTAAAAAAAAAATAATAAAATATAAATAATATATTAAATAAAATAAAATTTTTTGGCTCAGCTGGAACTCGATACCAGGTTTACTTTAACCAGTATGTATGTAGGTTGTTGTTGTAATTGTGAAAAAAACGAGGTAGTCGTGGTTTTTTGCTCATATCTCAGAAAGTTATGGGGCGATTGTGCTGAATTTTAATAGCGATTCATTCCTGGATATTTCCAAGAGATTGATACCATATACAGATCTGAGGAACATATAGTTGCTTCTAAAAGTTGATTTCAACCAACACACGGACAGACGGACTCGACTCCTCTATTCATAAGCTTTCAGAAAATATATGCTTTATGGGGTCGGAAATAAAAATTGTACAAACGGAATGACAAAGCTATATATACCCTTGTGCACCACAGCTGAAGGGTACAACAATTTCGTAAAAATTAAAGTTTTGTTGCGTATGTTTACTTTAAGAAAAAGAAAATTAAATATTACTCATACGCATATACTTCTCCTTTAAACCATTCATTATAACTCATACGCCTGCGGTCATGTAAGAAAATAAAAACGATTAAAAAACATACATAAACAAACATAAAACATTCATGCAGATACATATATACAACAGTATATGCTACAACAAAGCTAATTTTTTTCATATAGCAGAGATGGAAATTTGAATTTATTTTAATACTATACATACATACCCAACAAAAAAATCTATGAGAAAAAAGCGAATTTGGAAGGATTTAACTGGTGACAAAGTGATTAAATTAAGGTAGAAACACTAATGATTTTAACATTAGCGTGTTGTTGGAGATCATGTTCTTAAATGAATTTTTTAATGAACTGCAGTCCATTCTAATAAGTTCATAGAAATCATGCATATTTGCTGAAAAGCATAGGATGTTTCAGCAGTTGAATTTGAATTGTATAAGATATTTTGCATGATGTTGCATTCACTGTTAGGCACATCATTTATAACAAATAATTTCGCATTTCGGAAGTCATTTAAAATGAATGCTTTAAACAATCGACTTAGAAGTCTTAAAAATATAATTCGCTTTGCACTACTTCCAATTTCTTTTTGTTGGGCATTAAAGAATATAATAAAATACAACTATTAATAAGTCAGTACACTTGATGAAAGAAAAAAAAAAGAAAAAGCAATTTTTAATACCGAAAATTAAAATATAGTTTCCCACCTCTGTATAAATAAATTAAATCATGGTGATTTGAACAACTTTTGATATTATGCAAGGCAATTTTATAAATTTCATTAAATACATTCATGAAGTCAAGGCATATTCAACATACTTTGACATTATGCTTCTATATCTGTTGGTACGAATCTTAATGTCGTACATGTGACTTGAGTTTGAAAAAATATTTTTTTTATATTTTCATGTACCTGGATTTCGTTTTGTTTAGCATTTTATAATTTTATACTTGACAAAAAGATAGACTGAACAATTGTTGTGCAATTAAAAGTTGCGTGACATCGTATGATAATAGACAAAATCACGTTTTTTTCCACATTTTACAGCACAGTAATTGACTAGAAGATCTTTTAACATTAACAATTGTTTTAGTGGCCTAGAATTTTGAATTAATTTTTATTTATTCTGACCATATTTTGTGTAAAATATCGTAAATGTTAATCCCAAACTTTTATTATTTTGGAAATATAATTAAACAATTAAAACACATTAATCTCTCGTATAATAATCTACTTTGACATTCTCTTTAATCTGTCGAACTGTTTCTTTTGTGTTGCCAACATTTTAATACATATTTTTACATACTGAAACAACCAAAACAATAGCTTTTAAATTATATACTGAACATCTAGATGGCTCTTTAAAATAAAAATTCTTTTTAAACTTTCTACTGTTACTAGCAAAACTAGTTTACGTGTATGTACTCGTATGTATGTAAAACTGTATACATCGTAATAGGTTCAATGATGTATTATTACAACGTTAATATAAAAAATGTTCTCCTCCCATTATGTATTTCCCTTTTTTCTCTAATATTCACTAAATATCATAGGTAGACAACCGCCAAAAGAGAACGGGTCGAGATAAGGTCAAAGTAAAAGTGTGAATTAAGTTAATGTGTTGCTGAAATGAAATATTTTTGCATTAATAAAGTACCGCGAAAATAAGATTGTTACAGTGAGTGATGTGCATTTTAAACTTAATTGTGTTTTCAGTACAAATAATTTGATCACTAATTAATGTACAGTCTACTAATATGTATTGTGTAAAACTAAAGCATATTCGTTCATAGCATCATATTCGGCAAGCAATAAAATTTTGCTTGTATTTTGTTATTGTAAGAGCAACCAAATATATGGTAACCTGCAATGCTTTACGCTCAACACTCTTGCATAGGTTTGACTACATACAAATAAACATTACCTGGATTATTATTACAAAAACACCTATATCACATCTTCAAATGGATACATTGTTTTATATTTGTGTATTTTTGTGTATTCGTATTGTTTGTAGGAAATCTTTTTTAAAAAGAAAACAATAAATTTTTACACAACTCATCTTAAAACGGCGAGATATTTTTCTTATGTACGCGGTGCGCCAAACGTCACCATGGTGGTTAATAACTTAATAACTTTTTCGTTTATATATTTCTTTTATTTTTTAGATTGTAAAACTAATACCAGAGGAGTAAATAATGGAGATATTCAGAACTGAACAGAGAACCGAAATAACAGAAATTTATCATTTAAACAAGCAGTTTTTAATTTAACGCAAAGAGCATATTTTCGACATTTAAATATCAGAATTTAGGCATCTGTAGCAAAGAATCGTTACTAAGTTCATTGTCATCACCAACATGGCAACATAAAAGATTTGCCTCGGAGCGGTGTGAAAAGTATTTAACATGAACTCCTTCTCTCTAAACAGAAGAAACGATATCGGTTGTGCCCCGGTGGAGTAGCCACTTGTGTGCTGATCTGCTAGTTTGGGGGGTTGCGGGTTCGATTCCCGCCAGAGACTTTTGACTGGTTTGCTTCTCTTTTACTTCTATTCTAACTATTCTACTCATATTGAGCGCACAACATACCAATTGTGTATACCTTATACCTCATCATACGATTGGCGATGAATTTGATTGCCTGTTTTCTGAATGCATCCACTAAACTTCATTGTCCAAGATCGAAAAATTTCCATAAAATAGACAATTATTTGGCCAAAGAGGTTGCCAGATTTATTTGCATCTGACTATTTTTTTAGGTTGTTGAAAGAAGAGAGACAATACTTGAAATCAAAGCCAACATTATTGCAGAAATTCAAATGCCACAGCCACAAATTATGAATAATGTTTTTTGAAAACGCTGAAAAACAAACTTATAATTTTAAATTTGAAATCGAAGATTATTTAATTGACAGTATTTTTCATACTTAGTGAAAAACAAGATTTCCTTTTGTCGTATTTGATAATCTGAATGAAAAAGAAATGAAAACAAATTTTAACGAAAAATTTATTAAATAATAAAACCCCATGATGACTTTTGGCCCACCTTTTAAAACGCAATATTTCTCATCAAAGTTTTTGAAATTTAAGTGTTTCCTTTTATTTATAAAAGAATTAAGTATAAATCTCATCGCATACAAGTGTTTAAATATTTTATAATTAAATAACTCAAACGCAAAAAAAAATTTAAAACAAAAACTGGAAAATGAGAGAAAATTCCACGTAAATGAGATTTGTGTTATTTAATTTATCTGCAATAATCAGATACTTTTGTTTGTTTTTTTATTTTTTTTTAATTGAAAATTAATACATTTAAATACATTTGTTTTATAATTTACGCTTCGAGATTTTACATTTCATTTTATGTATTTAATTAAAAAAACTTTCTTTTGTATTTACTATTGCCGTGCTACTTAATTTTAAAAGGGATTATAAACGATTTAAAAATTGACAGCGTACCTTGTCTTAAATATCCAGCCGCTGTATTTAGGATTGTGTTACTGAAATGTTTCAATTTATGAAATGTTCGATAAATTATTTGCAATTAAATTCCAAATTACAAAAATTCAATTTACAAAAAAAAAATCTCTATTTTAATGAAAAAATTTATTTTTATATCTCTCAGCTGTTGTGTTTAGCTTGGTTATCCCATTTGTAATTTCTAAAACATTAGCATTTATTTTCTTAGGAATTTTAAACAGGGAATTATTTTGTCTCTCTGTCTATCCTTGTGTTGGCTGAAATAAATTTTTAAAGGCCCCCTGCAAGTTACACAATTATTTTAAAATTATTTAAGAATGAATCGCTTTCAAAATCCAGCACAATCGGCCCATAACTTTCTGAGATATGATCATATAAACCCGGCTAACTATGTTTTTTCCTTAGTTTTACTACAAAAATTCACATTTTTCAGACATAGAATAATTATTTTATAGACACGTTTGTTACTAACTATAGACATAATATGCCAACAGAACTATTTTCAAGGAATGTCGGACGAGTAGGCCACTAACCAATAAAGTTATACGCATACATAATTTGAAGAAATCTATAGTTTATTTAAGGTATTTAGTCACTTAACCTTCTTATTAATTTTTGTCCATAAAAAACAATGCCAAACTGCAAGCCGTAGTCTTTAAAATTATTTCTATACGAACTAGCAATTCAGTTCTTAACTAACTGAGGTGTAAGCACCGTAATACAACTACTTGGGTACTTTCCCCTAAAACATATAGACAGTGAATAATTTTTTTCTATTTCATTAAATTCAAGAGACACAATATGGGTATAATATATTGAATCTCATCATCATAATACTTATACACTATACACAAATTTTAAATTTATAATGTCTGGCACGACAAAATGTCGTGCAATGAATTTGCAATCTGTTCAAATCTAGTAATTGAAAATTTTCCCCTACAACACCCTCGATATTGGTATCAAATGAAAGGGTTGACCACTAATACAGGGTAAACTATAAAAAAGCGTAAAATGTAAGATGGCGTCTTAAACAAAATGGAGGAAAAAGGGTTTTCTTAACCCCATCAGTATGTCTATCAAAAGAAACGGTTTAAGTAGTGTAGTTGACTATGTAAAAACTCAAAACCAGAAGCAAAATGAAATCTAGAATATTTTATAGTTTGGTATATATTTCTATGTATATGATGGTGAATGGTAATATAACGGCACACGAGCAACAAACATAGCTCTCTTACTGGATATACCCTTCACACGAGAGCGTAAAAGTCTATATAAGTTTGTCATTCCATATATAATTTCTCTAATAATTATTTGAGATGCACCGAAGCATATACATATTCTAAATCCTTATAGATAGAGGAATTGATTCAGCTGAGTACGTCTGTCCGTTTGTCTGTCTGTCTGTTTGTTCATGAGCAACTAAAGTCAACCTTCTGAAGCCTCCACATATACTACGGACTTGTATAAAGTATCAATTTACCAGACATGCTTTAGTGAATCCTGCTATTAAAGAGTAATGTGAGCGTATTGAAAGCTGATACATTCAATAATAAGAATGCCTCTTTTTTTAACCAAAAAAAGTCATATAAGGTTTTTCAGCTCTTATGTCGATAACTTCTCCACCCGTTTGATGAATATTACTATAAGATACACATATAAGAATATTAATGGAAAAACGTTGGTTCAATCAGTCTCATACCAGCAAAACCATAAACAAAAATTTAAACAGAGACGAGTTTAGAACAATACAATTTTAATTTTAAAAACAATAAAAAAAGGCAGCTGTGGCAGATACACACTTCATTGTTTTGCCTTTAAATACAGCTTTTATTGTTCGAGGCATAGGAAAAATAAAAGAGCGACAAGTCTCTACCGGAATATTGTACCACATGTTTTGAATATTTTCCTATAAATGTTTCTCAATACTATAAGGATGCTTTGAAACCCGTCTCAATTGGTTCTCAATTGGGATCAAGCCAAGGTCTGACTTGGCATTTCAATACCGTTTAACTTTTGTTGACGAACCATGCACTAACTTACTCTGATGAGTGTTTTGGATCGCTATCCAGTTTAAAATTTCCATACTAACGGCTTATTTTCTTAAATGAAGGGTAGCAAGACTTTCTCTAATAAACTTTTGTTTAATCATTTGCCCACGGATTGCTCTATTTGCTAAATTGAACCTACTCCAGGAAAAGCCACCCCATGCTATTGCCTCCTCTATACTAAATGTTTTTCTTTTTCTTGTGTACCTGTTATCGCATACTTTACCTTTTGATCAACGAAAATTTCTTTCTTCAAAATATATTTTGCCACTTCTGTCTCCCACTGATCCAGACCATTCTTTATAAGCCAAGCCAACATTTTTCTTCTTCTGTAAATTATTTGTTCTAAGCAGAGGAAGTTAACTTATCCTACCTAGTAGGCTAGCATTTTGCAGTCTTGTTCGAAATGACTCTATATTTCCAGTTTCTCTACTAATCGATTTAGATGACTTAAAGGGGTCCCGTTTGACTAGAGTAACTGTTTGTTTGTTTGTAGTTAGGGAAGCGTTTTTATGCCTGCATCATATTTCAATGTTATTTTTTGTTTGTTTTAAATTCTCAGACCGATTTAAAGCTTCTGCAATAAATTTAAAGGTTTTACTTTTCGTGCGAATTTTAAGAATGAGGCGACTTTCTTCATTACTACAATGATGGCCATGGCTCATCACAAAAATAAATTATGTCTGTTATAATGCTTAATTTATCTTCAGCTTATACTTTTTCACGTATTTTCTCAATTTTTCAACAGTATTTCAGGTAACCCTAAATTTTAACAAATTAATAATTACACACCTATTAATGTGCCAGTTTTAATACAAATAATTAAGCTGAAAGTATTTTGAATATTTTTTTATACCAGCCACCAAACAAAATGGTGCGGGTGTATCAATTTTTTCATTCCGTTTGTAACACATCTAAATGTCCACTTTAGACCCCATAAAGTATATATATTCTGAATCGGAGTTTGATTTTATGACGATCCAACTATGTCCGTCCGTGTTTTGAAAGCAAGAAAGGGGATTTTCAAATATTGCTTTTTAGTCAAAGGCTTTGCAATAACAGAAAATCAATGTGACACGCCCACTTTTACCCTCAATTCCCATTTAACGCTTTATCTCAAATTCATATAACATCTCTAAGAATAAAGATTTTGGAAGAATAAATGACTCTATATTGAAATACCTGAGTTGATTTAATTAGTAAATACAACTACAATACGCCTACTATAACGCCCACTTCTCACGTTACCAACTGTTAATGAAATTTTAAAGGTCATAAAACCAACAAAATTAGAGGTATGATGATGAATTGGCTACAAATATCCATCTGGTCAATTTTATTATTATGCCGGAAAATAAAGGTGACACGCCCACTTTAACGCCTACCTCCCTGATACAATTTCTCTATGGACATAATTTTTGGAAGAATAAAAGACTACATTGAAATATCAAAGTTTTATTTATTAGCAGAAACTGCATATATTGACACGTCTAGTTTACCGCCCACTTTCATTGAAAGACTAAATTTACGAAAATATTTTACTAGCATATCGAAGTTATACAAAGATGTGATAATACATGACTAGATTAGAGAGAAAAAAATTTTTCACCTATTTTTTGTCCACATGATTTCACAAACTGTGTGAGTTTTTGTTGTATTTGTTATATTTTGGTGTGCTTATTTATTTGCACGAATGTAAGCAGTGCAGACTTCGTCAGCGGTATTGCTTTTTTTTATTAACTGTGAGTCGCACAAACGTGCTAACATAAAACAAGATTGTATGTACATTTCTTTTCTTTATTTATAAAAGCTTTAATAACAATCAGTTCAGCAGTTGTATAAATAAATATAATTATTCAGAATTTAAAATTATTCAATAACAATTCCATTTATTTTACAAATTAAACACGACTACGACAGATCTTAAAATATTATGACCATGAACTCGTCACATGCGTTGAAACCTGATTTATGTTGCTGCTTATGGTTCTGGCTTAACTAACACACAAACAAATGAAATTTTAACAAGCAAAGACTAGAAATTAATTAACGACAGACCTTAAAACAAATAAAGACGTCAAAAACAGATTTTTCCCGTCAATCTCGTAGCAGCAACCACCCTCCATTTATCACCTTTATGTTACAGTAAATGTGTAAATGAATTTAATTTAGCAAATCGTCACGAATTTACACGAATTTCTTTAAAAGGAAATTGAAAAAAATACAGAGAGAAATCTTTACTCATTGTCAAAATAATCCGCAACATTTGCCATTAGTGCTTGACGTGAATAAACATTTAAGGACCTGCTGCTAAGAATTATTATTAATATTGTATTAAAATAAACAGCTTCTTGTCTTTGAGAAAAAGTAGATGTACACCATTTAGCTGAAGGCTTTTATTGTTGTTATGACATCATTGAAATTTAAAATATAACAAACAAACAAATTTACACTTACATTGTTTAACTTAAGAATCGTCCTTTTTGCCCTACAACACAAGTGACGAATGTAAATTTATAAAAAAAATATACTAGATTGAAGTAACTCTGATAATTTCTACAATACTAAGGAAATACAACTCTTTGAATCCTTGTAGAGTAGATGAAGAATCAATATCAAGTCAGTCTGTCCATGTGAGTTAGGTGAATTTAGCTTTGTGTTGTGCCTAATCATGATCGATTTTTTATCAGTGGCTTGACACATTAATGCTTGAGCTCTTTGTTGAGTAACAAATTTGTGTATTGTTGTCACCAATAAAAAATATTAGTTTTCAACAAAAGACTAACTTCCATATCCTTCGCTTTACCAATACCCATCCGGGTGACTTTTTAGTTTTTATTTCCTAATTAATTTTTAAAATTTTTTTTTTCGATTTGAATAAAATTAAGACTCACAGAACAAATTTTAGAGTTCTGTAGAATTTAATAAAAACATAATAAAATTGTTTATTTTTTTTTGAGGTTTTTTTTGACTTTTTAAAATTTTCTTTATAGTTTGCCACTACCCACCCGGGTGGTACTAAAAAAAACTCATTTTTAAACTTTACTTTTGGCCGATGAAAATTTCTTTCTGCGTCGTTCCCATATAAAATTATTTTGGTTTTATCACTTCAAAATATATTTTGCCACTTCTGTTCTCCCTCTGATCCAGACCTTTCTTTATGAGCCAAACCAAAATTAATAATTAATTAATTAATTATTCCATAAAGGCGCTATTTGAGGCATTATTTTGATTATATTTAATAATTTTAAGTAATTGTAATGCAATTGCCATGATGAAGCATGGTGGCCCTTGTCACATTTAGTTTGACAGACGGTGGGTTCTGCAAAAATTTTTTTCCTGCATTTAACGAAAACTTGCCGTGTGTTTCTCATTCGTTTATGTGAGTAACAAATATGACATTTGCCTTTTAATTTAATACGCCCATTTGCATCTCTTTCTGGAGTTTCATCGGCCTCGAAATTATCATTCGTATCCGAAGCGGTAAGTGGTTGACCTGAAAAGTATATCTTTACCATATTATCTTTTAGTTTTTTATAATTTTTAACGATGCACTCCATTGCTGACCTAATGAAAAATCTTCCAGTAATTTTAGATATTTTTGACCTGGTCAATATTAACGGACGACATACGTCTTCACCAAGCATCTCAATAATGTTCTTCCGCTGCGATTGCATCACAGATTTTTCCCCAATGTTCTTTTTGTATATTATAAATGAGGCAATAGCAGCTGTATCTAAAATGTTAAAGAATAGTGCCAATGGCCACCAAAATGTTGCTCGTTTTGTGAAATACTATGACAAGATCTTATCCTTCGTGTCCACATTACCCTTAGTTTCGTTATAATATAAAATTATCTCTGGGTATTTTTGTGGACCAGATGTAATTTTATCTTTGGGCGTTGTTAACAATAGTGCAACTGATCTATTTTTGGCAGGAACATAGGACATTTGTTTGGAACAACCAAACAAACTACACCCAACTTTGCGGCTTCGGGTCAGTACAAATGCTTCAGTAACATATATTTCATTTTTTTATTGTACTAAAGACGAATAACTTCCAGCTCTAGGGCTAATGAAAGTGTTGTAGAGAAATTGTCCATAGTAATATTTCTTCAGTAGTTTTTATACATACCCACCAACTCTTTTACTATACGTCTACCGTTATAGAGTCGTATGGTCGATAATGGGCTCTTAAGTTAGAATTCACCATCTCGAAGACAAGTTTTGTCTCCTGTCGCTCCACTCTTGTGGCTTGCCAGTCAAAGCGAAGGAACCGTAAAATTTCCGCAAACCTGTTTCGTGACATGGTTGCACGATGTATTGAATATGCATTTTTTCTCCACAGCTCTGTGAATGTTTCCTTAGCAGAATTATGGGCGGCACCCATTGTGAATAATATTCCAAAAAATCCTAATAACTCCCCATCTGTAATTGTTTTCTAAGTTCTTTGATTCTGCGGGTTTTCAAAATTCCATTTGTTGTACACAACTTCGCCCCTTTAGTTTGAAAATCGTCGAATTAAATCGTTGATAGCATCGTTCATAATGGAATTTAATATATCAATAATGAACATATTGTTTGTAGTTTTCACGTTGTCTTTAATGCACAGGACTGTTTTTGATGGTCTCACAGAGTTCATTACGAGTTTAATTGCACTTTGAAAGAATTAAAAGCTATAACTTATTAATTAAAACAAAAACAAATAAATTTGTATGAAAAACACTTGTTCATCGATTATAAACATACGTACAGCAGTACAGTACCACCCGTGTGGGTATTGGTAAACCATGTACTTACATAACAACATTTGGTAAAGCGAAGGATATTTATGAAATATATAGATTTGTCACTCTTTTCGTTATTTCTACAATATTTTTCCGGAGGCTGCAAAAAACAAACATAATTAACGAAACGCTATACACAGACCTATCGATTGAGCGTATTCTCATGTCCACATGTCCGATTTTCCGTACGCTAGTCAAAAGTCACTTTCTGAAGCCTCCATATGATCTATATATATAAAAGTGAAATTCTGTGTGTGTGTGTGTGTGTGTTAGCTATAGACTCCGAAACTGTTAAACCGATCGGACTCAAATTTTGGCAAATTGTTGTACATATTCTAGGGAGTTTTTGTGGGTGGTAAAAAATGGGCGGGGCCACGCCCATAAAAAATTAGTTATCATTTTTAGCTACTTGTACTTGATCTATTTTTCTGAAACTTTGCACACGTACTGAGCTGTCATAACTATATAATTTCGTGATTAGAAAAGTGGGCAGGGCCACGCTCATAAAAAAATTTCTAATTTTGAGGTACTTGCTCTAAACCGACTTTTGTGAAACTTTGCACACACATTAAGCTGTCATGACTATAGAGTTTCGTAATTAGAAAAATGGGCAGTGCCATGCTTTTTTTTTTTGTTTTTAATCTATTGAGACCAAAACAAAATAAACTTGAATGAATGTAGAATATACATTTTTCTTTCGTTTCTTTTAAAATTAAACAATGTCGCATACAGTTTGCAATTGAATGATAAAGAAATTTTTATTGACCCCTGTGCGCGAAATTATCGTATGTTACAAAAATCAAAATTTTACAGGAGAGCGTTTCTATTACTTTTAAATAAATAAAAACAATAAAATGTACACAGTGTTATTTCCATAACTAAAACAGTTATCGCTGTATTATTTTATCAGCAGATGGACTAATGGATGTAGAACCAATTTGCATAAAAAAGTCGATTTCTAAAAAAACGTAACATACAATAATTTCGTGCACAGGGGTCGATATTATTATTTCATGCACAATATTAGCATAATACAAACAAATACATGTTTTCATAATAACAAGTGAAACAATCAAGCATCTTCTCATAATAAATCTAATATTTGCACTCGATAGAAATAAATTTAAAATATGTTTGTTTCTATGTTTCCATTTTTAATTCAAATGATGGGATTTTGTTTTCTTTTCTAATATTTATTGGATGCAAAAACGTGAACATATTTTTAAGTCTTTATTTATTATAATGGTGCAAGAATTATGTACAGTGTAGGCCAAATATCGCACGTGCTTTATTTTTTATTGTTATTTTTTCAAATTTTATTAATCGAACCCTGTTACTCCACCATGCAAAACTTAACGACCGAAGTGGTGAAATTTTACTTTTCCAGTGGGTAATAAATTTTACTGACGCATATCGAGCATATCGTTATTATTTTAACCCCTCAAATTCATCTAGCCAAACCGCATTTAATCTCGAATTATTGCATTGGCTTTAACAAAAAGATGCAGCGTCAGATTTGCCACTATTAGGAAAACCGAGAATAGTATAGAAGCAAGAGTATATCGATCGTGTATAGAACAGTATTAAAGAATTTCCAGAAACTTTAACGAGAAGAAGTTCTTAACAATTGGACATCTTTAAAATATCACAACGTATTTTATGACGTCGTTTATTTATGCATCATTACAAGATATAATTGGCACAACAACTCTTGCCAGTTAACTACAATCAAACACTAAGTTGGGCAACACGCTTTATGTTATTGTTCGGAGAAAATAACGAGATTCATAAACATTTAATAATTAGTGATGAACCACACCTTAATCTTAATGGGTATGAAATAAAACAAGTAAGAGTGCTATATTCGGCCGTGACGAATCTTATGTACCCTTCACAACGTGTAGTTATGTTAAAAAAAAAAAAAATAAAAAAAAATTTAAAAAAATATTAAAAAAAATAAAAAAAAAATTAATATAAATAATAAATATAAAACAAAAAAAAAAAATTTAAAAAAAATATAAAAAAAATTTTAAAAAAATAATAAAAATATAAATAACCCAGCAAAAAATTAGAGATTACCATAAGAACAACTTGCCACATAATGACTTACTTTTGGTGTTGCTAAAATTTATTTCTCGATTACCAAACACATTACATTAAATAATTAAAATAGCAAGTGGTAGTTGAACGTATTACTTGAGTTATAAAAGAAGGCCTTATAATTTGTTCAAATTAAATTAGTTATTAAAACAAGAACATACACATTTTTGAACTCTCCGCTTAATTATTTTCGATTAAAAAGTAAGGAGTTACAATTTTGCAATTAATTTATTTTACAATTTTTTTTATTTTAATGTATGCAACAAATATTTAAAGTTTCAATAAAAAGATGCATATGAAATACATTAAATTAACATTAGTGATAAAAAAACAAGAATTATAATTTTCTTCATTACAAACCTTTCGAGATATTGTGGCGTTTTCGAATGCCAAACTGTACTTAAAAAAATAGTGGCGAACATTTTATTTGTTGCAATCACCTTACAAAGTAAATACGCCTTGTATATAAAGAATTTTGTCAACTAAAAAAATTTAAATGAAATTTCATCGGTTGAAAAATAGTGAGATTGCAAACAATTTCTCTCTCAAGCTAATTTAATATAACGCAAAAATATACCAACTCGATTACCTTTTGAATATAATTTTATAAAATGTAATCGAGTTGCTTTTGCATATTTTTTAAATAAGAAATTAAATACAAAAAATTATGTGAGTAAAAAATAAAAAAGCTGTACAGTTATTTCTTATGAAAAAATATTGAAAAAAATTCTTTTAACTGCAAAGCATTAATTTTAAAGTGTTCATCGACATAAGCAGACGTGTGTGTGTTAAATAAAATAGTAAAGACGATAGTAACGATAAAAATGTTAAGTAAGTTGCAATTTTAAAGAAATAATTAAAAAATTAAAGATAATTTTAAAAAAATATTTTGACAAGAAAGCCCTCTAAATCCAATGTGACAACATTTAGACACAAAGCTATCAATGAATTACAAGGCAACAATGAACGTTCTCTTTTGTAAGTAGATATAGTTTTAAATTTTTAAATTTACTAAGTATTTCACTTTTTTAGTGGTAAGATCAACTGAGATATCTACTGAACTAGACCTTGTAGGAGAATTGCGAAAAGCCATTAAGTACACAAAAAAATTAACATTTCAAGCAAACTTGTTTGAAGCTTATGAAGGAAATCTTAGACGAGTCGGAAAGCTCTGAATAGAATGTAAATATTTTTTACATCATATAAAATTATTTTAAAGTTTAAATAACAAAACCAATAAGTTAATAAATTATTTGCTTAATACTTTTTTTAATAAAAAAATATAAATTTTTGATAAATAACTTGTGTTTTAATTTAATAAACAAAGAGAAAAAAACTAATTATAAAATTTAAAAAATAAGTACTTATTGAAATAAAATTATAATAGGTTAAAATATTTAAATTTGGAAGTAGTTCTTATGTTTTAAAGAAGAACTATTTACATTAAAAATTAGAGAAGTACTACCTTATTGAAATAAAGATGTACTTCCTAAAATAAAAAAATCACTTATTATTAGATATATAAAGTAATCAATTATTAAGAACTAATTATTTAAGTCTCACGCCTTGTTAAAATAATTAAGTTGGTAATCCAGCTGGGAAGTGATTCTCTTAAAAATGCATAATTCCACACTCGATTACCTTTTTAAAAATTTTTTGCTGGGAATATATAAAATAAAAAATCAAAAAAAATAAAAAAAAAATTTTAAAAAAAAAATTTTAAAAAAAATAAAAAAAAAATTTTTTTGGCTTAGCTGGTATTCGATGCCACGCTTACTCTAACCAGTATACACGTTTGTATGTATGTATGTTGTTGTTGTAATGTTGTTTTTGTGAAAAAAAAAATCGAGGTGGTCGTGGTTTTTTGCTCAATTCTCAGTTGTTTATGTACCGATGTTTCTGATTTTCAATACCGATCTACTCCCGAATATTTCTGATATTTTAATACCTCACCCGGGTCCAGACGATATCGGGGGGCTTCAAAAAGTTGATTTCAACATACACAGGGACAGACGGACAGACTGACAGAGCTTAATCGACTAACCTATTCATAAGCTTTCAGAAAATATATACTTTATGGGGTCGGAAATGAAAATTGTAGAAATTTCACACGGAATGACAAACCTATAAATACCCTTTTTATACCCTTCACACAGTGAAAAAGGGTATATATAGGTTTGTCATTCCGTGTGAAATTTCTACAATTTTCATTTCCGACCCCATAAAGTATATATTTTCTGAAAGCTTATGAATAGAGGAGTCGATTAAGCCCTGACCGTCTGTCCGTCTGTCCGTCTGACCGTCTGTCCGTGTGTATGTTGAAATCAACTTTTTGAAGCCCCCCGACATAGGTTGGACCCGGGTAAGGTATTCAAATATCAGAAATATTCGGGAGTAGATCGGTATTGGAAATCAGAAACATCGGTACATAAACAACTGAGATATGAGCAAAAACCCACGACCACCTCGATTTTCTTTTCATAAAAACAACATTACAACAACAACATACATACATACAAACGTGTATACTGGTTAGAGAAAACGTGGCATCGAATCCCAGCTGAGGCAAAAAAATTTTTTTTTTAATTTTTTTAAAATTTTTTTTTTTAATTTTTTTTTTATTTTTTTTTTATTTTTTATTTAATATATTATATATATTTTTATTATTATTTTTTTTTATTTTTTTTTTTTTTAATTTTTTTTTTATTTTTTTTTTGTTTTATATATATTATATATGTATATAATAATTTTTTTTTTTTTAATTTTTTTTTTAAATTTTTTTTTTTTAAATTTTTTTTTTATTTTTTATTTTTTTTTTGTTTTTTTTAACATACATACGTGAATTTACTGTTATTGCATGACTACACGTTGTGAAGGGTATATAAGATTCGGCACGGCCGAATATAGCGCTTTTACTTGTTCACTGTGTGAAGGGTATAAAAAGGTATGCGATTTTGGCGTACGGAAAACCTCAGAGTTGTCTAGATGTTTTGGAGGTGTCTCCGTAAAAATGGACAAACTGCTATGACAAATAATTTAAAAGAGTGCAAAAGTGTATTGATCATCAGGGAAATATTTCGAAGAACAAAAAAGCAATTTTTATTTAAAAATTTTTATTATTTGCTAATCCCAAAATATAAATAGTAGCCCATGTATATGTCAAATTGAATTTGATGAAAAGGAGCATAAAAATAAGTGAACTAATAAACAAAGCACTGCATAAGTTTAACTTGTACCGTAAAGGGTTAATCTAACGTATTGCAAATTACAAAACTGCTCTAAGCTTATATACTGCGAATATCAAGTCAATTATACTTATAAACCACCGATTATTATTTTAAGGAAACAAAAAAAGTTAAAAAATGGTATAAATGCTAAATATATACAATTGCTTTTAAAACTTAAACTAGACACAAAACAAATATTTACACAAAATTTTTAAAAGACGTAACACTTTCATCTCATCTAAATCCTTATACAAAATCGGCTTTAAAGTTGTGTTTATTTTTTAATGCTGAAAACATTTAGAAATTAGAAAATTAACGGAAGTAGAATTTGTTAAAAGTAACCAAATAATAACAGCCAGAGTAAAATAAGAAGAAAAAAAATGATGAGAAAAGGACGACAAAACGACGAAAAAAAAACAACTAAACGTCCATTAAAAAAGTTAAACTAAATATGTAACAGGAAAATAAAAGAGGAATAAACAAAAACCCCTCATGCAGAAATATCTTCTTCAAATTAAGCTATTTTCCTGGATATATTTTACAACCTTTTCTAAAAAACGGAAGAAAGGGATACAATTACAATGAACAAAAGAAAATCAATATATCAAAGGAACGATTTTATTTCTTGGTAAAAATACAGTTGTATGATACCTATTGTGCGCAAAATTTTCAATTGCATACAATTTCAAATATTAACTTCAATAAGAAAATTATTTAATTAGAGCCATAAGCTTATATACACTTACAATTGAATGTCTGCATTATTTTATAACAAAATACAATCTGAGTTGTGAAACATGAATGAGAAAAAAATTCTTAAGTGTAGGTGAAAAATATAAAAATTATTTTATACAACATTAAAGGTTTCTTTTTTAAATTAAAAGGCTTTTAGAAGAAAAGAAGTAATTCGTTAGAAAGGACCAAAACCAAGCAATTACTTTGGCATGCCTACTTTAATGCCCGCTTCTCACCTATTCTGCTTAAAATGAAATCCAAAATGTCATAAAAGCGAGAGAAGCTTTCTGGTATATTATATTAAAATGGCAGAAAATAAAAGTGATGAGAGCACCCTTAAGCCCAGCTCCCAAATAGCGAGCTGATGTTAAAATCATATTTTTCCTGTAACGACAAAAATTTTGTAAACAACTAAGAGCACTATATTCGGCTGTGCCGAATCTTTTACACCCACCACCAATTTGATGTACTTTTATAGCACAGAATTTATTATTGTGTTATTAATTGTAAACGCTATGGAATAATCTGTTTATACAAAAATATGTATCACTATCTTTGTACAACTTCGATATGCTAGTAAAATGTTTTCGTAGTTTTAGTCTTTCAATGAAAGTGGCCGTTAAAGTGGTCTTGTGAATAAAGTTTCTGCTAATAAATACAACTTAGATATTTTAAAATCTTTCTTCCAAAATCTTTCTTCACAGAGAAATAATATGAATTTGAGATAAAGCGTTATATGGTAGGTGGGCGTAAAAGTGGGCTTGTCACATTTATTTTCCATTAGTACAAAACCTTTGAACAAAAAGCAATGGCTGCAAAATTTTAGAATCACACACTAATTTTGCCAGTTTTATTACGTTTTAAATTTTGAATATACCAAAAAATACACTCCGCGGTATAAATTTTCGTACATGTTGATATATAACTTCTTTCCTAATGCATAGATTTAAGCAATTTTCAGGGAAAATATTGCTTTTACTCAGGAAATATATATTCAAAGTACCATGACTCTACTTTAATACGTTTGGACACACACAGCATTTTATTCGATGTTGGAAGGACACAGTTTTTTCGACCTGCTCTTGCATTACGAGCTATAACCAAACAAACCTTGTGTATAAGAAAGATTCTTGCAAAATTTGAGCCGCCTAGCTTTTTCGGTCCGACCTCTATCGCGCTTTCAACAGACGGACATAGCTAAATCGTCATAAAATGAAACCCCGATTCAGAATATGTTATGAACACTTTATGGGGTCTTAACCGGATATTTCGATGTGTTACAAACGGAATGCGAAAATTAGTATACCCCCACCTTTTTTTTTTTGGTGGCGGGTATAAAAAGACTCAATTGGATAACTTGTAATGTAAAAACACTAGTGGTGGGTATCGAATATTCGGCACAGCCAAACATAGTGCTCTTACTTCATTTTTTTAAATATAAATTAAGGGACCAAATCAAATTTTATATGATCCACCACCTTATTTGTAAAATCATAAAAAAGAATTAGGAAAATTTCATTTATTTTTCAACAACTTTTTATATTTTAGACAAAACTAGCTGACCAGGCAAGGTGATTGAATACGAGTCGTTGTTTAGCCTTTAGCTTTTTTGTTTTGTCACCTATAGAAGAAAATTTGAACTGTAAAATTAGAGAGACCGAATGCGATAGTCCATCAAAAATTGCACAATTTGCTTAAAACTAACGTTCTAATAGCAACAACAACAATAAATGATATGATGCAATGCAGGTGCATAGCAAGTGGAAAATCGAAAGGTCAGCGCACAACTAAAATGACGATCGAAACAACGACTGAAAAGAGTCAGCTCAACACTCCAATTAGGAAGACCGATTACAGTAGGGAATAATGTTTTTGTTGATTAAGAACTGAATGTTGTTTGCCCGCTTCATCCAAAATTTTCACAGATATCTCTAAAGGCATATTAAATCTACAAGCAGTAGCAAAGCTACATATAAATTATTCTATGGCTGAAAAATTTTAATTTTGGTGGTAAAAATATGGGAAAAAACAGAGGCAGTCGGGTTTATGTGCTCATATCTCAGAAAGTTTTGGGGCGATTGTGCTGAATTTCAATAGCAATGCATTCCCGGATATTTCCAAAAGAATAATACCATACACAGATCTGAAAAACGTATGATTGCTTCTAAAAGTTGATTTCAACAAAAACACGAACACACGGGTAGATGGACAGACGGTCGACTCCTTTATTCATAAGCTTTCAGAAAATATATACTGAACGGGATTGGAAATAAAAATTGTAGAATGACAAAGCTATATACATATTCATACCCTTGTGCACCACAGGTGAAGGGTATAAAAAAACAATTTTGAAAATCGCTTAATGAGGAATATATTTATGATTAATTGAAGTTTTAATTATTTGAAAAACGTTAAAAAATTGTTCCTGTAACTTAAAAAATGCGAGCTAATGGAAAAACACGGAGATTTGATTTAAAGTAAGCGACCTAAAATTAGTAAAAAAAACTTGCAATAAAGTTCTAGTCAACACAAAAAGTTTAATTTTATTCCCTTGTGTTATCATTATACACATAAGACATTGCGATACATAATTTGGTAACTTTTTAAGTGACAATAAAAAATCATAATATGGAAAATCATAATATGGAAAATGAAGAACACTTTATTGATATTTGTATGGGAATATATAGGAAAATCCAAATGCCATATCTTGTTTTTATAGATATAGATATAGTATATGGAAAGAACAAAAAATGAAAAAAAAAAAATTTAACTAATTTTTGGTTAACGTTTGTTGGAAAGTTTCTGACTATAATATTTTTCTGTATAGTTTCTAAAATATTAAAGCAAATACTAAATCTATCTATCTATATATATAAAAATCAATGTGTGTTTGTATGTTTGTATGTTTATATGTTTGTATGTTTGTATGTTTGTTTGTGCTTTATAGACGGTTAAACGACTGGACCGATTTCCTTGAAATTTTCACAGAATCTTCCTGTATGTCTGGAAGGAACTATAGGCTATACTTTGGTTTGAAATTTTAAGAAGGCGGGGTGCCACGCCCTATTATAGAATAAGTATTAAATATTATATATCACGAAAGTTAATGCAGCTAGAGTCTTCAAATTAAGTACGGTAAACTTTGACATCCACACAAACATTTGGGTAAAAAATGGGCGGACTTGCAATAGTAGGCGTGGCCACATGAATTAAATACTAAAATTCGTATATTTGGAAAACGATATCGATTAGAGTAGTAAAATTTTGCAAGAGCAACTTTGACACCCAAATGAACATTTAGGCAAAAAATGGGTACATTATCAATAGTGGGCGTGGCACCTACCATATGAATTAAATACTAAAATTCGTTTATTTGGAAAACGATATCGATTAGAGTAGTAAAATTTTGCAAAAGCAACTTTGATATTCAAATAAACATTTATGGAAAAAATGGGTGCATTAACAATAGTGTCCGTGGCACCTGCCATATGAATTAAATACTAAAATTTGGGGTGGCGAAGCACACCGGGTATTAGCTAGTAGTTTAATAAAGTTTGTAAAAAGCAAATATTCCCATAAAGCAGTTACATGTCATTTAAAATTATAATCGAATTTTACCCTTTGAGGTGCGTATTATTATTGTTTTTAAACAACGACATAAACGTGTATTAAGTTCTCACTCAACTGTGGTAGAGTACAGAGTATTACAATTCACCTGAAATTAATTCTGTTTTTTTTTAATACCTTGTTAATTGATATTTTTTCATTATGTAAACAGAATTAACAATATCGTGGATATATTACAATGTGCTTCTGTGTATATTTTTATACATTAATTAATATGTGTTAAAATCCACACCAATTACAAAGGCAGTAAAGAAATGTATCAATGATGTACAGTATAGTGCAATTTAATGGCAAATGTTAGTTTTAAATAAAAAAAGTGATAAGTTTCAAAAATGATGAATATTATTAAGTAAGTCTCAGTACTTGGATTTCGTTAATGTTGCACCGAAGTCTAATGGATTTGATTTGAAATCTTTGTCAAAGTCTATATTAAATTCACTCTTGTTTATTGACAATTTAACAGATTTTGGTTTCAGCAGCTGTATTGAGATATAAGGTTGTGTTAAGAGCTCCATATACTTTGCGTCTCCTCAAACTCAATTTCTATAAAGAATACTTATATTTTTTATTCAAAGCAAAAAAAAAAAATATTATCCTGAAGATGCTGGAAAATACCAGCTTAAAGTTGAATAAAGTAATATTTTTTTTTTAATTTGGTCTTGAGAGCCCAAATATAAAATAAAAATAATTAATAAGGTAATTAAATTACTACAAGGTGGGCCAAATAAAGTCACCCGATATTGTTTTGCTCTCTTTTTTTCTAAACGAAAAACTTTGATTCTGTTTTTTGATCATGTTTATTTAGAATTTTATTACTCAAGTCGAAAAGATGATACCGGCAAAATGGGCGACGTAACAATTGATTGGTGTACGGGCTCGCTTTATGGCATTTTTCATCACGTCGGCGAGAACTTCGTGCGACAGATTCACGCACTCGTATCAAATGTTGTCCTTGAAGGATTCCAGTATGGATCAGGCGACCCAGGAACGCCGCCTTCAGAATACCGGTTGTGGCTCGCGCAATGTATGCCGTTGCTCCGTCTTGTTGGAACCACATATCCTCCAGTTCTAATTCGTTCAATTGCGACAGAAAAAACTTGGCTAACATGGCCTGTCCACTGTTGTCGTTTGACACAGACACGATTATTCCGCGTTATTGGGGAGTGTAACGCTCCATGGCTTTTTCACTTATATTCCACATCTGTGTAGTTCACAAATTTGACATTGGCCGCCATTTGCAAAAATAAAAGCATCTTCCAATAGGGTGATTTCCTTTGACCCACTTTGTATAGAGTAGAAACTAATATTTCTGTGTGATGCCGACTTGGCTAGGAGTTTAAGATTTTTCAAAATTTTGATTGAATTTTATTATTTAGTTGTTGTTTATTGGGTTGTAGAAAAATAATACTGTAGGAGAAAATAATTATTTTTTAATATTTGGATTTTTTATTTGGATTGCCTTGGGTTTTGGTTTTCAAAATCTCGATTGTCTAGTTAAAAAAAATTTAAGTCATTTTTAAAATAAAGTTGAACCAAATCATTCACTAAAAGGAAAATTAATTAAAATTATTGGAAAAGTGATATTTGAATATAAAGATAACTAGAAGGATAATAATAGCTTTGTGGTATTTACTTTCGAGTACTAAGGATTTGAGGGGAAAAAAGAGAAAAAGAAAACGAAAGAATATTTTCCACTACCAACAATAAATTGGGATTTTAATTTAAATTATCAATTTTATGATTGGAGTGTGTTATTGGAGGCCTTTAGAGCGAGCACTAAAGAAACCCAATCTAGTCGTGAATCAGGATTTTTAAATTTTTCCTTTCGATAGTTGACGTAAGCATACCACTTAATAGAATTCCATGATTCCGAAAAAGAAAATATAACAAAACGATATACTAGTTTGTGTTTCCTATTAGAAAAAGATTAAGTGTATTTAGTTTCTAATTTTTGCTGGTGTGCGCATCAATGTAGGAAGGGAACAAAATAATTCCAGAACACATACCTAATGGAAAGAAACTATTTTTTTTTAAATACTTAAGACATTTTTACTACACCAAAAATCTATACTTTAATAAAAATGCACACATAGATACTCATTTAAACATTATTTTTTCGAACAAGTGCGCATGTAGATTCCACAAATGTATGTACGTACGCTAAAATATCCAAATTGTTTTAAAACTTAGATTAAAATAAAACCGAAATTCAGCTAGATACAACCATCAACCGGCGGCACCCTATAACAGTAGGTATACAAAAGAAAGTCAGCTACGTTTACAAATACAAACTTAATGAAACTATGTATGAATATCGATTGCTGTGTAATAATAATTTCAAATTAAGTTTTAATAGGTTTTCCTATAATCATAAAACTGTATGTAGAAAATGTTAACTGCTATTAAATTGCACGACACCGTATGTAATAAAATATGTAAAAAGTTAATTTTATTTTTATTCATAAGTATGTGCAAAATAAACAATTGAATGTGTGTATGTACAACATATGTTGAATATTCAGCACCATTACACTGAGAAAAAAAATGTATATTAATTAAGTACATTATATCTGGCTGTGGCAAATTTTTTATACCTTGTAAAAGACTAAATGTTTCTAAATGTTTCTCTTTTTCACACTTTTTTAATCTGTTGTTAATTAATGTCATGTCATAATGTACATCAAAGAACGATTTGATTCATCTATTTTATACCTTCGAATACAATCTCAAAAAACGAACATGTTGTTGGCAATATACATCAATTATATACATCAAGCAGCGCATGACATGATCAACGAACGGAAAAACAGGGGCTGAATTACGGCATTCGAACGTGATCGAAATTGTAAAATTCTTATTAGAATCTCTATACCTAAAGCACAGCGAACTCGATCGTTCGAGTAAAATTTCGATCGTGATCGAATGCCGTAATTCGGCCTCAGAGTGTGACACTGCAATGAATTTACGAATAAGCAGAAAACGTTAATGATTTCACTATGTTCTCTGATGTACATAGAATATTGTTCTTGCGGCGTACAGTGAATAAATGAAAAAAATTTTATAATTGCAGCAATACGATAAAGTCTGCATTACATACATATAGTTCCTTCTAAACTAAGACCAGTTACATATTTGTCTTTTTTTATATATCAAACTATCGATTTTAACATAAGTTTGTCATAGGATCCTAACTAGTTCATTTGTATACTTATATAAATGCTATACAATGACACAAAAAGAGAGTGAGAGAGAGAGAGTGGTGAATAAGAAAACTCCCTTTACACATAGGCCCATACCTAAACAAGAGCGTTGAGCGTCAAGCGTACACATACATACATACATACATACATACATACATACATACATACATACATACATACATACATACATACATACATACATACATACATACATACATACATACATACATACATACATACATACATACATACATACATACATACATACATACATACATACATACATACATACATACATACATACATACATACATACATACATACATACATACATACATACATACATACATACATACATACATACATACATACATACATACATACATACATACATACATACATACATACATACATACATACATACATACATACATACATACATACATACATACATACATACATACATACATACATACATACATACATACATACATACATACATACATACATACATGAAAGGGCAAAATGTGACAATGCTGGAACAGAAGCTCGAATTAATGGACAGGAGGAGAGCATGCAAAGATGGCAAGCTCGTTGGGATGAGAGTCAAAAAGGACGATGGACATATAAGCTCATTCCAAACATAGTCAGTTGGATTGGTAGGAGGCATGGAGAAGTTAATTATTACCTTACACAATTCCTGACAGGCCACGGAGGATATAGAAGCTACCTATTTAAATATGGGCATGATGACTCTCCAGCATGCCCACGAAGATAGAGGATGTGGAACACGTAATGTTTAACTGCCCTAGATTTGTACTTGACAAAGCTCGACTGGAGCGAGAGGTTGGTAGAGAACTATATCCACATAACACTATCAATGTTATGATGGAAAGCCATGATAACTTGCGGAGAATATGTACCTATATTAATGTAGTGCTACTTAAGCTACGAAAGGAGGAACAAAGAAGAATAGACTCTGGAAATGTGAACCTCGAAACCAACTGAGTCTTCCCACCTGCGACGTTATACCTTAGCAGGCAGTTTCGCAGGGAGTGGTGACGAAGAAGGAGGTGGTTTTAGTCGATAAGAATCCGACATAACCCGAAACATCGGGAATCTATGTAAGATTTCCACCTCCTCCCCAAAAAAAAAACATACATACATACATACATATGTACATACATAAATAAAAATTCGTGTATCAGCCAAAGCTTATTTTTGTTGTTGCTTTTGTTGATATTTTTGCCAATACCAATGATTTCCCTTAATCTTCCTATAAGTATATCTTATAGTAACATTTAACAAATGGGTAAAAATGTTATCTAAAAGCTGCAAAATCTAACTTTGTTTGGGTACAACACAAAGAAAATCGTGATCTATATTTCATATCTTAATATTTTTAAAAGTAAAATTCCTTAAAGCATATTAACAGATAGATATTATATAAGAGTCTGAAATATACGTCGGGGCTTTAAAGAGTGGTTTTAAACATAAACACGCACAGGCGGTCGTAGCTAAATCAATTATTCTATCTGTAACGATTGAGTTTATATACATATCGATGGTTACAAGTAGAAAGGCCGTAAGTCGTACTTGTTATGTATTAAAAATTTAATGCAATAATATCAAAAATAAAAGTTTTACAAGCAATTTTACAAAAGAAATTACAGTTTGATAATGTGGTTTCCATTACATTTTATATATTTTCCTGTAAAGTTAAAATTCTTGATGTTAGGGCCTTTCTACTTAGGACCAACAATATACGTTTTAGGATCTCAAATGAATATTGTCGAAATTACAAATAGAATGACAAACTTATATGTATATTACCCTTTTAAATTAAAATAACATTTAAGTATGTGTGTCAAAAATAATGGCTTGTATTCATAGTCGCAAACTAAAGTCGGCTCTTACTAAAGTTAATCTTTAACTTAAAAGCTTTTACTATCTTTTTGGTATTCATAGTCAAAAAAAAAGTATACTTTAAGTTGAGCTGGCTTTAAATGGGTGTCAACTCTTATTATTACAATTTCTTTTTAAAAAATTAAAAATGGCAACCTGATCAGCTGCTTTTCTTTTGTTTACTTTTATTGAAGCAAACAATAAAAAATAAAAATTTTAAAACGTTTTACATCTATGTAGAAAATCAAAATTTATTAAAATAATGGAAAAACAGAAATGGTAAGTCTCAATAACATATTTATGTATGTACATACACATGTACATATATGTGATATATTTTTAGTTTGGCATTTAATAAATGTTTTACTTTCAGAAACTGAAGAAGCCAAGAGATGCAAATTGGAGTGCTTCTGAGAAAGAATGCCTCCGGGAGTGTGTAAACGCATACTTGGATGTGGTGGAAACAGAGGAAAAGATATTTCATTAATACAGAAAAAAAATTCGTGGAAAGCTATAAGGGAAACGATGCTTTCATCTTACCAAAGCTTACCAAAAAACGAGTTGTAATTTTGTCAAATATGTAGCGGGAATAAAAATCCTCATCGCTTAGGTCGAAGGGATTAAATCTATTTTTGTAATTTTTAGGCTTCCTTACTTAAAAATCATCCTCACAACCACCAGTTATTGAAAAATCTCTTTCCATATCTTGAAATCTTAGCATTTTTTTAATTTTCAATAAATCTTTTAACTTTACAATGAACAGCTGATGTTATTGTAAATAGAGTTAACAGGTTCAGCTGGTTTTAAATTTAGAGCCGACTTTAATGTCAAAAACCAACTTTAAGTTGTCTATGAATGACTTAGAGTAGACTTTTTTAAAAAATTGACTTAAGTACTGTAAAAGTCGACTTTTTGGATGACTATGAATATGCCCCAATATTTTTTTCAAGTGTAGTTCGGATTACTGCCATTTCATAATACTTAAGCTATGTATGTATCCTCGTGTTTTTAATTCTGTTAAGCTCTCTTTGTAGTTTATCAATTCTGTTCTTAATAAAATACGTTATAATTAAAAATGTTTTATAGCACATTAAGCAATCATAAGTGCACGTGCTCTCTGGGTAATAAACATAAACTATATTTAGTTTAATTGTGAAATAATTCAACAAACTTGAACTGAAGTAAACAGTTAAGTATTACAGTGTGCTACAAAGTTTATTTGAATAGTTTGAGTAGACTATATCGATAGCCTTTTCAGCATATAGCACTCTATACACATCTCTAATGGTGCCCCGGTGGACTAATCAGTAGTGTGGTGGTCTGCTAGTTTGGGGGTGGCGAGTTCGATTCCCGCCAGAGACTCTGGACTTGTCTGCTTCTTTTCTCTCTTTTCTACTCTATTCTTACTCTTCTATTCAGGTATCACAAAGGGGTCAATATAATGGACCCAAGTGAGCTGCCTGTTTTACCTAATCTAACCTATACATGTACATCTCTAGCAGGTATTAAAAATGCGCAAAATAAATTCATATCCCGCCTTGTAGAGTAAATAAATATCAAAAATATTTTTCTTTTATACCAGAAATTTATATCTCCCTGAAACTTTGTTTAACCAACCTATTAGAAAAATATGAAAAAAACTTATTTAACTTATTCGACAAACAGTAACCATTAATTTGAAAAAACAAAAAAAAAGGGTTTCAATTCACATCGAATTAAGGGAGAAAAAGAATTATAATTTTTCAATTTTATTTTTTTCTGTATTTTTTAATAAAACTCTTAACCAAAAAATTTTTGTTTATTTTTTACTTTAAAGATCGTTCCGCTAGATTTTTTTTATTTTTTAGTATTTCGATTCGACGAAGTGTTACCGTAAAGTACTAAAACCAAACTAACCATCCAGTTTTGAATGTGGAGGGTGATTTTCTAGACCTAAAAAACCTTTGATAAGGATAGTTTTAAACTAGCTGTCATATTAACGAAGTATTTTTGACATTATCATGCAACATTATCATTACACCAGAACATCATTTACAAATAGTGAAAAATTTTTTTTTTTTAATTGACGCACTTATTTAAGGTGCGCAATGCGAATATGAGTCCACCCGAACAGGCTAACCGCAATACTATGAATCGAGTCATGACGCTAATGAATAATCCAAATCGAGAGCCTTAAAAAAAAAATCAACGTACAAAAAAAATCAACGCTGTAGACGCGCATGTTACAGAGAACTCGAATTTTAGATCCACGGCCGATCTCAACGATCTCTGCCCGTCCACAACTTGATAATTCTTGATAAAAGATCTTTGGATCCATTATTTTAGATCCAGCTGGTGCATAAAAAAAAGCCATTAGAGCAATAATTGCATGATGTTTTTGGTGAATGATCTTAGCATCAACTAGAAGTTGAACCAAATTTATATCGTCAAATGATCGTCGGCGATGAGACTCATTTCTACTTAGGGATTTGTTAACAAATAGAATTAGAATTTAAGTAGAGACCACGATATTCACACGACAATGTAACATTCAGAAAAAATCACTGTTTGATGCCACTCACATGTTAAAGCCGTCTGCGCCCCATTTGCCTTTAAGTCTGAACTCGGTTCCAACATCACCATGAACCTTAAAAGCAAATGATTCGCGATTGTTGATTTCTTTTATGATTTTTCATCGTTTGGAGGAGAAATAATTCCAACAAGTTGCCGCAACATGCCATACATCGCGTGAAGCCATCGCTTTGTTGAACCAAGAGTTTGGTAACCGAATTATTTCAATAATATGTTCCCTTAATTGACCACCTCGTCCATGTAACTCTACATCTTGGGACTTTTTTGTCGAAGTACGTCAACTATCTGATTTGTTCTGATAAACGGGAAACTATAATTCATTCGATGCACCATTGGTGAATTAGTAACGGCTATGCCCGACAAAATGCTGCATAGGAGGCAGTCGTGCAGTTCGTATACCACAAAATATTTTTAAATATTGAATGCAATTAAATTTTTTACCCAAATATTTGATCTTTGCTGATAAACCAGCAAAAATCGATGATAGAATAACATGCAGTACACTATTGACGAAATAAGAAAAGGAAAAGCATGTACGATATTTAAATTTTGTAAATAAGAATCTTTGGCCAAGAGCAAGACACTAAAGTGACATGCCCACTTTTGAAAACTCTTATACAAGACATACGGTTATATGTTCTCAATTAAAATTTATATTTTCTCCAAAAGCCAAGATTTCCAATGGAATATTGCTTTATGTTTGAATATCTAAATGAAATCATATCAGTTATAATTTATATGTATATTTTTATACCCTTGACCTGTGACGCCAAACTTTGTCATTTCCTTTGAAATTTCTACACCATTAATTTCCGACACAACAAAGTATATATTTTCTACAGGGTCATGAACAGGCGAGTCGATTGAGCAAAATCTGTTTCTCCTTGGGTTAGTAGAATTCACATTTTAGTAGCACCCACATGTTAAACAGACCTGTATATTATATCAATTCTTTAGAAACGTATTACTATTCAAATTCAGAACAATCGCTCAATAACTTACTGAGATATGAACAAATGAGCACAACTGCCTTAGCCCACACTTACGGCACCTTCCTAAACATGATGAAAAATTTAACATATTCAGCTATATTATGAGTGTCGTTGTCGTATGATTTTTGTGTCAAAAATCAGTCGTTTTAATTTAATTTTTTTGTATTCTTTTAATAAAATTTATATCAAATATAACAAGCCCAAACCAGTTCACCAGGATGGTAGAACAGTTGGAACATTATCAAAATTTGGCAAAGTGGAATTAATAAAGTAAACGATAAGGAAGAATGTTATAAAATTGCAGCTCAGCTAATTGGTTTAGGACCACCAACTTGTACAAATAAAGGCTGGATAATGGTTTGGGTTGATTACAAGTTTAAAATAAAAAAACATTTATTCACAACTAATCCGAATGCCATGCTACTGGAGCTGGTCCAAATAAAAAGTATATTTTATCACATACTTAAGAAAGACCCAAATTTAATTTTAATAATACATTTAAATTTTACTTATGTACATGCAGTTTGGCATGGCAAATATCTTTGACTGTTGCCGTAACTACCTACATATATATAATAAAGGGTCCGCCAAATAACTTTTTTTTTTTGAAAATGCTATAAAAAAAGTGTAGCTTCGGCTGTGTGGCACGTAGCGCCGTCCTGTTGAAACCAAATATTGCCAATATCCTCCTCTTAAATTTTTGTGAACAAATATTCGTTCAACATGGCCCGTTAACGATCGCCATTAACTACGGCCACTCCTTGCTCATTTTCGAAGAAAAATTACCCAATTATGCCTCTGGACTAAAATCCGCACCAAACAGTGACACGTTTTGGTATATCGGCTTTTCAATGTATGTGTGCGGGTTTTCTGTGCCCCAAATGCGACAATTTTGCTTGTTTAAATACCTGCCAAAATCAAAATGAGCTTCATCTGAAAAGATGATTTTTTTGGCAAAATCGGCCAAAGTATATCAAGCGTATACACAACCATATTCGTTCAGCGGGAGGATAAAACTAATTATCTGTCAAATCAGACATGAGCTAAGTGTTAACAATCACGAAATAAGCACGAGTTGAAAAAAAAACGTTAGATGGCGGACCCTTTATTTAACTCAGTAGTAGTATATTTTTCTTCATCTTCAGAAGACGAAAATGTAGCAACATTTTATTTTAGTAAAAAAGAGTCTTAAATCAAGAAATTATATTATAAATAATTTGTATTATTGATTTTATTACCGCCAACAATTGATTTTTTGATAGTTTATACGACAGGGCTGCTCATAATTTATTAAAATTGTGAGAATTTGAAAACAATTTGTGTTCTTTTATCTATTACAAAAATGTCGTTGTCGTAAATTTTATACAGTACCGAAAAATATTAAAAACGCCAATGATTAAGGCAACTGTCGAAATACGAAATTGGCTGATTGTCTCAATAGTTCTTGCTTGTGTACTTGTTTCCCAGGTTATGCGAACTTTGTGCAACAAAACAAAAAAAAAACACACTAAAAAAATTAACTTCGTTATAACATTACAGTTAAGTGTGAAGAACATGTGGATAACAAATAAAATAAAAATTTATGAATTTAATTATTTCTTATATTTCTGTTTTATTACCAATAAAAACTTTTGTACAAATTTTGTTGTAACTTTACCTGAAACGGCAAATGACCTAAGTATCATTTCTGTAATATTATTTTTTGTACAAATATTCTTTTTAGACTAGACACTTTTTATTAATATAAAGCCTTCGCGATATGGTTAAGAGTGGGTGAAACTAGTTTTGTCAACTTACAAAAAGTCTTACTAAGTATTCATTGTTCATATATATATCGCTTCGGAATGAACTATCACAAATGCTAGTACTAATTCAACCGGATTAAGCGTTTTAGCGAACAACATTTTTCAGCTTATTGATTTAGGACTCAATTGTATTAATTGCACATGAAAGTAGCCCCACAAATAAGAACTTCTGCATCATTCGTTTTTTCGAAACGTATTAATGCATTAATTTCTTATGGATTTTTTTAGAATTTTCTATGATCGTAATTCAACAATTTTATAAGGTTCATCGGAAAAAATTATTTTTTTTAAGTATTGCCATTGACTTTGCTACTCATTTGACGAATTGCCGACGATGTCCATAGTCTGCCGGTTTGACCTCCTAATAACACAGAACAAATTATTGCTTAAAATAATAATAAATAACACAAGATGGCACTCATTGTCTAAATGTCATCGATAACCATAATGCAAATTTTTTTTCATGAACTAATTTTTTGAATACTTATTTCTAAAATTTTTTTCTGTTAAAATATAAGAAAATAAACACACACTACAAATATAACTATCGATAAATCTTCTATCTTCTCTATACATATATATAAAACAGAATGTGTGTATGTATGTAACGTATGGACTCCAAAATGGCTAGGCCGATTTTTATAAAATTTTTAGGGAATCTTCATAATATTTAGGCAAGTGACACTGTGAAGTCTGATTTTTGATTTTCGGTCTGCGGGCGGAGGGGCGTGGCAAAATCCACTGCTCATATTGCACCACCAATGACATATACATACATATACATATCTATTTTGTTTGCTTTTTTTATTTTTTCTGAAAGCCGATATATCAAACTCTTAAATCGGTTATGTATGTAGTTCCGAAGATATTTACAAAAACATTTGTTAACAATGATCCAATATAAAAATCCGAGTTTTCGGTTTCTTTACAAAAAATATTTACATCATTCGATAACACAAGATATTCCGCTATTACTACACATGTTTGCTTAGGGCCAGCTACGCGGACCAGGACAGCTAGTTTAAAATAAAATGTAAATAATTAGTCATCTTCGGCATTTAAACTTAATTGAGTTGTTCTCTCGCAGCTTATGACGCTTAAAAAAGTAGAAAGTAAATCTACTTTTTGCGATGTGTGCGTCTCTGTAATTTGCAACGTTCAACTACATTGATTTAACTCTTTTTAAAGAGAGGCGTACGACGCGAAAAAGCCTAGAAAGCGTCATGTAGGCTTTTAGCTTAATTTATTTATTTTTGAACTTGAATTATACTTTTTATAATTATTAAATATTTTTTTTTTTTGTTTTTGATTGATTTTAATTTTTTTCGAAATCTTAGAAATTTCTGTCATTGAAAAAGTGTGGTATATTGAATAATAAAATTGAATGAAATTTATTTTTTGTCGAGACTTGATTTGGAAGAATAAGTTTAATACAATTTTGATTTATCAGAATCAAATATGGAGCTGAATAGTAAAATCATAGTTGACACTCCGCAGGATAAAGTTTATGTAAGTACGCACATGGTTAAGAAACAGATTTGTAACTTTTTTATTATTATTTATTAGCTTGAGATGTTTTTCACAAGTAACTAGAGTTGATATTTCTTGCAACCCGAGACATTCTGTTGGATTCTCACCTTAATAGGTAAGTAATTAATTGAATTCCTTTCGTCCATTTCGTCAAGATTTGTAAGCGGTGAAATTTGGTTTATGATTAGATTGAGGATGAACCCCCTTTGCCTTTGAAATTATGACGTTTGGATTATGTCACCAGTTACTAAAGATGTTATACTGTATGTACATACTTATATTAAATGTAAATAGATAATTTTTTCAAATTCTGGTCTAGTTAGTCAGTCTGATGATCATTTCGATGATTGCTGAGTATGATGATGAGAACGATTCTGAATGGCGACACTTTAGTTTATAACGGCAAGGTTTTCAAGAGACCGACAGGTACCTTGACGCAAAGGAGTCTCTCTGTCCATAACCGATAAAGTTTTTTAAAATTTTTTTGCCGCTTTTGGTTGAATGGTTGACATATTAGTTTGACTTTCTCGACTAAAAATTCTACAAAGCATGTGAGCGGTCAGCATACTTGTAATAACTGTTTACAATTATAACGCGTTGTTCTATCGTAAAGCTCTTCATATTTTATAATTGCAACACTGAAACACCGTTTACAGAAACAATTTTGTTTGTGTTCCTTAAATATTAAACAATAAATTGTGGCCATTGAGGGTTGAAGTCAAATTTATTATTTATTTGAAAATTGTTTGTTAAAATATTTGTTTAAGCAGTTCTTAGTGATTTTAAACACAAAATACAGTTTTGTAAATTTTTTCTACACATTTCCACTCAAATTTAATGTTTGACAGATTTCTTTATTTCTCAAAAATTAGAATAAAACTCACAATGCTGCCATATTTCTATAAAAATTACAAAAAGATAATCATTTAAGATTGACAAATTGAAACTGTATTTAAATACAACTTAGATATAAATGAAATTCAATCAAACGCGTATTTAGGAACAAGCACATGAAATGGCCACAAGTGTGTTTGTTACTTGCTACAGCAAAAACACGCGAGTTTGCACAAAAAAATAATAATCTAACGATTTTTTTTCATTATATACGATGAAAACTAATTCCTTATATAAATATTATTGTTCCTTCTGACGTTTTAGATCTATATCGCAAAGTAATTCTGGCTGTAGGAAACATTTTCAAAACTAAATTTTAATGAAGAAATACATAAATGATTTCTTATGAAAACAAACTTGATTACGTGTTGAGAACAAACCTAATTACGTGTTGTATGATATTGTGTTTCAATGCAGCACGTTCCCTTCCTTTTCAGCACTTCCCTGACTAGTATGTGGTTAGGAATTCACTAGTTCCTGCTATCTTCAGAATAGTTACATATCTGTCCTTCTTTCATATATCAAACAATCGAATTAAATATTAGGTTGTCATAGGAGTCCAACTAGTTCATTGCATATAGTTTTATACTAGTTATTGTTAGAGATAAATGTAAATAATAGCAATTTTATTTGTATTTTATTTATTTTTTTGAGTACAGAAGCTTAAAGAAAATAAAATAAAGACATCATAAACGATAGCCCGAAAATTTGTTAAACATCTTAATAAACGGCATCAGTTTTTAAAATTGTTTAGAAAAAGTAAATTAAAATGTAGGATTATTTTACTAAATGTTTTGCGTTTGAACACGCCCATTGTTTATTATTCGAGCTATAATCTTATTACAGTTTATACGTAGGTAAACTAATTCAGGTAGCAAATGATAATTTTTTTTTAATGTTTTTGTTTACTTAGTAACTTTTTAATTGTTTTTACTAAACAATAAAAATAACTGTTGTTATATACATAATTTAATTTTAAATATTTATAATCGGATTTATAGTATTAATCTTATCTACATATATGTATATACATTATTTATATTTTTCTTTCAAGCATTGTGATTAGACACTGATATGATGTTAAATATAAATATTAAATAAGTAGTTAAAAAGTAAACATATTATAACATTACTGTATGTAAAAAAATCATCAAAAACAGTTATCTAACCAGCTGTTCAATAATTTTTTTATACAAATATTTTGAAAAAAATATTGAAAAATTTTCTATGAAAAAAAAAAATTGAAAATTTTTAATAAAAAAAAATTATTGAAAAATTTTTTGGTGAAAAATATAACTGAAAAATTTTCTATAGAAAAAAAAAATATATTGAAAAATTTTTTCAGAAAATATTATTTGAGAATTATCTATAAAAAAAATTAATGAAAAATTGTTAATATATAATTTTTTTTTTTTTAATTATTGATAAATTTTATAATACAATTTTTTTCTAAAACAATTATCAAAATTTTTTTCTAAAAAAAATTACTGAAAAATTTTCTTTCCGAAGAACAAATTATTGAAAAACTGTATATAGAAAAAAATTATTGAAAAAACTATTTTAAACTTTTCTATATATTAAAAATATGAAAAAAAAACAAATATTAACAAGTATGAGTGCTATATTTTGCCGTGCCAAATTTGATAATACCCTTCACCATCATGTAAATAGGTATAGTCCCACATCGTAGCTTAGCCGATATTTAATGTTATACGCCAGGTTTCCTTACTATTTTCGACGCCATCCTTGATTTTGAATTTTTACGCAGTTAATTGTATTCTACTGGTCAAGTCTTTTCATTTGAAACCAATATTGACGGGGTTCAGGGAGTTACATTTTAAAATACCAGATTCGGCTCATATATAAATTTATTATCCGCCATTTTGTAGTGGCGGTCAACATGAATTTTAATTTTTTTAGTGTTTTCAGATTAAATCAATATTGACGCTATCAGCTGTCTAGGAGCCGAAAAAAATTTATTTTCGTTTGTAAGTTAGTGGAAAATACATATATTCTTCAGAAAAAATTTTGCCTATAATTTAACCGATTAGAACCCGCTTTATCTAAAAATTTTTACAAATATCTCTATAGAGGCTATTATATCTACAAATAGAAGCAAATAAACTATTTATTCTATGGCTGAAAAATTTTATTTTTGGTGGTAAAATATGGAAAAAAACAGAGGCAAACGTGTTTATTTCATTATATCTCAGAAAATTATGGGTCGATTGTGCTGAACTTCAATGGCAATTCATTCCGGGATATATCCAAAATATTGATACCATACATAGATCTGAGGAACATGTGGTTGCTTCTTATAGTTGATTTTAACCAACACACGAACAGACGGGCATAAGCTTTCAGAAAATTGTAGAAATTACAAACGGAATGACAAAGCTATATAAGCCCTTGTGTACGACGGGTGAAGGGTATGATAATATTGAAAAATTTTCTACATAGAAAATATACTGAAAAGTTTTATTGAAAATATTAAAAAAAATTTCTATAAAAAATGTTTCTATAAAAAAAAATATGAAAAAATTTTCCCATATAAATCCCACTTTTGAAAACAATAAAAAAAACTTTACAAGCAATATGCAATGAAATATAATTTTATGACAAATAAATTTTGTTTAAAAATAAATGCCTTTAAAGTATATTTAAATGAATTATAAAGTTTATGCTGTTTTAAAAAATAATTTATTACTTTTGATTGTAATTTGACAACACTTGAAATGATTTTCATTATCAGTAGCAGCCGTTCAATGTTAACATTATTTAGCAAAGAAATGGTATTACCACGATTAAAAATATCGTTGTTTAAAGTACGATAAGTAGATTAGGATTTTGCACAAGCACAACTGTTATTTATGAAAATATATGTATATTATTTTGTTTACAATCAAAATTTGCAAAAAAAAAATTTACTCACACGTTTATAATTGGACTTTTGTTTTTGAATTATTATGTCTTAACCCTTTGCGACTGAACCATCAAGCACAAAGTAGTAAGTATTTTGTACCGATATTTTCCAAACATCTACTCTCGCATTTTCTGTACCTTCTTATTGTGTACACATGCGCCTGTTATTGTGTTTAGATCGATTGATGTAAGCACATGTGCCAGTGTAAGCGAAAAAGTATCTGCAAGCAGGGGTGCCAGATAATTTTGATGAAAAATCAGCATTTTTTAAAAATATATATCGGCATTATCGGCACTCCAATTTTAAATAATCGGCAAATTAAAAATACCAATTTTACATATAATAAGACATATTTTTATCAACAAAAAACAAAACATAAAATAAGAATTCTGCATTAACTTGTGTTTATAACATATAAAATAGCATTAAAAACGTTTCACAATTAAATCGTAGATAATTAAAGAAAACTATATGTATATATTTTATATTACAGGGTAAATTATTTCCAAAGATAAAAAACTTTTTTGTAACTTTTTCTATGAACATATATTTTATAGCTACATATTGGATTTTGCAATTTTTATTAAATCACTAGAAAGCCCGGCGCGCGTTGCTACGCCCCTTAATGAATAAAAATGCATTCTGAATTTAAATTGAATATCAAAAGCAAAAAAGCTAAATACTATAATTTTTTTTATGGGCGTGGTACTGCCCACTTTTCTAGTCACGAAACTGTACAGTCATGACAGCTCAATATGTGTGCAAAGTTTCAGAAAAATCGGTCTAGTGCAAGTACCTCAAAATTATTACTTTTTTTTATGGGCGTGGCCCTGCCCACTTTCCTAATCAGGAAATTATATAGTTATGACAGCTCAATATGAGTGCAAAGTTTCATGAAAATCGTTCAAGTGCAAGTAGCTAAAACATATAACTAATTTTTTATGGGCGTGGCCACTTTTTCTCGCCCATAAGTAGGTAGGTAGGTAAGGCTGGTGCAAATTTACCCTCACACCTTCACTCGGAGACCATTACAGTCTATAATGTCACCCATAAACACTAACCGGAATGTGTACAACAACTTGCCAAAGTTTGAGTCTAATCGGTATTACAGTTTCGGAGTCTATAGCTAACACACACACACAGAGTTTCACTTCTATATATATAGATTTTTAATATCAGCATCGAAACAGTTTGAATTATTATTATGTTTTAAGTATTCTTTAGAAAAAATAATTCCTTGTAAAGAATCATTTTCCAGAGAACATCAAAATTTTGTTCTTTTAGGTTGACTTGGCTAAAAATTATTTCTATTATTTGCGGAGCAAGGTGGAAGGACCATAATTTGTTCAACCAACTGTGAAAGTATGGAAAATGCATCTGTAGAATTTCCATGTTTTAAATCTGTTTTTTTTTTTTTGCCAAAATGTTTAAGATTTACCTCACTCCTTCAAAAATTTTTTCAAAATTTAAAAATTGTAACTCTTTGAATACAGAGTCTAAAATTTTGTTTCTTTTTTAAAAACAAAGCTGAGGAATTTTCACAGAACTTCTAAAAAAAAAGTATTGTTCTTTTTCACAATTTTAATAGGATTAAATAATCATATATAAAAACTAATACGATTTATGTTCAAAATCAAAACGTTTTAATATTTGATTTGAAGGTTTCATATAAAAATTTGTACAATTATTTTCAATTTTGAAAATTTCACTTCTGTTAAGTTTGGTTTCTGATATTAAATCTTTAGCCAATAAGCCCAAATGTACCTCAACATGTTCATAAATTTAGTTAAATAAATAGCATTATTTTTTTAAATATCGTTTTTATAAAATGGCGTAATGCAGTTCTTAGAAGTCCTTCCATTTGGTTATATAGGCTGTGTATTTCTGTTGACTGTCATAACAGCAACACCGTTAGCAGCGAATCCTATTATATTTGACTTGTAGTTAACATGGTTTTGTGTAAAATAGTCTACAATTTACTTGTACACATTTTGGGCATCACATTGATTTACTCTTAATAATCCAAAGATATAGTCATGTATTTTAAAACTTACACATATACGTACAACCAAACACAATTACTTGGTATTAGATAGATCTCACTCACATACAAACACTGCATATAATTCTATAGAAATCTAACCTAACAACTTAATAGTTGTCTCTTTTTAATGTAAAAAGTGTTTCAGTGTTACCTAAACTTAAAAAAATAATACTAAAACTAGCAAAGTAAACGTTTTTTAAATGTTTTTTGAAAAATCGGCAATTTTGGAGAAAAAATCGGTATATCGGCACTTTTACAATTGTAACGCAAAAATGGCAGCCCTTTCTGCAAGACAAGGACATCAATATTAAGGTAGGTGTCTGAGAGACAATCATATTAGTATTATGGTTATATATTCACAGGTTCCCCTAAACAACATGTCAGTAAAATTTTTATATTTTCTTAGTGTCTGCTATACAATACATCAGCAAAATTGATATTTTTTAGTTTTGTTATTATGCAGCATTGAAACACATCGTAAGTTCTACAGTGTTCTAAGAGAACCTCATCTGGAACTTTAAAAAAACGCGATGAGCTGATACGACAGTGGCTGGCAGAAGAGTGAGCATGAGCTCAGCGATATGCATATGAATGCAATGACCCCATTTTTCAGCCAGGAACTTCATATGAAAGAGAGGATGAAGAACAATTTGCGGCTAGCCGCAGTGATGTGCCAATTAAAATTTATATTTATTTTTTTTAAACCAGTAAACTTAATTTTTTTTTTACCAACTCTAAATTTACGTCTAAAAAATAAAAAATAAACATTTGATAGGAAAATTTATTTTTGATGTTTTTTTCTTGCTTTTCTAGTACAGGATTAAATTTTGTACAGGAAATTCATGCCATGCCGATAAATACCATAAAACACGAATTATCGCTTTGAATAAGAAAAAAACCTACATAGATAATAACTAACACTTACAAACAATAAATAAAATTGGTTTTATTAGTTCTATAAAGTGAATCTTTTAAAGATTTAATCCATGGAAATGATGTCTGGTAGACTACTATATTACGAGAACTATATTACGTCAGTCGCAGAGGGTTAAAGATGTCTGACTTAATGCATACAGTTTTACAATTTAACTTAAAATGTTAGTAATGCATTGATGTAGAGTGATAAAATTTCACGAGAATATTAAAAAAAATATTTGTTTCCCCGAAAGGAGTTCAAAGTTTGCACAAGTTTACGTCGCATAGCGTGTTTTTTAATCTAATTAAAATTTCAAAGGTCACAAAATCGACGAAATTAGATGTAATATGCTCTATTTCGCAAATATAGCTTCATGGTCAACTCTACTGGAAAGGCTTAAAGCTAGGATGACAAGCCCACTTTAACGCACATAAATGTTTTTCTTAAATTCATATAATTTCTTTATAATCAAAGATTTTTGGTCTCTGTATTTTAATCATTAGAAGAAGTTAATTTGTCGCACAACTCTCACATAAGGCAATTTTCATTAATTTTTAATGAAATTAAAAAGCTTATAAAACTGACAGCTTCTTATGAGCCATCCTAAAAATTTTCGAATGATACCTTATGGTTAATATATGTGATTATAACATTAAGTAATAAAGGTGACATGCCCTGTTAAACGCCCACCTCTTATATAACGCTTTATCTTAAATTCATATAATTTCTCTATGGACAAAGATTGGAATATTAAAGGACTCGTTAATGATATACATAAGCTATATTCATTAGAAAAAATTACTTCGACACGCCTACTTTAACACAACAAATTTAAAAGCTCATAAAAGCAACAGCAAATTTTGCAACTATGGCTTTCAGGTCAATTCTATTTTAATGCCGGTATAAAATGATTTATCTTCAATATATATAATTTCTATATCGTCAAAAATTTTGAATGAATAAAGAACTGCATAGCATAGTTGGGTTCATCAGCAAAAGTTAATTCAATATGCCCTTTAACTTTAACGCCCACTTCTTATATAATCTACAATCAATGAAATTTAAAAGCTCATAAAAGTAGCAGAACTAAATGTACGATGCTGAAGTTTCTTAAAATTAGCTTTCTGGTTAATGTTATTGTTACGTCAGAAAATAAGATTAACACGCGCACTATAATGTCTACCTCATTCATATAATCTGTATATAGATAGTAACAAGTAAGAGCACTATATTTGGCCGATATTTTGTTCCACACTTAATTGAACCATACAAATATTATAATTATAACAAGTAAGAGCACTATATTCGGCTGTGCCGAATCTTTTATACTCACCACCAATTTTATGTACATTTAAAGCACAATATTTATTATTTTGTTAATCGCTCTAGAATAATCTATTTATAATAAAACATGTATCACTTTCTTTGTAGAGGGTGGTTAAATTTTAAGGGCCCATGTTGAAGGTGAACCACACCTAAACTCCAACTTTTTTCTTGCATTTCATTTGACATTTCTCAATTTCAGACTAACTCAATTCGAACCGTGGAATGATACGCAATCGAGCAACGCTTTTAAATATTAAAGATTTTTATAAAAATGGGCGTTCAAATCAAAATGCATTTTATGTACTTCGTGATTCTTTTGGTCAACATAATCGTTCGAATTCGTCCACAATCGTGAGAATTGTATAAAATTCTTACATGAAGTCAAGATAAGCCGTTATATGGGAGGAAGGCGTTAAAGTGGGCGTGTCACCTTAATTTTCTGGCATAACAATGACATTGACTAGAAGGATATATGTAGCAAATTTGATCATCATAACTCTTATATTATCGGTTTTATGAGCTTTTAAATTTCATTAACGGTAGATATCGTGAAAAGTGGGCGTTATAGTGGGCGTGTCAAAAATATTTATGCTAATGAATACAGCTTAGATATTTTAATATAGTCCTTTATTATTCCAAAATCTTTTTTCATTAAGAAATTAAATGAATTTAAGATAAGGTATTATATGGAAGGTGGGCGTAAAAGTGGGCATGTCACATTTATTTTCCGTCATTACAAAGCCTTTGACCAAAAAACAATTCCTGCAAAATTTCAGAATCGTACATCTAATGTTTGGGGAGAAACATGGTTTTTGCTCAGGAAATATATATTTGGAGTTTCATGATGCTGGTGTACACAACCCCATTTTGTTCGATGTTGGAAGGACACGGTTTTTTTGACCTACTCTTGCATTACGAGCTATAACTTTCTTTCTAATATTCCGATTTAGGCCATTTTCAATTTCAAACAAACCTTGTGTATAAAACATGTTCTGGCAAAATTTAAGCCCTCTAGCTTTTTCGGTGGAACCTCTATCGAGCTTTAAACAGACGAACAGACGGACGGACATATCTAGATCGTAAATGGGGTAAGAGGGTATAGAGGAAAGTTTTATCTACGAAATAGTGCTAATTTATTTTTGTTCTCTTATGTTCTCCTGAAGTTATGCTCTATTAAAAATGGGAATTTAGGAAAATTTGGACCCAAAAATAAAAAGAAAATTATTTCTAAACATTATAAACAAATTATTCCCATATACTAATGGCTAACAAATTTTAAAATTATAAAAAATTTATTTCGTTTGAAAATCTTTTAAAAGCAAAAGGTCATAGAAGTTTAAAAATCAAAATCTTACTAATAAATTTCCCGTTTTAGCAAAATGATAAGAATGTCTATTTTGAATCACCCTGTTCTCTATAATATATGTGAAATAAAGTTTTGATTTTTGTCTCACGAGGTACACTAGTGTCTACATTCGAATGATCTTTAAGGTTTTTTAATCGATGACCACAAAAAAATTAGTTTTGGCCGCCTTCTCGTAGAAGGGTCCACTGTGCGGCGGCCATTTGGCCGATATTGTATTTCATGCAAATATTATCATTATAAAAAGATATGATAATAATTTCCTAAATAATTTGTGTTTTATTCAAAATCACCATCGGTCCTTAAAATTTATCCACCCTTTACAAAAGAATAGATAGATAAAAACATAATTTGGTAAAAAAATATATTTTAAATATTCAAATACATATTTTAAATCTACTGATGCACATTTTTTTTATATTTTTAAATCTATAACCTCTTAAAAATGTGGGAACAAATATGTATGTTTAGAGTTGGGCACTAATTGTTACTCTCGCTAATTTTTGTCAATAACCGAGGTATTTTCGATTTCACGAACCCTCATTAAAAAATCCCATGTGGGATGAAAAAGGTTGTTAGCATGCCATCTAATAGTTGTTAGTAGAGTCATCTACTGTTTTATTTTATCTTGTATTTACATGCAGTACAGTAGATGGCGCCGTGTAAGATGAATAAATGCCAATGAATATGACTAACATAGTTTTATAAAAAAAATTTTAAGAAAAAAGTGGGCGTGGCACATTCATTTTCCGGTATAACGAAGATTTAGACCAAAAAGCCATGTTTGCAAAATTTCAGAATCGTACATATAGTTTTATCAGTTTTATTACGTTTTAAATTTCAAATATACACTGTGCGGTAAAATTTTCGTACATTTTGATCTATAACTCCTTTTCTAAGGCATAGATTTTAGCAATTTTTGGGGAAAAAAATTCTTTTGACTCCAGAAATATATATTCGATTATATTATATTTATTATTATATTTCATGACTCTACGGTTATGCGTTTAGACACAATTCCATTTTATTCGATGTAGGAAGGACACGGTTTTTTCGACCTACTATTGGTTTACAAGCTATAACTCTCTTCCTAATATTCCGATTTAGCCCATTTTCAATACCAAACAAACCTTGTCTATAAGAAAGATTCTGCCCCCTAGCTTTTTTGGTGCGACCTCTATCGTGCTTTTAACATACGGACAGACGGACGGACATAGCTAGATTGTCATCAAATCAAACCCTGATTCAGAATATATATACTTTATGGGGTCTAAAATGGATATTTCGATGTGTTTCAAACGGATTGACAAAATGAATATACCCCCACCATTTTTTTGGTGGCGGGTATAAAAAATTTGGTAGAATACCAGGGACTCTCTATATGATAATACTAGCATTTAACCCGCTACTTCGTTAGAGCAGTTCTTACTATTTATTGAATACTCAAGTTCTATTTATAATTACTAAATATTTTTAGTTCAATTTATGAAAATTTGTATCTCTTCATTCAATTTAATTTACTTAGAAAAATAAAAAGTAGAGTAAGGATATATCGGGCATATATTTTCTAACTAAAAGCAAGATCAATGCTACTGAGTTTCAAAAATTAAGATTCATAATTTGCAAAAATTACTATACAAATAATAAAAGTAAAATTTGTTCCTTCACTAAAACTTCCACTTGGTTTATTATTACCTTTTTTCAGAATTCTATGTAAGTATACAAAATATAAAATATGAGAAAAAGTAATTTTGGTCGTCCATAATATTAGGACTTAGACTTTGGATCAAAAAACACTAACTTTAAGAATCCATGCTTACAAACGTAACAATACAAAGAGTACAATAAAAATGCGAAAAGGCTTTTTTGTGTCTCCAATATCATTCTAATTTTCAAATCAACAATCCTTTATTTCACTATTTTAGCTTTATAAACGTAGGAAAAACAAAAAGCCCATAAAAATTCAAAAAAGTACCTTTGTGGTCGCCCATAACATTTTTAGTCCCACCTTGTATCAATAGCCACTAATTTTAAAATTCTAGCTTCGCAAACGTTGAAAATACAAAAAGTACCATAAAAATTCAAGAAAGTACCTTTTTGGTCGCCCATAACATTTTTGGTTGCACCTGAAATCAATAGTCCTTGATTGTACAATCATACCTTCATAAACGTAGAAAATACAAAAAGTACCATAAAAATTCAAAAAAGTTCCTTTTTGTCACCCATAACATTTTTAGTCTTACCTTGTGTCAATAGTCACTATTTTCAAAATTCTAGCTTCGCAAACGTTGAAAATACAAAAAGTACAATACAAATTCAAAAAAGTACTTTTTTTGGTCACCCATAACATTTTTAGTCTTACCTTGTGTCAATAGTTATTAATTTCAAAATTCTAGCTTCGCAAACGTTGAAAATAAAAAAAGTGCCATAAAACTTCAAAAAAGTACCTTTTTGGTCGCCCATAACATTTTCAATCTCACCTCGTATCAATAGTCACTATTTTCGAAATTCTAGCTTAGCGAACGTTAAAAATAAAAAAGTGCCATAAAAATTTATAAAAGTACCTTTTTGGTCGCCCATAACATTTTTAGTCGCATCTAAAATCAATAGTCCTTGATTGTACAAATATATTTTCATAAACGTATAAAATACAAAAAGTACCATAAAAAATCAAAAAAGGACAAAAGCGTTTACATATAATTAAATTTATTAAACAGCGGTTTCCTAATAAATAAAAAATACAATTAATCTACTTTGTATTAATTTGTAGATTGGGCCTTTGGTTTCATGATATTAGAGTACCAAATGACTTAACTAACAAGGCTTTTTAAATATTTCAAATCTTATTTTATTTTGCAAGAATTCAATTTCTCAGAACTTTTTTGATAATACTGGTGAAAATCATGCTGATGGAAACTAAACAGTTTTTTGTTTCTCCTGTAAAATTTTTAAAATATTTTCATGTGGTTAGCAAGTCCATATTTACAAATATTATTGTTGATTTTATATTTTGGATGTAAAAGCAATTTGCACAATAAAATATTCTATTTATGTATAAACGAAGAACTAATACTGCTGCAACAAAGAAAAATATTTTGTCTAAGGGACCCACTGTTTTTGAAAATTTTTCCTAATAGCATTTAGTTTAGTTTCATTGCTAAACTCCTGAATATTCGTCTATTTTTTTTAGAGCTTGACGCATCGAAATTACTGCTGGAATACACAGCTTATCTCTACTGTGACTGGGGACAAAGTAAGAACAAGCTTTCTTGTTATTTAATTAGAAAGTTATTAAATCTTTTGATTTACATACAATAACAAAATTTGAATATTGTAGCTAGTCATTCCCAATGCACATTGCCGATATTTCGTCGTTAGCGAAAAGGAAACTAAACGAAAACAAACAAACTGTTTAAATATTTCGTTTGAGTAAAATTTTAATTTTTTTTTAACATTATTTATACATAACAAATACCCAAAGTAAGCATTAAGCTTGTGTTAATGTGTTTAGTGTAATCAGATTTAAAATAAAATATTTTTACACATACTCATATCGAAACATTTAAATACATACTTAGATACGGATAGTTTCCAGAAACACTCTTATATTTGTATGTATAAATTACACACATATTTAGAATAAAATAATTTTTTTATTTTTTTTTAACCAAGAGTATCTTTATGTTTTAACTGCGCAAATATTATCGCTTAGATTCCATTTAATTGGCGTGTAAAATAAAGTAGATGCTTATCGGTAGAACAAAAAAAAAAAAGAAATAAAAAATACAAAAAAAAAATATCAAAATCATAAATTTCTATAAGAAAAATGACTAGCACGTAAGAACCTCGTAGCCATAACAGTATAAAGAGTTGCTTTTGGGCAAAAAAAACCTCATACAGAATAGAACACTGCAAGATGCAATTATTAGTGGTCTTAGCATTTAGCTGTTTAGCAGGTAAGAAACTAAAAATTATTTTAAAAATGTATGTATGTTCAAAAATTAATTTATTTTTTATTTATATATTTAGTAGCCGCTTCCATTATTGACGAGGACCCTTCCCGCATTCATGGTGAAAATGGCTGGTATGTGCCACAATTAAATGGATCCTTCAAATGGATGGATATGAGTGAAGCAGAATCTTATCTTGAATCTATGAAAAATATTGATAGTCATGGTTTAACTCTTTCGCCTGTTAGGTTTTATTTATACACTAAATCAAATCCAAAAAAGGCTAAAAAGATAACTGCCAGCATTGAGTCTATTAAGGCCTCAAACTTTAATCCTGCCCACCCTACCAGAATTATCATACACGGTTGGAATAATGGTGTTCTATCGTACGTGAATAGAAAAATTCGTGATGCCTGGTTGAGTGTGGGTGAATACAATATCATTGTGGTGGACTGGGGTCGTGCTCGCTCTATTGATTATCTTAGTTCTGTTATAGCAGTGCCCAATGTAGGTGAAATTGTGGCCAGTATGATTGATTTCTTGGTGGACAGAAATAAAATGTCATTGGATACTTTGTTTCTAATTGGTCATAGTTTGGGTGCTCATGTTTGTGGTTATGCAGGCAAAAATGTTAAATCTGGAAAAATTAATACCATTATTGGTTTGGATCCCGCCAAGCCTTTGTTTAACATTAACAAATCTGATGAACGTTTGGCCAAGAACGATTCTCTATACGTTGAAATCATTCACTCTAATGGTGGGCTATTGGGTATCTTGGAAGCCTTTGGTAATGCGGATTATTATCCTAATGGTGGTAAGTCTCAACCCCATTGTCACGTGGATATTACTGGAGCTTGTTCCCATCTTCGTGTAAATAATTACTACGCAGAATCTATTGTTCTTAATTGCTTTAGAGCACAAAAGTGTGAAGATGTCGAACATGCTGTTGCCAAGAACTGTAGCTTGAATTTTAGCCCAGTTCGCATGGGTGGTGCAAAAAAGTCATTAACTGCTGATGGTGTATTTCTTGTGCAACTTAACGATAAGTCTCCGTATGGTACGGAGTGTGTTTCTAATATATTGTTTTAAGTTTAAATATTCAGTTGTACATTATTTTAGATGTTTTGTAATAAATTTCCTCTGCTGATCTCTTTATGGAACGTAAAAGTATCTCTCAATTTTCACTTTACTTTTAAACTTTTAAATTAAAAAATTTTCGACGTCATTTTAAAAACTTTTTGTTTATAAATGCTGTAACGACACGTTTTCGCTGAAGTCCCAAAAAAAAACACTTTATTCCAAAGATTTTAAGTAAACAGTATTTTGTATAAATTGACAATATTAGTTTGCTAATTAGTATTTGTCGATGTAACAGTAACGTCTACTATCGCAGCAAATACACGCAAGTTAGTACGGGGGTTGGTGACAGTATCTGTCTCAGACGCAATTATTGCTGTACTGCAAAAATACCTCCTCCACAACTAGACATTGACCATCACACGGTGCCTTCGAGCAAAGGTTACAGAGGTTTTATTTGGCTGTCGCCATCTGAGCTATCTCAATGCGTCCACAAAGGGAATGTGCTAGTAAAGGTTTATGTTAGACGACAAACCCGAAGCCCGAAGCGCCAGATTAGAGCGGAATACAAAGTCTTTAATGTGTTTCCTCACCAACATTTTAACTGAGACCTGTTGCTAAGGCGGAAAGTCAATGCCCGACGATAGTTCTTATAACATCGTCGGTAATTTCATTAAAGCGAAAAACCAACGCCTTAATATTAGCACAAAACTCCAGAAAGTAGCAAGGATTTACTAAGCCAAATCTTATTGCGCGACAAACGAACTATCAACCGTCAACAATTATTTTTAAAGCAATAACTCGCCTTTTTTAGTTAAAGCTTAAATTAGACTTGCTATTAAGTACCATAAGAAATCAAAATTCTATTATTTCTATGGCTCTTTATTCCCATGTAAGGTGCAGTTGGTACAAGAATTAAGACCCGCCTAAATTTTGTAGATAAATTCTAACAGCTAGCAAAAAATTTAATCAATTTGAAAATATGATTATGAGTGATGAAGGTAATTTTCCTTTGAATGGAGTTGTTAATAAACAGAACTGTTGGCAAAATACTAAGAACAATTCATCAACGCCAATTGCATATCTTTTGGTGTATTGTATGGCATTATATCTGAAAATATTTTGGGCCTAACTTCTTGGAAAATTAATGAGGAAGTGCGGTAACTATATATGGATAGAATTATCAGTTTATGATGGAAAATTTTTTACATCCTGCTCTTGACAACAGGCCTGAGATGTGGTATCAACAGGTTGGTGCCACTGCGCATCAGATAAAAAGCCGATAGAGAAATTGGCGGCGGCTCGCCGATACAGCTTACTAGTCTGCTGCCGATACCGCTGCGCCTCAGTGGCATTTTTAAGTCAAACCATTGGAAAGCAAATAATTTTTAGAAATTCAAAAATCAGATTTGCTAGCACCCGAATATTTTTATACCCTTCACCTGTGTTACACAAGGGTATATATTTCCGGCCATATAAAGTATATATTTTCTGAAAGCTTATGAATAGAGGAGTTGATTAAGCCCTGACCTTCTGTGCGTCTGCCCGTATGTCCGTGTGTTGGTTGAAATCAACTTTTGGAAGCAACCATATATTTCTCAGATCTGTGTGTGGTATCAATTTCTTGGAAATATCCGAATATTAATCCCTATTGTAATTTAGCACAATCGCCGCAAAACTTCCTGAGATATGAGCAAATAAACATGACTGCCTCTGTTTTTTTCCATAATTTTACCACCAAAATTAAAATTTTCAAGCCAAATAGTAATTTATAGGTGCCTTTGCTACTATTTTTAGATATAATATGCCTCTGGGGATATCCGTGAAAAATTTTGGATCGGTACAGTTATAGGCAAAAAAATTTTTTTTTTGAAAAATATATATTCAATTTTTTCAGCCTTTAGACAACCGAGAAAGTCAATATTAGTATCATCTGAAAGGACTTGACTAGCGCAATATAAGCACTATAAAAAAATTTAAATTCATATTGGCCGCCACTACGAAATGGCGGACAATAAATTTATTTATGGTTCAAATCTGCTATTTTAAAATATATCTTCTTGAACCCCCTCAATATTAGTATCAAATGAAAAGGCTTGACCAGTAGAATATAGTAAATTATTACAAAATTTTAAATTCAAGATGGCGTCTAAAACAAAATGGCGGATCAATTATTTCAACCCAATCAATATGAGTATCAAATTAATGGGCTTGACTAGTAGAATACAGTTAATAAATTTAAAATTCAAAATCCAGGATGGCGTCGGAAATAATAAGGAAAAATGGCGTGTAACATTAAATATCGGCTAAGCTACGATGTGGGACTACACCTATTTACATGATGGTGAAGGGTATTATCTGATTTGGTACGGCCAAATATAGCACTCATACATGTTTTTTTTTTTCGGGTAATTGAAGGAAGCGTGAACAAGCACGAGACAGTCGTTGAGCTCAAAGCCAACGTTATTGCAGAAATTCGAACGCAATAGCTACAAATTTTGAAAAAATCCTTTAAAATAAGCTAAAAACGGGGGATATTTAAGTGACACTTAACTAACATTTCCATACTTAAAATTAACATTTTGTATATTTTAAAATTAAAAAAAAATTAAGAACATCAATATATGCATGAACAAGTAAGAGCACTTTATTCGGTTGTGCCGAATCTTTTATACCCACCACCAATTTGATGTACTTTAAAAGCACAATATTTATTTATTTTCTTGTTATTAACTGTAATCGCTATGGAATAATCTCTTTGTACTAAATAAAATTTCACTCTCTTTGTGTAACTTCGATTTGGTATTAATTTCTTTTCGTAAATTTAGTCTTGCAATGAAGGTGGGATTTAAAGAAGGCGTGTCAACATCGTTTTTGCTAATAAATATAACTTAGATATTACAATATAGTCCTCTATTCAAAAAACTATCAACTCAGATGTTTCAATATAGAATCCTTTATTCTTCCAAGATCCTTATTCATAGAGAAATTATTTGAATTTAAGATAAATGGGAGGTAGGCGTAAAAGTGGGCGTGTCATAATATTTTTTTTTAGTGCAAAGCCTTTGACAAAAAACAATGTTTGCATTGATTGCATAATTTTGTCAGTTTCATTGAGTTCAAAACTTTAAATATACCGCAAAATACGCTGCGCGGTATAAATTTTCGTACATTTTGATCTATAACTCTTTTCCTATCTCCTAGACTTAGGAAATTTTCAGGGAAATATGTAAATTTTTTTTAATCAGAAAATACACATTTAAATTTTATGGCTCTTCATTAATGCGTCTGGACACAATTGCATTTTATTTGATGTTAAAAGGACATGGATTTCCGGCCTACTCTTGCATTACGTGCTATAACTCTTTTTCTAATATTCCGATTAAGCCCGTTCTAAATAACAAGCCAACCTTGTGTGTAAGAAATATTCTGGCAAAATTTGAGCCCCCTAGCTTTTTCGGTGCGACCTTTATTGTGCTTTTAACAGACGGACAGATGGACAGACATAGCTAGATCGTCATAAAATAAAACCCCGATTCAGAAAATGTAAACTTTATGTAATCTAAAATGGATATTTCCATGTATTACAAACGGAATGACAAAACCAGGGAGTGTTTATGGGTGGAAAAAAGTGGGAGGGGCCACGCCCATAAAAATTAATTGTCATTTTTAGCTATTTGGACTTGACCGATTTTTCTGAAACTTAGCACACATATCGAGCTGCCATGACTAAATAATTTCGTAATAAGAAAAGTGGGCGGGGCCACTCCCCTAAAAAAGTTTTAATTTTGAGGTACTTGCACTGGACCGATTTTTCTGAAACTTTGCACACATATTGAGCTGTCATGACTTGATAATTTCGTGATTAGAAAAGTGGGCAGGGCCGCGCCCATAAAAAAAAGTTATAATTTTGAGGTACTTCCACTGGACCGATTTTTCTGAAACTCTGCAGACATACTGAGCTGTCTTGAGTTAACAATTTTGTGGTAAGAAAAGTGGGAAGTGCCACGCCTATAAAAAAAAGGTATCATATTAAGGTACTTGCACTTGACCGATTTTTCTGAAACTTTGCACACATATCGAGCTGTCATGTGTTAATAATTTCGTTATAACAAAAGTGGGCGGGGCCACTCCCCTAAAAAAGTTTTAATATTGAGGTACATGCCCTGGACCGATTCTGTGCTTTTATGACTTTACAATTTCGTAATTATAAAAGTGGGCGGTGACACGCCCATAAAAAAAAATTAAAGTTTTTAGGCTTTTGCACTTGATATTCAATTAAAATTCAGAATACATTTTGATTCATTAAGGGGCGTTGCAACGCGCGCCGGGCTTTTCTAGTTTATTATAAAATATGACACGAAATTCGTTGCTTATTAAACACCGATGTAATACTTTTTTTTTAGAACTCTCTGAGTAAATTAATTACAGGGCTGCCAACTATCTCAAAATACATAAATTTATTGTAAGAAATTATAAATTTTACATATGATACAGACTTAATAACCTTTGCGAGGGGATTACTACGTCATCTAACGGTAAATCATGCGCAAGGCGTAATCTTTATTAAATCATTCTTGATAATATTTAGGTGTAAATTTGGGATGTGCTCCCATAATTTTTCAATTATATTTATTTGGTTGTTGGGTTAAAGCTGGTTTATATGCATTTCACTGCTGCTTATGCCAGATCATCAGTAAACCTTTACCCAAATTCTTGAAAAAGTTTGAAATTTTTATAAGTTATATTTTAAAATTCTCATTAAAAAAATGATAATTCAAAAATAAAACAAAAAAACTATAAAAAACTTTTTCAAAAACCCAACCAACAATTTTTCAATTTTAATTTATTTTTTTTTATAACTTATAATTAAATATTTCAAACTTTTTTAAGAATTTGGGTCAAGGTTTACTGATGATCTGGCATAAGCACCAGTGAAATGCATATAAACCAGCTTCACCCCACAACCAAATAAATATACTTAATAAGAATTGAAGAACGTTATGTATTTTAATGACTTTTAACTAATTTTAAAATAAGTAATTGTAATGTGTGTATAACTTAGCAAATGTCTGAAAACTAAGTACTTATATATGTCATGTCATTACTAAAACACTTCTTAGTAAAACAGGCGATATCGATGACTTACTTCCTCAACCTCGTAACTTAAAAAACAAAATTTTTCAGGAGAGACAAAAAAAAACGGTTCATCTATTTATACTTCGGTGTTTGGTTAAAAGTTTAAATGCAATTAATAAGGAATTGATTGTATTTATATATATTAGTAGTAATAATATACTAATCTTTTTTAGTTAAAGCATATAACAATCGTTTGATATGGAAAAGTCAAAACCGTATTTTTTAAGATACGCCGTTGAGGAAGTAAGGCATCGATATGTAATTCCTACTAAAAAAATGCTCTCAATCAATAATATATCCCATAGCGTCAATTATTATAAGTCTCTTTTTGAGGGTGTATTTGCTGACCGTTTTAAATTAGCGTATATTTCTCCTATTTATAAATCTGGCAATCGAAATGATGTTTCTAATTAAAGATTTATTTCCAGATTGTCAACAATTTTCTAAGTTTTTGAATATGCAGTATTTAATGTATTATATTTTCATACAAAATCACTTATAATACCTCAGCAAAATGGTTTTCGCAATAACAAATCTACAATTTCTAATCTCACTGTTTTCACTGATTTTTACTTGTGACAATTTGAATTAGGACAAGTTGATACCATAAGGCCTGTATTCAAAAAAATTTGTAGTTTCATTAATTTAAATAAAACTTAAATTGTGGAATAAATAATTTTTCTTTTTATCACGCTAGCTTTTAAATATACATATATGTTAGATACTATTATTTTAAAAGTCATTAATTTTCAACTGTTATTACGATCAAAAAAGTACGTGAAAATATAATTAAAACTTCTCAAAAAAAATCAGTCATGGACTTCTAAAAAAAATGCAACACATTTAAAAGTTGACCCTCGAACTATTTCAAATGCAATTAAACGGTATAAGGAAGACCTGAACATTGAAATAAAACCTGGATCAGGAAATAAAAAAGGTCCAAGAGATATTGGTAAGGTAAAAGAAGTCGAGCAACTGTTTCGACACTTCTATCAGAAAAGCAGCGCGAACGTTGAAATGCTCTAATAGTTTTTATCTAAACGGCCAAAGCTTGTGCTTGGCTGAAGCCATACAAAGTTCTGAAAGTTACAGATCGCAGTTCGGTAAAGAACTTAGGAGCAAAAAAACGAGCGAAAAAATTTAAGACAGATTTTATAAAAAAAATATACCTGTTGTGTGACGATGACGATATTCTCAACTTCCCGATCAAGATTTTTATGTTGCTGATGAAAGAGGTAATGTTCAGGAAGAGTTCCGAAGAAAAAAATAAACAAAATTCCCTGAAACATTGATCGTGTTGCAAGCTATTTGCAGTTGTGACAAACGAACCCAAGCATTTTTTGCATCAGGCACGATAAACAAAGAAATTTATATCATGGAGTGCTTACAAAAACGACTTTTACATTTTTTGAGAAAGCACCATGTGCCTGTATATTTTTCAGCTGATTTGGCATCATGTCACTGTGGAAAAAAGGCACTTAAGTGGTATTTAAAGAATAATGTCATTTTTTAAGCCTGTGGAAAGGTACTGGGCTTTTGTAAAAAAGGAATTAAAGAACACAGGAAAGGTGTCGAAGAAAATGTTCGATTTTAAGTGTAGGTGGACCACCTCCTCCAAAAAGGTATCAGAAGCAACTGTAAAATCTTTAATAAAAAAAATCTTTCGAAAAAAGTCGATAACTTTACAAATACGAAATAATATTTTGAGATTTCAATGTTAAAAAATTTTTTACAATATGTCAATAAATTCGCGTAGTTTGAAGAACTTCTATTTGGCACGATTTGAGTTTTATTTAACCCAATGCCACCAAAAATTTTTTCGATACACTCCTTATATTTATACTGATTTCTCAAAAGCATTTGATAAAATTTCCCATTTATTGTTGTTTTATCTAGGCATTAACTCATCCTTTTTGAAGTGGCTGTCTATATACTCAAATATCTGGGGTTCCTCAGGGTAGTGTATTAGGTCCTCTATTGTTTAATCTTTTTATTAATGAAATATATTTATGTTTTTAATACTCAAAATTTTTACTATATGCTGATGATTTAAAGGTTTTTTTTTTGTTCGAAAATAGTCTGTCTTAGAAAATAGTCTGTTGTAAGAAAATTACAAAGTGATCTAGATAATTTGAATTCTTGGTGTCAATATAATCAACTGAAACTAGATTTGAATAAATGTTTACATATTACTTTTTCACGCTCTCGTAACACATTCAATATGTTTTATAAGTTAGATAATGATAGCATTACAAAAGCAAACGAACATAATGATTTGGGTATAGTGTTTGCATCTAAACTTACTTTTAAATCTCATTTAGATAAATTAATTCCTAAAGCATATTCAAAACTAGAATATGGTGCATTAATTTGAAGTCCTCATTGCGGTGTTCATATTTCCCGTATCGAGAGACTTCAAAAGCGATTTATTCGTTTTGCTTTACCACATTTAAATTATATTCATCCGATACCAACTTATGGAAAAAAGACGTAAGATTCAGTCAATACTACCTGTTTTTGATATACTGAATGGTAATGTTGATTGTCCAGATCTTTTAGAGCAACTCTTATTTTGTGTACCAAGTAGATTCTCGCTTCGTCATAGAAATTCGTTTTTGTTGGTTTACACCATCAAAATTATATACTTAATGGTCCATAAATTAGATTAATTCTAAATCACAGGTCACCAAATAATTTCTATGAAAACACTACGACATTTGAATGTATCATTTGAGTAGATTGTTTTCACTTTTTATTCTTTGTATTTTAAATAATATATTTACATTAGAAGATATACCAAGAATATGTATAAGTTTTTGGTAGTGTTGTTCAGCGTAAGCAGTTTTCAAATTAAATCTTTGTTCACATACCCATGTCAAAACACTTAAAATGGTTACTGATACTTTTCAGGAACTCCCGCTTATATCAATGTATTTGTAGATATTAGCATACAAACTAATTTGCCATTACTTTTTAAACGAAAACTAATATTTTTATTATTATTATTTTTAACTACTCAAGTATTATCGCTTGAACCAAAAATTTATTCTTTTGAAAAATAAAGTAAATGCTTATCAGCAGAATAAGAAATTTAAAAATATTTGAACTATAATTTTCTATAAGAAAAACTACCAGCAGGTAAGAACGTCGCAACCATAATAGTATAAAAAGAGTTGTTTTATGCAAAGAAACTCGCATAGAATAGAATACGGCAAAATGAAATTGTTGTTGGTCTTAGCAGTCGGCTGTTTTGCGGGTAAGAAAAGAATATATTTTTTTAAATTTAAAAAAATATTGGAAATTTATTTTTTCTTATTTTTATTTCTAGTAGCCGCATCTATTTTTGACGAGGATCCTACCCGCATTCATGGTGAAAATGGCTGGTATGTGCCACAAATAAATGGATCCTACGAATGGATGGATATGAATAAAACAGAATCTTATCTGGAATCTATGGAAAATATTGAAACTCTTGGTTTAACTATTTCGCCAGTTACATTTCATTTGTATACAAAATCAAATCCTAAAAAGGGTAAAAAGATTACTGCCAGCATTAAGTCCATTAAGGCCTCAAACTTTAATCCTGCCCACCCTACCAGAATTATCATACACGGTTGGACTCAAGGTTATCTGGCGTTCATGAATAAGAAAATCCGCAATGCCTGGTTAAGCTTAGGTGAACACAATGTCATTGTGGTGGACTGGGCTCGAGCACGTTCTGTCGATTATGCTACGTCTGTTATAGCAGTGCCCCATGTTGGTAAAAAGGTGGCCAACATGATTGATTTTTTGGTGAAAAACTATGGCATGTCATTGGATACCTTGAATCTGATTGGCCACAGTTTGGGGGCTCATGTTTCTGGCTATGCAGGCAAAAATGTTAAAACTGGTAAAATTAATACCATTATTGGTTTGGATCCCGCCTTGCCTTTGTTTAACTTTAACACACCCAAGAAACGTTTGTCCATCACCGATGCTGTATACGTTGAATCTATTCACACTAATGGGGGCCAGTTGGGTTTCTTGAAGCCCCTTGGAAAAGCCTCTTTCTATCCGAATGGTGGTAGGTTTCAACCCGATTGTCTCTTGGATATTACTGGAGTGTGTGCCCATCTTCGTGCTGTTATCTATTATGCCGAAGCTGTTGCTCTTCAAAACTATGGTGCCAAAAAGTGTCAAAATTTTAAATATGCTATTGCTAAGGACTGTGGCTCAAACTATAGCTCAGTTCGCATGGCTGGTGACAAAAACGCTTTAATGGCTGCTGGTGATTTCTATGTGCCAGTTAAAGAAAAGGCTCCGTTTGGTATTTTGGATTAGTCAAGAACTGCTACAAAAGATATTACAAACGAAATGTGTATGTTCTAACGAGTATGATTTTCCTAAGGGGTGTTTTAAAATCCGTAATGTGCAGGTTATGACATTTCCTTTATATCTTTAGAAGAGATGTTTTCAAGTATTAATATTCTATAATGATAATCACAGGATAAAATTTATGCTTTCAAGACATTTTCTAGCACTACATATATTAGTATATATAATTGTGATTTATTTCATCTTATTTTTTTGCAGCTTTCGACTGCTGATCTCTCACTGTAATTTTAAATTAATTTCTAACTTATATGGCTTTGGCCTATTATAATTATTTTAAATAAAATGATAATTAATAATAAGTAAATCAGCTCAATCAATTTAGTCAATTTATGTAATTGGCTTAGCATCATTAAAAATAAAAAAAAATAAAAAAAATAAAATAAATAAAGAAAAACCAAAAAAATTTAATTCTTCAATTTTAGAGTAAAAAATTGTTTTTAAGTATTTTTCATCATAAACAAATTGTTAAAAACTATAGCAAACTAATCTCTGTCTGTTAGCAGTTCAAACACCTTAAGGGGAAAAAGAGGAAAATAAAATGGAGTGAAATAAATGCAAAATAAATTTGGACATGCTTTTATTTATTTATTTTTTCTTAAAATGATTAACGATAAAAAAAAGCCACATTTCAGACTAGCAAAAATTATGAATAAAAATTATAATGAAAATATTTATGTTTTTATTATTTAAAAACTAATAAAAGCAAAAGGAGAAAAATTTTTATATTTTTTAATGTAAATGTCTTTTTAAAGACCTTAAAGAGCATGTCATCGCGATGCTTTTGGCACTGTTTTTAGTACTAAATATTATTTATGTTTTAGTCAGTGCTCGGTGTTTTTTTTTAAATTGTTAGAAGTTATTTAGTTCTCTTCTTTTTCTTCTAGTCGACACCAAATACTAGACTTTGAAGTTTCTTTGATTGAAGAACAATTTAAGTAAAACTTTAAAAGTTTTTATTTTAAATATTTTAAAATACAACATCGCAAAATATTTACTCAGTGGTATAAAGTTGAATCTGAATCCGATACTCGCTTCTCGATATCTTGTATGGTTTATGAGACATAAAGCACCTAATTCTTATAAAAATGGATAGTCACAAGATCTTTCCTTCCGGGGGCATGTACCGTTGGCTATTTCCCAGGCCCTGGTGGGTTGTCAGTACGTGGTAGAGAAATAAGACCAACACGTCTGGCTTCTTGGGGCCATAACTTGGGAGAATGAAACTCTAGTCAGGAGCATATTTCAAGGCTGACCAGGGACATGTTTATACCACGGTAACCTGTGAGCCACCAGAACTTGTTTTGGACTGGTTATTGGTGAGGTCTGTTCGGAGAGCACGTGGTGGCTGTGGTTTCCCCAAGCGGGTAAACGGATTCATATGTGGTTAATGTCTAATGTCAGAATTCTGATAACCACGAATGTTTTTGCGTGGGATAACGACACTGTGGACTTGAAGCAAACATGTATGTCTCGGGGTGCTGTTGCCTTACAACAGAATTAGTTATATGGTAATTCATCTTTAGCGGCATACGTTATTCTGTTGCCGATCAATCTATACCGTGTAACGAAAAACACAATTTAAGGTGATAGATTAACCTGAGCTCTCGAGGAAGCTGCATCTACATGAACCAAGAATTAATGTATTTTAGATTGCTACCTGTGACATGGCTGAGCTGCACAGCATGATCGTAGGGGCAGTAATTAGGAGTCGCAGACCCAAACCAGTGGTAAGACCACCGTCAGATTATGGTATACGATGCTGGAGCTGACGATTATCGCACCACGCATTGCCATAAGATGAGAAAAACTTCAAATTTAATAAGACGAATTAAAACTACCTTTAAATATGAAACGTACTTTTCAAAAGAGAAATTGATATACAAAAGCTTTTTATTTCATAATTTCATAGAATGAAATAATATGACATTCTAATCAAGTGAATGTTTTCATTGATAGCAATTTAAATTTATAATTAACTAATGATAATTATCACAACGAGATAAATCATTGACCTCAAAAGCCCTTGTTCTATATTCCATATATTCCGTGTAGAACATAAATAAATATGTTATGGAAACATCAAATGCATCCGATTAGAATCCAAAGGATTCTGCCAACATTTGTCTTAAATGAAATGAATGAACGTTGTGGTAAAAGTGCTACTCAAAGGAATGTGAGTTTTTTAAATATTTTTTGTTAAACGTTCTTCTATAAAACCACATGGGAAGGTTTTATAAAAGAACGACTGTCAAGGTGAAGATATTGATAAGGACACATTTCCACAAATATAGTTTTAAATAAAACGGCAATTATTTGAAATTAACAAAAAAAAATAAACAAATGCAAACTGTAATCTGCCGTAAATATGTAGATTAATCGTATAAGCAGTGCATTACCCGACAAAACCTTGGACTCTTTTATCAGTTTGTTTTTCCTTTTTCTACGCACACTGAAATGTCTTTAATTGGTAGAAGAATAATTCTATAAGTATATTGTTATTCAAGTTTATAATAAAGCGTGATTTTTTAAGAGCTATAGGAAAGTTTAAAAAAACACATAAAATTCAGAAAAATGCCTGAAAACTTTATTTGAATCGACAGTACGGTCCATATAATTTAATGTTTGAAGATTATATCAAGCAAATGATGACCGTGACTGCGCATCAAATGGTCCATCCGCTTAGTACAATTTTGGCATACTCTTTCCAATATTTCGGCCGTTATCTCATGAATAAATGCTTCAATGTTGTCTCCTAATGCGTCAATTGAAGCGGGCATGTGTGTATAGGCATGAGCTTTAACATAGCCCTACAAAAAATAGTCTAAAGGCATTAAATCGCACAATCTAGGCAGCCAATTGACCGGTCCCGAACGTGAAATAAAATGTTCACCGAACTCGCCTCTCAATAAGTCCATTGTAAAGCGTGCTGTGTGGCATGTGGCACCATCTTGTTGAAACCACATGTCATGCAAGTCAAGCTCTTGCATTTTGGGAAAAAAAAAGTTGGATATCATCTCACGGAAGCGCTCACCATTCATAGTTACGTTACGAATCGATAATTGATGGTCATCATTAACACTGGCCGATACAGCTGCGATCTTTACGTCGCACTCTACGTAAGCGTGTTGGTGGTTTAATGTCCAACAATATAAATTTGGTGCGAAATTTAGTCATAATAGTCCGAATGGGTCGATTAAACTGACCATCAAATGGAAGAAGCGCGCAATGAACTTTCTTAACAGAGCACGCAGTTTGATAATAAAATTCAAAAATTTGCAAGCGTTGTTCGTTTGTAAGACGATTCATGGTTAAATTATAGACCAAACTGAAGATGTTTGACAGTGAAACAAAACACGAAACGTGCGTCAGCTGTTTAAACCAGTGTCGCCAAATAGATAATAACTAAAAAATCACCCTTTAAAAAATGTTTTTAAGCCCGATAAAATATGATATTATTATTGAAATTAATACAAATGTAAATTTTAATAAAACAAATCTGTTTAATCTAAGTGCATGTCAATACACACAAAAATAAATAATAAATCGTTTTATTAAGAGAATTTTGTATGTCAAATTTTGGAGACACTTCTTGATAATTGGGGGCCTTTTGTCACGAATTAGCGCTAACCCAAGAAGGGAAAAGATATTTCCTTCCCAGCCATTAAACAAAAAATTTTTATATATAGAAAACTCAACCAAACGTCAATTGTTCCTGGTTTATCGACATAAACCAATAGCTTCACGTAACCCAACAGGAAATAGTCCAGAGGTGTCAAAATGAATGAATTACCTTGAAAGCCAAGTGAAAGGTGCATTTCTCAAAATAATATAACGGGTGGGCCATTTAAAAGTTTAGATTTAAAAATGCAAAAAACAAAAACGGTTTGAAAGTTTCCAAAATACATTTTTTTTGTTGTAAATTCTAATTGTTCCGGTTAGAAATGAAATATTATTTCATTCATATGGCTGCCCCAAACAGTACCCAATTGTATGGGGTTGTATCTCGGCAAAGTCATGACGAATATTGGCCTTCAAATGTTCAATTGTCTCTGGTTTTTCTGCATAACACTTGTCTTTAAACGAACCCCAACGGAGTCGAAGCGCAGCTTTTTGGGACCAATTGACCACCATTTCGGCTGATTAAACGGCCATCAAACGTTAAATACAATAAATCGATTATGGCATAAGATGTGTTACAAGTTGCACCATCCTTTTGAAACCAAACATCGCTTACACGAAAACCATAAAGAGCGTGAACAAAGAAATATTTTATCATGGTGTGATAGGAGTCTCTATTGAGCGTGATGGTTGCGTTGTCCTCCTCGTCGTCAAAGAAGTATGCCTCCGCTCCACAATCAGCACCGAAGTCACTCGTAATGGCTTCTGTAAGACCACATTTGACTTCTCTGAGCCCCAAATACGAAAATTTTCCATATTAATGTACCCACAAAGATGAAAATGAGCGTCATCTAAAAAGATAATTCTTTCCACTTGCCACTTCCGACCAATTGTCCTTGATTTGGAAATAAATTTCCGATAAATTTCAACATTCCTTAAGCGTAAGTCGATTCGTTTCGTTCATCAGAGATAATATACTCAAGGCAACTGCTAGAGAAGTCATTAAAGGATAGTCCCATTCTCCTGGCATGATTGGCAAAACCGCAGTGACCAGTCAGTGTAGTTTTGCGATACTAGTGCTGTACACTGCAGGGATTGCAAAATTGCAAAAACTAAAATAGGAAATAGTTATCCTGCAGTATACATGCGTTTGTATGTAAATTGTCCTGCTGCGTACAGCACTAGCATCGTAATGTTCAGCCAGCGTGGCGCCCATTTAATCGATAACATCTCAATCTGAATTATACTGCATTTATCTCGTGTACTGAAACCGCCGCGTTCTCCGTTTCTCTCTTTTGATCCTTCTGTATACACGTCCACGTCGGCCTCATTAGATAAGAGTAAGAGCCAAATAATATATTACTCTATAAACGGTATCCACTGTTCAATACTACGCTCCTGCCAGTTCTTGTGGATATAACCTTAATACTGATAACTACATTTAACCTATATATATATAACGTTTTCCGAAATATCTATTTAAAATAAAAGTATTTGTTCTTATATCTTTTGCTAGGTTACTAGAAGCTTCATTAACCTTAGTTGGTTTATTGGCTTTATCATCTATGAATTTATTGTTCTACTAAATCAAAGACTTATAAGTGTTTGCTGCCGTTTTTATATTGATCAATTTAAATGGAAAGCATGCATTATTTATTAAGCCGTTTGTACATTAATAAGTTGGAATGTTTTTAAAAGAAAATCAGAAATGATTTTTAAGTAGGCTTGTTCCGATTTTTGTATACCCTTCACCAATAGCAAATAAATAAAAGCTGAACAGCAGTGCCTATTATCGCTTTTTTCCTATATTTAAGTAATTTATAGGCCGATTTTATTGACTTATCGGAACCGTGCCTGACAGAGTGTATTTATAGCCGTAAATATATGTTTTTTTTTTAACGAAAATATACATAATTACTAGTCCAAGAACTGTTCGGGAGCACTTTTCTCAAACATTACTTACATATAAATCCATATGTATAATTCTAAAATCGTATAATAGCTGTCTCAAAGAAATACAAATTCAATATACATTTTAAAGGCAGTCGCAGTAGGGTACTTTAGCCAATAACCGGTCAACTGTATTTAAGTTAATTTTAAGAACTTTATCAATGCAATTTTTAAATGCTAATCAGCAAAACAAAATACTCATACTTGGCGATAAATAAAAATTATAGAGTCCGTTAATCACACCAAGGTCTAGGTAGCTAACATTTATTTCAAGTATATAAAGGTCGTGAAATTGCACTGAAATAATATTCGCAAATATGAAAGTATTGTGTTTCTTAGCTATTGGCTGTTTAGCGGGTAAGAATTTAAAAATTTTTGTAAAATATTGTAGTTATTTAATATCATTTTTTTGTTTAATCCTTTTAGTATCTGCTTCCGTTTTTAATGAGAATAACTCACATGTTCATGGTGAAAACGGTTGGTATGTGCCAGGTAAAAATGGCACTTTTTACTGGGTAGACAAGGAAGAAGCCGAGTCCTATTTGGAATCGATGGAAAAAATTGAAGAATTTCGCCTATCCACCGTACCCGTAAAATTCTATTTGTATACTAAATACAATCCCAAAAAAGGCAAAAAAATTACCAGCACCATCAAGTCTATTAATGCCTCAAACTTTAATCCTGCCCACCCTACCAGATTTGTGATACATGGATGGACCCAAAGCGATCTTTCGGGCATGAACAAGGCCATACGACAAGCCTGGTTAAGTTTGGGTGAATACAATGTTATTGTTGTGGACTGGGCACGTGCTCGTTCTATTGATTATGCCTCCTCTGTTATAGCAGTGCCCAAGGCAGGTAAAAAGTTGGCCGGATTCATTGATTTCTTGGTGGAAAAGTGTGGCATGCCATTGGATACTTTGCATTTAATTGGTCACAGTTTGGGAGCTCATGTTTCTGGTTATGCAGGCAAAAATGTTAAATCTGGCAAAGTTCATACTATTATTGGTTTAGATCCTGCTTTGCCTTTGTTCAGCTATGATAAGACAAAAAAACGTTTATCCTCTGGCGATGCTTCCTACGTTGAAACCATTCAAACTAACGGTGGTGAATTGGGTTTCTTAAAGCCCATTGGTAAAGCTGCTTTCTATCCTAATGGTGGCAAGTCGCAACCCGGTTGTCCATTGGATGTTGCTGGTGTGTGTGCTCATGGTCGTTCTGTTATCTATTATGCTGAAGCTATTGCTAAAGACGATTTCAGTTCAGTCAAGTGTTCTGATTATAAAGATGCTGTAGGCAAAACATGTGGTTCGACTTACAGCTCTGTACGTATGGCTGCTGACAATAATTTCTTTATGGTATCTGGTACTTACTATGTGCCAGTTAATAAGAAGGCTCCATTTGGTGCTTTGGCTTAACTTGCTTTCTACTTCTTGTATGAAATAAAAACAATATCCCCTAATTTTTGTAATTACTTTAATAGTTGTAGAAAGGATCTTAAAGGGAATGCATATGCTTTAAAGTATAAGAAGTTTGTTGTGAAAATATGAAATTTGTGTTATTTTTGGTAATTTGTTATTAAACGTTTCTAGTGCAAACGTTATTCTATATTAAACTTCGTACGCATTCAACGCATATCTATGTATCAGGTAATCGCAGTTCGGCGCGAATTTGTTTGTTTATGTTTTTTATATGTCAAGCTTGGCATTTGAAAAAATTAAAGAAGGGAGAAAGTGTTTTTTTTTATCTATTAATTTTGACATCTAAAGTTTAAAATAAGTTAATAAAACATTATCAGCTAACAGAAAAAGACTCCTTGATGAATAGATATGCCTTGGTACGCATTATGACATTTTGTGACATTGCAAGCAAACTCGATAGTGTGCCAACCAGGGTATACTTATACTGGTAGTGGTGGCAGCCCAGCTGCGTCCCACAATATGTCAAACTCCATTTATAAAAACATGATTTAAGTCTAAAATATTGTGAAACTTCATATAAAAAAGAGCAACAAAAAATACTCTCTGTCTCTCTCTCTCTCTGCGCTATCACCGTTGTGATTACACCATGCAGCCATGTATGTGATTTCCAGTAGACAGCTCTCACACGCATAAATTAAAGTTTGCGAACTCATCAGTTTGTAAGTGATTGAGGAAGAGAGAACCGAGTAAACTTAAAAGTTTGCAAACTTTTATTTCTAAGCTGTGATATTGTTTGGCGTATACCATTACGTTGCAAACCGAGTACGCTCTTACTGTAGGTGATCGTCACTTTTCTGCACATTTTGCATTGCAGTGTAGTAAATTCGCCGAATTGAATTTTACTCCACAAAATAAATGTACAATTGTTTTATTTATAAAAGTACTTTACAAAAAATTAAGTAAATTATTCGCGGAGCAAAATTTCAACTACAAATCACTATTCGATTTATCTATTTTGTTCAATGGATAACTGCAATGTAGATTGCAATCAATATTTAATACCTAAGTATGTACTTTTATCAATTAAAAAAAAACAATTTGTGATAAATTATAAACATTTGCAGCTGAAAAAAAAACGAAATAGCAAGATAAGATCTAATAGAAATTTTAAAGATTAAGCATAACAATAGTTTAACCTTGCAGAGAGCGTGACTACTCCATACACGCATGCAGAGTTTACCCCATAATTGATAGGACTAGTCAAAAGGTCACGCAAATAAATGAAGATAACAAAGTTGATATAATGTTGACATGTCCGTCCGAGTGCTGGACTATTTGCATTACGCGATGACCATAATAGTGTTTATAATAAAACACGAACACTTGCCGCTTAACTAAATAAAAACTCTTGTTTGAAAATTACTGCCTACCCTAGGACCATATTGTTCATCGTCGATTTTAGTTGCAAAGGATAACGTTGTTCAATATTATCTGCACTACGTTCATATATTCACATACATATGTAGATTATGCTATCAAACATTAAAAATTATTCCAGAAAAACATAAGTGTCAGTATTGCCAGGCAGTAAAAATCAACCATTTAAAATATCTTCTAGAAAAACAAGAAAGAGTGCTATATTCGCCCATGCCGAATTTTATTTACCCTTCACAACGTGTAGTCACGCAATAACAATTAATTGTATCACTATAAATCTCATTTATATGAAACACGTACATATGTACATACATATAAGTTTCATTATACTTATGATGACTTTATTCACTTAAAAACATCCCACTGTTGAATTATAAATTGAATTTATGTAGAAGTAAGAGTGCTATATTCGGCCGTGCCGAATCTTATAATACCCATCAACATCATATACATAGGTATAATCCCACATCGTAGCTTAACCTATATTTCATGTTATACGCCATTTTTCATTATTATTTCAGACGCCAGCCTTGATTTTGCATTTTTACGTAGTTAACTCTATTCTACTAGTCCAGCCCTTTAATATGATACCCATTTCGATACCCAGATCGTTTCGAAGAAGTCGATGGAAGATCTAGACAACTCGGGTGGATGCTACAGTTAATTCTTTTTTAAAAACACGACAAGTTCGTCAACATACTACGCCAATTATGAAAAATATTTAAAAAATATTGAAGTTATGCTAAGTTTTATTTAAAAATTTATTTCTATTTTAAATTAGTGTAGCTTATGGAATAAATAATATATTGACAGCTATAATAAAAACTGTTTTATAATAAAAAAAAAAAACTTTTAATTAAACAGTTGTTTAATTAACGGTCTTAGTCAAACAACTTAATAAATGGTTTCCAAATGCAACTTCCATATTAAATTTATTTTCAAATCCTTTTTATACCCGCCACCAAAAAAATGTCATTCCGTTTGTAACACATCGAAATATCCATTTTAGACCCCATAAAGTATATATATTCTGAATCGGGGTTTGATTTGATGACGATCTAGCTATGTCCGTCTGTCCGTCTGTTGAAAGCTCGATAGAGGTCGCACCGAAAAAGCTAGGGGGCTCAAATTTTGCCTGAATCTTTCTTATAGACAAGGTTTGTTTGGTATTGAAAATGGGCTAAATCGGAATATAAGACAGAAAGTTATAGCTCGATATGCAAGATTAGGTCGAAAGAACCGTGTCCTTCCAACATCGAATAAAATGGAGTTGTGTCCACCAGCATCATCGTATAGACATGAAACTACAGATATAAAGTACCTGCGCAAAAACAATATTTCTACCCAAAAATTGTTTAAATGCAAGCATTATGAAGGGAGTTAGAGATCAAAATGTATGAAAATTTATACCGCGCAGTGTATTTTTCAGTATGTTCAAAATTTTAAACCTAATAAGAGTGACAAAATTTGATCTACGATTCTGAAATTTTGCAGGAATTGCTTTTTGGTCAAAGGCTTTGTTCTGACTGAAAATAAATGTGACATGCCCACTTTTACGCCCACCTCCCATACAACGTTTTCTATCAAATTCTTATAATTTCTCTATAAGTCGAGATTTTGGAATAATAAAGGACTATATTGAAATATCTAAGTTGTATTTATTAGCAAAATAACTTCGACACACCTACTATAACGCCCACTTTTCACATTATCTACTATTAATGAAATTTAAATTTATAAAACCGACAAAATTAGAGGTATGATGATAAAATTTGCTACGGAAATCCTTCTATTCAATGTTATTGCTATGCCAGAAAATTTAGGTGACACACCCACTCTTACCCCCACATCCTATATAATGCTTTATCTCGAATTCAGATAATTTCTCAATGAATAAAGATTTTGGAATAATAAAGGACTATATTGAAATATCTAAGTTATGTTTATTAGCAGAAATTTTACTGACACGCTTACTTTAACGCCCACTTTCACTGAAACACTAAATTTACGAAAACATTTTAGCAGCATATCGAAGTTATAAAGGGTGGTGAAATTTTAAGGGCCGATGTTGATTTTGAATAAAACACAAATTATTTAGGAAATTATTATCATTGCTTTTTGTAATTATAATATTTGTAAGGTTCAATTATGTATGCAACAAAGTATCGGCCAACTGGCCTCCGCGACCTCAACGGCACACCTCGATCCGATAGTCCAAATTTTTAATAACACCGTTGATGCTCAATTGTTGGGCACGATTATGAGTCGAAGTTGACTGTTTTTTTGCCACACTATCGTGAAAAACAGGAATGCTTCTCATTTACCGAATTAAGAAGGCATTCATAGATGTTCTAACATTTTATACAGACCTGGGGCCGAATTACGGCATTAGATATCGATCGAAATTTTACTCGAACGATCGAGTACGCTGTGCTTTAGGTATAGAGATTCTAATAAGAGTTTCAAATTTCGATCACGTTCGAGTGCCGTAATTTGGCCTCTGTTTTAAATTTAAAATTTAACCACCCTCTACAAAGAAAGTGATGTATATTTTATTATAAAGAGATTATTGCAAGCCATTAACAAAATAATAATTATTGTGCTTTAAATGTACACAAAATTGGTGGTGGGTATAAAAGATTCGGCACAGCCGAATATAGTGCTCTTATTTGTTTTTAAATAATTTTTACAAAAGACAGTTATCCTAAACAGTTTTTAACTAGCAACACTGAATTGTTCTTATCTATATTCTCTGAATGTATTTTGAATTAAAAACATATTGTTAAATTATATATAATACACGTATCAACAAGCAATAATACGCCACCTATTTAAAGTACTTTCGATATGCGTGTACATCACACTTACAGATAATTAATTGATTTGACAATAAAGAAAATAGAATTAATCAGAATAATAATTATTTATTTTTTTAAGGTTTAGTTACACAGCCCCCCATGAGGAATTATCTATAAGTATATGTTTGTTGTATGTATGGCACTTGTACGTTATTTTTATACTTAAAAACTGATTATATCTCTTCAAATTTTTTGAAACTCGTGTAACAAAATAAACAATAAATATTCGCAAGATTCTTTAAGCGTAAAATCTTATCTATTGAATTTTGTTTTTGTATAAATATTTGTGTAAAATGTGTGCGATCAAACAAAAAGGAAATTTTATGACCAATTAGCTTAAAATTTTAAAAAATATGCCATAAATTCTTTGGAATTTTCTGTGATACTTTAGATAAGAAACAAATAGAACTTACTTTCTGCTAACGAAATAGTTAAATAAAACTAGTGTTGTGGTCAAGTTCATAAATATTTGACCATAAACCATAAACAACATCACGCTATTAAAAGTAAGTAATCTTTATAGTTGCATAAGCGTTTAACTTAAGAAAGTTTTTTATTATGTATAACAATTAATATTTTATTCCAATTGTGGGGAATGGCAACACTGTATAAACATTTTTTACACTCTTTTTTATACCCGCCATCAAAAAAATTGTGGGGGTATATTCATTTTGTCATTCCGTCATTCCGTTTGTAACACATCGAAATATCCATTTTAGACCCCATAAAGTATATATATTCTGAATCAGGGTTTGATTTGATGACGATCTAGCTATGTCCGTCCGTCTGTTGAAAGCACGATAGAGGTCGCACCGAAAAAGTTAGGGGCTTAAATTTTGCCAGAATCCTTCCTATAGACAAGGTTTGTTTGGTATTGAAAATGGGCTAAATCGCAATATCAGGAAGAGAGTTATAGCTCGAAAAGCAAGAGTAGGTCGAGAAAACCGTGTCCTTCGAACATCGAATAAAATGCAATTGTGTCCAAACGCATTAACGTAGTCTCATGAAACTCCGAATATATATTTCCTAAGTAAAAACAATATTTTCCATAAAAATTATTTAAATCTATGTATTAGGAGATGAGTTATCGATCAAAATGTACGAAAATTTATACCGCACAGTGTATTTTTCGGTATATTTAAAAACAAAAACGTCATAAAAGCAACAAAATTGGATGTACGACTCTGAAATTTTGCACACTTTGCTTTTTGGTGAGGCGCTTTTTTGTAACGGAAAATCAATATGCCACGCCCACTTTTACGCCTACCTCCCATATAACGTTTTACCTAAAATTCATATAATTTCTCTACTAATAAAGATTTTGGAATAACAAAGGGCTATATTGAAACACCTAAGTTGTCCTCATTAGCAAAGACAACTTTGACACGCCTACTATAACGCCCACTTTTCACGTTATCTACCGTTAATGAAATTTAAAAGCTCATAAAACCGCCAAAATTAGCTGTATGATGATCAAATTTGCTACGTATATCATTCTAATCAATGTAATTGTTGTATCAAAAAGCTTAGGTGACACGCCCACTTTAACGCCTACCTTCCATATAACGGTTTTTCTTAAATTCATGTAATTTCTCTATTGACATAGTTTTTGGGACAGTAAAGAACTATATTGAAATATCTAAGTTGTATTTATTAGCAGAAACTTTATTGACACGCCTACTTTAACGCCCACTTTCATTGAAAGTCTACATTTACAAAAGCATTTTAGTAGCATATCGAAGTTCTTAATGGTGGTTAAATTTTAAGGACCGATGTTGAATTTAAATAAAACACAAATTATTTAGGATATTATTATTATTTCTTTTTGTAATGATAATATTTTTTATGGTTCAATTATGTATTTAACAAAATATCGGCCAAATGGCCCCCCCATCCTTGGCGCTACTCCTCTATCTGATGAGGCGAGGTTGGCTGCTCTTTTGCCACACTATCGCAAGAACCAGCACTGGTTCCCATTCAACGAACTAAGAAGGCATTCACAGATTTTCTAACATTTTATACAGACCTGTCTTGCAAAAATTTAAATATTTTTTACAATTCGCCGATTGTTGACGAATTTGAACGATTATGTTGATCAAAAGAATTACGAAGTGCAAAAAATGCATTTTGATTTGAACGCCCATTTTTATAAAAAATCTGAATAACTTTAAAGCGTTGCTCATTTGCATATCTTTCCACGAATCAAATTGAGTACGTTTGAGATTGAGAAATGTCAAATGAAATGCAGAAAACAAATTTAAAGACTAGGTGTAGTTCACCTTCAACATGGGCCCTTAAAATTTAACCACCTTCTACAATGAAAGTAATACATATTTTATTATAAAGAGATTATTCCGTAATGATTAAAAAAATAATAAATATTGTGCTTTAAATGGATACAAAATTGGTGGTGGGTATAAAAGATTCGACACAGCCGAATATAGTGCTCTTACATGTTTTGTTTAATACAGTTTTAATTTTGTGGTCACACTAGGCGCATTTATTTGCACGAACATGGGAAAACATTTTTTACATATTTGGACTTACAGTTTTTTTTAAGTTTTTTCTAATTCCATTGTAAATAGGACATGTACCAAACAAATGAAATATATTTTCTGTTGCGTCTAAATTACAGAGAGTGCAGATTCCATCTGATGTGCTTCTAAAAGATCAAGCATTTATGTCCAAAAGTCCTTCTCTTGATATTATCAATAGACTTATCGCACGAGACGAGAGTTCCGTGTTAAAAATTTGTATTAAAGAATAAATTAGTTGTGAGTCATGAAATTGATAGTTTCTAGCAGCAGATTCAAGGTTTTGATTTTATAAATTTTAAAAAGGGGTTAAATTGACTTGCAGTGTTTGCTCAGGGGTACGAAATTAATTTTAGTACAATGCTTAGCCCAAAAAGTTTGCTTAGAAATTATCAATTCTGCAAGTTTGCGAGGCAATCTGTTTTAAGGCATGTTAAGAACTTTGTTGACGAAATCAAAAGGCAATTTTAACGTACATTGATTTTAAGCCTGTTTCTAAAACTAGCACATAGTTTGGAATGTTGCTAGGTAAAGGTAACATCTTTTTAATGAAACACTAAATAATATATAACTAAAACTATATCGTATTTCCTGTAACCCCACATTCGGGATCCATAGAACATAATTGACCGAGATACAGCACTAAAGATTTTAAGCTTGTTTTTATTAGATATTTTGGCATGGTTTATATATTTACTTAGACCAAACGGAAGATATTGCCATTTTTGATGTTGTTAGTTTATTTTCCATACGTTTTTTGAAATTAGTTTGACAAATGCAGAAATTGAATTAAGGCATTTATTCATGAGATACCGGCCGAAATGTTGGAAAGAGTATGTCAAAATTGGACTAAGCGGATGGACCATTTGAGGTGCAGTCATGGTCAACATTTGCATGAAATAATCTTGAAACATTAAATTATATGGACCGTAATATCGATTCAAATAAAGATTTCTTGCATTTTTCTCAATTTTATGTGTTTTCCTAACTTTCCTCTAGCTTTTAAAAATCACCCTTTAGTATTGGAAAAAGTTGGTAGGTCTGATTAATTGTATAAATATAAAAAAAAAAAAACAATTAGCTAATTACATACAACATATTTCGAGAACTTAGCAGCTATTCCCTTCAAACTTTCTACGAGTTACTTTGATAACGATAAAAAAAATGGTTAGAATCGGAGCAGGGGGCATGATAACCCCAATACAAAAAAATACATTTGATGGCATCTATGATTCTTAAAGACTTGCCTATACCTCTTAACAGGTTACAATATTCAAAGAAAACATCTTTAGCAATAACAATTAGTCGTAAGTCGTAAGGCCAACCCTTTTCATTGGTTGATGGCGACCTTCGTAAAGTTGGCTTATCAAAAAGGTGGAAGTCGGAAAAACTAGTTTATTATATTAAAAAAAAACAATTTTAATTGACGGTTTTTACCAATGAAATTATATTTATATTACATTTTATATTAGGCTATAAGTTCTATGTGATAATGACAGAATATCTAGGAAAAGAAATTATATTAAGGCAAGACTTTGCAAACCATCGAGTAAGTTTGTTAAATCTCCTAAATAATTACTTTCTATCACAACACGACGTCTTAATTTTCTTACAGCATGACAGAAGCAAAAGCGTTTAGTGATACCTTAAAACACAGAAAATTAAGGTTTACAAAAAATATATAATTTTTATACAAATTATTATGCTTCCTAAAATTATTATCGGATCGATTTGTTCAGCGTACTTTAATTTTTACAATTTACATACATTATTTGAAACTAAACTAAAACTTTGAATAAATACAAATATCAAATTTAAACTGCAAAAACGTCTTAAAAATTAAAAAACAATAAAATAAAATGCAACCCTACAAAAAAAAATTTAAAACATTAAGGTCTTATTTATAAAATACTAGCTGACCCGACCCGCTTTGCTGGACCTATGCACGCATTTATCTATCAGTCAATATATGTATCTGGTCTGGTTGTAATTAGATATTCATTAAAAACTGCTAGCTTTACATGGGACACGCCACGCCCACTTTAAATGTTCGTAAAGTCATACTTGGTCAAACCGGTTCGGCCGTTCTCTAGTTATGTTTCTAAGTTTAAAAGTAAAGGGTGTTTTTTTAAGCCCGATAGAACTTGTAATTGTAAAAAATAACACAAAAAATTAAATTGTAATCAAAATTTTTTTTTTATTCGAAAGATCAATACGTGACATTAACATTTGAAAATGATTTCGGGCATATGAGCACCGCGGCTGTTCTTGACGAAGCGCATTCTGGACGTCCAATTTTATCGCAAAATTGTGTTCAGCGATGAGGCGCATTTTTGGCTTAACGGGTTTGTTAATAAGCAAAATTGCCGCATATGGAGCGAGACCAATCCACAAGAGACCCTACAGACTCCATTACATCCAGAAAAATGCACCGTTTGGTGCGGTTTTCACGCTGGTGGCATCATCATAATTAAAGTCAATTTTGAAGAACTAAAAAAAATATATAAAAATGGATTAAACTTATAAAAATAAAAATTACATGTATATAAAAAAAACCGGGTTTACTAATTACATAATAAAATCTTTAAAAAACAAAACTTGTAAGGCATTTTAAGTACAGTAGAGTCGCGGTAACATGATTGCACAGGTTTAGTTTAGTACGCACTGCTGATTAGGCATGACCTAATCTAAAGTTTCACAAAAACTACAAAAATTCTAAAGTTTAACTTCTTGTTTTAATTCTCCCATGGACTACAAGCTTCAAACCGTAATGGATGACAGCTGCCATTTTTGAAAATTGGTTTAACTATAAATGGACGCTATTGGCCATTTAAATTCAACTTGGCAACGTCTTGAAAAGAAAACAATAGTAGCAAAATGCTGACTGAACATTTTTAGCCTTTTGGGAGAAAAAGAAGACTGTGAATAGGATATCCCATTAGCTTTTTTGAGAGAAAGCATTTGTTGAGCAGTTAAAATTTAAAAATTAAAAGAATCCAAAAAAAAGGCAACATATTTTTTTAATTAAATTTAACGTACTTTTTTTTCTTTACAAAACATAAGTATGTACATAACAATCCGAAATACAAAAAAAAATATATGAATTTGAGTTAAATCACATGTCTAATTTATATGGAAATTTTGAAGAGTTACACCTTCGTGAACATGAGCAGCTTCGCAAACGTGAACATGCTCGGTTTTTAATAGTTCACGTTACCGCGAGTCTACTTTAATTGAATTACCGAAAAAATCGATAAACAGATCCTTTTTTTCACGCATATCATATGTACCAGTATAAGGGGTCAAATACAAATATTCCTGAAGGCCAATTGTAATTTTATAGCCTACAGCTGCTCCGTTAATCTATATATTTTTTAAGATGTAAAAACAACTAAATATGTATGTATAATACTTTAAAAAATTTACACATTTGTATATTGGATATGTGCATACGAGTATACAAAACTATTAAACTAATAAATACGATTGTAATAAAAAGTTTTGTATTTCATTTTAATATTTTTAATTTATTTTATTACAAAATGAAATTGAAATTATAAGAGAGTAATCAAAACAAATATATTTTTGCCGACAATATCCGAGTGGTGATTTAGTGTTGGATGTCAATATCATATACTTAATTAGCAGATCTTTTTATACCCGGCACCAAAAAAATGGTGTGGCTTGTAACACATCTAAATATCCATTTTAGACTCCATAAAGTATATATATTGTGAATCGAGGTTTGATTTTATGACGATCTAGCTATGTCCGTCCGTCTGTCCACCTGTTGAAAGCACGAAAAAGCAAGGGTACTCAAATTTTTCCAGAATATTTCTTGTACAAAAGGTTTGCTTGACAGTTAAAATGGGTTAAATCGGTATATTAGGAAAAGAGTTATAGCTCGTAATGCAACAGTTGGTCCAAAAACCATGTCCTTCCAACATGCAATAGTGTCTCAAAGCATTGACGTAAAGCAATTAACATATATATATTTTCTGAGTAAAAAAATATCTTTTCCTGAACATTGCTCAGATCTATACATTACGAAAGGAGTTGTAGATCAAAATGTACGAAAATTCATACCGCACAGTCTCTCTTTTGGTATATTTCAAATGTAAACGTAATAAAACTGACAAAATTAGATACATTATTCTGAAACTCTGAAAAATAGCTTTTTGATCGAAAGACTTGCAACAATGGCAAATTAAAGTGACATGCCCACCTTCCATTTAACGCTTTTACTCAAATTCATATTATTTTTATATGGACAAAAGTTAAAAAAAAGAAGTCAGTAATGGATTATCTGAGATTAATTCAAACATTAATTTTTAAAGTAGGAGGTAACATTCGTTTTATTGTTAAGCTAAATTTAGGAAAATAAGTTAATAGCAAATCGATGTTATACAAAGAAAGTGATACATATTTTAGTATAAAGGGATTATTCCACAGCGATTACTGTTAATAACAAAATAATAAATTTTGTGCGATAAAAGTTCACAAAATTGGTGGTGGGTATCAAAAATTAAACACAGCCGAATTTCGTGCTGTTACTTTGTACTACCTATGAATGTATGTATGTATGTATGTATGTATGTATGTATGTATGTATGTATGTATGTATGTATGTATGTATGTATGTATGTATGTATGTATGTATGTATGTATGTATGTATGTATGTACATATCATAGCGATCGATCGTAAATTATTATATTCTGTAGATATATGATTTATATGTTATATAGATCACAATAATTTACTAACGTCGATATGTATCTATGTAATTTTAACAAGAGACAACACTGCTGCTGCAGCTGTTATTTGCTTTTGTTTGTTCCAAGAAAAGCCTGAAAAGTTCAAACAATTGTTTGCCAAAAACGCATCAAATATTTGTCACACTATGGTCATATTAGACATATTTTTGTCAGCTGACAAATAATTTTTTCCCCAAAATTCAACTCTTTTGTTGTTTGTCGCACGAAATTTGTTTATGGTTATGCTACGCAAAAAATGTCTGACATGTTTGGCTAAGATTTGCCAAGTAATAAAAAAAAAATAAAACATGTTGATTAAACATTGTTGATCCAATTTTTATTAGGCAAAATTAAAAAATATGTTTAAATACTTTCAGTACCGTTGTTTGGCTGATAAAATACATTGTTACCAACACGTAATCTTTTAGCCAAATTATACTTTATCTGATAGTAATAACAATAAATCCCAGTAATGGCACACTTCAATTGTAAAAAATGGAAGTAATTTGTTTATCTAATTATTCAGTTCTATATCAAAAAGCACAGTATTTAATGAGGATTAACTGTTTACAAACAAAGTGATAACATTCTTGTAAAACACTTAGAATATATATAACTATATTTAACCATGAAACATATTTTGTTATTAGATTTCTGTGCTACGTCAGGTACGGATTTTAAATTGTAAATTATTCTTAAGTTTTATTTGAACAATAAAAATAAAAAAACTCGTACAGCTAATTCTGATAGTATTTCTGAAAATAGACGTGTCAATGGGGGTAATGTTTGTTTAGGTTGAGATGAATCTTACCTGGAGTTTATGGCAAAAGTGGAGACTCGTTTGTATATTAATTTTATTAATTTATATACTTGAAAAGCCCGGCGCTTTTTTCATTGAATAATTGATTATCAAGTGCAAAAAGCTAAAAATTATAATTTTTTTTAATGGGCGAGGCACTGCCAACTTTTCTAATCACGAAACTGTATAGTCATGACAGCTCAATATGTGTGCAAAGTTTCAGAAAAATCGGTGAAGTTCAAGTAGCTAAAAATAATAACTTTTTTTATGGGCGTGACACTGCCACTTTTCTTATCAAGAAAATGTATATTCATGACAACTCAATATGTGTGCACAGTTTCAGAAAAATCGATCTAGTGCAAGTAGCTAAAAATGATAACATATTTATTATGGGTATGACACTGCCCACTTTTCTAATCACGAAATTGTACAGTCATGACAGCTCAATATGTGTGCAAGGTATAAGAAAAATCGGTGAAGTTCAAGTAGCTAAAAATGATAACTTTTTTTATGGGCGTGGCACTGCCCACTTTTCTTATCACGAAAGTGTAAAGTCATGACAGCTCAATATGTGTGCAAGGTATAAGAAAAATCGTTGAAGTTCAAGTAGCTAAAAATTATAACTTTTTTTATGGGCGTAGCACTGCCCACTTTTCTTATCACGAAAGTGTAAAGTCATGACAGCTCAATATGTGTGCAAGGTATAAGAAAAATCGGTGAAGTTCAAGTAGCTAAAAATGATAACTTTTTTTATGGGCGTGGCACTGCCCACTTTTCTTATCACGAAAGTGTAAAGTCATGACAGCTCAATATGTGTGCAAAGTTTCAGACAAATTGGTCTAGTGCAACAATCTCAAAATTATAACTTTTTTCTATGGGCGTGGCCCTGCCCACCTTTCTAATTACGAAATTATATAGTCATAACAGCTCAATATGTGTGAAAATTTTCAGAAAAATCGGTCAAGTGCAAGTAGCTAAAAATTATAATGATTTTTTATGGGCGCACACATTAATAATAGAAGGCCTCACATAAATTTAAAAAGCTCTCCCTATCATAGTTCTCAAGATATATGATATTAAAATTCACTTTGTATCGCAGCTACCACGCCCACTTATGCGATCCTGCTCATTTTCGGTACGGCTACAAATAGTAACAACAAATGATGTCGCACGAATTTTCGAAGCTGTCCCTTTCATAGTAATCAAGATATATTATGTTAAAAATTCACTTTGTATGGGATGTGCCACGCCCACTTCATTAAGGAATAAAAAAATAGTTATAAACCTATTCCTATAGAATGTGTGTGCAAAATTTCATTGAAATCGGTTCAGCCGTTTCGGAGGAGTTTGGTGACAAACACTGTGACACGTGAATTATATATATACAGATATCAAAGATAATCCCAGTGAGGGACAGTAAAAGTCTGCCAGTAAAAAATCCATTAAAGCCTTTAATTTTAAACAAAATTAGCATACACGGCTAAACTTCCAGCAATGATGATTATGTTAATATTGGGGTACGTGAGGCTTGGTTTTCTTTTGCTGACGGGACTGTGCTCGTCAACTTTGTGTGTCAACTTTGTATTGTCTCTTACAGAGGTAGGTCAAAAAATGTCTGCCTTAGTTTAATTTTTGGTTAAAAGTTCAGCGTTGAATTTCAATACTTTATACTTTAATACTTTATCTGTAAGTCATCAGTTAACTGAAGAATTGTTCCACTATCGTTGTCAAAGCAAATGTCTTACAGCCAAATCTAAACAAGAGCGAAAAGCGTTTTTTGGCTGTCAAAAATTCTCATGTTCATACAATTTATATGAAACAAACCGAAATACCTCAGCAGCAATGCTTTGCAATTGGAATATGCAATTTGACAAAGCATTTGGTAGTTGGCTGCAGTACAACTGTTGTTGTTTTTTTTTACTTTTGTAATTGTTAAAAGGCCTTATATTTTATTGCACGAAAATCTATTATAAAATTCTAGTTTTATTATCGATAAAATTATATCTCAAATTTTACAAAAAAATAATATTTAAAAAACCGTACCGCAGAATTTTAAATAATGATGACTTTTGCAGTAAGGTGACCATAACGGATAAAGAACAATAAGAGCGTTGTATTCGGCCGTTCCGAATCTGATAATACCCTCAACCGCCATGTACATGGGTATAATGGTTACATCGTAGCTTAGCCTAGATTTTAGATTTCATTCAATACGGTATTTTTTTTATTATTTTCGACGCTATATTTGATTTTGATTTGTTACATAGTTAACTATATTCTACTAGTCTCGCCCTTTCATTTGATAGCCATATTGTTGGGTTTAAAAAAATTCGCTCCGCCATTTTGTTTCAGACGCTATCTTGGATTTTACATTTTTTCATAGTTTAATAATACTGATCGAGCGCTTCTTTTTTGATACTACTATCGTGGGGGTTAAATGGGACAAAGTCGTAACTAGTATATTTGACTCATTTAATATAGGACGCCTTTTTAAATTTGTTTCTTTTCAAATCTAACTATATTTTAAGCTCTAACATTTGATTCCCATATTGTTTCTCTTGATTATAAAAAAACTGCAAAATATCTATTTTCGTTTGTTAAGTTTAGGAAAAAAACCGAATCAGTTGTACTTTAGTGCTTATATCTCAGTTGGTTTCAAAACGATTTTCTAGTTTTTCTTCAAAATAATTCCTGAGATTATGGCTTATAAAATATATATTTTTTCAAATAATTTTTGCCTATAATTTTGCCGACTAGTGACCAACCATAAATTGTCCCAGGATTGGAAAATTTTGATTTTTGAGGTTAAAAGCAGCGAAAAAACAGAGGCTATTGTGTTTATTTGCTCACATCTCAGATAGTTATGGGGCGATTATGCTGATTTCCAATACCAATATGCTCTCGAATATTTTTGATACTTTGATACCTTATAGGGGTCTTGGCTATGTTGGAGAGCTTCAAAAAGCAGATTTCAACATGCACAGGGACAGATGGATATTGCTTTATCGACCTCCCTGTTCATAAGCTTTCAGAAAATATATACTTTATGGGGTCGAAACCGATAATTGTAGAAATTACAACCGGAACGACAAACCTATATATAAACATTTACACTGTCGAGTGAAGGGTTAAAAAAATTTATTTTTGGAATATTTTTTTTCATAGTGATATGATTTTATATATTGTTTGTTACTCATATAACGTCTTATAGGAGAGTTTGTCTATTTTACTTAATTTAACACATATTTAGTGTCGCTGGTAACCTCTCATTTTATTTTTACATATTATGTATTACATATTTATGTATTATTATTGTTTAAAAACAAACAAACAAATACATTTTAACTGATAAAACATAAGTTTTATTACTCACTTGTAAAAGAAAACAACATGTTTTTATATCCGACACCAGAAAAAACAAGTATGAGTGCTATATTCGGCCATGCCGAAACTTATATACCCTTCACAACGTGTAGTCACGCAATAACAATTGCTCGTACCACCATTTATCTCATATGAAATACGTACATATATATTAAAAACATACATATATAAAAACATCCCATTGTAAAATCATAAATTTACGTATGTGTGTTAAAAAATATATAAAAAAAATATTAAAAAAATATGTAATAAAAATATAAATAATAAATATAATATAGTAATAACAAAAATAAAAAAAAAAATTAAAAACAAAATTAAAAAAATAAGAAAAAAAGAGAAAAAATTAAAAAAAATTATAATAAAATAAAAATAATGTATTAAATAAAATAAAATTTTTTTGGGCTCAGCTGGAGTTCGATGCCACGTTTACTTTAACCAGTATGTATGAAGGTTGTTGTTGTAATTGTGAAAAAGCGAGGTGGTCGTAGTTTTTTGCTCATATCTCAGAAAGTAATGGGGCGATTGTACTGAATTTCAATAGCGATTCGTTCCTGGATATTTCCAAGAGATTGTTACCATATAGAGATCTGAGGAACATATAGTTGCTTCTGAAAGTCGATTTCAACCAACACATGGATGATAACTTATCTGTCCACTTTTCTAACCACGAAATTGCATAATTATGCGAGTTCAATATGTGTGCACAGTTTTAAAAAAATCGGCCAAGTGTACTACAACTTGTCAAAATTTGCGTCCTATCGGCTTTACGGTTTCGGAGTCTTTAGCTTACACACACACAGAGTATCCCTCTTATATATATATATAGATTGAAGTCAAACATGTACATACAACACGTTTAATTATTAAAAACAATAGTACATTACGTTAAGTAACATTAATATTTATAGAAAAGTCGATTAAATGATACATTTTATTATAATTCTCACATAATTCTCTATTTAAATGATCGGCGCAAGCATAATTGGTATGGGAAAAGGTATAAAGTAACGGGTTGTACGACGTGGAATATAAAAATTAAAACCAAAAAAAAAAACAAGTAAGAGCACTATATTCGGCTGTGCCGAATCTTTTATACCCACCACCAATTTTGTGTACATTTAAAGCACAATATTTATTATTTTGTTAATCGCTATGGAATAATCTGTTTATAATAAAATATGTATCACTTTCTTTGTAGAGGGTGGTTAAATTTTAAGGGCCCATGTTGATGGTGAAGCACACCTAAACTTCAACTTTTTTCTTGCATTTCATTTGACATTTCTCAATCTCAGACTAACTCAATTTGAACCGTAGAAAGATATGCAATCGAGCAACGAATTTAAATTATTCAGAATTTTTATAAAAATGGGCATTCAAATCAAAATGCATTTTGCGCACTTCATAATTATTTTGGTCAACATAATCGTTCAAATTCGTCTACAATCGGGAGAATTGTAAAAAATATTTAACTTTCAGCAAAACAGGTCTGTATAAAATGTTAGAACATCTGTAAATGCCTTCTTAGTTCGTTGAATGCGAAGCATTGCTGTTTTTCGTGATAGTGTAGCAAAAGACCAGTCAACCTCGACTCATCATAGTGCCCAACAATTGAGCATCAACAGTGTCATTAAAAGTTTGGACTATCGAATCGTGGTGTGCCGCCGAGGTCGTCGGGGCCATTTGGCCGATACCTCTAATTTTGTCGGTTTTATGAGCTTTTAAGTTTCATTAACAGTAGATAAGGTGAGAAATGGGCGTTATAGTAGGCGTGTCAAAGTTATTTCTGCTGATGAATATAACTTAGATATTTCAATAAAGTCCTTTGTTATTCCAAAATCTTTATTCATAGAGAAATTATAAGAATTTGAGAGTAAACGTTATATGGGAGGTGGGCGTAAATGTAGGCGTGTCATATTTATTTTCCGTCAAAGCAAAGCCTTTGATCGAAAGGCCATTCCTGCAAAATTTCAGAATCGTACATCTAATTTTGTCAGTTTTATTAGGTTTTTAATTTTGAATGTACTGAAAAATACACTGCGCGGTAAAAATTTTCGTATATTTTGATCTTTTACGCCCACCTCTTACATAACGTTTTACCTCAAATCCATATGATTTATCTATGAATAAAGATTTTGGAATAATAAAGAACTATATTGAAACATCTAAGTTGCATTCATTTGTAGAAATACTTTCGACACGCCTACTATAACGCCCACTTTTCACGTTATCCACTGTTATTGAAATTTAAAAGCTCATAAAACCGACAAAATTAGAGCTACGATGATGAAATTCGTTACATATAACCTTCTAGTCAATGTCATTGTTGTGCCGGAAAATTGAGGTGACATGCCCACTTTAACGCCTACCAACCATATAACGGTTTATCTCGAATTTATATAATTTCTCTATGAATAAAGATTTTGGAATAATAAAGGACTGTTTTGAAACATCTAAGTTCAGCATTCATTAGTAGAAACAAGTTCAACACGCCTAATTTAACGCCCACTTTCATTGAAACACTAAATTTACGAAAACATTTTACTAGCATATCGAACTTATACAAAGAAAGTGATACATATTTTAGTATAAAGAGATTATTGCATAGCGATTACTGTTAATAACAAACAAATACATTTTGTGCTATAAAATGGGTTATTTCCCGGGAATTTGAGTTATTTAATCTTCTCGACTTCCCGGGATTATTTTTTGGGATCCCGGGAAGTAAAAAAGGAGGCTACAATTCGAAAGGAGATGTTTATATTGAAATTGAATTCTAATGATTTTATTTTTGATATCAAAGCTGAAGTTTCTTTTTGTGCTCATATTTGATCTCGTATCTAGAAAATATTATTTTTTTCAATAAAAAGTATTTTTACTCAATTTAGTTTTAAAGTGTTTCTTTTACATTATAAACTATTTTATGGTTTTTAATAAAAAGTTTTTAATTAAAAACAAATTTACTTTATATTTGTTTTGCGCAGGGATCCCGGGATATTAAAAAATAAATCTGTCATTTCCAGGAAACAAAAGTTTACGGGAAAAAAAACCCTAGCTATAAAAGAACGGAAAATTGGTGATGGGTATAAAAGATTCGGCACAGCCGAATATAGTGCTCTTACTTGTTTTTATATTAATTTCTATCAGGTTAATTTTGCAGCACTGGTTGAAGCGATCCAGATCATCAGATGCCTTATAGCTTAGAAAAGTTTTTACATCGTCAGCATACAAAAGTATATTACAGAATCGTTATACACCTGGTAGATCGTTTATAAACAGGGTAAAGAAGAGTGGTGAGGAACTCCAGAATTAAGTATAATTTTCTTGGACATAGTATTCTTAGTATTAGGATTCGATTAAATCAAAGTTTATTAAGATTATATATTTATTATAGGATTATCCATTTAATTCTCATATTCTTCTATATCGTATAAATAATATTTAGACTTCTTCCTATTTTCTTACTTCTTGGAAATCTCGGCTAAGTTACACCAATTCCTAGAAATGATAATTTACAACCGATGAGTAAATATTACCTCATTTTGAGGAATTTTCTTAATTCATTCAAACCAGTTGACCATCCAACATAATCTTAACTCTACGCCTTTGCTTCTTTTTCTTGCTGCATCCATCAGGATAAGATAAGATAGACATATTAATTGTACCTTTATTTTCTTGATGTTTTTGTAAGTCTATTGACCGTATCAAACACACTATGCATATAGGTAAACTAAATAGAATTTTTAATTTTTTTAAATTTGCATGTAAATTAATATATTCCTACCTTTCTAGGCGATCTCAATATGTATGTCTCAGCTAATAGCAGATGTCCTAGTATAGGCTGTATTACCTCGGATCTGCCTCAAAGTTCCAGTATAGAACCTAATTGTTTCTTGTCAATATAAATCATAGCATTCCAATTTTGAATAATATTTTTCGTTCATCATTTTTATTTGGCGATGATATTTTCTTGTTTTTTTAATAGCATAGCAAAAGTATATATAACTCAGAGATTTGTACAAACCATTACCTTTATTCTATCTAAATTTGGATGCATTTATATTTTATTGAAGTTAATCCAATTCAAGCAAAGGCATAAAGCTTTATTATATCAAATTTTGCCAATTTTTCCAAGAATACATATTAATAGACCAGCTATCGTATTTGTTCAAGATCTCAAATATCTGTATTTACTAAATTTTATGATCACATTAACTTTATCGCTTATAAAAAAGTTGTATTATTTTAAGAAGGTCTTATTACTAAAAAGCATATATGCATTAACATGTAAGAAATCGACTTGCTATTTCACTCATTATCTTCCGTATTAACAATTGCCTTGAAAGTTTTTCTGCTACATGGCCTTATAATATTAATGTTATTGAGGCAACTGTTTTAAAAAACAATCCTCTTTATCTTTAGTGTTAAAATTAATGAATCATAAAATGAGTTTGAAGTGTACTCTATTTTAAGTTTTTTATAAAAAATTTTCTTTAAATAGATTTCAAATACATTTTATTTTGTTATGAATACAAGCCCTAATTAAAATCACTCTAAAACGCCTCGTTGAATGAAAATTTTTCAAATATTGTACTGCAAATCAGTTGGTAATATCACTCCTATTTAAAAGAAACAACAAATGTCAACTAAATAATAAATTTTATGAGATAAAAGTACTATTCAAGATTGGTGGTGGGTATCAGAACTTCAGCACTGCCGAATGAATTGTTATGTCTTGTTTTTTATTATTGTAATTACTAAATTATATTGTCAAGGTCAAAGTTTTTAGTGATTTTTACTTCGTTCAAAGAAAACATAGATACAAGTTTTATATAAAAGGTGCTCTGCTTTGAACAAATAATCATAATTATTTTTAACAATGAAACTTTTTTTGTTATTAGCATTCTGTGCTGCGGCAGGTAAGAATTCTATCATAACTATGTTGTTCCATATATGAATAGAACTAATGAAAAATTCTCATTCTAAAAGCTGCTAGTTTGTTTCCTGAGGATGAACGAATCAGTGGTGAAAATGGTTGGTATGTTCCTCAATCGGATGGTAGTTTGTTGTGGACTGAGAAGGAACTTGGCGAAATTTATCTAGAGACTATGTCCAAATTTGAAGATGTGTTAATTATCAATCCTGTTAATTTCTTTTTGTATACCAAAGATAATCCAGATCTCGGCCAAGAGATCGTTGCCAGTAAGGAATCCATTGACGCTTCTAATTTTAATGCCAATAATCCCACAAGAATTACCATTTCTGGTTGGAATACCATCGTACTTGGCTATACTAATACTGCCGTACGTGAGGCTTATTTGTCTAATGGTGACTATAATATGATATCTGTTGAATGGAGTCGTGGTCGTTCTGCAGACTATGCCAGCTCTGTTATAGCTATTCCCGGGGTGGGTAAAAAAATTGCTGCCTTGGTAGACTTTTTGGTTGAAAACTACGACTTGAATTTGGAGACTTTGAAAATAATGGGCATCAGTTTAGGTGCTCATGTTGCTGGCTTCACGGGCAAGAATATTAAGAGTGGTCAAGTTCATGCTATTATTGGCTTAGATCCTGCCTTACCTTTATTCAGTTATGATAAACCCGAAACTCGCTTATCTAGTACTGATGCTTTATATGTCGAGTCTATACATACTAATGGTGGAAAATTAGGCTTTTTGAAACCCATTGGCCAAGCTGCTTTCTATCCGAATGGTGGTGAATCTCAGCCAGCATGTATTATTGATCAACTTGATGCTTGTTCTCATGGAATTGCCGCAGTTTACTATGTTGAAGCTTTAAAATACAATAACTTTGCAGCGGTTAGGTGTTCCAGTTATGAGGATGCTGTGACTAACAGTTGTGGTTCCGACTATAGCTCAGTGCTCATGGGTGACATGTCAAATGATTTAGAGACAAGTGGTATTTTTTATGTACCCGTTAATAATGTTCCTCCTTTTGGTTCAAATTAAAGACAAAAAATAATTGAATGTAAAGTCTACTTAAAATATTAAAAAAATATTTCTTAGTTAAAAGCAATATTTTATTCACATGCTTATGAATATAAATACGCCAGTCATGAAATTATTCATCAGGCAATGGCAGTTAAGAAGGAATATTTGTTTAAATTTTAATATGAAAGTTGGCTTTTAAAATAAACAAGTAAGAGCACTATATTCGGCTGTGTCTTTGCAAAGAGCAAAGATTGTTTATTTTATTTGAAGATATAGTATGAATATCGCAGGACACTTTCATTAAACATAATAATGATTACTTGTAACCATTATATGTTTTAACCACAATCATACAAAATAATCATAGTATGTTGCTCTTAAATTGTTGTCACCACTACCATGTTTTTATTGCGATTACCTTTGAACCGTCAAACAAAATATTTCACCGAACATTTCTTTTAAAGAAAATGGTGTCAACTACCAATCCAGCGCTCTTAAAGTGACACCCGATTAAAAAAATGAAATAAAAACAAGTAAGAGTACTATATTCGGCTGTGCCGAATCTTTTATACCCACCACCAATTTTGTGTGCATTTAAAGCACAATATTTATTATTTTTTTAATCATTATGGAATAATCTCTTTATAATAAAATATGTATCACTTTCTTTGTAGAGGGTGGTTAAATTTTAAGGGCCCATGTTGAAGGTAAACTGCACCTAGTCTTTAAATTTGTTTTCTGCACTTCACTTGACATTTCTCAATCTCAAATTTACTCAATTTGATCCGTGCTTTAAAGTTATTCAGGTTTTTTATTAAAATGGGCGTTCAAATCAAAATGCATTTTGTGCACTTCGTAATTCTTTTGGTCAACATAATCATTCAAATTCATCCACAATCGGGAGAATTGTAAAAAATATTTAAATTTCTGCAAAACAGGTCTGTATAAAATGCTAGAAAATCTGTGAATGCATTCTTAGTTCGTTGAATGGGAACCATTGCTGTTTTTGGATAGTGTGGCAAAAGAGAAGTCAACCTCGACTCATCATCATGCCCAACAATTGAGCATCAACATTGTCATTGAAAATTTGGACCATCAGATAGAGGAGTAGCGCCAAGGATGGGGGGGCCATTTGGCCGCTATTTTGTTAAATACATAATTGAACCATAAAAAATATTATCATTATAAAAACAAATGATAATAATTTCTTAAATAATTTGTGTTTTATTTAAAACCAACATCGGCCTTAAAATTTAACCACCATTAAGAACTTCGATATGATAGTAAAATGTTTTCGTAAATTTAGTCTTCTAGTGAAAGTGGCGTGTCAATAAAGTTTCTGCTAATAAATACAACTTAGATATTTTAATATAGTCCTTTATTTTCCCAAGAACTTTGTCAATAGAGAAATTACATGAATTTAAGATAAACCGTTATATGGGACGTAGGCGTTAAAGTGGGCGTGTCACTTAAGCTTATTGGCACAACAATTACATTAATTAGAAGGATATATGTAGCATCATCATACGTGTAATTTTGTCGGTTTTTTGAGCTTTTAAATTTTATTAACGGTAGATAACGTGAAAAGTGGGCGTTGTAGTAGGCGCGTCAAAGTTATTTTTGCTAATGACTACAACTAAAGTATTTCAATATAGCCCTTTTTTATTCCAAAATCTTTATTAATAAAGAAATTATATGAATTTTAGGTAAAACGTTATATGGGAGGTGGGCGTAAAAGTGAGCGTGGCACCTTAATTTTTTTGCACAGTAATGACATTGCCTAGGGGGATATACGTAACAAATTTTATCATCATACCTCTAATTTTGGCGGTCTTATGAGCTTTTAAATTTCATTTACGGTAGATAACGTGAAAAGTGGGCGTTATAGTAGGCGTGTCAAAGTTAATTTGGCTAATGAGTACAACGTAGATATTTCAATATAGTCCTTTGTTATTCCAAAATCTATATTAATAGAGAAATTATATGAATTTTGGGTAAAACGTTATATGGGAGCTGGACGTAAAAGTGGGCGTGGCACATTGATTTTCCGTTACAAAAAAGCCCTCACCAAAAAGCAAAAGGTGCAAAATTTCAGTGTCGTACATCCAATTTTCTTGCTTTTATGACGTTTTTGTTTTTAAATATACCGTACATTTTGATCGATAACTCCTTTCCTTATGCATAGATTTAGATAATATTTCGGGGAATAATATTGTTTTTACTCAGAAAATATATATTCGAAGTTTCATGAGTCTACGTTGATGCGTTTTGATGTTCGTTTATTCGATGTTCGAAGGACACGGTTTTTTCGACCTACTCTTGCTTTTCGAGCTATACCTCTCTTCCTAATATTCCGATTTAGCCCATTTTCAATACCAAACAAACCTTGTCTATAAGAAAAATTCTGACAAAATCTGAGCTCTCTAGCTTTTTCGGTGCGACCTCTATCGTGCTTTTAACAGACGGACAAACGGACGGACTTAGCTAGATCGTCATCAAATCAAACCCTGATTCAGAATATATATACTTTATGGGGTCTAAAATTGATATTTCGATGTGTTGCAAATGGAATGACAAAATGAAAATACCCCCACCATTTTTTTGGTGGCGGGTATAAAAATTATTTCTAAACGTTATAAACAATTTATTTTCATGTACTAATGGTTAACAATTTTTAAAATTATACAAAACTAGAAGTTTAAAAATCAAAATCTTACTAATAAATATCCCGTTTTAGCAAAATACTTAAAATTTTTATTTTGAATCACCCTGTTCTCGGTAATATATGTATGTGAAATAAAGTTTGAATTTTTTGGCTCTCGAGGTACGCTAGTGTCTACATTCGAATGAAAAAATGAGATTTGGCCTCCTTCTCGTAGAATGGCCCACTGTGCGGCGGCCATTTCGCCGATATTTTATTTCATACATAATTAAACCATACAAATATTATCATTATAAAAAGATATGATAATAATTTCCTAAATAACTTGTGTTTTATTCAAAATCACCAAAATCGCCCTTAAAATTTAACCACCCTTAACAAAAGAATAGATAAATAAAAATATAATTTAGTTAAAAAATTTATTTTAAATATTCAAATTCATATTTAAAATCTACTGATGCACATTTTTAGGATGTTATCAAAAATGTTACTAGAGTTATCTAGTGTTCTACGTGATATTTAGCAAAGACATCATCCTCTTTGTTTGCAAAATGTAGTGGCGCCTTTAACAGATGTTGCCGACTGCAATGAATAAATGCTAATGAATATGACTAATATATTTTTATAAAAATTTTAAGAAAAAAGTGGGCGTGGCACATTTATCTTCCCTTATAACGAAGACTTTGACTAAAAAGCCATGTTTGCAAAATTTCAGAATCGTACATATAGTTTTGTCAGTTTTATTACGTTTTAAATTTCAAATATACACTGTGCGGTATAAATTTTCGTACATTTTGATCTATAACTCCTTTTGTAATGCATAGATTTAAGCAATTTTTGGGGAGAAATATTCTTTTGACTCAAGAAATATATATTCGAAGTTTTATGACTCTATGTTTATCCGTTTGGACACAATTCCTTTTATTTTCGATGTTAGCAGGACACGGTTTTTTTTGACCTATTCTTGCTTTACGAGCTATAACTCTCTTCCTAATGGTCCGACTTAGCCCATTTTCAATACCAAACAAACCTTGTCTATAGGAAAGATTCTGGCAAAATTTGAGCCCTCTAGTTTTTTCGGTGCGACCTCTATCGTGCTTTCAACAGACGGACAGACGGACGGACATATCTAGATCGTCATCAAATCAATCGATTCAGAATATATATACTTTATGGGGTCTAAAATGTGTATTTCGATGTGTTACAAACGGAATGACAAAATGAATATACCCCCACCATTTTTTTGTTGGCGGGTATAAAAAGAGAAGAGAAAAATTCCGTTTTTATTTATAAAGTGTGGCAGCTATGATTTTGACAATTTTTTAGTGCAAATTAGGAAAATGAGGAGTGATAATTTCTTGTGCAGCGACTTATACAATTGACTGATTTGTTGATATTGCCTTTCTCTCTCTTTCTTTTTAACTTCCTGCATGACAGAAATATTTGGTATTGAAAATATATATTACTAACATACCGAAGCTATACAAAGAAAGTGAGTGATTTTTGAATAAAGATATTATTATATAGCGATTACTGTTAATAACAAAATGATAATTTTGTGCTATAAAAGTACATCAAGTTGGTGGTGGCTAATAACAATTCGGCATATTTGTAATTAAAAACGTAATAAAACTAACAAACTTTTACTAACTTTGAAAATAAATGTGTCACGACCACTTTTACGCCTACATCCCATTTAACGCTTTATCTCAAATTCATATAATTTCTCTAGGAATTGAAGGTGACACGCCCACTTTTACGCCTTTCTCTCAAAATAACGCTTTATATTAAATTTATATAATTTCTCTAAGGACAAAGTTTTTGGAAGAATAAAAGACTACATTGAAATATCTCAGTTTTATTTATTAGCGGAAACTATAATGACACGCCAACTTTAACGCCCATTTTTATTGAAAGACTAAATTTACGAAAACATTTTGCTAGCATATCGAAGTTATACAAAGAAAGTGACACATATTTTAGTATAAAGAGATAATTCCATAGCGATTACTGTAATTAACAAAATAGTTAATTTTGTTCTTTAAAAATACACAAAACTGATGGTGGGTATGAAAAATTCGGTACAAATATAGTGCTCTTACTTGAGTATTAAGGAGATCGATTTATACAATAATAAACATATTTTACTAAAATAATATAGATACTAGTTCATATTTTTATATTTCGTCAAATATTTGTTTAGTGTAACTAATCGTAATAGCAACGAATTTAACTGCATAGATTTCTAAGTTAAAATCCATTATCAACTCGTTAACTTCTGAAAGCATCACGTAGTTTTAGAAAAATTTTATTTTTAAAACCTTTAATTCTAGCCAAAATTATTTTTGTAATAAAAAGGAAACTTTCATATATGCCATGAAAAAAAGTTACGAACAGTTTTCTGTTAATTATGTAAAAAAAAATATTACAACCTGAAATTGTTTTCGTTATATGTACAAAAGTTTTGTATATTTTGCAAAAGAAAAAAAAATTTCAAAAGTTTTTTTAATATCGTAAAAATATAAAAATCTTGCCTAAAATTGTTGATAGTAATTGGTGCGAAAGTTATTTTCATAACACTTTAGATGTTTAGCCTACAACTTTTTCGTTATTTGTACGAAAGTATCGTCGATTTCACGAAAAGAATAATTACGACGTGTTTTCGTTACTTTCATAAAATTAGAAAAATGTTGCCTATATTTTTATTCGCGATATATACGAAACTTTCGTTTATTTTACGAAAAAAGTTACTGCGAAAGTTTTTGTATAAAATTTTGCACAGCTTATTTTTTTCGATGTAGCCACAATGTGATCTCCGGAAAGACTCCACCAATAGCCAGCAGAAGACAAGTTCTAACAGCTTACTGATTCAGGTGATACCAAATAGGACTCTAGCCTAAGGCATGACAATCTGCCTACAGAGATGCGATGAGTCACCAAGATAACATGCCTCCGGGTTATTTGTGCAACGAATTTTTAACCCTGCTGGTAGGTAAAAAAAAAAATTTACAAATCTTAGGTATAGGACCATTTTGTCCATACCATTTTTATACCCGCCACCAAAAAAATGGTGGGAGTATATTCATTTTGTAATTTTTGTCCGTTTGTAACACACAAAAATATACATTTTAGACCCCACAAAGTATATATATTCTGAATCAGGGTTTGATTTGATGAAGATCTAGCTATGTCCGTCAATCTGTCCGTCTGCTGAAAGCACGATAGAGGTCGCACCGAAAAAGCTAGGGGGCTCAAAATTTGCCAGAATCTTTCTTATAGACAAGGTTTGTTTGGTATTGAAAACGGGCTAAATCGGAATATTAGGAAGTGAGTTTTAGCTCGTAATGCAAGAGTAGGTCGAAAAAACCGTGTCCTTCAAACATCGAATAAAATGGAATTGTGTCGAAACGCATTAACGTACAGTCATGAAACTTCGAATATATATTTCTCGAGTCAAAACAATATCTCCCCCAAAAATTACTTACATCTATGCTTTAGGAAAGGAGTTATAGATAAAAATGTACAAAAATTTATACCGCGCAGTGTATTTTTCAGTATATATTAAATATGAAACCTAATAAAACGGACAAAATTAGATGTACGATTCTGAAATTTTGCACACTTTGCTTTTTGGTGAGAGGCTTTTCTGTAACGGAAAATCAATGTGACACGCCCACTTTTTACACCCACCGCATATATAAAGTTTTACTCTATTAATAAAGATTTTGGAATAATAAATGACTATATTGAAACATCTAAGTGGTACTCATTAGCAAAAACTACTTTGACACGCCTACTATAACGCCCACTTTTCACGTTATCTACCGTTAATGAAATTAAAAAGCTCATAAAACTGCCAAAATTAGAGGTATGATGATAAAATTTGCTACGTATATCCCCCTAGGCAATGTCATTACTGCGCCAAAAAATTAAGGTTCCGCGCATACTTTTACGCCCACCTCCCATATAACGATTTAACTTAAATTCATATAATTTCTCTATTAATAAAGATTTTGGAATAATAAATAGCTACATTGAAACACCTATTTAAGTTGTACTCATTAGCAAAAACAACTTTGACACGCCTACTATAACGCCCACTTTTCACGTTATCTACCGTTAATGAAATTTAAAAGCTCATAAAAACGCCAAAATTAATGTAATTGCCAAAAAGTTTAGGTGACACGCCCACTTTAACGCCTACCTCCCATATAACGGTTTATCTTAAATTCATGTAATTTCTCTATTGACAAAGTTTTTGGGAAAATAAAGGACTATATTGAAATATCTAAGTTGTATTTATTAGCAGAAACTTTATTGACACGCCTACTTTAACGCCCACTTTCACTAGAAGACTAAATTTACGAAAACATTTTACTATCATATCGAAGTTCTTAATGGTGGTTAAATTTTAAGGCCGATGTTGAATTTAAATAAAACACAAATTATTTAAGAAACTATTATCATTTCTTTTTATAATGATAATATTTGCATGGTTCAATTATGTATTTAGCAAAATATCGGCCAAATGCCCCCACCCCCCATCCTTGGCGCCACTCCTCTATCTGATGGTCCAAATTTTGAATGACAATGTTGACGCTTAATTGTTGGGCATGATGATGCTCTTTTGCCACACTATCGCAAAAAACAGCAATGGTTCCCATTGAACGAACTAAGAAGGCATTCACAGATTTTCTAACATTTTATACAGACCTGTTTTGCAGAAATTTAAATATTTTTTACAATTCTCCCGATTTTGGACGAATTTGAACGATTATGTTGATCAAAAGAATTACGAAGTGCACAAAATGCATTTTAATTTGAACGCCCATTTTTATTAAAATCTTTTATATTTGAAAGCTCGATTGCGTATCTTTCCACGGTTCAAATGGAGTTAGTCTGAGATTGAGAAATGTCAAATGAAATACAAGAAAAAAGTTGAAGTTTAGATGTGGCTCACCTTAAACATGGGCCCTTAAAATTTAACCACCCTCTACAAAGAAAGTGATACATATTTTATTATAAAAAGATTATTCCATAGCGATTAACAAAATAATAAATATTGTGCTTCAAATGTATACAAAATTGGTGGTGGGTATAAAAGATTCGGCACAGCCGAATATAGTGCTCTTACTTGTTATATTTTCGATGCTGTTTTTGTGCTTTAATTTTATAAAAAATGTTACCTTTACTTGATACCCGGGTAAATCTTATAGTAGTTATGAGCACCACTGACAATAAAATGACAACTAAATATGAAAAGAGTTGCCATACATAGTAGTAAAATCACTACAAACATTTAATAACTATAAAAGTATTATTGTACATTTATAAATACAAATTCTTATCAGTGGTTTATAATACAAAAAGCGTTCAATAACTAATGTACACTATAACCATAAAATAACTATTTTTTATGCATATAGCCGTAAAAATTTACTTTTGTGATAAAAAAAAAAACTTGAAATAAAGTAATTAAGGTAAGAAATCTTTTATAATTTTCTACAAGAATTGAAAAATATTTTCATCTTCATGTACATATGTATGTATATTTACATAACATTTCTCTTTGATAGATTGTTACTCGTATTATTTTTTGCCAACTAGTTGGCCAGCAACGTATTTCAAATGCCCTGAAAGCATTATAAGAAGACAGCAATTATAGAAGAAACTTTGTTCATAAAGAAGAGCTTTTTTAACAAAGTACCCAAGCAGTGATTGTGTAAGATAAATCCGTCGGTTTATATAAAATTAAGCTACACTTTAAATGTTTGTCTTTAAATTATTTATTGAATATACATATTTCAAAGATACTCACGATTGTACTAGTAACTTCTATGATTGTTAGTTTTAACAACATGTACATACATACATACATACATATACTGAATTTAAATAAGATAAGAATAAATGTATTATATGTATGTATATATTGCATAAGTTTATATAATAATATATGTTTAAAAATATAATATATATGTATGTGTATATAAATAAAAATAATATTTAATAGATTTTTTTTGGGAAACCCAATTATATACATACATCTTTGCTTTCGATTGTATGAAACGTATATGTTGGACACAAATATGGTAAGTATAGTTTAAAGATATCTATAATATTAACTAACAATATCAGCTACAACAACCGTTAGGTTACTAAAATCTAATGGCGCTACTAAAATTACGATAATAAGAAACGGAAATTTCAGTTGCTATGAACGAATTTAGAGATAGTACGAATAAACGAAGAAATTCGATTGGCAACAAATTCGGTTGTCGCAACGAATCTGTTTTCTGAGTGTATGGATGAATGCATTTATATTACTTTCAGAAATCGATGTGTCTTTACGCCAGCTGAGTTTATCCTCGGCTCAAGAACACATGATAAAACGATCCCACTTACCTAAAAACAAACCATCCGCAAAGCTTCTGACTGAAACTAGAATATCAACTTCTAATTATGTAGCATCAATGAGCGGTGTAACGAAAATCTTATCTACTATAAAAAGTGGCATCTGCAGCTGCTGTAAATCCAAGTGTGATAATAAGTGAATCACGTGCAGTAAATTTATATGCAAACTACAACGCAAAATAATTTTCTCGTCCTGTACTGAGAATTTTTAACGATTTATTTCTGTAAATTTTTCCATAAGAATAAGACTATGAATATGGGTGGACCAAAATGGTCCCAAACCTAAGATTCGTAACTTTTTATTATACCCTTTATACAGTGAAAAAGGGTATATATAGGTTTGTCATTCCGTGTGAAATTTCTATAATTTTCATCATTTCCGACCCCAAAAAGTATATATTTTCTGAAAGCTTATGAAAAGGGGAAACGACTAAGCTCTGTCAGTCTGTCCGTCTGACCGTTTATCCGTATGTATGTTGAAATCAACTTTTTGAAGCCCCCCGACATCGCTTGGACCCAAGTGTGGTATTAAAATATCAGAAATATTCGGGAGTAGAACGGTATTGAAAATCAAATTTTTTTTTTATTTTTTATTTTTTTTTTTTATTCAATATATTATTTATATTTTTATTTTAATTTTTTTTTATTTTTTTTTTTTTTGTTTTATATATATTATATATATTTTAATTATTTTTTTTGTTAATTTTTTTTAAATGTTTTTTTTTTTTTTTTTTTTGTAACATACATTCGTAAATTTACAATTTTACAATGGGATGTTTTTATATGTGTATGTTTTTTATATATATGTACGTATTTCATATGGGAACCAAAATGGTCCAAGCCTACAAGCAGGGTTAAAAGATATGTTTTTTTTTAGCAAGACTTATGCAGGCCTTTAATTTTGGGTTCTCCTCCACGTATATTACCTGCATTAGCATTTTCTTTCTGTAATTTATATCACATTATATATTACAACTTAATTTTTTGAGCTACTTCTTTTGTTATAATTTAGCCACGTCTAGAAAAAAGTTATAAACTCGTATAATAAAATGTATACTTTATTTTTATATAAAAAAAGTATTTATTAAAAATATGTATAAAATGTTGTTACCGCTAATCTATGCAGTACAGGTGGCACTGAAATGCAGATAGGCCAACTTTAACGTAACAAAATATATAAATTTAAAAATTTTATTTATGATCTTCAAAAACAAATAAATTTATAAATAAATAAGAATATTGCTTCTAGTTCAATAAAATTTAAAACCGATAATATAAACATTTTATTGTCAAAAACAACTTGGCATTATAAATACATTTTATTTGTAAAAATTAAAAAAAAAGAATTGTTTTTTTTATACTTATAATGAAATGGTTAAGGAAAATCTGTTTGTACATGAAATATATATATATATTTTTTTTTTTTTTTTAATTTTGACGGTGGTAAAATATACCACTTTCTTTAAATTTTGTCTGACTGTCTTTCTGTTCATCAGGCAGAACTTGGTGGACTTAAAATCTACCAGATGGATTCTAAAAAATTTGGTATGAGGGTACACCTTACAATAGGTGCTATCTTATATATTTAAGAGAAAACTGAAAAAGAGCATGTAAAGTGACATTTTAAATGTTACTAAAAGGGTGGTGAGAGTTATTCAAATTTTGTGGGGCCAGTAATGCGGCCCGGGTTCAACTAATCGAATTATAAAATTCTTTTAAAAATACCATTGTGCATGATAAAATTTACTGCATTTCGTAAAAACAAAATTAAAAATAAGTAAGAGCACTTCTTTGGCTGTGCCGAATTTTTAATACCCACTACCAATTTTGTTTAGTACTTTTATACCACAAAATATATTTGTCTTTTACAAATGTGCATTACTTTCTTTGTGCAATTTTTTATTAATTTATTTTCATGTATTTATACTCAAAATTGTTTTTTTTTGCAACATTTCAGAAGTGAATGAACTCAAATTAGATATTGCTATAAAAAGTCCCTCATTTTCCAAAATATTTGTCCATAAAGAAGTTATATGAATTTAGAAAAAAAAATTAACTCTATATTTGCAAAAACCGTAGAAATATTTTAGTCGGCTTTGTGACCTTTTAAATTGTATTAGTAGTATATTTTGCTATATGCGAGAGGCGGGCGTTGAAGTAGGCATGTTAGAGTTATTCCTGATAACAATTTCTACTTAGATACTAAGTCGCGGAGACTTTTAATCTTTCAAATCTTTATCCATGAAGAAACTATATGAATTACAGAAAGAAAATGCATTGTAATGGAGGTGTGGTTGAAGTAGGACTGTCTCCTTCATTTCCCGTTATAACAATAACGTTAACCATAAACGTTCAGATATTTGAAAACTTTCAAAATCTTACATCCATCATTTGATGACGTTCTTATTTTTAAAAAGACTTAAAATTCATATTATTTTTTTCTATCTAAGACTTCCTTTCTACTAAACCTATTTAGCCAATTTTCCAAACAAAACATTTCTGATGAACAGAAACATTTCTAGCAATATTTTAATGTTCGTTCCATGCTTTCAACGAACAGACTTAGCTACTAGCTACGTAAGAAGAACAGGCAGCTGTTATGCAGCTTACTTGGATCCATAATTTTGATCCCTTTGTGATACCTGAATAGAATAAAAAAAAAATAGAATAGAAAACAAAATAAGTGACGGTCATGCAGATCAGTCCAGAGTGTCTGGCAGGAATTGAACCCACAACCCCAGACTAGCAGACCAGCACACTACTGACTAGTCTACCGGGGCACAGATATAACATAAGATCATCCTTAAATTACACCGGTACTAAGACAGTTATACTTTATGGGAACTTCAATGAATATTTACTTGTGTTACAAACGTAATGACGAAATGAATACACCGCCATACCATTTTTTTGGTGGGGTGTGTACAAAAATTTATATAAATAGTATTCAACTCAGGACAGATATTCATTATAATTTTTTAACTATGCAAGCCATTTGGTTATTAGCCTTGTGTTCTGCAAGTAAACTTGTAGCCAGTGCTGCTAGTGTTACTTCTCAGTCAGAACGTAAGAATGGAAAAAATGGATGGTTTGTACCACAAATTGATGGCACTTTCGCATGGGTTGACAAGGATGATGCTGAATCTTATCTAAAGTTTGCGGCAAAAATGGAAAATCGTTTGTTTGTTAATCCTGTTAAATTCTATTTGTATACCAGAGCTAAACCCAGCGAGGGTCAAGAAATTTTCGCCACTAAAACATCCATCAATGCTTCTAATTTTAATGCCAAGAATCCTACTAGAATTATCGTTCACGGTTGGACATCCAACGGTTTTGACGGTCTTAATAAAGGCATACGTACAGTTCTATTTTCTCAAGGAGACTTCAATATAATTGCTATTGATTGGAGACGTGCTCGTTCCATAAATTACATCAGCTCTGTATTGGCCATTCCGGGAGTCGGTAAAAAAATTGCTGAGTTGGTAGACCTTTTTTTTAAACTCAAAGGCTTAGATTTTGGTACTTTGGAAATAATTGGCCAGAGTTTAGGTGCCCATGTGGCTGGCTATGCTGGCAAAAATGTTGCCAGTGGTAAAGTTAAAACCATTGTTGGCTTAGATACTGCTTCACCTCTATTCAACTATAATGAGCCCGACAAACGCTTATGCAATACTGATGCTTTATATGTCCAGACTATTCATACTAATGGTGATAACTTGGGCTTTTTGGAACCCATTGGCAGTGGTGCCTTTTATCCTAATGGTGGTATATCTCAGCCAGGTTGCGGTATTGACTTTATCGGTTTATGTTCTCATATACGTGCTGCAACTTATTATATTGAATCTTTAGCTAAAGATAATTTTCCAAGTCAGAAGTGTCCTACTTACAAGCATGCTGTGGCCAAAAATTGTACTTTCAATTATAGCTCCGTACGCATGGGTTCCATGGCAAATGATCTCATGGCGACTGGTAATTACTATGTACCTGTTAATGGTGAGGCGCCTTATGGTACTTCACATTAAATGGCAAAGCTGCATTGTTTAGTTTTTACTTTATGCAGTATTTGTTAAAAGTGTCCCACTTATACACACTTTTCGATAAATATTGTTGTTCGGTAAATATTATTACTCTTAAAGTTGTTTCCAATAAACCTGTTGTTAAACGAATAAAGTAATAAAATGTTAAAATTGTGATATTTTTTTGTTCTACTTTAACTTTAACGTTATCTCTCCAATTGGTATTTGGCGAATGACGTGAGTAATGTACAAATATAGTGCAAATTTAATACACATTAAAATATTGGCATATTCCTCGGCATTTATTAATGTTTTCACTTTTCTCTGAAATCCACCCATTAAATATTTTATACTTGCTTCCGTTACCTTTCTGGACGAGGTGGTCCACTAGCACGTAATATCGGACCTATCTTGAGATAACGTTCTGTGTTCTTTAGTTCCTTTTTTCACAAGAGTCCAATATCTTTCCACAGGCCGAAGTTGTGGACAGTTGGGTGGATTTGACATCCGTGGTATCAAATTAACCTTAAAGAAAGGCCCTTAATTTTTTCCATAGTGGCATGAGGCCGAATCTAGCTTAAAATATAAACGCACTTTGTGCTGTTTTAAGAATGGTAAAATATGTTTTGTGAACTCTCCGTACAAAGTATTTCGGTATTTATCGTGCATTATGTCACAAATTTTTGGCTCTTTCCAACAACTGCAATTGGTTTGCCACACAAGAAACTTCTTTGAAAATGTTGTTTGTTTTTTTGTTTTTTTTGTCTGGTATTGTTCTTGAACATTACTTTGTCCATTAGGTACATACAAATCTTGACCTGCGATAAATAAGTTTTATTATCCACAACACAACAGGTGTATTTTTTATAAAATTAAACTTAAATTTTTTGTTCGTTTATTTAATATTATTTTTTTACGGTATAGCAAAGTTGAACTTTCTGAACTTTAGACGACTTTAACCCAGCCTTAAGCTTAAACTTAAGCTGTCTGCATATAAGGCTCAGAGCATTTAATTTTACAGGCTGCTTTTCTCATAAACGAGTTCGTTGCTCTTCAAAAGAGTATTTTGACTTTCTTTGCTTTTCTTTGATCTAGATTTCTTTTAATTTTCAAGTCTTCCTTATACTGTTTAATGACTCTTGAAACAGTGTGACGATGAACCTCAGATCTTTTGCTATTTATCTGAAAGTTCATAATCCGTTTTTATACCCTTCACCTGTGGTGCACAAGGGTATATATAGCTTTGTCATTCCGTTTGTAATTTCTACAATTTTCATTTCTGAAAAGCTTATGAATAGAGGAGCCTATTAAGCCCTGACATTTAGAAGCAACTATATGTTCCTCAGATCTGTTTATGGTATCAATCTCTTGGAAATATCCAGGAATGAATCGCTATTGAAATTCAGCACAATCGCCCCATAACTTTATGAGATATGAGCAAAAAACCACGACCACCTCGTTTTTTTTCACAATTACAACAACAACATACATATATACATGTAAAAAACATGCCAAAAAAAAAAAAATTACAAAAAAAAAATATATTAAAAATAAAAAAATAAAAAAAAAATAAAAAAATTACAAAAAAAAAATTTTAAAAATATTTAAAAAATATTTACAAAAATTTTTTAAAAAAAAATTTAAAAAAATATATTAAAAAAAATAATAAAATATAAATAATATATTAAATAAAATAAAATTTTTTTGGCTCAGCTGGGATTCGATGCCACATTTATTTTAACCAGTATATACATACATACTTATGTACGTATTTTATATGAGATGAATGGTGATACAAACAATTGTTATTGCATGACTACACGTTGTGAAAGGTATATAAGATTCGGCACGGCCGAATATAGCACTGTTTTCTTTTAATTTTGATAATAATTTTTTTAAGTATATTTTATTTATGTCCATTTTGACCGAAATAAGAGTTGATAATGAATTTTTTAGGACTAAAATAATAAAGGGTGTGTTTTTAGCTATTATCTTTTTGACAACACTAGTTTAAACAGCTGACGCACGTTTCGTGTTTTGTTTCACTGTCAAACATCTTCAGTTTGGTCTATAATTTAACCACGAATCGTCTTACAAACGAACAACACTTGCAAATTATTGAATTTTATTATCAAAATGCGTTCTCTGTTAAGAAAGCTCATCGCGCGCTTCTTATCGAAAAATTGTGTTCAGCGACGAAGCTCATTTTTGGCTCAATGGTTACGCTAATAAGCAGAATTGTCGATTTTGGAGTGAAGATCAGCCAGAAGCATTGCAAGAGCTACCAATGCATCCCAACAAAGTCACAGTTTGGTGCGGTTTATAAGCTGGTAGCATCATTGGACCGTACTTCTTCAAATATGATGCGAATCGTAACGTAACTGCGAATGGTGAGCTCTACCGCTAGATGATATCCAACTTGTTTTTGTCCAAAATGTAAGAGCTTGACTTGCATGACATGTGGTTTCTCCAATACGGTGCCACATGCCACACAGCACGCTTAACAAAAAACTTATTGAGAGGCGAGTTCGGTGAACATTATATTTCACGTTCGGGACCAGTCAATTGGCCGCCTAGATTGTGCAATTTAATGCCTTTATACTATTTTTTGTGGGGCTATGTTAAAGCTCATGTCTATATACACATGCCCGCTTTAATTGACGCATTGGAAGACAACATTGAAGCATTTATTCATGAGATACCGGCCGAAATGTTGGAGAGAGTATGGTAAATTGGACTAAGCGGATAGACCATTTGAGGCGCAGTCGCGGTCAACATTAGCATGAAATAATCTTCAAACATTAAATTATATGGACCGTACTGTCGATTCAAATAAAGTTTTCAGAAATTTTTCTGAATTTTATGTGTTTTTTTTTCACTTTCCTATAGCTCTTAAAAAATCAAATAAAAATTTGATACACCCAGGATAAATTTTAGCTAAAATAATGTGTATAAGTTTTTTTTGACTCCTTAGTTTTAAATATAAAACAATTCCTTTACCTGAAATTTAATTATTTGACTTATAGCACCAATCGCTTAAACGAATTTTCAACCTATTTTATCTGATACCGCTGATGAATTTGTAAACGATGCAAAGCACAGTGGGTCTTTTTTCGGGGAATAACTTATTTATCTAAAACTACAATAGCGAATCTTACCAGATATTACGTGAGTAGCTCTTTGAACCAACGGTAAGTTGCAACGAAATGTTGATAATGTAGAAGAGTGGTACGGGCCACTTACCTATTCGATGTAGTTGTTAATAATTTTATAAACATGATTTTTTTTATTCCATCACGCTCCTGCTTAATTGCCTGTCACTACTGAGTGCCTTTGGGTATGGATTATTTAAAAATTTACTCTTTGGCGACAAACACATAGCACAAACAAAAAAAAAATATGACAACAGCAATTAAACTGTTAGCAGAAGTCGCGAGACTCAACTTGTTGGTAAACTCAGCGCGTGGGCCATCACTAACTCGTATATAACTTCTGGGGGCCACCGAAGCGCAGCATAATTTTTCTCAAATAATGCTCATTTGTTCAAGCTTTAAAATGAAACTGAAATCCTTGCTTAATTGAGCCAATAAAAAACTTTACGCCCACTTTAACTGAGAAAATTCAAAAGCAAAGATTTTTTATTTTAAAAATAAACATTAACAAAAAAAAAAAAAAACACTTCGACAAATAATTTCTATTACAAACTTAAGCAAGACCTTTTTATAAATATCTACATGGTTAAGGCTGGGGCACAATGAATCCGTCGTCCGTCAAACTTCAACTTTTTCAACTGACAACTTAGTTAAAATACATGTTTTCTTATGAGTGTTGTCACATTCAGTATGTCTCCGTCAACGCAAAGTACAAAAGTTGACCAACTTTTAACTTTTGAAGTACGTCGAGTACTTTGACAGCTATCATATGGTTGTGCGCAAAAAGCGAAGTCAACCGGCTTTACAGCAGCCGCCGTACTTTTCTGTGATGCATGAGCCGCCACAGAAGCATACAGTTGTTTTCGGTTCAAAACTCTTTTTTTATATAGATTGTATGAATTTAAAGCAAAATTGACATTTTCTTAAAAAAATATTTTTTTGTTTTTATTAATTTTTTGTTATTGTGAAGATAAGTAAAAAAAAATTATATAAATATTATCGGCCTTCAGCCGGCGCTGTTTGTTTTTGATTTGTCGCAGCAGTCAACAATTTAACTTGACTTATGATCCGTCAACACAAAGTACTGATTGTGCCAACCCCTCTCCGTCAATACGTTGATGTCAGTTGAGAAGTTGAAGTTTGACGGACGACGGATTCATTGTGCCCCAGCCTTTAGATTTATTATTTCTTTCAAATTACTTGAGGTAAGTATAAATTAATTACGCAAAGTTTTATGCTATTTTCTGCCATTTTGTTTAGTTTTCTGCCACAATGTTTAATTTTAACGCATCACTGTGCTTATGTACAGTTACCTATTTGACATTTATTTTTTTATACGCTTTAAGTCAGTAGTTTTAGTTTAAATGGTACTGGAATATATTATTTTTTTTTTCAACTAATCTTTGAAACGGTTGCCTTTGTACCCAATCTATATGCAACGGTCTGATTTTTTTTTTTTAAATTCAACTAACACACAAAATAAAATAAACAAGACACCTGTTAAAAATATGTAGTCTGTTAAAAGGCTATCCATTAGGGAGCTATGATTTTGAGGTGACGTTTCGGTCATTTCTAATAAGTCATGATCTGTCAGTTGTTTTTAATTGTATTCAGTAGTTTTTACAATTTCATCGTGGAGAGATATACATACATATAATGTTCTAGTGCCAATAAGACACCTTAATTGATAGGTTGGTGTGGTTTTTGGTCTGGTGGAATCATCGGTCCGTACTTCTTTTGAAATGAGGCTGGTAACACCGTTACTGTCAATAGAACGCGGTATAGATCGATGATAACTTTTTATGGCCGAAATTGGGGGAAGTTGATCTTGACAAAATTTGGATCCAACAAGACGAGGCTAAGTGTCACACAGCAAATGCAACAATCGAATTACTGAAAGAAAAGGTTGGAGATTCGATTATTTTAAGAAATTGTGATATTGAATTGCCTCCAAGAAGTCGTGATTTAACACCATTAGACTATTTCTTGTAGAGTTATTTAAAGTCATTGGTCTTTCGAAATAAACCAGACTCTCTTCAAACTTTATAAACCAATATTGAACGTGCCATGACATACAACTTGATTTAGTGGAGAAAGTGTCTGAAAATTCAGTTCGTCGAATTCGCTCATGCAGAAGAAGTCGTGGAACCATTTGAATGACATTTTGTTTAGAACTTAATTGTGTCGAAAGTATTTAACATTAAATAAAAAAACTTTCTTCCTTAACAGTAAGTGTGTTTTTTTTTTGAGCAAATCATATCACTCTTATTGGAAAACCTTTAATATATTTTAGAAATTAATATTTGTTGATTTGTCGGTTTATCTATTCCTGTTTAATGAGTCATGAAATTAGTAATGCAGGAAGGTTATACGCCAAATTTTTTGAATACCACATGTGAATGAGACGCTGCTTAAGTGCATAAAAAATAATTTTATTTTTTAGTAAGTTACAAAATAAAGTGTTAAAAATAAAGAAAATTTAATAAAAGCTTAATATTTTCGGATGAGTACCAGTCCATCGTAGTAATATTTTTCATTCTATTACTTAAATAGAGTATGTTTACAGTAAATTGAACTAAAACAAGAAAGGTTATAAATATATATCAATGTTCAGAGGTAGGTCAGCCTAGACCAGCTGACGACTGCATATTTGATTTTAAATTTTTACATAGTATACTACTATTCAAGATCTTTGATGGGGTCAAGAAAATATATCCGGCTTTTTCCTCGAACGCCGTTAAATTGGTCAAGCTCTTTTTAAAATACTGAATAGAGTTAACTTAAAATTAGTAGATTTGATCCATTTGTACGTTCATTTATTGTACGCTGCCATTATGGATTTAAAAGTTTTCTTATTGTGTTTTATGTTCTGCTAATCAAATTTTTTCATTTAATATCTATATTGGTGGGGTTAACCGCCATTTTGTTTTGGACGACAATTTGTAATTTTATAGTTTATTGTATTCTAAAGGGCATGTCTTTTAATGCCAATATTGTGTAGGCTGAAAGAGTCAAGGACATAATCACTATATTTCCACCATGTATCGGCCGTTTTATTTAGGGCGCCATCTTAGATTTTAACTTTATCATATTTATTGTATTCTACTAATCAACCCCTTTCGTTTGAAGCCAATATTGAGGGAAGTTATTTGCCAGTTATTACATTTGACCCATCATACATGAATTCATTGTACGCCATTTTGTAGTAGTGGCCATTATGGACTTAAAATGTTTCTTAGCTTAGTCTGGGTTTTACTAAATAAGAACACTCCTTTGATATCCATAACGTCTAGAAAGAGAAAAAAAATTAGTTTTCGTTTGTAAATTCTAAGCAAAACAACGAATCAGTTGCAGTTTGACGCTCATATCTCAGTCAGATTAAAACCAATTTTTTTTAATTCATCTTACAACAAATTTTCGGGGCTACGGCTTTTAATTTGGTGTCACTGGTATGTTCAAAAATTATTTAGCAGCTTGATAAACTTGATGTGTATATTAAGAAATTAATATTTCTTCGAATAATATTTGTCGATAACTTTGCCAATTAGTAATCGGTTTGTTCAAAAACGAATAGCTCTGCAGGAATATCATATCCAAAAATAGTAACAAGCGTGTCTATTAATTATTCCAGTAATAAAAAATTTTTGTATCTTTTTGTTGAAAATACGGAAAGAAAACCGAGACATATTTATAACTCTCTGATAACGGTTGAATATATTGCAACCGTCAGTGGGATATTCTCAATCAAGTAAAAACAAATACCACTGATGTATGAATCTGAAAAGTTTATCTACAAATCAAATAAAGCCTGACAATCAGAAGAACATTCGCACTTGAAGTAACTCAATAGAAATCGTTAATGAAAGACAAAAATTAATAATATTTCGCAGCGATAAGGGAATTATTTTGTTTATCAAAGTTATTTACTCTTGAGAGATTATTGACGTTAATCGTGTTTTTTTCCAAAAAAAAAAAAAAAAACAAAGTTTGCAAATAATATAGTTCACCTTCATATTTATTTTGCACAAGATAATGATTAGCTTAAGTATTTAATCTGCCATTATTTATCGATAAAACCAAAATCAATGAATTGCGAAATTGAATTCAATTGATTTTCATATCTCTAACTTATTCTATCCTCTATTGATAAGCATTAAATAGTCAAAACAAATGCTACTACTTTCTACAAAAGATTTCGGCCAATCATTAAAAATAAATTGAAAAAACAAAAACAAAAATCGTACCATTTAAACAAAAAAACGTCACACAAGTTTGCATGTTATCGTTTAAAGACAACAAAATATTAAACTGTTTAACTATTTATTCATTTCAAGGGAACTTTAAAACTAAGAATCCGCTATAAAAGTGAGGAATTTTGAAAAAGAAATTTAAATTGAATTTCAGTGAGGTAACATGAAGTTCTTATTCTTGTGCTTTCTGTGTGCAGTGGCATGTGCGTGAGGATAATTTGTTTAAGAATTGTTCGTGTGATTTTTATTAACGAATTTTATTATTCCCTTCAGGTTCTGCATCTGTTATTCCCGAACAGCGTGTTAATGGTGAAAATGGCTGGTATATACCTCGTCAAGATGGCACATTCGAATGGATTGACATGGATGAGGGTAATGTTTATCTGGAAAGTATGCAAGTGATGGAGGGCCGCATTTCTACCAATCCTGTCACCTTCTACTTATACACCAGATCAAATCCCTCAAATCCACAACAAATCACAGCCGCCAAAAAGTCTATTAATGCCTCCCACTTTAATGCCAAACATCCCACCCGTGTATGTATACATGGCTGGTCATCTGGCAAAGATGAGTTTATTAACACCGGCATTCGTGAGGCCTGGCTGGCTAAAGGCGAACACAATTTTATTTTTGTAGATTGGGGCCGTGCTCGTTCCATAGATTATGCTTCTTCGGTTATGGCTGTTTCCGGTGTTGGCAAAAAGGTGGCTGGCTTAATTGATTTCTTGGTTAAGATGTACGGGTTAAAATTGGAGACTTTAGAAATTATTGGTCATAGTTTAGGTGCTCATGTCGCCGGTTATACGGGCAAGAATATTGCTTCCGGTAAGGCTCACTCTATTATCGGTTTGGATCCCGCCCTTCCCTTGTTCAGCTATGACAAGCCCGACAATCGTTTATCCAGCACAGATGCCAACTACGTTGAATCCATACAAACCAACGGTGGTCTGTTGGGCTTCTTGAAGCCCATTGGCAAGGGTGCTTTCTATCCCAACGGTGGTGAACATCAACCAGGTTGCGGCATTGATCTTACCGGTTCTTGTTCACACAGTCGCTCCATTGTATACTATGCCGAAGCCGTAAATATGGACAACTATTCTTCCTTTAAATGCACTAACTACAAAGATGCTGTTGCCAAAAAATGTGGCTTCAGCTACAGTGCCGTTCGTATGGCTGCAAGTCTCAATGCCTTTGTGGTTGCTGGTCAGTTTTATGTACCTGTTAGTAAACAAGCTCCTTATGGTGTGTCAGATTAAGTCCCTTAAATTTTATAGCAAATATTAATATACAAAAATACATTTACTTCTCTTAATTTTGCATTTATTTTGCTTCTGTAATACGTGTCTCTCAATTTCAATATTTGAAAACAAAGCATGACCAAATAAATTCCTTTGGAATGCCCTTAGTATTAATCTTAAATACAAATAAATAAATAAATAATAATTATTACAAATATTAAACGCATTTGACTGCATTGTCCGAAATAACAGTCATAAGAGTGCTACTTTTGGCCGTGCAGAATATTATATACCCTTTTCATTTTTGCAATGATGGACTCGTACAAGAGCATTTTTAAAAATTTCTAGTTTTACAGCTCGAATTCCTGCAACACATACTCGTGCTGACAAGTCTGACATATGAACTGGCCAATTAATCTCCAAATTTCTGGAAATTTTTCGCTCCCGCCAAATTTGAATTAAAAATTTCAATTTGTTTTTGGAACTGTGCGCAGTGTGTTAATGCTGTAGAAACCACATCTGAGATCTGTTTTCAAGAGAAGGACGCAAAAACTGTTTTATCATAATAGAGCGGTATGGGCTACAGAACTTTCATCTTCATTTTTTAAGAAGCCAGGTCGAATATTATTTCTAAAAGTAATACCAAACCATACTGTCCACCTAAATTTAAGTGGAATTGGCTTTGATGAATAGCTCTGGGATTCACAGAACCAAAAAACCTACAGTTCTGCTTATTAATAAAGGAAAATCTTATAGAAATGAGCTTAATCGCTCATTATCAGATTTTCAATAAAGTAGATATCAACACACACCAACACAATTTAGACGTAACTATTGATACAAGAATTAAAATCATATTCTCGCACCAACTGCACCTTATATGGTAATAACTATAAATCGTTTTTTAAAAATGAGCCGTACTGACGTACATATGATCCATTCCTAACTAGGCAAAACGCCTTCTGATATATGTTTATGCTGTTTCGTTAGCAATTTGCTCTGTACGTTCAATATTTTTCGCAGTGCGAAATAAGCATAGTCTACGGGTTCTTGGCCACTCTCCTACGATGCCATTTTGGTGGTAACGATGAACTAACCAACGAATCCTTCTCTTTAGAGGGCGATGTTTTCACCTTAAAATGTCGACAATATGCTCTTTGCGCTTAAATCATTGTTCGCTGTTAATTATTTTAATAACATTCTTTTTTTTTCTAGTTCTTTGTTCAGTTGTGAAACTCTTTATTATTTATTCTTCAAGTTTTATCTATTTAATCTGAAGATTTTGAGATCCCATCGTGCATTTTGGCAACTAATCAAGGTTTTCTTCATATTTTGGGCGTATATTTTTTCAGCAATCATTTTTAATTTGAATATGAATTGTTGAGCATGTAGTTCAATAATAACAAAAACAAGTAACAGTGCTATATTCGGCCGTGCCGAATCTTATATACCCTTCACAACGTGTAGTCATGCAATAACAATTGTTTGTATCACCATTCATCCCATATAAAATACGTGCATACGTACACGTTAGAATAAATGTGGCATCGAATCCCAGCTGAGCCAAAAAAATTTTATTTTATTTTATTTAATATATTATTTATATTTTATTATTTTTTTATATTTTTTTTAAGTTTTTTTAAAAAATTTTTTTAGAAAAATTTTTAAAAAATTTTTTAAAATTTTTTTTAAAATTTTTTTAAAATTTTTTTTTTGTAGTTTTTTTTTATTATTTTTTTCTTATTTTTAATATTTTTTTTTTTTTGTAATTTTTTTTGTTTGGTATGTTTTTTACATGTATGTATGTATGTATGTTGTTGTTGTAATTGTGAAAAAAAACGAGGTGGTCGTGGTTTTTTGCTCATATCTCAGAAAGTTATGGGGCGATTGTGCTGAATTTCAATAGCGATTCATTCCTGGATATTTCCAAGAGATTGATACCATATACAGATCTGAGGAACATATAGTTGCTTCTAAAAGTTGATTTCAACCAACACACGGACAGACGGGCAGACGGACAGACGGTCAGACGGATAGACGGACAGACGGACAGACGGTCAGGGCTTAATCGACTCCTCTCTTCATAAGCTTTCAGAAAATGTATACTTTATGGGGTCGGAAATGAAAATTGTAGAAATTACAAACGGAATGACAAAGCTATATATACCCTTATGCACCACAGGTGAAGGGTATAATAAAGAAAGACAGAAACAGTATTAGACGTTAACATTGATGTTGAAAAATTTTATCAGCTTTCTTCTAATTACAGAAAAAATTTCATAGATGTCGAACTTATTTACCACAGCACAAATTCTTCTAAATGGATCTTTAAAGTTATATATACAACGGTTCATAATTGTATTAGCTTTAGGACAAATGCAATATAAGAAGCAATTCTTTGTAACTTTGCCAATGCTATGAGTGATAAGCGACTTCAATATGATGGCTAGTTTATATTAGTATTCGAACGAAGCTTACAAAGGCAGAAGAGAAAGAACAACTTTTGGACTGATTCAAGTTTTTAAAGTTTTTTTAACATCATATGTGGGATACCAAATTACTGGATCAAAATAAAGGTCTTAGCAATGTCGTGAATAAATTTTTTGCTTTAGGAAATTTTGCTGAATAAAGTTTTCTTGCGTGCGTCACAAGAATAAAAAAAATTTCTCTTCCCGGAAACACTAAAGTAAGGTATTGGAATCTGGCTTCGCATACTAAAGTTTTTCTGCGTTGTGGCCTGCGGCCGTGCTTACGGGTTTTCTCATCCAGTTGGACGCAGCAGGTGGCTTCGCTGAATATAGTTTTCCTGCGTGCGTCACAAGAATAAAAATAAAATAATTATAACAATAATTATAATAATATTCTGAAAAAATATGGCTTTATCTCTCATTTGCGAAAAAAAAAATATGGCTTTATCTCTCATTTCGCAAAATTTTAAATATGGCCTTATCTCACATGGTATTAAAGCACCCCCCCGTTCCATTAGATATGTGTATGTAGGTAGATCTACCTTACAAAAACCATGTTGCATTGGAAAAACAATTGCTGATATTTGGGATGATATTGATATCAGTTAGAGTGTCCGTTATTATTTTCTCAAATGATTTATAAATGAAATTTACTTAACATTACAACGGCTACTAGACTTATAAAGAGGGATGACAAATTATTCTCTTTAGCAGTTAGGAACTATAAAATAGATGAGTGATAGAATTAAACAATTATGAGTTTTGAATTTTAAAATATTTAATGTATCCTATTTGTGAAGCCCTTTCATTTTACTAAAAGAAATATATCAAGTCCGCTATTTTGCCATGAATAATATTTTTTATTAAGAAAATATCCTTGCGCCCGGGATCCCTGGAAATATACATACACTTAATGTGGTCGGAAATTAAATATAGCAAGAAATAGACTTAAAAGATTTTCCGCTTAAAATATATCGCTTTCTAAATTACTTTTAAACTTGAATAATTATTTCTGAGGTACACATTTTCCAGCAGGATTATACAAAAATATGGCGACAATAAAAAAATTTGTCGCCATACTTTAAAAAAAAACCAAACATGTTTTTTTAACGTGCCGTAACTTATTTAGAAATCTAATTATTATTTAGTATGCAGCATGTATAAATTAACGAAAGGACACACACAACACGCTAAGTGTGAATTAAATCGAGAACGAAAACATAATTTGAAATTCCATGTTGTTAAATATAAGACAACAAAGTAATGTCAGTTTTTTGTTGTTGTTGTTTTTTAAAGGTCAAACGCCTACACATTACGAAAATTCCCAAAGGATTCAAAAATGTTAGAAACTAAATATAAAATAGATGGAAAGAATTTTTTGTTGCCAAATTAAATTTGAAAACACAAGAAAACGTTGAATTTGAAACAGCCTCAAAATCGTTGTCTTCAAACTGTTTATGCTGGGAACCAGCAAAACAAAACAAAAAAACGTGAACAAAATTTAAAAATTATAAACAACCATAATGTCTAGTCGTTATGTTTTTCAATGACTTTGATGCTGTTGTCGTCAAAAAAGTTTAAAATGATGGAATGAAATTTTATGGTTTTTCGTGACAGCACTAAGGAAACGAAAATTAGATGGAGCTTAACCGTTTTACAAGCACATTTCGCAATTCTATTTATACATACATACATACATACATACATACATACATACATACATACATACATACATACATACATACATACATACATACATACATACATACATACATACATACATACATACATACATACATACATACAGATAGGGCTGAGCTCAGGCTACTATCGGGGTCAGTAGGTGGCGGATAACTGAACGACCTACGGGTCAGCTGCGAAGAATAAGCAGTCCCCGACCAAGAGCGGCAGATTCTGAGAGCATACTGTGAATTAACACAAGGGCTCGATGGTGAACTGCAATTGGATGCCGCCGTTTGGCTTGGTATCCACCGGGGATGCCCTTGAAAGAGGTGCAGATGGAGGTGGGATGCCTTCGTGGATTCCCCGGTTAAAGCACAGAGGCTTGTGAAATTTTTTGTTTCGCGGCTATGGGACCTGTTTGCTCACACCAGTGGGTCCGCTGTGTATGTAACCCGCCGAAAGGCATTAAGATCAAGTCCAGTACGATCTTAATTATGGCATTTCTGGAACATGGTATGGATTTGTTGAACCCTGGGCCGACGGTCTGTAGTATTCTAGAACCTTAGTATGTGGAGGTGACACTGCTCAGAAACGGCTTCTAGGCTAATGCTACAACCGCCTCCTCCTATTAAAACTTGGCAGTCTCAAAGTGCGCTCGAAGAACGTCGCCATTAAGTTGGTGGTACAGGCTCGGATGATAATTCCCGACTAACGCGGACCTGGCTCTGGCTTGGGGTTCCATAAGAATCTCATGTCAACCCTCGCATGGCCTCCCTGCTTGCATAGATAACCATGGGGTTGTAAACGCGACTGTACATCGGTTGGAGATAGCGGCTTTGAGTTTGGACAAATAGCAATGATTAAAAATAGTAATGAAGATGGAAAGAGTAGCAGGAAGTGTGGAAGAGGTGAAAGTGAGGGTGTAGGGGCTTCGGACCCATTTAGGAGAAGCTCTGTGATGGTAAGATCACCACCACGGGAACTTTCTACTTCTGATGCTGATAAGAGCACGCCACTTACGGAAGTGGCTCAGAGTGGTAAAACCCAAGTGATGAGAAAACTTGGTGATAGGATAGAAAAGCTTCTGCAGTTTATAAAGGCAAGAAGCAATATCCATAGGGATATTCAGACGATCACACGGGAAATCCAGGCATTGTATATGCAGGCTACGTGTGAGGTGATTGGTACGGAAGATAGTGCACCAAAGGCTCAAATGGTTGATAAGGAAGCCCAGACGGAGCAACCTCGGTTGACACTTCTTCCAACCCAATCGTCTAAAAGGGGACCAATTACTCAGAGTCCCAAGGGGAACAGGAAGAAGAGGAAAAAGTCCACTATGAATGAACAGGTCATTAATAGTGGGGTAGAGATTCTAGGCACTAAGCCTCGTGCGGATTCTGAGGGAAGTAGGCCTCGTGCCAATATTGAGGGAACTAAGCCTCGTGCCGATACGGAGGGAACTAATCCTCGTGCCGATACTGAGGGACTCTCAGTGACGGATAAGGGATCGGAATGGAGGAAGGTACAGCCGAGAGCGCATAGAAGAAGGAAACCAATGAGACCGGACGCATTGGTTGTCAGAAATTGTGGGGAAAGATCTTATGCGGATATTTTGAAGCAGGTTAAGAGTGACCCAAGGTTAAGTGAACTTGGCCAGAGTGTTAGAAACATTAGGAAGACAGGTAGGGGTGAATTGCTCTTCGAGTTAAATAAACCCCTACATAATAGTACGGCCGATTTTAAGACAGCTGTCGAGGGTGTGCTGGGCGAGACGGCTGAGGTACGTGCCTTGACGCATGAGGTGCTCTTGGAGATTAGGGATATAGATGAGGTTACGACGAAAGACGAGGTATTACATTCTCTTTTGGAAGTTTCCGATAAATTTAGTGCGTTGAAACCGTCTCTGATTAAGTCTTTGAGGAAATCGTATAGGGGAACACAGACTGCCACTATTGGTCTGAGTTCTGAGTTGGCGGGCTACCTTATTGAGACCGCTAAGATACGTATTGGATGGGTGATATGTAGGATACGAGGGAAAATGGCACCAATTAGGTGCTACAAATGTTTGGACTTTGGTCATACTGCGAGTAGGTGCAAAAGTCAGAATGATTACGCTGACAAATGCCTACAGTGTGGCGTATCTGGTCACAGGATTGGGGTGTGTAATAACCGACCATCATGTGTGCTGTGTAGTTGTGTAAACCCTAGGGTAAAGAGTGATCATGTAACTGGCTGTTTTGTCTGTCCGTTTTACAAGAAAGCGATCGAACGCCTTAGACATCGAGGATGAGAGTCTTACAACTAAATCTGAATCACTGTCAGGCGGCACAGGATCTGCTGAAACAGAGTGTTCGGGAGATGAATATAGACTTAGCACTCTTAAGTGAACCGTATCGATGCCGGGACTCGGTTAATTGGTTATCGGACATTACCAAGACGTCGGCGATATGGTTAATCAGTGAATTGGGGCTGCGAGATCCTGCCTTACAGTTTACTGGTTTTACTCGGGCTATTGTGCATGGGATTTGCTTCTATAGCTGCTACGTTCCCCCGAGATATTCCTTATTGGAGTTTGAACGAATTGTTCACAATATCGTTTCTGATGCATGCTCAAGAGGTCCCGTGGTTATTGCCGGCGACTTCAATGCGTGGGCGATAGAATGGGGCTGCCCATACACAAATTCTAGGGGTCGGATACTAGTGGAGTCATTTTCTACACTTAATGTGATTCTGTTAAACAACGGAGCTGAGCACACTTTCTCAAGAGGCGAAGCGGGGTCAATTATTGATGTTGCCTTTGCTAGCGCTGATATTATGGGAAGGGTAGGATGGAGCATGCCCGGGATATACACACATAGCGATCATAATGCTATATTGATTGATATTAGGGAGGAATTGCGCCAGGATGCAATGATTATACACCCGGAACGAATTTCGGGATGGAAAACAGATAGCCTTGATAGGGAATTATTTGGAGTAGTGGTGAAAAATATGAGGTTGCAAGGGCAGCCTGAAACAATGGCTGCGCAACTCATAAGTAGGGTATCGGAGGCATGCGATACGTCTATGATTAAAAGGAGGATGAGTGCGAACAAGCGGCCGGTATATTGGTGGAACGGGGAAATTTCTCAACTACGGTCGGAATGTATCCGGGCTAGACGACGGTATACTAGAAGCCGAGGTAGGCCGGGGAATGACGAGCACCGTGACCAATATAGGCGCATCCGCAAATCCTTGAAAATGGCGATCAGTAGGAGTAAGAGGGCATGTTTCATACAGATGTGTGAAGAGGTTGAAAACGACCCATGGGGTCTGGCTTATAAGCTGGTAACAAAAAGGCTAAAGTGTCTAAATCCTCCACCACCTAAGGATGCTGAAGTACTTAGGCGCATAGTGGATCACTTATTTCCTTACCAAGGTGTGACATCTTGGCAGACTGATACTGTTCATGTGGTATTTGACTTTCCGCTTGTCACGACAGTTGAGGTTGAAGCTGCCATGAGCAAATTTAGGGACGGGAAAACCCCTGGCTTGGATGGCATACCGAATGCGGTAGTAAGGGAGACTTTCAAGTATTGCCCTGTTCAGGTTATCCATTTGATCAATTCGTGTTTACGCCATGGTAAATTTCCGAGTATGTGGAAAAGGCAAAAGCTAGTTTTGTTATTGAAACAGGGGAAACCTCAGGAGGATCCTTCCTCCTACCGACCACTCTGTATGATTGATACGTTTGGGAAGCTGTTGGAAAGCATAGTTTGTAGGAGACTAGAGGAATATGTTGAGTGCGTAGGAGGTCTATCTGATAATCAATTTGGTTTTAGAAAGGCAAGATCGACTGTGGATGCTTTGAACGTAGTGGTTCATACGGCCACTGCGGCGATTGAGGGCAAACGATGGAGAAATGGCACAAAGGAGTATTGCGTAGTGGTAACGCTCGACGTCAGGAATGCATTTAACTCGGCGAACTGGGAGGTTATAGTGAATTCTCTCACGCGTTTAGCGATTCCTGAGTACTTGTTGGCTATAGTGAAGGATTACTTCCGTGACAGAATCCTGCTGTACGAAACCGACAAGGGCATGCGACAGCATAATATCACAGGTGGGGTCCCACAGGGTTCGGTTCTCGGACCGTTGTTGTGGAATGTGATGTATGATGGCATACTCCGTGTGTCTCTTCCCGATGGGGCTAAGATTGTCGGTTTTGCCGATGACATAGCCCTGATATGTGTCGCTAGGGAGTTAGTGGAGATTACGACCATTGCTAATGCAAGCATAGGAATTGTGCGCTCCTGGTTGGAATCTGTTAATTTGGGGCTCGCTGACCAAAAGACAGAGGCGATTTTGATATCCAGCCGTAGGTCAATGGAGTCTGTGAAATTGAATGTGGGATCATGTTGTATTGAGACGAAACCTTCGCTTAAATATCTTGGGGTTATGATAGATTGTCGTTTATCTTTTAAGGATCATCTGCTATATGTTGCTGAGAAGTCTTCGAGAACATATACTGCTCTGTCTCGTATAATGCCAAATACGAGAGGCCCAAAGTACTTACGTCGGAAACTTCTGGCTGGAGTAGTTAAGAGTGTGATTATGTATGCATCACCTATTTGGTCTCGGGCTCTTGGGTTGAAGACCTATAGGGGAATTATAAGCCCAGTATATAGATTGGCTGCTTTGCGAGTTATTTGTGCTTTCCGGACTGTATCAGATGATGCAGCATTGGTGATTGCAGGAATGATGCCAATTGATCTTCAGATCAGAGGCTTCTCAGATATTGAAACGATTGCTGAGTGGCAGCGGCGATGGTCCTTGTCAGAGAAGGGTAGATGGACGTTTTCTCTTATTCCTGACTTAGTCCCATGGCTCGGGCGAACACATGGGGATCTGGACTTCTATGTTACGCAGTTGCTTAGTGGACACGGTTGTTTTCGGTCTTACTTATACAGATTTGGTCATGATACTTCTCCGTTCTGTCCGAGTTGTGATGGTAATGTCGAGGAGAATGCTGAACATGTATTCTTTTCGTGCTCGCGTTTTGATAGGGAGAGAATTCACCTTGAGGGGATGATAGGCCGTAGTGTTGATCACAGTAATATAGTGGAAATTATGTTGTCCTCTGCACGCAGTTGGGAGTATGTATGTGAATATGCTAGATTGGTTCTCACTGAACTTCGTAGGGTTGAGAAAATCCGTAATAGGATGTTATAGTTTGGGTGTTGTACCTTCCCCCCCTGCGATGTATAGCTTTGTGGTAGTTCCGCAGGGATTTTGGGCTAGTGTACCGAGGTGTTTTAGCGTGTTAAAGTCACGCACTCCTGGTTGACCTGAGTACCAGGGTCTTTCGATGATTTCACCTCGTTAATAAAAAAAAAAAAAAAAAAAAAAAAAAAAAAACATACATACATACATACATACATACATACATACATACATACATACATACATACATACATTCATACATACATACATACATACATAAAAGTTATTTTTTTTAAAAATTTATAAAAAAACAAGAAACAGTGCTATATTCGGCCGTGCCGAATCTTATATGCCCTTCACAACGTGTAGTCATGCAATAACAATTGTTTGTATCACCATTCATCATCTTATATAAAATACGTATGTATGTACATATGTATGTACCAGGTACATTGTACCTATATATGTAAAAAACATGCCAAAACAAATTACAAAAAAAAATATATTAAAAAAAATAATAATAAAAAAAAATTACAAAAAAAAATTTTAAAAAAAATTAAAAAGAATATATAAAACAAAATAATAAAATATAAATAATATATTAAATAAAATAAAATAAAATTTGTTTGGCTCAGCTGGAATCCGATGTATCGTTTACTTTAATCAGTATGTATGTAGATTGTTCTTTCAATTGTGAAAAAAACGAGGTGGTCGTGGTTTTTTGCTCATATCTCAGAAAGTTATAGGGCGATTGTGCTGAATTTCAACAGCGATTCATTCCTGGATATTTCCAAGATTTTGATACCATATAGAGATCTGAGGAACATATAGTTGCTTCTAAAAGTAGATTTTAATCAACACACGGACAGACGGGCAGACGGCCAGGGCTTAATCGACTCCTCTATTCATAAGCTTTTAGAAAATATATACTTTATGGGGTCGGAAATGAAAATTGTAAAAATTACAAACGGAATGACAAAGCTATATATACCCTTGTGCACCACAGGTGAAGGTTATAATAAAAAAATTTTTTTTTGCTCAGCTGGGATTCGATGCCACGTTTTCTTTAACCAGTATACACGTTTGTATGTATGTATGTTGTTGTTGTACTGTTGTTTTTGTGAAAAAAAATCGAGGTGGTCGTGGGTTTTTGCTTATATCAGTTGTTTATGTACCGATGTTTTTGATCTTCAATACCGATCTACTCTGGAATATTTCTGACATTTTAATACCTCACCCGGGTCCAAGCGATGTCGGGGGGGCTTCAAAAAGTTGATTTCAAGATACACACGGACAGAGTGACAGAGCTTAATTGGAAATGAAAATTGTAGCAATTTTACACTGAATGACAAACCTATATACATATACCCTTTTTCAAATTAAAATAACAGAATTTTTTTTTTAAACTGTTCTAAAATTACATTTATATGTAGCTCGTGCACACCAACGTGACAAAGTCGTAACCAAAGATTACACCGTGTTACAGTATCTGGTGAAATATATTTTGTTTATATACTTTTAGCCTTATTCTTATAAAGGGGACAAAAGTTAAGAATCTTAAAACCTAAGTACACAGTTTAAGGAGCTAATACACGGCATGTATTAGCATGTCGTGTGTTACCTTTTAAACATTACTTCTGTAAAAAAACATGTGTTGAGACATCTGACAAAATTTTAATTAGAGTGCGCTCTATTTTCTTCTGTAAAAACATGTGACATCAGGACGTTGGCAGAAATCTCTGCTGCTTTAAAGCAGTCAGCGTAAAAGTACAATTTTGACAGACATGTGGATTTACATATGTCTCACAAATTTTAAAGTCAGATGTAAAAAACATGCCGTGTATTATAGCCCTTAACTGTACTGGTCTGTAGATTAATAGCAATATCGAAACTTTCATGTCCTTAAAAAACTAATTTTTGTTACACGGTGTTATCATAAATTTTGTTTTTGAGGACTAATATTTTTAACAATAGACTTTGATTTTTTCACAGTTTTGAAAAATTAAGTTTAAAAACTCATACATATCGCTATTGGAATTGCATTAAACAAACGTAAAAAAAATTGGATCGAGTTTTCGACATCTAACATAAATAAGTGCTATTTTCTAAAGCCTTTAGTTTAGTGTAGTACTAAAAGTATATCATCAATGGCCCACGTTACCGACCATAATGTTTTATTTTTTAAAGAACTCAATACGTCTGTAGATATGGACAATACTGGACAATAATATTTACGTGGTATAAGCGTGGTTGGCCTAACCATAATGCACGAAGTTAATTGTAAGTCTTAACGTCATGTTTTTTGGCCAACCTTATTTGACATTTCTTTATTTCAGTATTAGAAAAATCCAACCCTAAATAGGTAAACAATTCAGCAGCGTATTAGGATTTTTGAACGCTTTTGCGAAAATTGGTATTCAAATAAAAATGCATTTGGTGCAATTTGTGATATTTCTGATCCGCATAATCGATCATATATACAATAACAAAATTGTGCTCAAATTTCAGCAAACCGGGTATGCAGAAAATGTGTAAACACACCTACATGTACATCGTCTAGTTAATTGCCACACAGTCAAATAAGCAATGGCTCATTAAATCGTCATTTGATATCGTCGCAATCAAGGCGAATTCATATCAGGTGAGCTCTTTAGCCCAGCTGATTATCAGTTGTGAACAAAGTTTACAACTTATACGCCCACCACCCATATAACGCTTTATCTTAAATTCATATAATTTTTCTATTGCAAAGTTTTTTGAAGAATAAAAAATCTAATTTGGATTTTCCAGTAAAAACTATATTAAAACTCCTACTTTAACTCCCATTTTTTACTGTCAATGAAATTAAAATGCTCATAGAACCGACAGAATTAACGGTATGCTGATAAAATTTCGCACATATGTATATGTAGCTCTCTAGTCAATGTTACTGTTTTGCCAAAAATTTAAGATGACACGCCCACTTTAAAGTCTACCTCCCATATAACGGTTTATCTAAAATGCATGTAATTTCTCTATTGACAAAGTTTTTGGGAAAATAAATGACTATATTGAAATATCTAAGTTGTATTTATGAGCGGCAACTATAATGACACGCCAACTTTCACGCCCATTTTCACTGAAAGACTAAGTTTACGAAAACATTTTACTAGCATATCGAAGTTATGAAGGGTGATTAAATTTTAAGGGCAGTGTTTGATTTTAAATAAACCACAATTTATTTAGAAAATTATTGTCATTTCTTTTTATTATGATAATATTGGTATGGTTCAATTAAATCGGCCAAATGGCCCCCGCGACCTCGGCGGAACACCTCCATCCGATGAACCAAATTTTCAATGACAATGTTGATGTTCAATTCTTGGGTACGATGATGAGTCCAGGTTGACTGCTCTTTTGCCACACTATCGCGAAAAACAGCAATGTTATCCGTTCAACGAACTAAGAAGGCATTCACAGATGCTTTCACATTCCATACAGAACTGTTTTGCTGAAATTTAAATGTTTTCACAATTTTTCCAATTGTAGACGAATTTGAACGATTATGTTGACCAAAAGAATCACGAAGTGCACGAAATGCATTTTAATTTGAACGCTCATTTTCATAATAAGCCTGAGTAACTTTAACGCGTTGCTCTATGGTGTATCTTTTCATGGTTCAAATTGAGTTAGATTGAAATTGAGAAATGTCAAATGAAATGCAGAAATAAAATTTCACGTCTAGGTGTAGTTCGAATTCAACATTGGCCCTTAAGATTAAACCACATAAACATAAAGAGATTATTCCATGTGCTTTAAAATTACACAAAATTGGTGGAGGGTACAAAATATTCGGCACAGCCGAATATAGTGCTTTAACTTGTTATTATTGTAACAAATATTTTGGTGAAATCAAAAGAAAATTTTTCAGCACGTAAATAGATTTGCTTAAACTTTTGGGTTTGTGCTATTGTTTTGATCGCAGCTGTACATAAACAGGCATACGCTCAAGTAGGTGGGCCCTAAGCTGGGCGTAACATGCATATATTAAGCCCATTTATTTGCGTTGACGTATAAATATATCAATTTACCTTATGCGAGAGGTATTCGGTATGTAATATTTATTCCCACCAAAAAAATCTATTACAGGGGTGAATTTGCAGGGGTTCAACTGGTGACGAAGTGATTAAATTTAGGTGAAAACACTAATGATTTTAACATTAGCGTGTCATTGAATATCATGTGTTTACATGAATATATTAATGAACTGGACTACATTCTAATAATTGCACGGAACTCATGTATATTTGGTGAAAAGCATCGGATATTTCATGAGTTGAATTTGTTTGTTTACATGAATTCTTTAAGATACTTTGCATGATTTTGCATTTATTTTTAAGACCATCATTTATTAAAAATTATTTTGCAGTTAGGAAGTCATTTACAATTAATGCTTTTACACAATTGATTTAGAAGTCTTGTTAATGTAATTCGGTTTGCACTACTTCCAATTGTTTTTGCTGGGTTTTTAAGGAATAGCGCTAAGATAAGAGATGTGCGAAAAAGAGGGAGTACAATTAAATTATAATTAAGTGTATAGCAAAAAAGAAAACAAAGGTCCTTAAAAATATTATTTGTTAGAACTTCCATTTAAAGCTGGGCTAGATAATTGTAATCATTTTGACGAAACATAACTGCACAATATTCAGGTTACTCCGACTACTTTTTTGTAAAAGAGCTAGATACGAAAAGTAGTACGTTATGTTGTTCTACCTTTTCTGTTTTCAAATTAAAACTTATGGAAATAGTTTCTATAATTCTCTTAGATCTCCACGTTCATTAAGCGGTGTTGCTAGGAACTGCTTGTAACTACAAGAATATTTTTAATTTAGCTTTTATCTCATTTTTGATGTTACAAGTACAGGTAGACATTATGAAATAATTTATTTTTTATGACCTTTAACTACTTGTTGTCATTTAATCTATTATTTTGTGTCCTTTGCCTTCTATTTCTTATTTTACTAATTTTCAGTTTTACTAGGATCAAAGATATTTCTCTTAATTTGGCATGATTTCAGTAGCAGAGCAACAACGTATTAAACATTAAGTCCATTAATTAAGTTCTGCGTTTCTCTGGATATATTAACATATTAATCACACTAAGACTATGTATTAAAAACTATTAATAAGTAAATTATAAAATTTGTTTTGCATTTGTACTACTGATGTCCATTTAAGAAAAATTAAAAAAAAGAAATCATCAACAAAATTTGAATAGAGTAGTCAGTCATTCAAAACAAAAAATAACAAACATTCAAAGAACAATTTCAAAAAAATAAGAAACATTTAAAAGAAAAAATTTTCCGGAATAAAATATTTTGTTATTAACAGTAATCGCTATGGAATAATATCTTTATTCAAAAATATGTATCATTTTCTTTGTATAGCTTCGATATGTTAGTAAAATAATTTCAATACCAAATATTTCTGTCATGCAGGAAGATAAAAAGAAAGAGAGAGAAAGACAATATCAACAAATCAGTCAATTGTAAAAGTCGTTGCACACGAAATTGTCACTCCTCAGTTTCCTAATTTTCACTAAAAAATCGTCAAAATTACAGCCGCCAAACGTTATATGTAAATAAAAACGAAATTTTTCTTTTCTCTTTTTTATTTAAAAAGCCAACTTTCATATTAAAATTTAAACAAATATTCCGATTACCTGATGAATAATTTCATGACTGGTATATTTATGTTCATAAGCATGTGAATAACATATTGTTTTAAACTAAGAAATATTTCATTTAAATATATTTCAAGTAGACTTTACATTTAATTATTCTTTGTCTTTAATTTGGACCAAAAGGAGGAACATTATTAACGGGTACATAGAAAACACCACTTGTACCTAAATCATTTGACATGTCACCCATGCGCACTGAGCTATAGTCGGAACCACAACTGTTAGTCACAGCATCCTCATAACTGGAACATCTAATCGTTGCAAAGGTATTGTCTTTTAAAGCTTCAGCATAGTAAGATACGGCCATCATGTGATCACAAGAATCCATTAAATTAATAACACATGCTGGCTGAGATTCACCACCATTCGGATAGAAAGCAGCTTGACCAATGGGTTTTAAAAAGCCCAATTTTCCTCCATCTGTATGTATAGACTCGACATATAAAGCATCAGTACTAGATAAGCGAGTGTCGGGCTTATCATAACTGAATAAAGGTAAGGCGGGATCTAAGCCAATAATGGCATGAACTTTACCACTCATAATATTCTTGCCAGTAAAGCCAGCCACATGAGCACCTAAACTATGACCAACTATTTCCAAAGTATCCAAATTCAAGTCGTAGTTTTCAACCAAAAAGTCTACCAAGGCAGCAATTTCTTTACCCACCCCGGGAATAGCTATAACAGAGCTGGCATAGTCTGCAGAACGAGCACGACTCCATTCAACGGATATCATATTATAGTCACCTAAAGACAAATAAGCCTCACGTACAGCAATATTAGTATAGCTAAACAAGTTTGTATTCCAACCCGAAATGGTAATTCTTGTGGGATTGTTGGCATTAAAATTAGAAGCATCAATGGATTCCTTACTGGCAACGATTTCTTGGCCCAGGTCTGGATTATCTTTGGTATACAAAAAGCATTTAACAGGATTGACAATTAATACATCTTCAAATTTGGACATAGTCTCTAGATACTTTTCGCCAAGTTCCTTCTCAGTCCACAACAAACTACCATCCGATTGAGGAACATACCAACCATTTTCACCACTGATTCGTTCATCCTCAGGAAACAAACTAGCAGCTTTTAGAATGAGAAATTTTCATTAGTTCTATTCATATATGGAACAACATAGTTATGATAGAATTCTTACCTGCCGCAGCACAGAATGCTAATAACAAAATAAGTTTCATTGTTAAAAAATGATTATGATTATTTGTCCAAAGCAGAGCACCTTTTATATAAAACTTGTATCTATGTTTTCTTTGAACGAAGTAACAATCACTAAAAACTTTGACCTTGACAATATAATTTAGTAATTAGAATAATAAAAAAAACAAGACAGAGCACTACATTCGGCAGTGCTGAAGTTTTGATACCCACCACCAATTTTTAATAGTACTTTTGTCTCATAAAATTAATTATTTCGTTGACAACTATTATTTATTTTTTTTTAATATAAGTGTTTTGCAGCAGAATATTTGAAAAATTTTCATTAAACTAGGTGTTTCAGAGTGATTTCTCAGAAAATATTTACTTATGGGATCTTAAATAAATATTTTGTTGTGTTACAAACGAAATGACAAAATGAATACATTCTAACATTATTTTTTTGGGGGATTTTATAATAATATGTTCTTCTAATTTACGAGTGACTAATAAAAGTTTGTTACATCGGGTAGAATTTATTTGTTTGTTTTTTTTTTAATAATAATAATGAAATATGTATGCGTAAGGTTTATAGTCATAAAAAAATAAAATTTATTAAAATTTTTTTTTAAGGAAATTTTTATGCAAAAATATATATAAATGAAACTCTGTTTGTCTGTGTGTCCGAAACCGTAAAGCCGATCGGACTCAAACCTTGGCAAGTTGTTGTACACATTCCAGGGATGACTTATGGGTGGTAAAAAGTGGGCGGTGCAATGCCCATAAAAAATAAGTTATCATTTTTAGGTACTTGCTTTTTACCGATTTTTCTGGAACTTTGCACACCTATTGAGCTGTCATGACTATACCATTTCGTTATTAGAAAAGTCGGCAGGGCCACGCCCATAAAAAATAAGTTATAATTTTTGGCTACTTGCACTTGACCGATTTTTCTGGAACTTTGTACACATTTTGAGCTGTCATGACTATTAATTTCGTAATTGGAAAAGTGGGCAGTGCCACCCCCATTAAAAATAAGTAATTATTTTTAGCTACCTCCACGCATTCCAATGGCTCCCACTAATTTGCCTTTCAACTTCAGGCAACTATAGTTTCAAGTTCACCTTGCCTTCGCTATTACCATTCACATACACGCAAAGAAAAACCATAGTTACGACATGATTACGACGGTCATATTATTTTTTCTAAAACAATATTTGGTTGTCGAAAACAAGTAATAGTCATTTTTGGTTCCTTTCATTATATATTTTGTCACGATAATCAAGCATTTGTTTGAAGTGTATCATTTAATGATTACTTTTCGTAAAAATTTTGAAATGGTTATCTATTAAATATAGTATGATTTAAAAAAATTAATTTGACACAAATAAAATTTTATTCAAAATCATTAAAAATTAAAAATAATCATTAAATAATAAGTGAGACAACAGTATGATTACAAAATAATCAAGCTATGATTTTTTTTAATAATAATTTGATTTCAACTGTTCTTCTGCTTCTTGCTGAATAAATTTGTATTATTTTAAAAGTTTGAGATGTCAAAAAAAGGAACAAAAATTTTTGAAAATTAAAGAAAATTTAAAAATAAACGAGAAAATGTAAAAAAATATTGGTAAAAAATTGCAATTAAATTGGTGAGTACAATCAATATGAGTCTGTTATAGCAAAAGACAATAATTTGCCGTAAAAAAGCTGAGATTGACGATTTCAATTGTAGTCATATAAGTATATAATTATTGAATGATTCTTTAATTAAACACAATAATGATAATTGGTAACCATTATTATTTTAAACATAATCATACAATTCAATCATAGTATGTTGCTCTTCGATTATGGTTACCACAACCATATTTTTTCTTTGGCTGCAGCAGAAGAACAAACTCTGCGTGTTGCAGGATTACATTTGGAAAATCCATGCTTTTCACATGGCCAGCTGTACGTCGCATGCTCCAGAGTGAGAACACCAAAAAATTTGTTTATTTTTACAGCAAATGGAAAAACCAAAAATATTGTATACCCACTTGCATTACAATAAAAATCAATAAAATATTATTTTTATTATATTCGACTAAAATTCAGAATGCATTTTTATTTATTAAGGGGCGAAGCAACGCGCGTCTTGCCTGTCACACTCATTTAAAATTTTATGAATATGGGGGGAAAAAAATAGCGCACAACATGCTAACTGGGCATAAGTGTATAACTGTCCTCCTTTTCAACCTAACCTAACCTAGTAACCCAGCAAAAAGGCATACGAAATAAATAGTGAATGCATAAGTTCACCTCAAGATGAAGTGGTACAATTCAAGTAAAACATGCGTGATTTTTACTTTAATGTGTAACAGGAGATCTTATGTTCATGTTGTTACGTGCCGGTATTTTTCGACTACCAAATACAAAAATAATAAAAGCGAAACATACCCACGCCAAATATTGGGTTAAGGGCGTGAAAGGCGGTTGCCAGCTAGCTCGAGCAAAAAGGTCAGTGGTTCTCAACCCGGGGTATTTGGCACGTGAACATATGACCGTACCCTACACACCTTTAGAGTACGGGAAATTTTTAAACAAAGCTTTTAAAATCTTACAGCGCTGTCGTTATGCAAACGTTGGCATGACCAGGTGGATCGTCATGCCTGGTACTATTGTTTTCCCTCCCGCAATTTGCTCCTATGACAGACCAAGTACCTAAAATATTATGTCTGTCCCAATATTGTGATCACCCGCTCAGTGCATTCCACTTACCTCCAACATTCCTCCCCTAATAATAAGATTTAAAATTTCATAGTTCAAAAATATTTATTTTTACAATTTTAAATATTGGCCATTATTGTTCGTAATAAAAATACAGTTTTTCGATATACATATACTTTATAATTAAGGGTACCTTACTACTACCAGTAATAACAATAGAATTAATAATAAAAGTATAATGATAAATTAATTATAATAACGATACTTAGCAAAATAGTGTTGTTGGTGACGGGTCGTTGCAGGTGAATTTGTCGTTGCTGATGAACTTGTCGTTGCTGATGAACTTGTCGTTGCTGATGCACATGTCGTTGCTGATGCACATGTCGTTATTATTTTTTTTCCGCACAGAATAATAAGTCACTGTCTATTTCTCTAACAGTGATTTTTGTATTATTCGCTTAATTTGCTTGTTGTGTGTATGTATTTTAAAATTCTTCGATTTTTCTTAAACAATAAAATTGTTAGTTTAAAGCAAAAATTTCTGAGTTTTTAGATTTAGTTCGCTAAATATTTACATACACACATGTACGTCAAAGTATCGTATTACATGCAATTCAAAGCTTTCTTTTGTAACTAGGCAACACTAGAACATATTTTCTTAAAATTTGTTAACAAAAAAAAATACTGTTTTTAAATTTGCAAAATTAATATAGCGTTTTAATATTCGTACAATTAATTATTCTATAAATTTGTTCAAGCATTTCTATGTTTTTTATATAATGTATTTTTTTCCCCAAGTAGGGGTCACACCACAAACACTATTTGTCACACTTTTTCCAGATGAAGCTGTTTAAGGATTTTTCTATTTTCAATAAAATACCGCACTTATGCTATTTTTTTTACAAATACATTTTACTGCCACACAAAAATTGTTTATTGATTTTACAATTTTAGAGTTTGTAATAACAGTTCTAATTTTTTCTTTTTTAATAATTAAATGCTTTCGACTGCCATCTTTCACTTCATAAAACTGACTCCTCTTTTTAACATCTTAAGATCAACTTTCCTTTTTAACTTCTTAAGATCAACTGTCCTTTTTAACTTCTTAAAGTCAACTGTCCTTTTTAACTTCTTAAGATCAACTGTCAACTTTCAACTTTTCTTAATCTGATTTTTCTTTTCTTCTCTTTCCCTTTCTTTTTCTTTTTGCAAAGTTGCCAGTAGGTGATCTTGCCTACTGGGCCCTTATAAAAATTATGCAAAATCAGCAAATCGCTAAAAGGCATCACTTGCAAAATCTTTTTTCTTTTCCATTCCTCTTTCCACAAAACCGGTTTGAAATGTGTCGTGCTGCTATTGGTCAAACAATTTAACGGTAAACTGAGGTGATAGCAATTGTAAGAGGAGACGTAAGGACATGAGAGGTGACAAAACTTTCCGTTTGTGATCGTCTATCGAAACTCATATAAAAAAAATTGGTTGCCAACCGTAACATTGCATATGTATATGTACATGCCTGTCCATATATATATGTGCGTGCATATTTGCAAATATGTAAAGTTGTAAAAAGGAACGTAAAATTTTCGAGCCTTGCCAGAATATTTGAATGTGTAATTTTGAATGGCATAGGAGCTTTTAAAGACAAATGAATAAAAAAAAAAATCCGTAACAATGTGAATATATACATAAGCTTTACTCAATTTCAATTACTGCATGGAATGCATTAATATTAAGAGTCCCATATTTAATGATTTAATTTTTTTGTTTACATGAATGTTTTAAGACACTTTCCATACATTTGTATGTATTTAAAAAGCACGTCATGTATGGCAAACTATTATCGATTTGAAAAGGCATGTAAAATGCATTCTATTGCACTATTGATTCAGTGCATTTACATTTACTCCATAATTTCTTTTTATTGATATTTATTAGTAAATTTTTTGTTTATGGAAAATATCTTATAAATTTTAATTTCTTTTACTGAAGTTTTTCTAGGTGTTTTGTTAAATTTATTTTTGTGTGACATTCGTTCCTAGATAATGGCTTGCTATTACTTAATAACATATTTTTCAATGACAATGACATATATAAGTAATGACTACATGTGATAAAAATTAAAAGAAAACATAATTATATTCCCAAACCATTTTTTGTTTGGTGGTGGTGGGTATAAAAATGTGTTCCTGTATTTTACAAGTGAGTAATAAAAATAACGTTTTATTTATTTATTGACTATTTAGAAGGTTACATGTTTGACAATATGCTAATTTTTGGGCTAATTAATTTATTTGTTTGTTTTATTTAATTATGACAATTCATAAATACTTGTTCATAGAGCTCCTATTCATAAAAAAATAAAATTATGTATTAAATCTATTTTAAGAACATTTTTTAAACAAAATTTTAAAATAAAATCAAATACATTCCAAACGCATTTTTAATGTTATGAAATGGTGGGAAGAATAATATATAGTAAAAACAAGTAAGAGCACTATATGCGGCTGTTCTGAGTTTTGGATACCCACCATTAAGGGAAAGTTAAACAAATTATAATCAAATTTCTAAGAAACCTACATATGCGAAATTTTATTATCTAATACATAAAATTCAATTGTATTTATAAGCTTTAAAATTTAATTTACAACAGAATATTTGACAAGCGGGCGTTAAAGTAGCCGTACCGTAGTAATTTCTGCTAATAAATTTAACTAAGATATTTTTATTGTAAACAGTCCTATATTACTTCACAACCTTTGTCCTTAGAGGAACAACATGAGTTAACACGTTATATGGGATGTGGGCATTAAAATGAGCATGTCAACTTTATTTTCTGGCATTACAATGATATTGAGTAGAAATCTATGCATATACGCAAAGAAAAAATATGGTTGTGGTAACCATAATCGAAGAGCAACATACTATAATTGAAGTGTATGATTATGATTAAAAAATATAATGGTTGTCAGTTATCATTATTATATAAAACTAAATCATATATATGACTACAGTTGAAATCCACAATTTTTGTTTTTTCTACGGAAAATTATTGTCTTCTGCTGTAACATACGCATATTGATTGTACTTACCAATTTAATTGCAATTTTTATATCAATATTTTTTTTACAATTTCTCGATTATTTGTAAATTTTCTGTAATTTTTTCAAAATTTTTGTTCCTGTTTTTGACATCTCAAACTTTTGAAATAATAAAAATTTATTCAGCAAGAAGAAGAACAGTTGAAGTCAAATTATTATTATAAATTATTAGGTCTGTCTGCGTACTTTTCCAGTAGGAAATACTCAGTAAATTTTTTTGGGAGAGTAAGACCAATTTTACTCTGGCGGCTAAAAGTATATCAAAAAGTACGCAGACAGTATCCAGTAAAATTTTGCAAGAAAACAGCTGATCGGTGTGTAAACAATTGAAATTACAAAGCAAAAGAGTTTTAGCATATGTGAACGCGAAAGTGAATTCTCGCGGTAAATTAAAAAATGCTAATTTTATCGGTTCTGCCATCTCCAATCCACTTACATTACGGTCACACTGAATATTTGGACGTTTCTAGCATGAAGTAAAATGTTGTTTATTATAATATTTTATAAACGTTAAAAATCAGCACAATTCTAACTACTTACCTCTGCCATTGTTAAGTTTCAATTTTTATTTTCGTTTCACAAAAATTTTTTCATAATTAGTAAATAAAAACAGCTGTTCAAGCTAGTTGCTAAATGTTGCAAGAAGAAATTTCTCCAACAACATTTTGCAAGTTCTCAACTTCCAACTGTCAAAAAATTTTCTGTTTTGCTCTCTCGCTGCAAGAGATTTTGAGTACGCAGACAACATTTTGCAAGATTTTGTAACATTTTGCATAAAATGATGCAAAATATGTGTACGCAGACAGACCTATTATTAATCACAAACGATCTACCTTCAGTTATTCAGCACTCTAAAGTTTTGATGTATGCCGATGATGTCAAAATTTTTCGTTCTTCTAATAATCCCGAAGATCAACTTTTCCTTCAATCTGATATTGATAAATTGGTTAATTGGTGTGAAATCACCTTAATGGAGCTGAATATAAAAAAATGTAAGCACATGTCCTTTTTTTGAATTAAGAAATTGGGTTTATTTTATTGCATTAATGAGTGTAAACTTGATAAAGTTCAGAACTTTCTTGATCTTGGTATTTTGCTTGATCACTAATTAAATTATCGTGACCATATTTCTTTAATTGTTAAGAAAGCAAATGGTGTACTTGGATTTATGAAGAGGTGGTGCAAGGAATTTCTTGATCCTTATACTACGAAACAATTATATTCATCGTTAATTCGACCTATTCTAGAATATGGATCGATTATTTGCGATCCTTGCTATAATATTCATATTGATAGTATCGAGTCTGTACAAAAGAAGTTTTTAATATTTTGTCTACGTGGCCTTGGATGGAATTCGTTTTTACTACCTTCATATGAAAGCAGACTCTGTCTTATAAAATTACCAACTTTAAAAAGTCGTCGTTCAATGCTGTGTTTTTCTTTTGTGCTGGGCCTAATTCAAGGCGATATCGACTCTGAATTCCTGCTAAGTAAAATATCTTTTAATGTTCCAACCAGACCAACTCGAAATTTCCATTTTATTAACTTAAATTACTATGGATCCAACTATGCTAATAATGATCCTCTTCGTCGTATATGTGAAAACTTTTTAATAATTATTATCACTTTAAGGGCCTTAATGAAAGTAAAGAAATTTTTAAAAGAAATAACATTTTATATTTAAATCGTTGAATTATTATAGAATATTATTTTATATATAACCCTAATTTTGTTTTTTTATTTTACATACTTTAGTCTGTAAGGATTTATAATCTATAGACAATAAATTAAATAAATAAATAAATAAATAAATAAAAATATCATAACTTGATTAATTTGTAATCATGCTGTTGTCTTACCTATTATTTAATGATTATTTTTAATTTTTAATGCTTTTGAATATAATGTTATTTTTGTTTAATTTTTTTTTTAAATCATACTATTTTAAAATGATAACCATTTTGAAATTTTTAAGAAAAGTAAACATTAAATGATACAATTCAAACAAATGCAAAATACATGATGAAGTGTAACAAAAATAACTAATACTGTTTTTTTGACAACCAAATATTGTTATAGAAACTATAATATGACCGTCGTGATCATGTCCTAACCATGGGTTTTCTTTGCGTGTACCGAAAAAGATTCCTTTTGCACTTTATACATTTGAGCAATTTTCAGGGAAAGTTTTTTTTTACGCAGGAATTATATATTCAAAACTTTTATCACTCTACGTCAATGCGTTTAATGGAAGGACACTGTTTCTAGCATGACGAGCTACAATTCCCTTCCAAATCAAGCAATTTATCTCATTTTCAATAGCAAACAAACCTTGTGTATAAGAAATATTCTGTCAAAACTTGAGACCCCTAACTTTATAGGTTCGAGCTTTATCGTGCTTTCAACAGACTGATAGATGGACGGGTATAGCTAGATCGTCCCACAATTATACCACAACTCAGAAAATATATACTTTATGGATACTAAAGCAGATATTTCGATGTGGTTCAAACAGAATGACAAAATTAATTTACCCTCATCATTTTTTGGTGGCGGGTATAAAAAGAAATATTCTTCCAACATTGAAAAAAATCGAATTGTGTCCAAATGCATTAACGTAGAGCCATGATATATCGAATGTATATTTTCTTAGTAAGAAATATTTTTCCACAAAAATTGCATAAATCCATGAATTAGGAAAGAAGTTATAGATCACAATGTACGAAGATTTCACACCGCACAGTGTCTTTTTTATACCCGCCACCAAAAAAATGGAATTGTGTCCAAACGCCATAACGTAGACTCATGAAACATCGAATATATATTTCCTGGGTAAAGACAATTTTTTTCCCCGAAAATTGTCTAAATCTATGGATTAGGAGAGGAGTTATCGATCAAAATGTACGAAAATTTATACCGCACAGTGTATTTTTCGGTATATTTAAAAACAAAAACGTCATAAAAGCAACAAAATTGGATGTACGACTCTGAAATTTTGCACACTTTGCTTTTTGGTGACACGCTTTCTTGTAACGGCAAATCAATGTGCCACGCCCACCTCCCATATAACGTTTTACTCAAAATTCATATAATTTCTTTATTAAAAAATATTTTGGAATTATAAAGGGCTATATTGAAACACCTAAGTTGTACTCATTCGCAAAAATAACTTTGACACGCCTACTATAACGCCCACTTTTCACGTTATCTACCGTCAATGAAATTTAAAAGCTCATAAAACCGCCAAAATTAGAGGTATGATGATAAATTTTGCTATGTCTATCCCCCTAGGCAATTTCATTACTTTGCCAGAAAATTAAGGTGCCACGCCCACTTTTACGCCCACCTCCCATATAACGTTTTACCTAAAATTCATATAATTTCTCAATTAATTAAGATTTTGGAGTTACAAAGGGCTATATTGAAACTCCTTAGTTGTACTCATTCGCAAAAATAACTTTGACACGCCTACTATAACGCCCACTTTTCACGTTATATACCGTTAATGAAATTTAAAAGCTCATAAAACCGCCAAAATTAGAAGTATGATGATAAAACTTGCTACGTATATCCCCCTAGGCAATGTCATTACTTTGGTAGAAAATTAAGTTGCCACGCCCACTTTTGCGCCCACCTCCCATATAACGTTTTACTCAAAATTCATATAATTTCTCTTCTACTAATGATTTTGGATTAATAAAGGACTATATTGAAATACCTTAGTTGTACTCATTAGCAAAAACAACTTTGAAACGCCTACTATAACGCCCACTTTTCACGTTATCTACCGTTAATGAAATTTCAAAGCTCATAAAACCGCCAAAATTTGAGGTATGATGATCAAATTTGCTACGTAAATCCTTCTAATCAATGTTATTGCTGTGCAAAAAAGTTTAGGTGACACGCCCACTTTAACGCCTACCTCCCATATAACGGTTTATCTTAAATTCATGTAATTTCTCTATTGACAAAGTTTTTGGGAAAATAAAGGACTATATTGAAATATCTAAGTTGTATTTATTAGCAGAAACTTTATTGACACGCCTACTTTAACGCCCACTTTCATTGAAAGACTTCATTTACAAAAGCATTTTAGTAGCATATCGAAGTTATAAAGGGTGGTTAAATTTTAAGGACCGATGTTGAATTCAAATAAAACACAAATTATTTAGGATATTATTAGTATTTCTTTTTGCAATTATAATATTTGTATGGTTCAATTATGTATTTAACAAAATATCGGCCAATTGGCCCTCCCATCCTTGGCGCCACTCCTCTATCTGATGGTCCAAATTTTCAATGACAATGTTGATGCTCAATTGTTGGGCATGATGATGAGGCGAGGTTGACTGCTATTTTGCCACACTATCGCAAAAACCAGCAGTGGTTCCCATTCAACGAACTAAGAAGGCATTCACAGATTTTCTAACATTTTATACAGACTTTTTTTACAATTCTCCCGATTGTGGACGAATTTGAACGATTATGTTGATCAAAAGAATTACGAAGTGCACAAAATGCATTTTGACTTGAACGCCCATTTTTATAAAAAACCTGAATAACTTTAAAGCGTTGCTCATTTGCGTATCTTTCCTCGGATCAAATTGAATAAGTTTGAGATTGAGAAATGTTAAATGAAATGCAGAAAACAAATTTAAAGATTAGGTGTAGTTCACCTTCAACATGGGCCTTTAAAATTTAACCACCCTCTACAAAGAAAGTGATACATATTTTATTATAAATAGATTATCCCATAGCGATTAACAAAATAATAAATATTGTGCTTTAAATGTACACGAAATTGGTGGTGGGTATAAAAGATTCGGCACAGCGGAATATAGTGCTCTTACTTGTTTTTTTTTTAAATCATACTATTTTAAAATGATAACCATTTTGAAATTTTTAAGAAAAGTAAACATTAAATGATACAATTCAAACAAATGCCTGATTATCGTGACAAAATACATGATGAAGTGTAACAAAAATAACTAATACTGTTTTTTTGACAACCAAATATTGTTATAGAAACTATAATATGACCGTCGTGATCATGTCCTAACCATGGGTTTTCTTTGCGTGTACCGAAAAAGATTCCTTTTGCACTTTATACATTTGAGCAATTTTCAGGGAAAGTTTGTTTTTTACGCAGGAATTATATATTCAAAACTTTTATCACTCTACGTCAATGCGTTTAATGGAAGGACACTGTTTCTAGCATGACGAGCTACAATTCCCTTCCAAATCAAGCAATTTATCTCATTTTCAATAGCAAACAAACCTTGTGTATAAGAAATATTCTGTCAAAATTTGAGACCCCTAACTTTATAGCTTTATCGTGCTTTCAACAGACGTATAGATGGACGGGTATAGCTAGATCGTCCCACAATTATACCACAACTCAGAAAATATATACTTTATGGATACTAAAGCAGATATTTCGATGTGGTTCAAACAGAATGACAAAGTTAATTTACCCTCATCATTTTTTGGTGGCGGGTATAAAAGGAAATATTCTTCCAACATTGAAAAAAATCGAATTGTGTATTAACGTAGAGCCATGATATATCGAATGTATATTTTCTTAGTAAGAAATATTTTTCCACAAAAATTGCATAAATCCATGAATTAGGAAAGAAGTTATAGATCACAATGTATGATATCTAAAATAAAAAACGTAATAAAACTGACAAAATTTTATTCAGAAATTTTGCAACCATTTGTTTTTTGATCAACGGCTTAGTACTCGGAAAATAAATGTGACATGCCCACTTTTACGCCCACCTCCCATATAACACTTAATCTCAAATTAATATAATTTCTCTATGAAGATTTTGAAAGAATAAAGGACTATATTGAAATACCTAGGTTTTATTTATTAGCAGAAGCTTTATTGACACGCCTACTTTAACTTCCATTAAAACACTAAGAGCCGTATTCATAAAAAATATTTTAGGTTTATTGAAGGCTTATTTGACAAATTTCTCTACAACATCTGTCAAATAAGCCTTTGATAAACCTAAAATATTTTTTATAAATACGGTCCTAAATTTACGAAAACATTTTACCAGCACATCGAAGTTACACAAAAAAAGTAATACATATATTATTACTATATATTATTCCATAGCAATTACAATTAATAACAAAATAATTAATTTTGGATATAAAAGTACACAAAATTATGATGGGAATAAAAAATTCGGCACAGCCGAATATAGTGCTTTTGTTTATTAATGTTGATGTTAGTTTTGACAGTCTTTAGAAGAATTTATAGTCACGGCAACAATAAGATATGCTGGAATAGATAACGCTGTCGATTTCAACGTATCGGACTTGCGTTAATTCATTGGAATTTTATTTTTTATGTCATATTTTAAACTCCCAAATTGTACAAACTATTAGTCTGTAAGTAACATCCGGAGTGCAAATATTATCAAAATTCAAATGACTATTGAAAAAAAGAATCGGGAGGTAATTTATTTCAACGACAAAGATAAAATGAAATATCCAAATTACCCTACTCGTAATAGGCTTTTTTAATCCACCCAGCTATTAATACTTTTAAGCATAACTCTTTCAAGCATAAAAAAACTACAAAAGTTATGTGTGGACGAGCAAATATGTTCAACAAAAGTTGGTAGCTAAATGAAACAATATTCATCTAACAAACCAAAAAATGGGGCTTTAAATTTTATGTTCGTACAATACGAGATACACCCACAAATTCTAAATATATAGTGGAGCCACGAAAAATATTACCAAAGAAAATCTTCAGACCTCTGCGAATAAAAAAAGGTTTTCCAATAAGAGTGATATGATTTCTTCAAAAAAAGAAATAAAATAAACTTGTTGTTAAGGAAACTTAAAAGTTTTTTATTTAAGGTAAATCGATACAATTAGGTTCTAAATAAGACGTCATTCATATGGCCTTCACGACTTCTTCTGCAGGAATGAATTTGATGAACCCAATTTTCGAGCACTTCTACAACTAAATCAAGTTTTATGTCATGAATGCCACGTTCAATATTGATTTATAAAGCTTAAGGAGAGTCTAATTTATTTAGAAAGTCCAATGACTTCAATAACCCCACAAGAAATAGTCTAATGGGGTTAAATCACAACTTCTTTGAGGCCATTCAATATCACAATTTTTTTGAAATAATTGAATCTCTAAACTTTTCTCGCAATAATAATAATTCAATTGTTGCATTTGCTGTGTGGCACTTAGCTCCGTCTGTTGGAACCAAATTTTGTCAAGATCAAGTTCTTCCAATTTCGGCCATAAAAAGTATGTTTTCATTAATCTATACCGCTCTCAATGGACAGTAACGGTGTTACCAGCTTCACTCCGGAAGAAGTACGGAACGACAGACCAAAAAACCACACCAAACTGTCAATTTAGGTGAATGTAATGGTTTTTTATTAGCAGTTTGTGGATTTTCTTCGCATCAGAATCGACCGTTTTGTTTATTTGAAAGCGAGCCTCATCGGAAAATATGATTTTCTTAAAAAAGTCGTTGTCGTTTGCAAGTTGTTTAATTGGAGAACGATTATTTTGAAAGATATCCGAAATAAGAAACTAATATCGACATACGTTCGCACTAAACCCATATTAGACAGATCAACAAAGCTCATAAAAGCGATAATAATAAGTATAATAGTGAAATTTCGCGTATACACCTTTCTCGTCGGTATAATAATAATCTATGAAGGTGACACGACCAGTTTAACTACAACTTTACTTTATATTAAATTAATATAATTTATCTATGGACAAATTACGTCGACATGCTTACTGTAACCTCCGCTTATAAAATATTCTGCTACGTTAGGTTAGGTTAGGTTGAAAAGGAGGGGCACCAAAAGCCCAAACCCACGACAGGCATACATTTATGCCCAGTTGGCATGTTGTGCACTCCATATGGAAAACGGAACTCCCAATAAAAAACCATAATCATAATTTCGCATAAGTAACGGACTAGTCCAAGAACCCAATCCCCTCAATGTATCTCGTTATGGATATCTAGTTCGAGTGTTATAAAAAAATCTAAAAGCTCATAAAAGTAATAGAGTTATATTTATAAAATGATGAAATTTCGCATTAATACACGAAAAGAAAAATGTAGTTGTGGTAATCATTATTTAAGATCAACATACTATGATTGAATTCTGTGACTGTGGTTAACACATACATATAATGATTGCCAGTTATCATTATCATGTATAATTAAAGTATCAAGCAATAACCATAATGACTAGGGTTGAAATAGACAACATTTTCATTTTCCTAAGGCAAATTATTGTCTTTTGCTGGTAATGACATATAATAATTTGACTTGTTTTTTTTATTGCAATTTTTAAACTAAATATTTTTTTACACTTTCTAATTTATTTTTTAATTTCTCTAATTTTTTTAGAATTTGTATGTAACTTTTGAAAATCACAAACTTCTTAAAAAAAAAACGATTGATTATCGGGACAAAATATATGATTAAATAAATTTAAAATAACTTTTACTAGTTTTCGTTAGCCAAATATTGTTAAAGAGAATATACACGTAAAGAAAAGCCATGGTTACGATATAATCACGACGAAAATCTTGTATTCGCTATAACAATATTTGGTTGTAGAAAGGAGGTAACAGTTTATTTCATCAAATTGTTACGTTTATACCTTTTATAAACGTTGGTTTACTTCCTTTAAATATACCTTGAGTACTTTTATTGCAATCAAAAACAGTTGAAATTCGTTATAAAATTAAGAGCACTTTATTTACTTAAACACACTCAAAGATTGCATTAATATCACTTTACTTATTACACTTATGGTTATATACTTTTATCAAACTCACCTTGATACACACTTTACAAGCTCTGTTGTAATACAACAACAATATAACAACAAAAACAATATATTTAGAGGCATTCAAAATTACAAATAATCAATTAATAATAGGTGAGACAATGATTGTATGATTACAGAAGAATCAAAGTATGATTTTTTTATTAAAAATTTGATCTCAGCTGTTCTTCTTCTTCTTCTTCTTCCTGATTAAATTTTTATTACTTCCAAAGTTTGAAGTGTCAGAAAAATACACAAAAATTATGAAAAAAATTGAGAAATATCAAAATAAACGAAAAAATTTAAAAAAATATTTAAGTATAAAAATTACAATTAAAAAGGTAATTACGATAAATATAACTAACAGCAAAAACCAATAATTTGGTGTAAAACAAGTAACAGTGCTATATTCGGCCGTGCCGAATCTTATATACCCTTCACAACGTGTAGTCATGCAATAACAATTGTTTGTATCACCATTCATCCCATATAAAATACGTGCATACGTACACGTTAGAATAAATGCGGCATCGAATCCCAGCTGAGCCAAAAAAATTTTATTTAATATATTATTTATATTTTATTATTTTTTCTACATTTTTTTAAAAAATTTTTTTAGAAAATTTTTTTTATTATTTTTTTCTTATTTTTAATATTTTTTTTTTGATTTTTTTTTGTTTGGTATGTTTTTTACATGTATGTATGTTGTTGTTGTAATTGTGAAAAAAACGAGGTTGTCGTGGTTTTTTGCTCATATCTCAGAAAGTTATGGGGCGATTGTGCTGAATTTCAATAGCGATTCATTCCTGGATATTTCCAAGAGATTGATACCATATACAGATCTGAGGAACATATAGTTGCTTCTAAAAGTTGATTTCAACCAACACACGGACAGACGGGCAGACGGATAGACGGACAGACGGTCAGGGCTTAATCGACTCCTCTATTCATAAGCTTTCAGAAAATATATACTTTATGGGGTCGGAAATGAAAATTGTAGAAATTACAAACGGAATGACAAAGCTATATATACCCTTGTGCACCACAGGTGAAGGGTATAAAAAGCAAAGATTGTCGATTTCGATTTTATGTTTTTACCACAATCATACAATTCAATCATAGTATGTTGCTCTTCGATTATGGTTAGCATAACCATGTTTTTTCTTTACGTGTTTAATAAAGACCGTCGCACAGAGGAGTATTTGACCTGAAAAGCTGGCCATAAAGGCAAAACTGAATTTTAAGAAATCTTAAAAACAAAGTACGCAGCTCGACAGACAACAATATTTTGCATTATATTGTAAATTTTGAAGACTTTTAGCTTCGATTTGTAGCTCTGAGACCCTGCTAAAGTCAGGAAAGTGAAGAAAATTATATGAGATTTAAATGTTTTTTTCGGTTTCTGGATGTTTTTATGATATTTTTTTACGGCTAAACGAATAAATATTTAACAATGATTTTTTTTTCGCTGAAAGGTTTGATCAAAAGTTATTTAAAAAAAAAAAATTTTAAATATGTTGAATATTCATGTTCGTTCAAAAACTAAAAAAAAAAAATTTACACTTTTTTTGAAAAAAAAAAAAGAAAAAGAAGAGGTTTTTGAAAGTGAGGTTAGCATCTCTACGAATTATGTTTATTTAATACCACAATAAAACTTGGAATCTCTTATTTTAGAAACAGAAAAAAAGTTTGCGCAAGTTTGCGCCATTATTTTTGACGATTTTTTTAAATTTTTACATTTCTTCTATTTTTGCTCATCAGGCACTTTTTCTTTTACATTTATATCGTCATTAACTTTTATGTATTTTGAATTATTGACTTCAACTGTTATTCACATCACTTTTAACACTTCACAATGTTAATACCTGCCTATAATTATAAATTTGAAAAGTTCTTTATTATCCATAATAGTTATAAGGGAATGTCCCACACATACCCATAAAAGATATTTTTATATACCTGCTCTACAAAACATTATTTGTTAAAAAAATAAATAAACGGACCTAACAAGAATAATTATAAAAGGCATTAATCACTAATTAATTTTTTAATTAGATCGTAAATCATAATATGTATGCATGTACATACAGCCTGTTATGAATGAGTTTAAACCTTTAAAATATATTTGTTAATTGAGTTTTACTAGTTATACCGACTTTTATTCATAAAAATCGGAGAATCCGTTTTCAAGTTATGAGAAAATATATTAGGCAACCCAACGATTTAGAGAGTGAAATATGCCACGCCTTTAACAGAAAATCCTTACGTACTAGAGAAAAACGGAAAACAGATTTGAATTAAGTGCATCAAAACCAATATAGTCCATATACTTTTATTTCTAGCAGAGACAAAATAAATTTTTTTTGCGCAGTGTACTTTTGTTGCGCAGTGTAATTTTTTCAAAATCTGTTACTAGATTTCTTATATCATACTACACCTAAAACTATCAAAAAACTAGAACTTTTAATTCAAAAAACACGTTTAATAATTTTGGCCAGCTTTTCAGGCCAAATACTCCTCTGTGCGTGAAAGGACTTTATATTTTGATGTTTTATTAAGCAATTTATTTTCACCAGAGCTTAGTAAACCCATCTGAATGACTTAATATTTATATTAAATACCTTTAAATTAATGGAATTTTTAATAATCAAAAGAAAACATTTTTTTTATTAAAACCATATATTTGTTATAAATCTCGCTCAACACTCCAAGCTATTGCGGCTCGAAATTGAATACTCAACAATATAAGAAAATTAAATACAATTTATATTTCAGTCTACATTTCAGGGACGTTAGATTTTATTTAACATATAGTCTTGTAATGAATTATAACGCATAACTATACAAACTTGCAAACTTCTGCCTTTTTCTTTTCGGTATGCACGTTTTAAAACATACACACTTGCCTGCAATCATATAAATTTCTGGTTTTATAATTTCCAGTTCGCTGCTGTTTAACAAATCTTTTTCATAAATTTTAAAATTCTTATGCCAACGATACACACGCACACATAGAATTATAAGTGTACGTAGTTTGAAAGTAACCCTATAAGCAAAAGAGTAGTCGTTTGCGAAAATAACGCACTTTTAGTTAGCCTTTATCAACTACCCAGCAAAATAACATATTACAAAATAAACCCATTTTTTAAAACACGGCGATGTCATTGGAGGCAAGTACTTAACACACTCGGTTTTTTTAAAGACGAAAATTCGGTTAGATGACTCTGCGATACTTAATATGGAATCTAAAAATCAGTGAAAATCTATAAGTCATCACTTTTGTAATGAAATGCTTTGCCGCTGTTGGCAAAAAATTTATTACTTATACCTAATGCGTGTTAAACTAAATGAGAATTATAAAAAGGTTATGTATTTAAATGGCTTCTAGCAAATTTCGCAACAAGAAATTCCATTGTATATGCATGTATATTTATCCTACCTGAAACAGTGGGTTTTTGGTACCAATCTATTAACAACTTATTACCCTTTCTTATAACTAATGTATGTAAATAGGGTAGTCTCAAATCCCATTTCTTTTCTATAGTTAATTTAATTGAAGAAGTAAAATCATTAAAAATGTCTAACATTTGATCAATAAACTCTTCAGACATAACACAAATTAGATCATCTATATATTTAGTCATTAATTTCGGTTTAATATCCATTTTCTGAATACAAGAATCTAGTAATTTTTCCATAACTTTATCTGCCACAATTGGTGAAGCAGAAGATCAAATAGGAAGTCCTTCATGTTGCATAAATATCTTTATGTTGTCATATCTATAGACAATAATTTATATAATTCTTGTTAATACTTTTAAAAATTATTGAATTTTTGTTATACAATTTTTCTATTGTTACACATATTCTTATAATACTATAAACATTTTTTCAACAATTTTTGTATAATAATTTTTTGTTAATATTTTTATATAAATTCAAATTTTTGTTATACTACATTTTTGTACAATTTTGTACAAAATGTTTAAAAAATTTTTTATGTTATTTTAAATTTTGTTAATCAAACTATAATCTAAAAAAGAAAAAAAAACAAATGTCAAGCCAGTAATCCAACAAAAAACAAATATATAATAAAAAACTCGTATCCTGATGATGCTACACAAAGAAGTAGCGAAATATTGAGCAAATAATACAAAATGAAATAAAAAGATTTTTTATTATTGAAAGGACCTTAAGCTTAAAAAACTATTATACATATAATAGGTACTTACGTACCACATTATAAATCAAGTCATTATTAAAATACTTCTTAGTAACATAGACGATATGTTATGGTCCTTGAAAAGTATATTGATTAGTAAGAGCAAGTCATTACCTAGTTTTTGCTGGGTAACTACAAAGTAATGCAGAAGTTACCCAAATTTAAAGCATACATATGAGAATTTTTTATATTTTTATTATTTTGCTCTACCACTTTTGAGGTACCTTTGTTTTTTAATATTGTGCTATTTGCAGTTTTTATGCTGGCATTTAGTAAAGTTAAATAAATGAAATCAGTGAAAAATAAACTACTAAAGATGCATGTATGAATTATTGTAAAAAGGAAATTTTTTATAAATAAATTTATTATCCAAGATATTTTTTTAAAGTAGAATTGGAAAAAAAAAATAATAAAAATATTTGAAATATTTGTAACAATTATTTTAAATAATGTCAATTTATAATTTATTTAAATGCAATTGACTAACTATAAGTGGGGTGACTTTAAACTTACTTTCAAGAAACTAGCTCTAAGCTAGTTTGAAAAGTCATCCATAGTCTGTCAATTGATCGTTAAAATAGTCAATTAGCCACAATGAAATTAATCCAGGCATTAACCACCTTTAGTTGTTGAGTTGCTTATAGGGATGTGCGTGTAAGTATCTGGCAATTTCTTTTTTCTAATTTTATAAATGTTCCCACACAATGAAATGTTACAATACAAAGTAAGTGTTTTGGTATATTGTGCTGTGCTAAATCTTTTAAACCCTACACCAATGCGTATATATGTGTGTATTTATTTTTTCTAGTGTGTTGTACGGTCGACCCATTCGACCATAATCGAGCTGTAAATTATTTGTTAAGCTCAAAATATAACTAAATTCTAACAAATACATTTTTTTATCTATTTATTTCGACTTGAATTTTTTTCCTCAAGTATAAATCCAATTATCTGTAAACACCAAATCTAAACTGGAAAAACATAAAACCACAAAACATCTTTTTGACTGAAGTTTAAATTGTAACACCGCAGTAGTACTTAGATCTCTCCATGTTTTGTTTGCACACAGGTCTGGCATATTTTCCGATTTATCGGCATTATGCTGATTTGTTGTTGTCAAAATTATAAAAGTGCCGATTTGACTATTTTTGCTCCAAAAATTACGATTTTTTAATAACCACTTAAAACATGGTTACTTTATTATACCCTTCACCTGTGGTGCACAAGGGTATATATAGCTTTGTCATTCCGTTTGTAATTTCTACAATTTTCATTTCCGACCCCATAAAGTATATATTTTCTGAAAGCTTATGAATAGAGGAGTCGATTAAGCCCTGACCGTCTGTCCGTCAGCCCGTCTGTCCGTGTGTTGGTTGAAATCAACTTTTAGAAGCAACTATATGTTCCTCAGATCTGTATATGGTATCAATCTCTTGGAAATATCCAGGAATGAATCGCTATTGAAATTCAGCACAATCGCCCCATAACTTTCTGAGATATGAGCAAGAAACCACGACCACCTCGTTTTTTTTTTCACAATTACAACAACAACATACATACATAGATACATGTAAAAAACATACCAAACAAAAAAAATTAAAAAAAAAAATATTAAAAATAAGAAAAAAATAATAAAAAAAACTACAAAAAAAAATTTAAAAAAAATTTTAAAAAAAATATAAAAAAAATTTTTAAAAATTTTTCAAAAAAAATTTTTTAAAAAAATTTTAAAAAAATATAAAAAAAAATAATAAAATATAAATAATATATTAAATAAAATAAAATACAATTTTTTTGGCTCAGCTGGGATTCGATGCCACATTTATTCTAACGTGTACGTATGCACGTATTTTATATGAGATAATTGGTGATACAAACATAGCACTGTTACTTGTTTTTATATAGAACTTGCCGATCAGCTGATCAGATAGTTTTGATTTTAAACATTAATCCTATAGACTATGAAAAAGGACAATGATTCCTTTATCGAGATTCTTTTGAATTTAAAGCATGGGGATACTAAAGGGTGAGTCACTCGTAATGAGTGCATTGGCTTCTGTAAGACCACGTTTGAGTTTTCTGAGCCCCAAATACGGCAATATTGCATATTAACGTATGCACAAAGATGAAAATGTGCTGCATCCGAAAAGATGATTTTTTCCAAATGCAATTTTCAACCAATTGTCTTTCTTTGGAAAATAAATTTTCAATAAATCATAACGTTGCTCCAGCGTAACTCGATTTATTTTGTTCAGTGCAATTTTGTGACAGAATAGAATGACATAAGTATTGCTGGATTCGAAATAATCGCTGCATCAAATTTAAATTGATATATGGCCCACCTTTTAGAGATGCATATCCAATGCCATAAAAGTTTGTACAACAAATAATATTTCTTCCACATTCTTCCATATATGTGTAAGGAGACTTTAGTCAAGTTAACCTTAATAAAACACAATTTCGAGTTCAATGGAAAGTTAATATAAAAAAAAAATTTTTTTTAAGAATTTTTCATATTTAGTAATTCAAACTGTTTTAAATGTCAAACCCTGAAATGTATCTAAGTACAACATATACTTTTGGGTTTATTTATTTTTCTGATATATTTAAAAAAACTTAAAAGATGCTGTTTTGGTATTTCTTTTGTTAATAAAAATGTGTTTTGTTGTATCTGAAGTATGTATTACTAATTTGCAAATATATTTAATTGAAATGCGGATAATGTTGATTGTTTTTGAAACTATTATGCTTTTTTTATCAAAATCATCTGGCACCTCTGCACACACATAAAGCAGTGTATAAAGCAATTTATATCATCACATATTATTTTTTTGTTTTGTTACACACATATGATGTGAGCATGTGTTAGTAGCAACTTCAATTGCTTATAACTGTTTAAATACTAAACCAATTTCAATAGATTGCCCTCATCTGTGGTAAAATTCCTTTCAAATGATTAATTTTATTAATAAAATCGGTTGTATTAATGATTTGGGCTTAAACTGCGTAAAGAAAAATCGTCTTGCCTATTAATTTTCAAGATATGCTTATCAAACAACGAGAAATTCGTAAATTTTATTGAATTATTCACTTTTTAAACTTTTTGTTCATTTGATGTAAATTAAACACAAACTCAGCAATGAACAAAAATTGGAACAATTCATTATCTCTTCTAGTCAGCTCGTTTTAACATTTCGGTTCCCGTATTCACCCTCTCTTATTAAATAGATGTACATACAAGTGATTGTTTACTCTCTTACTACATAGTAGGTGTTATTTTTTATTGCGTTGTTTTTTTAATAAAATAAAAACCAAACTAATGAATGGAGTTGAGCAAAGAAAAATACACAAATTTTTTAACTGAATTGAATGAAGGAAAATGTATTGTGGTAATTCACAAGTCTAAAAATTATTTCGATCATAAAACAAATATCTTTTGTGTTAAAATTATGTGTAAACCGAAACGGTTGTATTGTCAGTACTAAATACTTGAAAATTCGTTCAAACATCACAAATTAAATTTATATTTTTAAAGGTTACAAACCAGATGTTGAGCTTATATTATTATTTCTTAACACTGATGGTAAAGGATGTAATAAATGTGTGTGTAAAGTCAAACAGAGAAAAAGTCACAAGAATGTGTAATAAATACTAAAGCTGCTGACGTATTGAAAATATTAGAATTTTAAGAATTTAAAGTATTTAACTTATTTCAACACTTGAATATAAAAGTTTTTGTACAACAGGAAATTTAACACGAAGTGCTTTTTTTTTTGGAATAAGCAGTCCTTCATCAAACTTTGATTTTATTACACAAAATTAATGCGGAATGTTTTATACATAATTATTTAAAGAATATATAATTTTTTTTCATAAAAACCATTGACCTTTATCTTATGTCAATATTAAAAAGTTGTGCTGCCAAAAGAACACTGTCTGTTTAAATATCTCTAAAATACAGTATTGTGCAATTTGAAAACTGTGTGTTTATATGTTTAATAAAATTATTTCTCTGTTGGTATAGTTAATAATATTTTTACAAGCTTTTAAGTCTTAAACCAGTATTTTAGTTTTTGAGCCCCGGTAAACTAATCGGTCAGTCATCAAGAAGTATTACGCGGGATGAATTACTGATCGCCAGACACTATATTTGAGAGCACCTCGTACAGCCTAGATGTTTACAAATGACCTTGTTGTTTGGTGTTCAGCCTTGTATTACAATTGTAGTTAATCAAGGCATATTTATTCATCAGGTACTCTTGATTCGTCAGCTGATTATTTTTTTCTTCACTTATTTTAAGTTTCAGCTGTCAAAATGCATAAATAAAAAACAATTTTCTCTCTTTTCTAATTTATTTCAAATGTCAAACTTCATACATAAAAAATATAAACAAAAAAGTTCTCCCCGAACTGCAATTACCCGATGAATAAATATGCCTTGGTAGTTAATATAGCAATTGACTGCACGTTAATGCTTTAGTATAATAATAGGTAATCAGTTGTGGCAAGACCACAGCATTCGTCAGATAAAATGTAAGAAAGTTACAAAATTTCGCCCATTGTCGTGAGATATCTCAGTACATTACCTGCATCTCTTATCAGATAAGGCCTGGCATTCAAAGACGATGTGAAAAATTATTTCCACTTTTGTAATACCTATATTGCATTTTGGTCATTTTCCATTTTCAGTAACCCTTCATTACAACCAGTAACCTTTAAACATCCATGCCACGTTATGCATGCCATAATTATAAGCCTACTTAAGAGAGTGTACTCAAAATAATTTTTAATATTTCTGTTTTGGATATATTCAAAGCTGATTCAGTTTTGGATAGCCCGTTCGACAGTTCAATACAATAAAGGTCTCCATAGGCAGGTGCCTAAGATAATGAAAGAAAATTGACACAGACCTACAGATACTTTTTGCAGTGGCCAACCATTAGGTTAGTTGCCGTAAAGAAATTTAGTGACGGAAAAGTCCAACTGACAATCAGCAAAAATTACAACAATATTTTTATTGTTTTAACTTCCAAGACAGCAATTATATAAATTCCGAAATAATCTGTGTCAGCTCGGAAGCTGCCTCGCGACACATAGCATAAGTTTTTGCTGTCCGATCTTTCTGTGTATATCCTGGTGTCAAAGCCACCCGTGATTGGCACTACTCCACTCCCTTCTGGAGGTTATTACAACCTTGAACGCTCTATCAAAGTTAGTGTGTGAAGCAGCATAGTCAATGGTTTGATTAAAAACTGGTTATAATATACCAAGAAACTCATGCCGATATGTCCTCGATTTCTATCATCCAGCAGCATTAAACTTCACTGCACTGTAGTCAAAAATGGTCATTATTTAAAGATCATTGGGAACGTGGTATAGTTGCAGTTCATAATACAAAAGTGCTTTGTATAAGGATTGAATGTACAATACCCGTTTAATAATTTTAGGTCTAAATCCCTAATTCTAGCCCTACAACTGGCATAGTAGGCTTCCGTGAAATATTTGTTTTTGTTCTGTGCCATACCAATTCTATTTTTTTTTTTTTTTTTGTTTACTCGACGACTACTTTGGTTGAAGTTATCGAGTAACTCCAGTGCTTTGGGCATGATTAACACATGGAAAACAACTGTATATTCGAACTATTTAAGAATCGAGTTCCAACAATAAACCAAAGTAGTTAATTTATGTTTTTTATATTGAAATGTTGTTGAAAAAGTTGCCTGTTTTTTGCTTGTATGGCTAAATAGGTTCGGTTATATAAATTAAGGAAAAAAAAAACATAAATAAATTCTACTGCCAAGACAAGCAGCGTTTGTTCCTGAGTTCGTAATAGATACCAGCAATTCAACACTATTGGTAAGAGGATGTTGCATAGCAGGGTTGCTATTACTGTAAGCGGAGACTTTTATATAAAATTCAAATCAAAACTGGCGTCGGAAGTAATGCAGAAAAATTACGTAAAAGATAAAATCTTAAATCTAGGATGTTCCATGATAAGACCTTTACACATATGTACAAGATGATGAAGAGTACTATCAGATTCGGTCGTGCCGTATATATTGCACTCTTCCTTTTTTTTTTTGATCGTCTTACATTGTCACAGGAAAAATGTTCTTAAAATATTCGTAAAATTTCGCATCTCTCATAATTGGATTTATTTAAGAATTTTTTTTTTTTTACTATTCGATGGTCTCTATGTTTCTATGCTTGTTTGTCTGTTTGTATGTCTGTTCAGTATTTAAAACAACAACTGTTTCTTTTCCACAATCTTTTAATCTTCGGAAATTGCACCATCTAAATCTTTTGCAACAAAAACAAAAAATAAATAAAAATAATAGCAACAAAATGTTGTCTTTTAAAATTCCTTAAATTTATTACCACCATTAAATAAAAGTTCAGACAACGAAACGCTTACACACAAATCTAAAACACAAACAGAAACCATTTAATACTCGGTCGAAAGAAATAAACGCAGTGAAGATAAAGAGAGTAAAGATGCCTTTATATAAGGCCTTAAGTCGTTTTAGTTTTTCTAAAAACAATACGTTTCTTAATTTATTTATTCTATCAGAATACAATTAAAAACTATATTTTAATTTCAGTAACCGAAAGCAAAAACATAGACTAGACAAGGGTATTTGTAGGGAATCGAACCCTCGAACTACAACACTACCGACCACAACGATACATTTATTTAACCCGTTTTAATTAATTTAAAGTTTTCTGAAAACTGGAATTAAGGTTTCTGAAATTCTGACCTCGTAATAAATACTGAACTTTTCCTTGCGCTGCAATATTATATCAAAATCAAAGGACTTGTAACCTAAGCTCAAACGGCACGCTAAAACCAACAATTCTAACTGTTATCTTTTTAATGCCAATTTTGTATTTTTCCTGTAAATTTGTTTTTAAAGTTGACTATCAATTGTATATTAAATTTAATAATTGGTAATCTTTTAGTAAACTAGACCACTGAAGAACTTAAGATCGAATTACTGAACTTCCTTTAACATCCCTATAAAAAGCAGCTTAAGCGTGCCTTTCTTTTACGCACTGCTAGAAAAGATGAAGTAGTAGTAACAATATATAAAAAATTACTTTAAAAGTAAACTTTTCTCTCTTTTCCTATTGCTAAAAAAAAATAACCAGTACGGAAAATATATTTTTTTTGCGATTTCGTATACAAGCAATGTTAGCAAGTCGCTATATGCAATAAGCTAAGCGAGTAAATTCTGCACGGCTTACAAAAATATTTTGTTGGGAATTTAAATACCTCATTAATATAAAACAAATATTAGAAGATAAACCAATAAGGTAATTGAACTTCTTAATATCAAAATAAATTATTTGTTAAGCTTATTCTACATTAATGTAAAAACTATTTTAGAAACTTGAATGAATGTGCTGGACAATGTCTTATCTTATTCCTCTTCTACAAGTACCTTAATGGAAATTATAAACCGCTTCGATGGATCGAATTGGCGACCGAACTACCGGTTGGCCCAAATAAGGCCAGCTGATGTGAAACACAAATAACTTTTTTATTTTGTAACATAATTTATTTATTTTTGCAGATTATAACTGAACTCTTGGAAATTTAAAATCAACACGTACAGTCAACAACAACGCATTAAAATTATCAATTTTTATTATTCTTCTCAACGATCAATTGTTCTGACGCATCGAAATTACCGCCTTTTTTTAACGTAAGATCAGCGCCCACATCTTTCATGATTACAAGTTTAGATTGCCGTTTTGAGGAAGTGGGTTCAGTTGCCGACCGTCCAGGAAGAGTTGCTCATCGAAATATTTGTACTGAAGGCAACGTGGAAGCTGTGCAGCAGAGTGTTGCAAATGATCCATCTGTCTCAACTCGTCGCCGTTCCGGCCAATTAGGTATACCCAGAACAACATTACAGATAATTTTAAAAATGGATCTTAAGATGTATCCATACAAAGTTCGAATTGTGCAACAGATTGTGCAACGACTACAATACGCAATTCGCTTTACATAATCAGCCACACATAATGATTTTTTAAATAATCTTTTGATGACGGATGAAGCGCCTTTCCATTTGAGTGGTTATGCGAATAAACAAAACTGTAGTTGTGGGGCACCGAAAATCCAAGCGCAATACATCAGCATCAGTCACACCCAATCAGATGCACTGTTTGGTGCGGTTTTATGGTCACAAAAATCATCGGCCCATATTTCTTTGAGAATGAGGATGAAACGCCAGAAACGGTCTCCGGGGCCTTTTACAGAACAATGATCGACAACATTTTGCGGCCATTGGTGGAGCAACATCCTAATTTGTGGTTTCAACAAGATGGAGCCACTGCACATATTGCTAGGCAAACTATAGATATGCTGCGTAAAATTTTTGGTAAACGCATAATTTAAAAAAATTCAGATTTCCCTTGGCCTCCTCGTTCACCAGATTAAACTGCGCCCGATTTTTTTTATAGGGTTATTTAAAAGACAAAAAGTATGTTAACAAACCACAGACACTTGGAGAACTCACGCAGAATATTCGAGATGAAATGCGGCGCCTGCAACCAGAAACATTACGCCGTGTAATGCAAAATGCGCTAAAAAGAGCCAATGCCTGTATCGAGCAAAATGGTGCTCTTTTGTCTGATGTCATATTTTACACATAGTCACGTTAAATTTCCATAAAATATATTTAACATAAAAAAATAAATTATTTAAAAAAACCGTTATTACAAGAGTTTAACTTGTTTAACATCACTAGGTCTTATTTGGGCCACCCAGCAGAATTGGTCTCTATGACATAAGCCAGATAAGAATTGTGTTTTTCAGCCAGATAATATGTCATTTACGGAAATCATTAAATGGATGAAGGAGATTAATAACGAAGCTGCGATTCGTATCATTAAGAACAGCCAATCAGTTGTCAAGTCCCTAATGAATGAAAATTCAGAATCTCAGAATGTTCTGCAATTCAAGAGCACAGTTAAGAATTGCAAACGTCTAGAGTATTATTATTTGCAATACAAAAGAATCCCCTAAAATTTAAAGGAAATAAGTCAACGTAGACTTATTTCCTTTAAATATATTTGGGATTCTTTTGTATTGCAAATAATAATACTTGAAATTTATTATAAAAGTAAGGGAATTTTATTTATTTAAACACATTCAGATATTGTTTTTACAGGACTTTATTTATTTCATATCTCGTTATACACCTTTACTATTAAACTCACTTAGATACGCTCTTAAAAAGTACTACTGTTATACTGATCGTATTATCATGTTACCAACATTAAGGTGGTCTGTAAAATTCCGCAAAGTTCTCGCATGTACATACTAATACATTCTGGTAAATTAATAGAAGGCCTTTAAATTTTAATTAAGACGTAATGTTAAGTAGTAGGGATTATTAAATGTGGATATTACTCTACTAATTTCGTAAAATGCCGGGAGCAAGCAAAGTTTATAAATTGTCATGGGAGTTATTTTTTAATATTTTAGTTATTAATTTTGTCAAATTTCGATAAGCTAGTCGCATAATCAATAAGAACTTATGTAATTAAAATAATACGGTATAGTTTTTAGTGTTCTATTTATTTATTTATTGTTTGTTAATCTTGTTATATGCCAATAATGAAGTCTCAATAAATTTAACTTAACTTAGCGAATATGCAGGGAAAATAAATATGCCTTAAAGTATGCTGCAGATAATAACACACCTCGGCTGGTCGAACAACCAGCCAACCAATGTAAATATACATAAATTACTACAAATACAACTAATGTTACTTTAACTACTGTAGATTCAGCTAATAAAATTGTTATGTAAATTAAACTATATAAACTGTAACAATATGAATACCGGGCCATCATAACACAATTGAATTTTAAGAACACGACAAATTATCCAAAATAGGATCCTTTTTAATACCATAACCTTGGAAAATGCTACATCTTTTGAGAGGTTTTAAAAATAATTTTAAAGTTCGGCCATCAGAAAGTAACATAACTACTGTTGAAGTTAAGTTGACGAACATGGTAAGGGGCTATCCAAACCTTAAAAAATCGAAGGAGAATCTGAAGCTGAGTAGAATAAAACTTAAAGAATTATCATGTGTCACACGAAGCTGAGAACTTATTTAGCTTGCATGGGATTATCGCATGAGACGACATGTAGAGCATGCGAAAAGTAGGATGAGGCTTTGGAACACTACCTTTACCAATGTCCTGGGTTTGCTAATTTGGAATATCTAGAATATCTGAAGGGCCTATGGTATTGACTAAGTTGAGATATTACGTGGGCTTATGATTACAGGTTTGTGCTTTATTAACTAAAATTATTGAAGTTTTAGACAATTATATTATTATAGCTTTTAAAACAGCCTTTAAGATAGAGGCCCTTAATATTATAACCTCTAGTGTATACTATATCCCAAATACATATACAATTACAATTATTCTAGTCAAAACACAGACAAAACACACAAACATTTTTTAATATCACGAATATATCGCATAGACGTTGAAATCTTTATAGATTTTTGTAAAACTGTTTGCTGTAAAAATAATAAACATTAAAGAAAGGAATAGACTAACAAAACTAATCATGCGGATTTTGTATTTGTTTTTCTAATAATGTTAGTCTAATAAAAACATTTTGTTAAGTTTAACTTATTGGCAAACAAATTTCTCTGCAACTTTAATCTTTAATCATCTTAAATTTAAAATGTTAATTTTCTATACAAATTCGCTATACCTACTTTAACTGCTATTACGTAAGACGGCTTTAATACTTTCATTATTTAAAAAGCAAAAGCGCATTGCCCTTCTTAAATTTAAGAGCGGAAAATAAGCAACAAAAATAAGTTATACATGGTTAAGCGCCACCATATTGTATATTACACTATAATGCATTATATAAAAGAAATATAAAATTCGTTCTTTGTCTTTAATGTGTTTCCAACATTAGATATAGTTTGGGAGTTTGTTTTTATGACAGACTAAAATTGACCAACAGAAAATGTATTAAAAATATTTAGTTTTAAGTTTTAAGGATAATTTGGTTTTGCAATTTATCATGAATGGTCTAACACTAAAGCAATGTTTTTTGAAATTTTTGAAATTTATGTTTTTTTACAAGTCATGATCCCATTTGACAATAATTGGAATAAGGAACTAGACTACGAGTTCTCACTCAGCATGTTATACAAACAATTTATTGGGAGAAACATTTGATGCATGAATAATTTAAGGAAACGGACTTGTTAAGTGGCCACAGCGTTCATTTTTTGATGCAGATAAACCAGAAACAATTAAATACTTGGCACCGAAGACCACCTAAAAACTGGTCATCCAAACTCCGACATGTAAGCCGCAAATGCTGCGGCAACATTCGCAAAATCACATTTAAATAATAACGACATAAATTAGTAGAGCCAATTGGATGCAAAATGAATAAATACAATTTCTTTATTGGAATTTAAAAACCTCCGACTTTTTAAAACTACTTTTTATTAACAGAATTCGAATTGAAAATTTCTATTTTTATAAAAACTGTTACCTCAATAATAAAATTTGTATCCGTTAAAGGAGCACGCCAATGATTTTCGCAAGTAAAGAGCTTTAAGTTGGTAACACATTTTCAACTGGCGGCTATTTTGTCAGCTGTCAAGCGACTTATGTTTAGTTTGGTTTGGCATTTCAACATTAATAGACTATAGCATTAATAGCAAGGCGTAGATTCGGTAAATAGTCCCAAAACAAGATTGCCGTTGATCCCGTTGATTTTCAGAAGCGAATTTCGTTAAGCGATGTAGTACACTTTTGTTTTAATGGAGACGTCAATAAACAAATCTACCGTATATGGAGTAATGATAATTCTTAAGTGTATCCTTAGAAACCGTGACATCCAGAAAAACTGACTGTTTGATGTGTTTTATCTGCTGGTGGAATCATTGGTCCGTACGTCCTTAAAAACGATGCTGACCAGAAGGTTACAGTCAAGGGTGACCGTTATAGATCCATGATCATAGACTTTTATCAATTGAATAAACATGATGTGCGGGAGTTGTGGATTCAACAAGACGGCCTATTATGTCCCACAGTTTGTGGCATAATTGATTTATTAAAGGAAATATTTGGTAACCGCATACTTTCTCGACCGCGATTTAACGACGCTAGACTATTTTCTGTGAGTTATGTAAAGTCCGCAGTCTACGACCGTAACGATTGACCACTAAGAGGGTAACATTTGCCGCATTAATTCCAAAATACCTTTACAAATGTTGGAAAAAGTCATCGAAAATTGAACCTCCAGATTAAACTACATCTGAGTCAGCCGTGGCAGTTACATGTAGGAAGTCATTAAAGTATAACAAGTATTTAAATTATAATGCCAAAAGTTTATCTTTCGAATAACGGAAATTTCATTTAAAATTTAAAATTTCTATAACTCTATAAAAACACCCTTTATAAGCTGGTATGGACTATAGTCTGCACTTTAAAAACAAATCAAGTAATTTATTCTTAAATAAAACCGTAGCGGTATCAAAAGTACGGCAAGAACGGATTTTCTTAAATCAAGTATTTCGTACTGGTGAATGTATCAAATGCGAATTCTTTAATTTTAGGAATAGTTAAGCCAAAAAAATTTGATTCTAAGAATTATTAGCGTGAAACTTTACTTGACATAAGCTTAGAACAAGGTTAATTCAAGTATAAACCAGATTTCATTAATTCAAAAATGCGCTTGTTCCAAGAATTCGTAACTTGGTTTGATCGTTGCAGAGAACAGTATCTGCCTAACTTACGCTTTGACATTTATTCAGCGATACGTGTTATTAAAACTAAAAATGAAAAATAACGGACAAAGCTTGAAACGTAAGTTAACTCGTAAACTGCTACAGGGTTAGTGTCGTAAACATTATTATTTATAACGAAAGTATGATAAGCATAATGAGAATTATAAAATACTAGCAAAACCCGGCGCGCGCCTACGAATGAATCGAAATGCATTCTAAATTTTAATTGAATATCAAGTGGAAAAACCTAAAAATTATAATTTTTTTATGGGCGTGGCATTGCCCACTTTTCTAATCACGAAATTGTAAAGTCATACAGCTCAATATGTGTGCAAAGTTTCTAATTGTGAACCTAATATTAGTTGCTTAAGTATTTGGAAAATAAATTGTATAAAAATTTATTTACCGAAATAAAATTTTGTCTGTCTTTACACAAAAAGAAGTTTAAAGAATAAAAGGAAGACTTTCGATGTAAACCCGGAGTAAGCACATGAATGGAAAAGAATACATTACGCAGGTATTTAAATTTTGCTAATACCAATCGGCATATTGCTCAATAGTTGAAAACAAAGGAGCAAAGTATTAATAAAAAATTAATTTAAAATTAAATGAAATGTGCAGTGAAAAATTGCAATAATACCTCCATAATACCCTTCTGATAATTCGCTTCAGCATCATCTATATAAATAAAGTGTCCACATCGTAGCCTGGAGTAGATTAAAGTTTGGATGTAATACACGAATTTTCTTTACCACGTCTAACGTCATCTTAATTTTTGAATTTTTACATAGTTAATTGATAGTTTATTTGATACCTATACTGATGTGTTAAAAGAATTATCCACCATTTTGTGACGGACGCCATTTTCGTTTTTATACCCGCCACCAAAAAAATGGTGGGGGTATATTCATTTTGTCATTCCGTTTGTAACACATCGAAATATCCATTTTAGACCCCATAAAGTATATATATTCTGAATCAGGGTTTGATTTTATGACGATCTAGCTATGTCCGTCCGTCTGTCCGTCTGTCCGTCTGTCCGTCTGTTGAAAGCACGATAGAGGTCGCACCGAAAAAGCTAGGGGGCTCAAATTTTGCCAGAATCTTTCTTATAGACAAGGTTTGTTTGGTATTGAAAATGGGCTAAATCGGAATATTAGGAAGAGAGTTATAGCTCGAAAAGCAAGAGTAGGTCGAAAAAACCGTGTCCTTCAAACATCGAATAAAATGGAATTGTGTCCAAACGCATTAACGTAGACTTATGAAACTTTAAATATATATTTCCTGAGTAAAAACAATATTTTTCCCCGAAAATTGTCTAAATCTATGCATTAGGAGAGGAGTTATCGATCAAAATGTACGAAAATTTATACCGCACAGTGTATTTTTCGGTATATTTAAAAACAAAAACGTCATAAAAGCAACAAAATTGAATGTACGACTCTGAAATTTTGCACACTTTGCTTATTGGTGAGACGCTTTTTTGTAACGGAAAATCAATGTGCCACGCCCACTTTTACGCCCACCCCCCATATAACGTTTTACCCAAAATTCATATAATTTCTCAATTTATGTCGATTTTGGAATAATAAAGGGCTATATTGAAACATCTCAGTTGTACTCATTCGAAAATACAACTTTGACACGCCCACTATAACGCCCACTTGTCACGTTATATACCGTTAATGAAATTTAAAAGCTCATAAAACCGCCAAAATTAGAGGTATGATGATCAAATTCGCTACGTATATCCTTTTAGACAATGTCATTACTGCGCCAGAAAATTAAGGCGCCACGCCCACTTTTACGCCCACCTCCCATATAACGTTTTACTTAAAATTCATATAATTCCTATATTAATAAAGATTTTGGAATTATAAAGGGCTATATTGAAACACCTAAGTTGTACTCATTCGCAAAAATAACTTTGACACGCCTACTATAACGCCCACTTTTCACGTTATATACCGTTAATGTAATTTAAAAGCTCATAAAACCGCCAAAATAAGAGGTATGATGGTAAAATTAGCTACGTATATCCCCCTAGGCAATATCATTACTGCGCCAGAAAATTAAGGCGCCACGCCCACTTTTACGCCCACCTCCCATATAACGTTTTACTTAAAATTCATATAATTCCTATATTAATAAAGATTTTGGAATTATAAAGGGCTATATTGAAACACCTAAGTTGTACTCATTCGCAAAAATAACTTTGACACGCCTACTATAACGCCCACTTTTCACGTTATATACCGTTAATGTAATTTAAAAGCTCATAAAACCGCCAAAATAAGAGGTATGATGGTAAAATTAGCTACGTATATCCCCCTAGGCAATATCATTACTGCGCCAGAAAATTAAGGCGCCACGCCCACTTTTACGCCCACCTCCCATATAACGTTTTACTTAAAATTCATATAATTCCTATATTAATAAAGATTTTGGAATTATAAAGGGCTATATTGAAACACCTAAGTTGTACTCATTCGCAAAAATAACTTTGACACGCCTACTATAACGCCCACTTTTCACGTTATATACCGTTAATGTAATTTAAAAGCTCATAAAACCGCCAAAATAAGAGGTATGATGGTAAAATTTGCTACGTATATCCTTCTAATCAATGTTATTGTTGTGCCAAAAAGCTTAGGTGACACGGCCACTTTAACGCCTACCTCCCATACAACGGCTTACCTTAAATTCATGTAATTTCTCTATTGACAAAGTTTTTGGGAAAATAAAGGGCTATATTGAAATATTTAAGTTGTATTTATTAGTAGAAACTTTATTGATACAGCTAATTTAACACACTTTCATTGAAAGACTACATTTACAACAGCATTTTAGTAGCATATCGAAGTTATAAAGGGTGGTTAAATTTTAAGGACCGATGTTGTATTTAAATAAAACACAAATTATTTAGGATATTATTATTTCTTTTTATAATGATAATATTTGTATGGTTCAATTATGTATTTAACAAAATATCGGCCAAATGGCCCCCCCCCATCCTTGGCGCCACTCCTCTACCTGATGGTCCAAATTTTCAATGACAATGTTGATGCTCAAGTGTTGGGCATGATGATGAGTCGAGGTTGACTGCTCTTTTGCCACACTATCGCAAAAAACAGCAATAGTTCCCATTCAACGAACTAAGAAGGCATTCACAGATTTTCTAACATTTTATACAGACCTGTTTTGCAGAAATTTAAATATTTTTTACAATTCTCCCGATTGTGGACGAATTTGAACGATTATGTTGATCAAAAGAATTACGAAGTACACAAAATGCATTTTGATTTGAACGCCCATTTTTATAAAAAACCTGAATAACTTTAAAGCGTTGCTCGATTGCGTATCTTTCCACGGTTCAAATTGAGTTAGTCTGAGATTCAGAAATGTCAAATGAAATGCAGAAAACAAATTTAAAGACTAGGTGTAGTTCACCTTCAACATGGGCCCTTAAAATTTAACCACCCTCTACAAAGAAAGTGATACATATCTTATTATAAAGAGATTATTCTATAGCGATTAACAAAATAATAAATATTGTGCTTTAAATGTACACAAAATTGGTGGTGGGTATAAAAGATTCGGCACAGCCGAATATAGTGCTCTTACTTGTTACATTTTCCATAGTTTACTGTCTTTTACCGGTAAAGCATTTTCATTTGATACAAATATTGTAGGCATTTAGAGGGGCAAATCATTGGTGGGCTGTGGGTGGTGGTCGGTGAAAGTGGCAGATTTTGCGAAATTACAGTAATTTTTTAATTTAGTCAATATAATACTCGGTGCCACCTTTGAATGATCTAAGACCACCACTTATATTTTTTCACAAATATGTCGTAGCCGCGGGCAAAATTTACATGAAATAATCTGTAAAAACTAAATGACAGATATTTATTTATTGCCGCCAATAAGTATTTCATTTACTTTTGCAAGTTTTTTGTATTTTCAATTTCTCTTTTCAAAATCTAAACGTTTAAAAAAATCACCCGGTATATGTAAATAACACTGTTTATGTTTATGTTGTTACATACATATGTAAGTATGTATTTCTTTATGTATAATTGAGATCTAAGAGCAAGATTTTATTAATGAAAAACTAATTTCATATTACACAAAATAAAGGTAAAATATTTTCAAATTACTTGGCTTCCACAACCCCCAGAATCATCTTTCTATTCCCCAAAGTGATTCATTAACAAGAAAAGAAACATCTTAACACCGTAGCAAATTCACATACAATTTGAATTGCCAACGTTCACTCATACTTATTTACACAGTAATGAGCATGTTTAGGCATGTTTGTATTGGCTTTAACTTAACACACTTATTGATTTAATTTAACACGAAAAATATGTATGTATGTGAGTACCACATGATGGTGAAATATCATCCGAAAGTATTTATTATTTTCATTTTATATGGCTTCTGTCAATGTTGGTTTCATTGACAGTTTAAGGGGGTACATTTTTGTATTAAATGGACTGTAATGCATTTTTAAGCGAAAAACTTGTGGAATTTTCATAAACCTATTTTCACAAATGTGGCTGAATTTTGTAAAAGCAATATTTCATTTTTATACCCTTTACAGTTAGCTTAAGGATATATCTGTGGCTTGGAGCTAAAAGGGCCAATGTCGATATCAATGCTTTCAAAGTGACATTGGCCAGCATTTTATTTATGAAGCTGTTCTGGGTTAAGTATGACTTTAGCTGTTTTACCATAATGAAATAGAGCAAGAAAACAAATCTAGTGCAATGATTAACTCAAAAGAACAAAAAAGTGACATTGACTCTTTTAGCTCCAAGCCACAGATGTATTAGGTTTTGTCTTTCTGTGTGAAATTACTACAATATTCATTTTCGAACCCCTAAAGTTTATATTTTCTAAAAGCTTATGAATAGAGGAGTCGACTAAGAATTATCAGTGTGTATGTTGAAATCAACTTTTTTAAGCTTCCTTTCATACATAGGTAAGACCCGCGTATGGTATCAAAATATCAAAAATATTTGGGAGCAGATCGGTGTTAGAAATCAGCATAATCGACCCATAACTTTCTGAGATATGAGCAAATAAATACGACTGCTTCTGCTTTTTCTCTTATTTTTACCACTAAAATTAAAATTTTCCAGTCCTAGATAAATTCATAGACACGGTTGTTGCTGTTTTTAGATTCTGTATATATCTGGAAATATTCATTAACACTCTTGGATAAATTTATCACTAATCGGCAAAGTTATAAAAAAAAAATTATTTTGAAAAAATATATACTTTTTTTATATATATCAAATTTTTTTCAAACTCCTTAATGATTTGGAACACGCCCAAGACACCTAATTATAAACCGCAATTTCAGAAATTATATATGTATAAGAACAACTATCAAATCGTTTTGAAACCAACTGAGATATAAGCACCAGACTACAATTGCTTCGGTAGTTTTCCTTAAATTTACAAACGGAAATCGATATTTTTCAGTTTCTATACAACCAAGAGAGCCAATATGAAGATCACTTGAAAGGCCTTGAGTATTAACATATAGTTAGCTAAGAAGAGAATAAGTCCAAGATGGCGTCCTTGACTAAACGGTGAATATATGTAGATACGGCTTTGTCCCCTTTAACCCTCACAATATTAGTATCAAATAAAAGGGCTTGACCATTACAATGTAGAAAATTAAAAAAAAACTAAAAGTGTAAAATCCAAGATGGCGATTACACAAAATGGCGGAACAAATTTTTTAACCCCAACAATAGAGATATCTAATGAAAGAGCTGGACTATTTCAATCAAAGATGGTTTCGGAAATATTAAGGCTAAGATGTGGTATTTATATCTATGTACATGCATTTGAAGGGTAATATCAGATTCGGCACTTTTTTAAAAAAAACTCAATAAAAATTCCAATCATGTTAAATTATTGAGCCAGTTCTGATCACCTTAACAAAAATATATAAGGCCATTAAATGTTTCACTCGCGGGTTGAATGACATTTTGCGTTATCCTATTGAAATCACATGCCATCTACATCGATTTAATCAAATTTAGGTAAAACGATCAACCTTATAATATCGACAAACACATGTGGTTCCCCTAAAACGTAAAGCCAGCAATTTTGCCAATAAACAAAGTTATAGAAGAGAAAGTATGCTGTACTATTTAAGACGAGTTTGTTTTAAAAATCTTAAAAACTCCCTGTGTCAATTGAACCTTTTGCTGTAGAGATTTCTTTGCCAAATGAAATTCTTGACGCAAAATTGATATTTTCGGATTTTTTAATTACTCTCGCACACTGCTTCGAAATTAATATTTTAACGGCCATTTTTCGACATAAAAGTACATTAAACGAAATAAATTCGATATGTGTTCTTTTAACATACACACCACGTCACAGAACAGTACTCAAGTGTTGGTGTTCTCACGTTCTACTTTGCTGTTCTAAGAAACAGAATATGGTTCGTTTTTTTTTTATACCCTTCACACAGTGAAATAGGGTATATATAGGTTTGTCATTCCGTGTGAAATTACTACAATTTTAATTTCCGACCCCATAAAGTATATATTTTCTGAAAGCTTATGAATAGGGGAGTCGATTAAGCCCTGTCAGTCTGTCCGTCTCTCCGTCTGTCCGTGTGTATGTTGAAATCAACTTTTTGAAGCCCCCCGACATCGCTCGGACCCGGGTGAAGTATTAAAATATCAGAAATATTCGGGAGTAGATCGCTATTGAAATTCAGAGATATGAGCAAAAACCCACGACCACCTCGATTTTTTTTTTCACAAAAACAACATTACAACAACAACATACATACATACAAACGTGTATACTGGATAGAGAAAACGTGGCATCCCAAAAAAAAATTTTTTTTATATTTTTTTTTTTAAATTTTTTTTTAAATTTTTTTTTTATTTTTTTTTTTATTTTTTATTTAAAATATTATTTATATTTTTATTATTATTTTTTTTTAATTTTTTATTTTTTTTATTTTTTTTTTTGTTTTATATTTATTATATATATTTTAATTATTTAAAAAAAAAATTTTTTTTTTTAAATTTTTTTTTAAATTTTTTTTTTAACTTTTTTTTTAATTTTTTTTTTTAATTTTTCTTTTTTTTATTTTTTTTAACATGCATACGTTAATTTTTAATTTTACAATGGGATGTTTTTATATATGTATGTTTTTTATATGAATGTACGTATTTCATATGAGATGAATGGTGATACAAACTACTGTTATTGCGTGACTACACGTTGTGAAGGGTATATAAGATTCGGCATGGCCGAATATAGCACTCTTACTTGTTTTCTTTCTGTTACAATAATGAAACACACGCAAAATTTTGACTAAAAATGCTCGCTCTGTAAATAACACAATAAACCCTAATGTACATCTTTGGCGTAGCTTTTTCAAAATCTTAAACTTAGTTAGTTTAAATGTATATTAAATTAAAAAGGGTTAATTTTTTTAATTGGAGGGGTGTGGTTGGTTGACTGCAAAAACAATACTGGAACTTTCCAGAATGGTCTAGTTATGCCCATAATGTACATCTTAAACCTACTGTTTATATACAGTTTTTCCTTATTTATAATGAAAATATTTAGCTTAATACTTGTATAGGTAAACTAAGAAAAACATATGATAATTAGAATGCAATTTATATCAATTAAAGAGATTAATTATTTGCGTTTTCTCAAAAGCCAGGTTCAGATTTTTTCCAAATGGTTAAATTTTTTAACATCGATTATTTTATTAAACATAAACGACCGTATGCAAAGAAAACTTCTTATGTAGATTTGAAATGCTTGGTACTTAGTTAGTAACCAATTAAGGGAGGCTAAGAGAGTTTTGCTGTGTTTTCATTTTTATACTGTTAATATTAGCATGTTCATCACCGTTGTCAACTCGGTGATTTTAGCATTGTTTTTAGTGATTTTTTAAATTTTTGATGCGGAAAATTTTTTTAGTTAGTGCTCGGTGAATTTATTTTTAATTTTTAGTGCTTTTCTTTTTTGTTTCGGTGACTAAAAATTTTTTATATCCCTTTCAGACCAAGAGTTTATTAAGCCCACAAAAAACTCAAAATCAATAAGTCAATAATTAAAGTCGAAACCACAACTGCAGTATCCTTTTTTTAAATCGTGACAACGCACAATTGTGCTATTCAGGTTACAACCAGTAAAATAAAATTCGAAAAATTCGGAACAATATTTATATAATTTGCATGAACAAACAGTTGCACTCAATATTTTTGTTATGACACGTCGCCAGAATATTATTGTTTTGAACATTACGAACCATTCGGTCGTATTGAATCTTATATTCCCTTCACAAAGAGTAGTCATGCAAAAACAATTGTTTGTATAACCATTCATCTCAATAATATGAAACATGTAAATACATAGTACATACAAAAAAGATTTAAAAAAATTAAAAAAACGTTTTTATGTCTTAACTGGGATTAGAACTTGCGTTTATCCAGTCTTTATTGGGTGTGAAAAGACGAGCTTGTCTAGGTTTTTTGTCATATATCAGTTGTTTATTGAGCGATTTTACTGATTTTCAGTGTCAACCTGCTTTCGAATATTTCTGATACTTTGGTATCTTACACAGGACTTGAAAATCTCTGGCAGCTTAAAGAAAGTAGCTCTGATCAAAAGAGTGCTGATGATGAAACCGTAGCTGGTTTCGAAAATGCATTCCACTCAGCTAGTATCGGATGACTAACTTTTCCTAGATATTCTGTCATTATCACATAGAACTTACAGCCTAATATAAAAATATAATACAAATTAAAATTAAAAGTTCAAATGTAATACTTTAAAAAAGAAAGTTGATTACAACATACACACGGACAGAAGGACAGTGCTTAATTGACTCCCCTATTCATAGGCAAGGGGAACTTATTATATTTTTGCAATAAAGATTTTAATTTTATAAAATAAATATAATAAAGATTATAAACTCAGTGCATTATTTTGAAAATGACATATAGCAAGTATTAAAGAAACAGCTGATTGGTTGCGACAGTTAATTTTAACAGCGGCAGCGCACATATGGTGCTGGTTTTTGATAAACATTTTGAGACTAGATCTTTTAGACAAAAACATGCGACTCAGGTTAACTGGCACTTAAAGATTGGTAAAGACAACGCTATAAACATAGCATACAAGATTATATTTTCTTTGTACATTTTATGCATATTAAACTGTTAATGACAATATGACATGATTTTTCAAATATTTATTGACAAATCTTTTCAATATTTTTAAGTTTACTTACTTATGATTCCTTGTAATTTTTATCTGAAAAGAAACAAAACAAAAATTAGAAATCATAGCATTAACATTTACACACAATTCTGCGGCAATAAGGAAAAACTGTTTATGTTTGTTTTTATCGTCTTTTAGGAAAGCATTTTTATGTTCTTTAACTAGGAAATCCGTCCTGTATCAATTAAAGGGCATATCAGTTTCCGTATATTTAGTTGAATTAAAAGTAATTATTGCAAATAATATTGTTCATTTAAATATATAGACAATAAGTTCTTTCGCTATAACTTGCTGTCAAAATAATTGAAAGCTCGTCTGAGATCAATTTTAAATTGCAGGATTGCAATTCTGTTACAATCTCAATTTAATTAATTTTACAATATCAATTTAATTAATTTTATGTCGACTTAAGCAGTTATTCCTGTCTCACACAGAATTTTCTGTAGTTTAGAAATAAGTACACACAAAATATTTTAAGTAGTTAAAGGACTTTAATTTAATTCCTACTTTGATTTTATGTTTAATCTTAATATTATTAACAATTTAACAATGTTAATGCTTAAGCCTTCTTTGTTTTTTATACCCATCTTCAAAAAAATTATGGTGCTATATAATATATTAATGTGTCGGTCCGTTTGTCAGTTTAAATCTATTAAATTATATTTGTATTAATCAAAAACAATCTAGTGATTTTCGTTAGTCAGTGAGTATGTCCGTTTTTGGACCGCGCAATAAGATTAAAGAAAAAAAAATACAAAATTCATAACTTTTGCAAACAGGTAATATATAGGTATGCAATTTAAAAAGTCTTTTCTGATTAAAATATTTTTTCATATTATACTACAGAGAATAAAAAGTTCCTCACAGTGTTAATTCTATATTTTTTTAATTTTCAAAGAAATAATATCACAACAAAAACATATTTTTTTTTTCTTTAAAAACTAATTATACTTGACTTTATGTTAAAGCCATCACATAAACATACACACTCCGCTGCATAAAAAATAAGTGTAAGGTATAAAGAAATCCCTACTGTATTGACAACACTGACCTTGAATGCTTTAATTAGGAGCATAAGGATAACAAAAAACACGAGAAAAAAGAAAACATTTTTATTATTTAACTGTTAAGAGTGATATATTCAGCCAAACCGAATCTAATAATAACCTACATCTATCATGTACATGGATATAGTGAACACTGTGTAGCTCAGGATAAATTTCAAATGTAATTTTATATGCCATTATATGCCATGGTGGGGGTATATTCATTTTGTCATTTTAGACCCCATAAAGTACATTAATATATTGTTACGTTTATACCTTTTATAAACGTTGGCTTATTTCCTTTAAATATACTGTGAGTTCTTTTCGTATTGCAAATTAAAACAGTTGAAATTCGTTATAAAATTTAGAGCAGTTTATTTACTTAAACACACTCAGATAGGCCGACTTCCTAAACGCAAGTTGCAATGCATATTTATAATGCATACACTTCGTAAACGCATATGTAAACTTTCTAGCAATGTCCAATGTTCCTAATTGTTTGGCAACTCATTTACTACGTATCAGCTGTCAAAATCGCGCATCATTTTTATTTTGTATGCAAACATTTGAGCTGCAATGGCTGAGTTAGTATTTTCTTTGTTTATTTTTAATAAATTATTTATAATTGATAGAGTTTATTTAAATCACAGACTAATAATTTAAATAATTAAAGTGGATCCATTAGCGTTCCTAAATGCTGATAAAATGCAAAAAAAATCTCTGCAACGCAAGGTTGCACTTAAGACATGTTTAGCATTGCATACGCATTTTTTTAAATTATGAATTGCAACTAGCGTTTAGGCCATATTGTTTAAAAGCAATATACTTATTTCACTTATTGTTATACACTTTTAATAAACACTGAAACACTGTTAGCTCACACTTAACAAGCTCTACTGTTATACTGATCATGTAAGCTGTGCTGTTCGGCTATTTATAGTAGCATAGTGGTGTTCTGTAACATTCGACAAAGTTCTCGTATAAATATTTCGAAAACCGTTACATTTAAATTAAGAAGTAATAAGAAGAATAAGTAAGTGAAACTCTGTGTGTGTGTGTTAGCTATAGACTCCGAAACTGTAAAACCGATCGGGCTCAAACTTTGGTAAGTTGTTGTACACATACCAGGGAGTGTTTATGGGTGAAAAAAGTGGGCGGAGCCACGCCCATAAAAAATTAGTTATCAGTTTTAGCTACTTGCACTTGACCGATTTTTCTGAAACTTTGCACACATATCGAGCTGTCATGACTAAATAATTTCGTAATAAGAAAAGTGGGCGGGGCCACGCCCCTAAAAAAGTTTTAATTTTGAGGTACTTGCACTGGACCGATTTTTCTGAAACCTTGCACACATATTGAGTTGTCATGACTTTATAATTTCGTGATTGAAAAAGTGGGCGGGGCCACGCCCATAAAAAATTAATTATCAGTTTTAGCTACTTGCACTAGACCGAATTTTCTGAAACTTTGCAAACATACTGAGCTGTCATGACTTTACACTTTCGTCATTAGAAAAGTGGGCAGTGCCACGCCCATTAAAAAAAAGGTATCATTTTGAGGTACTTGCACTGGACTGATTTTTTTGAAACTTTGCACACATATTGAGTTGTCATGACTATACAGTTTCGTATTTAGAAAAGTGGGCAGTGCCACGCCCATAAAAAAAGGTATCATTTTGAGGTACTTACACTGGACCGATTTTTCTGAAACTTTGCACACTTATTGAGCTGTCGTGACTATACAGTTTCGTAATTAGAAAAGTGGGCAGTGCCACGCTCATAAAGAAAAAGTTATAGTTTTTAGCCTTGCACTTGATATTCGATTAAAATTTAGAATGCGATTAAAATTCATGAAGGGGCGTAGCAACGCGTGCCGGGATTGGCTAGTGTTAAATAAAATGCAGTAATAATAAAAGTGCCTAAGAGTATGCTGCACATAATAACTCACCTCGGCTGCACACAACTTAACATCATGTTCGAACAACCAGCGAAACAAACGAAATGCTAAATGTACACAAACCAATACAAACAAAACTACTTTAACTTAAACTACGGCAAATATAACTAAAATAAAACTACAATGCAAATACAGCTATTTAAAATAAATCTGTAACAATATTCTGAATCAGGGTTTTATTTTATGACGATCTAGCTATGTCCGTCAGTCTGTCCGAAAGCACGATAGAGGTCGCACCGAATATTTTTTATACACAAGGTTTGTTAGGTATTGAAAATGGGCTAAATCGGAATATTGGGAAGAGAGTTGTAGCTCGTAATGCAATAGTAGGTTAAAAAAAAACCATGTCCTTCCAACATCGAATAAAATTTAAGTGTGTTCAAACGCATTAACGTAGAGTCATGAAATTTCGGATATATATTTCCTGAGTAAAAAAATATTTTTCCTCGAAAATTGCTTAAGTCTATGCTTAAGAAAGAAGTTATAGATCATAATGTACAAGCGCTTATACCGCTCTGTATATTTTTTCAGTATTTTTAAAATTTAAAACCTACTAAAACTGACAAAATTAGATGTATGATGCTGAAATTTTGCAACCATTGCTTTTTGATCAAAGGCTTTGTACTAACGAAAATTAAATGTGGCACGCCCAAATCCCATATAAAGCTCTACCTCAAATTCATATAATTTCTCTATGAATAAAGATTTTGGAAGAATAAAGGACTATATTGGCATATCTTAGTTGTGCTTATTAGCAGAAACTTTATTAACACGCCTACTTTAACGCCCACTTTCATTGAAAGACTTAATTTACAAAAACCATTTTACTAGCATATCGAATTAATACAAAGAAAGTGATACATATTAAAGTATAAGGAGATTTTTCCATAGCAATTACTGTTGATAATAAAATAATTAATTTTGTGCTAAAAAAGTACATCAAATTGGTGGTGGGTATAAAAGATTCGGCACAGCCGTATAGTGCTCTAACTTGTCTTTTTTTTTAATTTTTGACGCAATCCTTGATTTAGAGATTTTACATAATGAGTTGTTATCTACTACTCAACCTGTTTAATTTGATAACAATATTGATGGGGTTGGAAAAAAAATTAATCACCATTTTATTTTGAAGGGCGTCTTATGCTTGACAATTTTTATTAGCTTATTGCATTCTACTGATCGACCATGTCATTTTAAATCTATACTGACGCTCTTGATTTTCTGGAAGCTAAAAAAATCGAATGTCGTTTGTTAATTTTAGGAAAAACACTGAAGCCTTAGTATTTTGGTGCTTATACTTGCCATTTATAAAAAATAGTTACAAACGTTTCTATAAATTATTCTAGGGTTCAAAGATAATAATTTTTATGATAAGGATATTGGAAAAAGAAGTCAGTCGTATTTATTTGTTCATATCTCAGAAAGTTATGTAGCAATTGTGCTGGATTTTAATAGAAATTCATTCCCAAATATTTATAAAAAAATTGATACCACCCACAGATCTGTACAACACCTGGTGACCCCTAAAAGTTGATCTGAACTAACACACGGACATTATATCATTCAAGTTCCCTATACAAAAACTTTTGAAAAATTCACTTAAAGTAAGAACTCTACAATAAGCATTACAAAACTTTTAAGTCATTTTAAAATTTTTAGAAAATTATGACTCTTAGACAATATGACACTTGTGTTTTAGCCAGATTTTTTACAAACAATAAAAACACCCCTTAAAGGTTTAAGACAAGCAAACGAAACGTCGGAAAAATTTTAGAAGGAAAATATAATTCGTTTTATTTAAATCTGAAAACAAATAGTTGACCATAATTAGCTAGTTGGTAAGACCCTATTGATATAAAGTTTATATCAATTTACATGTTATTATCATTGTCTTACTGTCATGTACAAAATGCCAAAATACTACAGAGAAACCATTATTGCTTAAATTTTTTTAATTTATTGACTTTTATAAAATTGTAAAAAAATCCTTTTTGAAATATAAATTTTCAAGATTTGATTTTTTAAAATTTTTATTTACAATTCATGAACAAAATTAATCAGAATATGTGGCCTCAGCGCCAAAAGGCATTAATACGGCAAGCAGGCAAAACAGAAGTACAAAATATTACCTTCTTTATATTTTAAACAATTTAAAGTTTATAAAATAATTTATGTTGTATTAGGATTTTAAAATCTAAAAAATTAGCTCTTTTAGGTATTGAAACAAATGATTTTTTAAACGTGATTTATAAAACCATATTTTATTTTGATTTTATAATGCTGATGGTTATGGTTCATTTAAAGATAGCCATGTACCTAATACGTTGATTTGTGATCTACATTACTTGCTGGGTAGCCATACATTTTCTTGATTCCTTGTATTAAATATCAATTGATTTCGTAGAAAATTCACATGATATCTAATTTTATTTAAGGATTTATACACATTAACATACGATACGATATGCACAGTGTATGGATTAGTATAAATGGATTTAAAACACTTTTAAAAATAGACATTGTTAGAAATGTAATTGGCAAATTATATACAATTTTTAAGGCTTTATTCGGCATACTCTGAAGTGTTTTAAAGGGTGTTGCGTTGCTATGTCATATATTACACCGCCATCAATAAAAACTTTGTTGTTCATAGCATTGGAATGTGGTGTAAAACGAATCGTTCGTATTTCAAATCTACCTAATTTTTCTGGCAAACTCATATATTAGGCATATGTACGATTCCATTAAGTGTTATTACTTGCAATACAAAAGAACCCCTAGTTTATTTAGAGGAATTAAACTAACGTTTATAAAACGTATAAACGTAACAGTATGAATAAATTTGTAAATATTAAAAAAAAATTATATTCTTTTGGGTCACTTTATTTAAAACAGGACTATTTTTTATATTACTGCTGCAATTAATATTTTAATTAAATCAAAAGCAAATTTCAATTGCAGACGTGATTAAATTTGTTAAAATTATTTTTAAAAATGAGGAAAATTGTAATTAATTCTTTAATACAATATTAATAAATATTTTTTCAATAAAAACTATGGATTTTTATTTAATTCATTTTATGGATTGTAGCAAAATCAAATAATATTTGAAATAATAATATCAATTTTGTAATTAAAATTATTTTTTTTTGAGAAATTTTCTTTTATTTCAATTTCTTGAGAAATTGAAGGAGATTCATAAAATAAGTAGACCAAGGACATTAACTAGTATATATAACGGGTTACATGGAGGTGAAAACTTGTTTAGCTTGCATAGGACTGTCGGATGAAGCGATATGCAGAGCACGCGAGGAAAACGATAAGACTTTGGAACATTACCTTTGCCAATGTCCTACTTTTAAGCGTTTTATCTGCGAGAATTTTAACGTGGAGCCCATGCTGAACTGGAAGTATCCAATGAATGTGTGTGCATTAAACGGACTGGGTTCTTGACGTTGTTAAGATATAAACGGAATAAAGATTATAGTTTTTAAAACGGGAATTTCGTTCTTTAGAGCGCATAACATGCCAATTGGGCATATATATCTGTGGAAAAAAGAAAAACTGCTTAAGTCGACTTAAGCTTAAATTAAGATAATTACATCATTGAAATCGCGGAGTTCAAGACTACCCTCAGGCAGACTTTTAACTATTTTAGAAAACTTAACAGAAAGCTAGAGCGTAAAAGCTTATTACGTTCTTTTTTTTCAAAGAACAATAATATTTAAAATAATTTAGCTTATAAATTAGCCGAATTGCGAAAATCAATATGCTTTTTGATTTATATAGCACAGAATTAGTATAAAAGTTTTTGTTTTAAAGGATATCAATTTTTAAAAATCAACTCAAAAATTTTAAGGTGCTTTCTTGAAAAACTCTTAAAACAGACATAAGCAGTTTTTTATTATTGCCACAGATGTATAACTTTCAAGGACTTGGGATTTAAGTGCCCCTCGTTTTCAACCTTACCTTTTGTCATGCAAAGGGAGTTAATATTACACTTCACTCTGTTTAAGTAGCCTATAGAGCAACCAACTCTTACTATTTTTGACGTACTCTAACTGTTTCAAATGCTCAAGTTACAACTAATGTGGTAATTTCATCAACAGCAAGGATTCTAAATATACATAATCATCACAAAATATCATATTCTTTGTCAAACTGCTCTACTGTAGGTTATGAATGATACGTCTTATGTCTAAGTGTCCTTAAATATTTTACACCTTTTACCTTTAATGCGAATACTTTTATGAGTAAGACTCAATGAACCTGTCCTTTTTTTCTGTGACAAAATGAACTTTTAACAAGAAACAATTCTCATGTTGATAAAAGTTTTAGAAAATTAAATTCCATCAAACATATTTGCCACTAACACTCGTATAGTCAAAGGACAAAAACAACCGCACACATATAAAAATTTTTGTATATTCAGTTACATGCTTCAAAATATTTAAACACATGAGTAAGTTTGTTTTTAATGTAGCAAATGAATGCATAGATATCTATTTCTACTGTATGAAGGACGCTAAATGTATAAATAAATAAATTACACTGTGCATGAAATTGACACTTTTTTTCGTGACAAGCTGGGCACCTAGCGTTTTAACATAATTCGGGTACGCTGAATCCAGTGGTGCCCACGGTTTTTTAAGATTGGCTCTGGTTTTCGAGATATACCGTTATTTCGAAAATGGAGGAGGTTGCACAACATATGTTCGCGTAACTCAAAAACGCTTTAGCTTATTGAAAAAACTTAAAAAACCGAAATTCCGCAATAAAATTTCCTTTAAGAAAAGTAAAACTTCTTTCTAACATTCGCAGTCGTTTTAGAAACATAATTTCATTCATAAAAAATTGAAAAATTCAGCTAGGCTTCTAATTTTTTGCAGACATATAAAAAACAAAGCTGCAAACAAAACAAGCTATAAGCAATTAAAATATGTTTGCAACTTTTGATTTTATTCACAAAAGTCGACAAATTTTAATTAATCTAAGAATTTCATAAAACGCAACATTTGTATTGGGGCCCCCTAAGGGATGGTGATAAAGGGAAAGTATAATTTAAGAAAATGTTAAGAACAAAAAACATTGGAGGTCGGTCATACATTTTATCCCCCTAGGAGTGAATCCTAGGCCTTAGAAACAAATGATGGGAATGAAAAATAAAGTTTCGCAGGTGCAAAATAAGCTATTTGTGATTAAAGCCTGTCTACAACTTTTGATTTTTTCAGAAAAGATGAAATTTTTGAATTTTTTATATAACCAAACTAAAAATTTTTTGTTGTTAAGTAGTTTTTATTTAGAAATTTATTCTTCTTCCTCCTGCAGATTCCAACAAATATCCCCTAATAGCGAATCAAGTTGTTTGCCGCTATACCAGTGTTCGAGCCTGGCTGTTACTTGGTGAAATCTCTCGCCATGTTCATCAGACTCGGCTGGTGATTGTTCATTAAATTTTTCGGCATGGCAATGCAAAAAATGTATTTTCAATGACATTCTAACGTTTAAGTTTTTAAATGCGGTTAGCATATTTTTGATTAAAATTCGCCAGTTTTCAGACCGATGATTTCCTAATACATTTTCTATTACTGATTTCACACAATTCCAGGCCAATAGCTCGATATCATTCAATGCAACCTCAAATTGATGGTCCTTCATAAGACGGCGAATGTCCGGTCCATTAAGAATTCCTGTAAAATAGAAACATTATGAAATGAAATATAAATCTAATTTAATAAAGTAGTTAGAGTTCATACCTTCTTTTACTTTCATGCCGCTTAATCGTGGAAAAATTCGGTGCAATTCGGTAAAAGCAACACCATCTGGGCTCAATGCTTTTATAAAATTTTTTACAATACCCAGTTTGATGTGGAGTGGAGGAAGCAAAATCTTTTCCATCGACACAAGTGGTAATTCAATAACATTGTTTCTATGCAATCTGCTTTCCTCACGTAAAGCCCAATCCCGTGTATTGTACTAGTCGCCATCGAAACGCGTATTCCATAAGCACATGAAGCACATATTTTTAGTATAGCCCAATTGCATGCCTCTTAAAAGAGCTACCACTTTTAAATCTGCGCATATTTTCCACTTGTGGTCTTCATATTTAATTAACTGTATTATTTTTTTCGTTGATGCGTATGTCTCTTTAGTATTTGTGCTAAGTGCTATCGGAATAGGACTTTTTAAATTAGTGACATGTAGCAAAACTGCTTTTAAGCTACTTTTGGAAGAATCAATGAATAAGCGCCAATCTCCAGGATTATATTCATTTTGCATTGTTAAAACCAATCCGCGGATGTCAGTACAATACGCAATAGAATTATTCTCAATAGATTTAAAAAAAGTCGTAAATCGTCTATGGCGATTGATAGCTCCGTATGTTTGTACACCTGGTGCTAAAATATTAGCTCGTTTTAACTCTTTTGCCAAGAGAATGCTCTGTCTTTGAGATAATTTTAGACGCCGTACCATTATATCCAGACGATCTTGCGTGATTTCATTGTGACTGCATGGAACCGTGATGCATGACGGTTGATACATTGAAGTAGCTGGGCTATCCGCTTCAACAGAATGAATTATTGAGGGAATATGTTCTGTTGGTATATGGCTACCCGGAACAGTAATTTCATCAGAATGTGGCAGCGGAATTCGAGCATATGCTGTTTCAGTATAAGACATATAAGTCATTTTTCTTCTGTTTATACCCGCTGTATAATTTATGCACGCATAACACTCATCTTCAACATGAACTATGGGATTTCTCCAAATCATTGGAACACCAAATGGCATGGCGTCTCCATTTTTTTCCCACTTATTTAAATGGTAAATGCAGTGTGTACACACTATTGATGGTGTCCAACTCTTACCATATATAACCCTTAAAGAAAAATATGATTCATACAAGGTACTTGTTTCAGTAGTGATTTTACGGCGACTTGGCATATTTTTATATTTCCCACACACATAACAAAAGTAATTAAACTTTTTACACGCCTCCATCTTCGACATTTCAATATAACTGTTTAGATACAAGACTGTCAGAGGCTTTAAAATTCACTAATCACTTTCGCAAGCACTTTCCATATGACAGTGAAGGGGTTGAGGAACTCTTATTTATACTGTAATTGTTTTAATCAAAGTACCAGTCGAGACCTTCATGACCATGTTTTGTAAAAAAAAAACCAGGACGAATAATATTTCTAACTTTTCCAGGTGTAGATTTTATTGTCAATTTACCGCAGGTACCCAATAATTTGAAATCACAGGTAATTGAAAAATACTATGTTATAATTTTTAATTCTAAGAACCATACAAAATACCGTTGTACTTCAGTTCTATTACCTGCTCACCTAACGAAATGCTGTATCATATGTAAGGCTGGTTGCATTACAATATTGGGTACCTGCGGTAAATTGACAATAAAATCTACATTTTTTAACCGATTTTTATGGCTTGCGGCTTTTTTTATTTTTAAGATAAGTAGTTCTCAGAAAAAAGTGCAAAATGTTGAATATTTGCTTTATATTTTTTTTAATTATATTTTTAAATTGAAAAATATTACGAATTTGGCACGAAAAATTTTTTTTATCTCCATTAATTTTTAAATAATTCCAAAACGATAAGAGATAGAGAAAACACATCTTCTGGTGTTTTACTTTTGAAAACCGAAACCTAATTTAGGGGAAAAAATTTGGCACGCCCATAAAAAAAATACCGATCTGATGGAAAAAAACCGATTACGGATTTGAGTTCAGCGCATCAAAATCCACATAGACCACATAGTTTTAATTAACGGGAAGAAAAAAAATTATTTTTTGTCGAGCAGTGTTATTTATGGCTTGTTTTGTTTGCAGCTTTGTTTTTTATATGTCTGCAAAAAATTAGAAGCCTAGCTGAATTTTTCAATTTTTTATGAATTTTAAAAAAATAAAAATTTCGAAATTTTGATAAAAAAATTAATTTTTTTAAAAAAAAAAAAATTATTTTTCTAAAACGACTGCAAATATTAGAAAGAAGTTTTACTTTTCTTAAAAGAAATTTTATTGCGGAATTTCGGTTTTTTAAGTTTTTTCAATAAGCTAAAGCGTTTTTGAGTAACGCGAACATATGTTGTGCAACCTCCTCCATTTTCGAAATAACGGTATATCTCGAAAACCAGAGCCAATCCTAAAAAACCGTGGGCACCACTGGATTCAGCGTACCCGAATTATGTTAAAACGCTAGGTGCCCGGCTTGTCTGTTTTTCCAACTAGCACAGTGTTATTAATGCAACCAACTCAAAGGGTTTAATATCAGGAATCTTTGATTCGAGAAACTGCAAATTTAATGATTTGAAATATTTGGACTGAAATTTATTTGTTAAATTCAATAATAATTTTTAATACACAGAATTTATATTTGATGCATTTTCGAATGAAGTAAAATGTTTATAAAATTTTTAATTTATAAGTCCAATTTAATGAATTTCGTAGCTACAAACTTTTTCAATGGCTGGTAAAAGCTTAGAGGCTAAATCTAAGTCTATGAAATTTGAATAGTTATTTTACCCGCCACCAAAAAAATGGTGGGCGTATATTCATTTTGTCATTCCTTTTGTAACACATCGAAATATTCATTTTAGGCCTCATAAAGTATATATTTTCTGAGTCCTGGCATCATTTTTGGACTATCTAAGTCCGTTCGTCTATCCGTCTATTGAAAGCACAATAGAGCTCGAACCGAAAAACTTAGGGGAATCAAGTTTTGCCAGAATATTGGAACATTGGTATTGAAAATGGGCTAAATCGAAATATTAGCAAGAGAGTTATGCAAGAGTAGGCCAAAAAAACCATGTCCTTCCAACATTGAATAAAATGCAATTGTGTCCAAATGCAGTAACATAGAGCCATGAAATTTTGAATGTATATTTTTCCCCGAAAATTAGCTAATGAGTTAGGAAAAAAGTTATATATCAAAATGTACGAAAATTTATACCGCACAGTGGATTTTTCGGTATATTCAAAATTTAAAACGTAGCAAAACGTTAAGTATATTGGCAGAAACTATTTCGACACGCCTACTATAACGCCCACTTTTCACATAATCTACTGGTAATGAATGTTAAGGTCATAAAACCGACAAAATAAAAGGTATGATGAAGAAGTTTCCCACATATAGCTTTCTAGTCAATGTCATTGTTATGCCAGAAAATAAAGGTGATGTGTGTAATTTTCAAAATAGGAGGTGACATACCCACACAAAGCTAATATTACACCCCTTTCTCACTAGGCAAGTCACTTGCGCAAGTTAGCTTTTTAATTTTCTTTTATTTTCCTTTGACCTTGCTTTCACGTTCAGACTCAGCAATTGACTTGCCCCAGTTTCGTTCTCTTTTACTTATTACACTCTTCACACAGTAAAAAAGGGTATATATAGGTTTGTCAATCCGTTTGAAATTTCTACAATTATCAATTATCTACACATACATACAAACCTGGTATACTTGTTAGAGTGAGTCAAAAATTTTTTTTTTATTTTATATATTATTCAAATTTTTATTTTTTTTATATTTAATTTTTCTTTTAATTTATTTTTTTCTAGACACATAAGTAAACTAAATGTATAATATTACAAATGGATGTTTTTTATACATATGTATTGTTGTTGCATGACTACACATTGTGAAGGGTATATAAGATTCGGTACGGCCGAATATAGCACTCTTGTTTGTTTTGTATTTCTTTTTTGTTTTTGGTTTCTCAACAAAAACTTTCTCGTACTTGCCGAGTACAGGCAAGTGTGTACTCAAATATGACCAAATTTCTTCCTCTTAACCCGACCTTACCCCTTTTGTCTATAAACACAAGACTTGCGCAAGTCACTTGCGCAAGTGACTTGCCTAGTGAGAAAGGGGTGTTATTTTGTTAACTACCTCTGGCTACCAAATTGTACTTTTTAGTTTCTGTAAAAACACAATATTGTTGTAAAACATAGTCAGTAGTATCATTTCTAATGTAGAAATTCTTAGTGTTTCATTGTAAGTCTTAATATAAGGAAATAAATTAATAGCAAATCAAAGTTACACAAAGAAAGTATAACATGTTTTAGTACAAAGAGATCATTTCATAGCGATTACTAACAATTAATAACAAATTAACAAACAAAAATAACAAAAATTAATAACAAAATAATAAATTTTGTTTCAAAGGAACACAAAATCGGTGGTGGGTATCAAAGATTCGGCGTAGCCGAATATAGTGCTCTTACTTGTTTTTTATTATATTTTTTCTACTAAAACTGTTTGCTACGCAAATAATAGTTAAACACCTGCTTTAGCTCACAGTCGTCGAAACAAACTCATGCACAATTATGTACGAGTACATTTTCATCTGATCACTATCTTAGTTGTAGATGAGAGTTTTTTCAACTTCATTAAAAAAAAAATAAAGGCAAAATAAAAAAAAATTAAAAAAGTAACAAATGGAAATTTAGACAGTTTTGCTGATGAAATAAAAAAAAAGGAAAAATATTTACAAAATGAGTAAAATCTGAAAGAATCTTGACAGTTTGAGTGGCAGTGAAAAAAAGTAAAATTTTTCGCATTTTCTTTTATTTATATTCTAATCTTAAAACATCAGAAAAGAAATAAAAATTTTTCTTAGAATAAACACATCTACTTAGAGATGGTATCTCAAATGTGTGTGTGTATGTATGTATGTTCTAGTATATGCCTGCGTGCGTATTTAAAAAAGTATGTTTTTGTTTTAAATCATTTTAAAGACACGCAGTTTATTTAAGCACGCGTTCATTTTTCTTTATGTAAATATTGACTGTAGGAATTTGTTTGTTTATTTGCTTTTCTGTGATATACATACATACAAACTTACACACATTTAATTTATACAGTATTTACATAAACGAGACTTGACTGATTCTTATGTATTGCAGTCAAACATATTTGTCAATTATTTTAAAGCTAAATAAATCTATTTTCTAAAGTATCAAAAAGAGGAAAACAGCCGAAATTCAATTAATCTTTTATCGAGGATCAACTAATACAATAATAAATTTCTTTAGGCTTTCGCTTATCCAAGGTGCGATTTCCTTTCTTAGTAGTTTTTTCTTATTATTACTGACGTTGAATTTAAATGACCATTTGACAGACATTTGATCAAATTAAAGGTATCAATTGATATAGTACGAATTTCCAAAAATCCTTTCTTAGTAGATCTGAAAAGGAACCCACTGTCCATGTCTCTAGGTTTTTGCTGTTTCATGTCTCTAGGTTTTTGCCTTTGGGCTGTGCAATGATGAATCAGTCAGTCAGTCACGTTACTGTTTTATATAAATCGATAATTTATTAACATTTTCTCCCAAAATTAATTAATAAATGTTTATTTAATTAAAAATTTCTTGATATAATCAAAGTTCAATATCATACCATCGTTGCACAGAAAAAATATTACACAACTATCAGACAATTAAAATATTTGTTAAAATATTTTATTGGTTTAGCTTATTTTGTTGTTAATACAATTAAAATTTTTGTTGACACTACACAAAAAAAAAATATTTTTTTTTAATATTTTAATTTCATTCATGCTTGAGTTAATTTAATTTTTTATAAAGAAATTAATTGTGTGTGTTTATAAGAATAAATAATCTGAAGAAGTATATTTTGATAAAATAAACTTCATCATAAAAAAATCTTAAATCAACTCAAGCCTGAAAGGTTCGAGATGTAAAATTTGAGAATGTTTTTTTCTTAATAGGTTTTTGTTAAGTAAATAGCGATTACTTTTTACAACTTTAACCCCAATAATATATATAAAAATTGTTAATAAGAAAAGTGAACTCAATCTACATATAATCAGGTTTTTCATATCATTATCAGCGATGTCAACTACTTACATCCAAAAGGCTTGCAGATACAGGAATCGATTTAGCGTAGTCCGTCTGTCAGTCTTATCATCTGTCCATGTGTGGATTGCAATCAACTTCTTGAAGCCCCCGCGTATAGTTCAGACTCGAAGAAAATTTACGAGCTGAGATATGAGCGATAGAATATTATTGCCTCCATTTTTATACCCTTCAAACGACAGTGAATAGGTGATATAGGTTTGTCATTCCCTGTGAAATTTCTACAATATTAATTTCCAAACCCACTAGGTATATATTTTCTAAAAACTTATGAATAGGGGATTTGATTAAGCATTATCCGTTTTTCTGTCATTCTGTCCGTGTGTATGTTGAAATCATCTTTTTGAAGCCCCCCACCATCGTCAAGACCAGTGTATCAAAATATCACAAAAATTTTGGAGCAAATTGGAAATCAGCACAATCATCCCATAACTATTTCAGATATGAATAAATAAAAACCAACTGCTGAAATAGATTTCTTTTACTTTCTATACAACCAAGATAGCCAATATATGAAAAATATACTTAAATATGAAAAGAAAGAAATTCAAGATTAAATGGCGAATATATGAATGAAAAGTAGTAGTAGACCTCTATAACCCTCACTATATTAGAATCAAAAAAAAAAAAAAAAACGCTCGACCAATACAATGTAGTAAACTATAATAAAGTGTAAAATCCAAGATGGCGTCTGATAGCCATATTGTTTTAACCCCAACAATGTGGGTATCAAATGGGCTTGACTAGTAAAATGCAGAAACTATGTAAAAACTTAAAATCAAAGATGGCGTCGGAAATAATAAAGAAAATGGCGTATTGCAAAAAATCTAAAATCTAGGCTAAGCTACAATGTGGTCATTATTCCTATGTACATGACGGTGAAGAGTATTATCAGATTCGGCACGGCTAACTAGCGCTCTTACTTGTTTTCCTTAACAAGGTATGATTAAGCAGCTCCTATGGAACTTCTAGCAACATTGGATATTGGCGAATATTAAAAAAAAATTAATTATGTATTTAAATAGGTATTAGACACTGTTTCGCTATATAAAAAAACTTAATACTTATGAACGTATTTACCAAATTATTGGTAATTGCATTATAATTGGTTAAATGTATTCATAGTATCATCAAACATTTATTTTCGGAAAATCAAAATTATTTATTTTTCAATAGCGCATTTTTTCAATACATTTTTAAAAACAAATATTGTCGTTGGTCAGCCAGATTCAGTTTCATAGTTTTTAGTAGAGCAAAAAAACATTTTATTTCGTTACTTAAGAGTTTTAAACCGTTTGATATACCGACTTTGTCTATTTTTGCACCAATCAGCGGCTTGCTGGATGTATTACTAATTTTGAACTAAGAGCTAACTAAAAATGAAATAAAAAAAATTAAAAAATTTACACATAATCGTGTCGCGTTAATTGTGTTATATCAATAGCCAACAAAATGGCCAAATACAACTAGTTTAAATTTATCAAATAACTAATTCTCTTGCTTATTATTTTATTATTTAAAACAATATAATGATGGCACGATATGAGAAAAAATAGCTTAGCATTTAGTTTAGTTATTTACAATCAAAACTTCATTTTAATAGCCCCTGCTGTTGTTAACGTTTAGTACCTTCCCTTTTTTTTTCCTTTTGTAATTAATCTTGTGGTATTACTGATAGCAAATTTCAAAAAAAGTAATAAACAAAACCCATTATCATCATCATGAGTAGTCTGTTTCAGATGGTAAAGTAACCACATAAGATTTATTTCTAAACGATTTTTTTTAAAAAAGTAACTATTTGCTTTTTTATTTTGTTTACTATCTCTGCAAAGTAATTATGCATGAATGAAATGATGTACTGACAATTGTGGTAAATAAAATATATGGCATCAACTATTAAAAAATAAATAAAGTTTTCAGGAAATTGATTTCTATAACATCATTTATGTGTAGTATCAACAAGTAAGAGCGCTATATTCGGCCGTGCCGAATCTTATATACCCTTCACAACGTGTAGTCATGCAATAACAGTAGTTTGTATCACCATTCATCTCATATGAAATACTTACATACATATATAAAAAATATACATATATAAAAACATCCCATTGCAAAATTATAAATTTACGTATGTATGTTAAAAAAACAAAAATTAAAAAAAATTAAAAAAAAAATTAAAAAAAAATTAAAATATAAATAATAAATATAAAACAAAAAAAAAATTAAAAAAAAAAATAATTATAAAAAAAAATATAAATAATATTTTATTTGGTTGTTAGGTTTAAGCTGGTCTATATGCATTTCACTGGTGCTTATACCAGATCATCAGTAGACCTTTTACCCAAATTCTTGAAAAAGTTTTAAAAAGTTATAAGCTTTATTTCCAAATTCTTATTAACAAAATAAGAATTCAAAAATAAAACGAAAAACTATAAAAAAAAACTTAATCAAAAACCCAACCAAAATTTTTTCCTTATTAAAGTATTTTATTTTTCTTATCCATTAAATAAAATACTTTAATAAGAAACAAGTAAGAGCACTATATTCGGCTGTGCCGAATCTTTTATACCCACCACCAATTTTGTGTACATTGAAAGCACAATATTTATTATTTTGTAAATCGCTATAGAATAATCTCTTTATAATAAAATATGTATCACTTTCTTTGTAGAGGGTGGTTAAATTTTAAATTTAAAACAGAGGCCGAATTACGGCACTCGAACGTGATCGAAATTTGAAAACTCTTATTAGAATCTCTATACCTAAAGCACAGCGTACTCGGTCGTTCGAGTAAAATTTCGATCGATATCGAATGCCGTAATTCGGCCCCATGTCTGTATAAAATGTTGGAACATCTATGAATGCCTTTTTAATTCATTATATGAGAAGCATTGCTGTTTATCGCGATAGTGTGGCAAAAAAACAGTCAACTTCGACTCATCATTGTGCTAAACAATTGAGCATCAACAGTGTCATTGAAAATTTGGTCTATCGGATCGAGGTGTGCCGTTGAGGTCGCGGGGGCCATTTGGCCGATATTTTGTTCCATACATAATTGAACTATGCAAATATTATCATTACAAAAAGAAATGATAATAATTTCCTAAATAATTTGTATATTACTCAAAATCAACATCGGCCCTTAAAATTTCACCACCCTTTATAACTTTGATATGCTGGTAAAATGTTTTCGTAAATTAAGTGTTTCAGTGAAAGTGGGCGTTAAAGTAAGCGTGTGAATAAAATTTCTATTAATAAATACAACTTAGATATTTCAATATAGTCCTTAATTCTTTCAAAATATTTATTCATTGAGAAATTATCTGAGTTTGAGATAAAGTATTATATAGGATGTGGGCGTAAGAGTGGGCGTGTCACCTTAATTTTCTGGCATAACAATAACATTGACTAGAAGGATTTCCGTAGCAAATTTTATCATCATACCTCTAATTTTGTCGGTTTTATAAATTTAAATTTCATTAAAAGTAGATAACGTGAAAAGTGGGCGTTATAGTAGGTATGTCGAAGTTATTTATGCTAATAAATACAACTTAGACATTTCAATAAAGTCCTCTATTATTCGATTTATAGAGAAATTATAAGAATTTGAGAGAAAACGTTGTATGGGAGGTGCGCGTGTCACATTTATTCTCCGTCAGAAGAAAGCCTTTGACCAAGAAGCAATTCCTGCGAATTTTCAGAATCGTAGATCTAATTCGGTCACTCTTATAAGGCTTAGAATTTTGAACCTACTGAAAAATACACTGCGCGGTATAAATTTTCGTACATTTTGATCTCTAACTCCCTTCCTAATGCATGCATTTAGGAAATTTATGGGTAGATATATTGTTTTTGCACAGGTAGTTTATATTTGGAGTTTCATGACTCATACGTAGATGCTGGTGGACACAACTCCATTTTATTCGATGTTGGAAGGACACGGTTCTTTCGACCTACTCTTGCATTACGAGCTATAACTTTCTTCCTTATATTCCGATTTAGCCAATTTTCTATTCCAAACAAACCTTGTGTATAAGACATATTCTGGCAAAATTTGAGCCCACTAGCTTTTTCGATGGGACCTCTATCGTGCTTTTAACAGACGGACAGACGGACGGACGGACATAGCTAGATCGTCATCAAATAAAACCCCGATTAAGAATATATACATACCATTTTTTGTTGGCGGGTATAAAAACTAAAATACTTAAAAAAAAAACACATTACAAAAAAATTTGTTTAGCTCTTTTACTAAAACTTTGCAAAAAATATTTCACCTTGTGTCGCAAAATGGTCTGGTGATCACGGTCGGATCGTTCCGGGTATACAATGGAGTATAGAGGTATAAAGGAGAGTTTTATCTACTAAATGGTGCTAATTTCTTTTTGTTATCTTATGTTCTCCTGAAATTATGCTCTATTGAAAATGGGAATTTAGGAAAATTTTGACCTAAGTAAAAAAAAAATTATCTGTAAACATTATAAACAATTTATTTTCATGTACTAGTTAGTTAGTTAGTTAGTTAAGTTTATTGAGACTTCATTTTTTTCCATTGTACAAGATTTACAAACATTTAATATTAGAATACTTAAAACTATACCGTATTATTTTAATTACATAAGTACTTAATGATTGTGCGACAGGCTTATCAAAATTTGAGAAATTAAATAAAGAAAAATTTAAAAAAAATTAAATTTTTAAAATAAACAATGCTTGCTCCCGGCATTTTACCAAACTAGTAGAGTAATATCTACTCCTTGTAAACTTAATACTTATAAATTTCATGTACTTATGGCTAACAAATTTTAAAATTATACAAAACTTATTTCGTTTGAAAATCTTTTAAAAGTAAAATGTTATAGAACTTTAAAAATCAAAATCTTACTAATAAATTTCCCGTTTTAGCAAAATGCTGAGCATGTCTATAAGACTGTGTGTAAAACTATATGAAAAGTTTGGCACAAATCATTACTCTAGTTAATTTTTGTCAACAAACTTCGGTCATTTTCGTTTTCACAAACCCATTTAAAATTCCTTTGTAGTTTGTGCAAAATATTAAAGTGGATGTTGTCAAAAATGTTACTAGAGTCATCTAGTGTTCTACATGATGTTTAGCAAAGACATCATCCTCAGTGTTTGCAAAATGTAGTGGCGCCTTCAACAGATGTTGCCATCTGCAATGAATAAATGCTAATATATATGACTAATATATTTTTATAAAAATTTAAAAAAAAGTGGGCGTGGCACATTTATTTTTCGGTATAACGAAGACTTTGACCAAAAAGCCATGTCTGCAAAATTTCGGAATCGTACATATAGTTTTGTCAGTTTTATTACGTTTTAAACTTAAAATATACACTGCGCGGTATAAATTTTCGTACATTTTTATCTATAACTCCTTTTCTAATTTATAGATTTAAGAAATTTTTGGGGAGAAATATTCCTTTGACTCGAGAAATATATATTCGAAGTTTCATGACGATACGTTAATGCGACACAATTCCATTTTATTCGATGTTTGACGGACACGGTTTTTTCGACCTACTCTTGCTTTACGAGCTATAACTCTCTTCCTAATATTCCGATTTAGCCCATTTTCAATACCAAACAAACCTTGTCTATAAGAAAGATTCTGGCAAAATTTGAAACCCCTAGCTTTTTCGGTGCGACCTCTATCGTGCTTTCAACATACGGACAGACGGACAGACGGACAGACGGACGGACATAGCTAGATCGTCATCAAATATACCCCCACCATTTTTTTGGTGGCGGGTATAAAAAATGTTGGTTGGGTTTTTGAGGAAGTTTTTTTTTATAGTTTTTCGTTTTATTTTTATACCCGCCACCAAAAAGATGGTGGGGGTATATTCATTTTGTCATTCCGTTTGTAACACATCGAAATATCCATTTTAGACCCCATAAAGTATATATATTCTGAATCAGGGTTTGATTTGATGACGATCTAGCTATGTCCGTCCGTCTGTCCGTCTGTTGAAAGCACGATAGAGGTCGCACCGAAAAAGCTAGGGGGCTCAAATTTTGCCAGAATCTTTCTTATAGACAAGGTTTGTTTGGTATTGAAAATGGGCTAAATCGGAATATTAAGAAGAGAGTTATAGCTCGAAAAGCAAGAGTAGGTCGAAAAAACCGCGTCCTTCGAACATCGAATAAAATGGAATTGTGTCCAAACGCATTAACGTAGATTCATGAAACTTCGAGTATATATTTCCCGACTAAAAACAATATTTTTCCCCAAAAATTATCTAAATCTATTCATTAGGAGAGGAGTTATCGATCAAAATGTACGAAAATTTATACCGCACAGTGTATTTTTCGGTATATTTAAAAACAAAAACGTCATAAAATCAACAAAATTGGATGTACGACCCTGAAATTTTGCACACATATAAAAAGAAATGATAATAACTTCTTAAACAATTTGTGTTTTATTTAAAATCAACATCGGCCCTTAAAATTTAACCACCCTTTTAACCTTCGATACGCTAGTAACATGTTTTCATAAATTTAGTCCTTCAATGAAAGTGGGCGTCAAAGTAGGCGTGTCAATAAAGTTTCTGCTAATAAATACAACTTAGATATTTCAAAATAGTCCTTTATTTTCCCAAAAACTTTGTCAATAGAGAAATTACATGAATTTAAGATAAACCGTTATATGGGAGGTAGGCGTTAAAGTGGGCGTGTCACCTAAACTTTTTGGCACAACAATTACATTGATTAGAAGGACATACGTTGCAAATTTGATCATCATACCTCTAATTTTGGCGGTTTTATGAGCTTTTAAATTTCATTAACGGTAGATAACGTGAAAAGTGGGCGTTATAGTAGGCGTGTCAAAGTAATCTTTGCGAATGAGTACGACTTAGGTGTTTCAATATAGCCCTTTATTATTCCAAAATCTTTATTTATAGAGAAATTATATGAATTTTATGTAAAACGTTATATGGGAGGTGGGCGTAAAAGTGGGCGTGGCACATTGATTTTCCGTTACAAAAAAGCGTCTCACCAAAAAGCAAAGTGTGCAAAATTTCAGAGTTGTACATCCAATTTTGTTGCTTTTATGACGTTTTTATTTTTAAATATACCGAAAAACACACTGTGCAGTATAAATTTTCGTACATTTTGATCGATAACTCCTCTCCTAATAGATAGATTTAGACAAACGGAATGACAAAATGAATATACCCCCACCATTTTTTTGGTGGCGGGTATAAAAATTGGATACGTAATATACACGCTAGTCGCGTGTCGTAATACTATCTAATCAATACGGACAATTATGGATGGATATAAAAAATAGTTGCTTTCTAAAACCTGTTATGCCAGGAAAATAATTGAAGGAACGGCGAAGTTTTAGCCGTGAATACTCATCCCAAAAAGTAAAACAAATTTGTGAATGAATACAATCATGTCATATGTGGCGAACTTACGTCGGCGAATGACGACTAAATAATTAAATGTAATCATGTTTGGTTTTTGTGTGAATAAAATTATGTTTGGTTGCAAAAAAATTAACACTAAAACCAGAACTCAGTACAGGTGTACACATATGCCGAATTGGCATGTTCTGCACACAGAAAACAGATTCATTGTGGCAACCGAATCGAATTCATTCGGTTCTCAATTTGTTAATAATAACTGAAAATTTTCTTTCTTAGCACCATTAATTTAGCAGCAACATTATACTTTTAGTTGTGTTAACAGATTTTATTAGTTTGTATTATTGATACAGTAGACCCGCGGTAACGTGAACTATAAAAAACCGAGCGTGTTAACGTTTGCGATCAAATTCATATATTTCGGATTGTTAGGTAAATATGTTTTGTAAAAAAAAAGGACGTTAAAATTAATTTTAAATTTTAAATTTTAATTGCTAAACAAATTCTTTCTCTCAAAAAACCTAACGGGATATCTATCCTATTCACAATATTCTTCATCTCCTATAAAGCTAAAAATGTTCAGCCAGCATTTTTCTATTGTTTTTTTTTTAAGCCAAGTTGAATTTTAATAGCCAATAGCGTTAATTAATAGTTAAACCAATTTTCAAAAATGGTAGCTGTCATCCATTTGGAGCAATTTTAGTCCACAAGAGATTCAAAATTTTCAAAAGAGCGAGGATTTTTTGCCTTTCTAATCACAAGGAGTTTAACTTTAGAATTTTGGTAGTTTTTGTGATATTTTTCACGAAAAACTTTAGATTAGATCATGCTAAGTCAGCAGCGCGCACTAAACTAAACCTGTGCAATCATTTACGGGGATACCCTTTTTTATGAAAACGATTTGCATAACCGACAAATTTGTTCGCGTTATAAGGCTTTCTTACTGCGTTCACGCTACAGAGTAGTCAGTGTAAAAAAAAATTATGTTCATCTTATCCGATGTTCACGCGTGTTCACAGTGTTTTTGTTACCGCGAGTCTACTGTATTTAGAAAAAAATTGTTTTTTTTTCCCCATTAATATTCATATTAATTTGTTTAATTGAAAATAGGTTGAAAAAACTAGTTTGTTTTTGATAAATAATATGAAAGTAAAAATTCAACTCTAAATCATTGTACTTTAATAAGATTTTTCCTATTTCAAAGTTTGTTTAATGTAAAAGCTTTTATTAAGAAGTAAAATTTAAAACGGAAATCAGACTGCACTGCGATCGCTGGAAATCTATTATGTAAGTCCCCTTGTTGTTCAAATACTTATTTTAGTCTATTTTCAGTTAAAATAAACATGTAAGATTCTATTCAAATATTGTTAACGTTGTTAAGCTTCTTCTTTTGAAAAGCAAGCAACAAAACATCTTAAGTCTGGTTAGTTTATTATTCTTAGATAAAGTGTCTCGGAGAAATGGTTAAATATGTGGTAATCCCTTAGTGTGGAAGCTACATTACGCGAATAAGTTTGCGATACTCACTAGAGACTATAGGCTGTTACAATGCAACGGGTAAAAAGATATGCTGACTATGCTCGGTTAATTAAGTAATGAGGTAATCTTTTGCTCTAATCCAATGTTTAATAATTAATTATAATTATGTACATATGAAAGTAATTTTCTTAAAATAACTTTATTATACTTAAATTTATAACAAGTTCAGTATGAATATATATTTGTTTAGCACACATATCCTTTATACAAACACTTAATTTGTTGGCACACAGAGAGCGAGTACATATTTAAATTTGTCCCTTTGATAAAAGCCACTTTCAATTCTTCAAAATTTTCAAGGAAAATACTAATTATGTTTTCGTAAATTATGTTAAACAAAATAAAATGAGTGAATGTATATATCAAAAGGTCCGCCAAATAACTTTTTTATAAACAGGGCACAAAACATCGAGTGTGTGGCACGTAGCGCCAACTTGTTAAAACCAAATGTTGCCAACATCCTCCTCTTCAATTTTCGTTTAACATGGCCCCATAACGATCGCCATTGACTGTAACAGCCACTCCTTGTTAAAAAAAAAATGGCCCAATTGTGCCTCTGGACCAAAATCCGCACCAAACAGTGACTCGTTTTTGGGTGTATCGGATTTTCAATGTATGCGTGCGGGTTTTCTGTGCCCCAAATGCAACAACTTTGCTTGTTTACATACCCGCCAAGATCAAAATGAGCTTCATCTGAAAAGACGATTTTTTTGGCAAAATCGGAAACGTCTGTCGATCGCAGGCCCACTTAGCGAAGCGTATACACAACAATATTCGTTCAGCGGAAAGATAAAACTAATTATCTGTCAAATCAGACATGAGCTAAGTGTTATCATTCACGAAATAAGCACTGGTTGAAAAAAAACGTAAGATGGCGGACCCTTTATATCTCTGCATAAATATATTCATTTTCAAAAATTTTGTTCAACATAATTACCTTTAGAGTATATTTCATGATTTTGTACAATACTTATGTAAAGTTCTTTCTGAAGAATTGTGTGTTAGAAAGTTTATGAGATTTCTTATTGAATATTCGCAATAAGATTTTATTACTATTTTAACTTAAGTCCTCTATTATTTTTAATGGGGAAAATTATTGAAAAATAATACAGGAAAAATATATAATTTAAATACTCTTAAAACATCTGAATTAAGTAAACAAGAAACCGTTCTGCTGTTTAGTACTTAACAATGTAAAACAGTGTTGCCAATTGCTGTTGCATCACAAGATACAGGAAGTTTTATAAACAATTTTTATTTAAAAAAAAAATTAAAAGATGTCGATGTAGAAAGTCTTTAAAAAAAATAATTCATATAATTGCCACATCTGAAAGTAGTGCAGTAGATCTCAATACATGCGTATGTTGGACATCAAAAACATATGGCGATGCGGAAAGTCTAGTCAAACTCCTTTCGATATTGAACTAGCATTCTGATTACGTCACATCTATAAGGATTTTGACAGGGTGCTTAAAATTCTTATTCTCTTCAAGAGTGAGTAGCGGAAGAATTATTGTTGAAGCTTTGACCCCGGAATCTATATCGACGTTTCTAGGATCGCCTGTGGGGTTGGATCCGATGTCTTCTATGGCGAACTGGCGATAAAGCTCTCCTTCCGCCTTCCGAATATATCTAGCGTATTTCAGTCTTAAACATTTGCATGTTTTATACTGAATAACAAGAATATTCATGGGGATATTAACATTTTGGTCGACAATCAGTTGGCGCTCTTGTCACTCAAGTCACTCACTAACACGTTTAAATAATTTTAATTGGTTTATACAGGAACAAGCTGTCATGGCTTGGTCAACTGACTGTCTTTGCTCTAGCCTGGGTCTCTACGCATAGGGGTCACTATGTTAGCGAGGTGACCAGCTTTCAATATATCCAACGGAAATGCAGTTATTATACCGTTGGAGACACTTTCTTGAAAAATCCAAGAACATGTGGCGTGTACTAGATACTTGTAAAGTGGCAGAGTTTAGATGGCCCTTTTTTCATAACAGGCGTAAATCGTAACTTAAAAGCTGAGTTCGAAATGATATCTCGAGGTTGCTGGCGGTGTTTACGGATCACTGAATGATAAGAGAACGTGCACGCTCACTTGGTCCCCCCATAAACGACTAAAATGGTAGTTTTCTGCGAATGCTCTGCCCTGCCTGCCTAGAGACTTAGAGTCGTAGCCAAACATATACTGGATAACCTTAATACAATACCTGACTAAACGATCTGCTGCAGTTTTTCGCGATAACGGGCTAGATCTTGTTATCTAAGGGCCCCCTTACATATTCTAAGAGACACCAATTCTGGCGAGGGATGTTTGGTTGTCACACAAAGTTCACTTGTTAGTTCGCCCGGAGCGAGCTGCCACGATAACCAACAAGAAAATTTTTTCTTAATTAAGCAATATTTGCTGCTTTTTAATTTACTTCTTCGATATTTTTTTAACTATAAAATAAGAGAATATTTTTGAGTCTTAAAGCAGAATCAAATATATTCATCTCCACTATATTATTATCCACTTTTCTAGCCATAAAATTGTATTTTCTCGGGTAAGATTGCAACTGAAGAACTTAAAATAGGCAGCAATGTTTACTGCGACAGCTGATTTGGGATTTCTTAAATATTTTAATGTTAATATGGTAATTTATCAAGAATATAAGTACTCACGCCAGAACAAAGTTTGCAAATGGTTTATTATTATTTTCTTCACAAATAATGATGGTTTAAATATTACAGTTAAGTGTAAATGCTAAAGTAGTTGCTAATTTTGTTGTGCCCTAACTTTAAGGCATCATTAGTATTGCAGAGAAATATTTGATTAATGAATTATTCATAGAAATTTTCATATTTATTGCCCACTTTATTAATATAATTTGACGTTAAATTTTCCCCCCTTAGTCCGAGGTCTACTCAGATAAGCAAGAAACTATAGAGCACTTGAAAGTTCTCGCTATTGTTGTAATTCAGCCCGATGAATGTGTAAAAATTTCACTTCGAAGAAATTATCTTACTAATTAAGCCAATTGAAAAGATATTTAAAATGTTTTTCTTTGATTTGTTTCAATGGAAAGTTATACATCTCAGAAAACACCTTTTATATGCAGACGAAAAACAGTTAAAATACAGTAAACAGTTCAAAATAGAATCAGTTCAAAATTAACTCCTTCTCTTTTGTCTTCTAAGTCTTTAATGTAACACAAAACAAACTGCCACTGTTTTCTAGCCGATTTGCTTTCTAACATTTAAAGACCAAAAGATTATCTCTACAAACACATCTTTAATTACATCTTACACTAGATACCATTGATCTCATCTGTCGTCAATACAAAATTCTCATTAACGCTACTAACAGGAAATTTACATCCTGATTACGTACATTTTGATCCATTTAGAAGAGTAGGCATAAGACCTTTTTGGAAATATTGATGGATTTAAAATAAATCACGTACTTACTATTGATTACTTTTGACCTAATAAAAAAAAGTTGGAATGCTAAATTTGTATGTGGCGAATTTGAAATATCCTTTACCAATTCAATAGTACATGTAACGTACTTACGAAGTACCAAATTTGTTGTTTGCTCTTGTTGTCGTGTCTGTTTATCAGGCCGATTATATTGAATTATTTTTCCTTTACGATAATAAACTGCCTACATAATTAATATGTGGATCTCTAAAATCAAATCTAGTCCTATACATAGACATTTTATGAATAATTAAACTGTGCACTGGCAACACTATCTTTCATGTGTACATGTTCATATAAAATGGTATTAAGGTTTGTACGTGCCATAAGGAAGCATATATGTACCACATATTTACGTAAATACCCTTAAACAATCAGAAAGCCATTCTAGTTCCCATGTAAAGTCGACTGACTCATTTACGATAAACGAAGTCAAATATAACTTTTGCATAGAAGGCGCTGTGTACGTGTAGGAGTATATGAAAAGGAAGAAACGAAATAAACACAAACTTTGCAAACTATATTCAAATGTAATTTTACTTTTTATTCTTGGTTAAAAGTAAATGTTCAAATGTTTAATACAATTTATGTGACCAACATGGTTACGAATATATGTCTGCACATAATTAAGTTCACAATAACAATATCGACATATAAAATACAATTTCTTCTGTCGTAGATATTGAAAAATACTTTTAGCCATTTAAATTCTTTTAAAGCTAAAATGAACAACAGACATGAGTGAACAATTTAAAGTTTATTAGGAATTATAAAAGTGCATTTCAGTGGATGGGGTGAGATAATACGTTTTACTTTGTACTGCTGTAATCGAAATTTGTTCCTCTATTGAAAGGAATAAAAGTCCTTTTATTAAAGTGTTTGAGATGGAAGAATTAAAAGGATATAAATATAAGTTAAAAACAATATAAAGTCCAAAGTGTTAAGTAATGGAAAATAGAATGACGCAAAGCTTATTACAGGGATGGAAGTGTTTATGAATTAAAATATTTGTTGTTTGTTTTGGGCATAATATGTAAAAATACAGGACTAACAGATAGATAGACAGATAGCGTATCATTTTAACGCGATTTTAATCTTTATTAACTAATATGTCATTTATTCTCTCTTAGTTCCTGAACTTTATAGTATAAAAAACGAAACAATTTGTCTATGATCATATTAATTTTGCGCAAAGAAAGCATCAAATAAGAAAAATTTAGCTTTACTTCTTCCATTTAGAAACATACGTGCCACTGAAGCCCACAGATTCCTAACCGCAGCTTATGGGGAATATGTTGCATCGATTTCAACACACAAGAAAATTAATGCGAAAATAAGGCCTTTTGACAAAATGATATGATAACATTAACTGCATCTCTATAATACCGGAAGGGGACGATTAGGATGAGGTAATAAGGGTAAGGGAAACACAAAGTATCAAAAATTGGTGACCAAACGAGAATAGGTTTATATGACATGAGCCGAAACAGAGTAAATACTTTCGTCTACCAGATCACAATTCTCTTTTGCAGGCTGAGATTATGGCAATTACGATAGGTATTAAATGGATAATAGAAATTGATAGCGTGGCTCCGATTCGTATCTTTACGGATAGCCAGCCAGTTATAAGGACACTTATGAATGAAAAGTTTTAATCTCGAAATGTCCTTCAATTCAAGAGTGAGAAAAACTCGCATACGAATTGTGAACGTCCAAGTCATCACGGCATAATTGGAACGAAGAAGCCGATAACTTATCCAAAATGGTATCATTTTTAAATGATATAACCTTGGAAATGCTTAACCCTTTCAGCAGTTCAAAAATTAACTTAAAGTTTGGGCGATGGAGGAACACGTCAGGAAATGGCAGAATGCAAATGTCGGTAAAGTGACGAACATACGATGGGGAGACCCAAATATTAAGAAGTCGAAGAAAATTCTGACACTAAGTAGACCGAGACTAAGGAGATAAACTAGTGTGATAACGGGTCAAACGAAGTTGAGAGCTTATCTTGCTGGCATGGGATTGTCGAACGAAACGACCAGTAGGACATTCGAGAAGGAGACTTTGTAACATTACCTTTGACAACGCCCTGCGTTTGGGCGTATTAGGCGCGAACACTTTAAAGTGGATACTATGCCGAACTTTAAATGAATGAGAGATTCAAATTTGAGATCGATAGGGGATTACATTGAAGAAACTGGGTTTCTAATCTAGTCGACATTTTTATGTTGACGAAATTAGGATTATGGTTCATTAGGGAAATATTTTGTTTCTATAGAGTGCATAACATGCCAATGGGACATACGTGTATTCCTGTTTAGATTTTGGGCTTTAAGTGCCCACCTTTTTCAACCTATCCTAGCCCAAGGCTTTTGATTCGGAAGAGCCAAGAATTGAAGGCATTTCTCCTCAAACATTGTTGTTTAAATTAACAAGAGGGTGAAAATTGGTTAAGAGCTACTCAAGCATTAATTTTAAAAAGTTTTACAAGAACAGCATTGATCCAGAAAAGTGGAAATTGCGCACCATACAAATTAAAGCTGCGATACCTTAAAAAATGGTTCTGCAGTTCAGAAATGCTGCATGAACGCTATGAAAATAAGTCACAAGTTATAACAACAGCACCGAATTTATTACGATAACCCGAAGCGAAGTCGACACCAAATCCAAATATAGATTGAGCTAAGATGATTATCTCTATTTGATGGAGCGAAAATGGTCCTTTCTAATATGAGGTGCTATATCTAGCCAGATCCTCAGCCAAACGTTACGATACCTGATAAAAGCATGGTTAGGTGCACTTTCTCCACTCAGCATAACTTTTAAAATATTTGTAATTAAAATAAGTTTTCAAAATTTTAATTACGTCAAGCGCTTTATTTATAATAATCGGAATATATGTACGTATGTTATAGTTGCCAAATTTCAGAGTTGCCACCTACACAAAAAAATTAAATTTATATTAATTTAACAAGTTCATTTTTACTGAGAGACCTTTTTTAACCAGTGACTATCCTGGAGCTTATTTGATAATAAAGTATATTGATTTGCATGAAAACAGGCAAGATTTAAGCAACATTTTGATATTAACGATTACGCTTAAACGAATGAACTGTTTTCTAATAAGCTCATAGAACATTTGCATGATGTCTTTTAAACGAATTATATTTGGTAAATAAAACCGACATGAATTGCACGTAATTTTAAATTTATTTTGGTATTAAAAAGACATTTGAAATGAGTTTTGTTTTACTCATCCTCTACATTAAGAACTAATAGTAAATTCTTTCTAAAAAAAAAAAAAATTTTAACATAAAATTTTTTTATAAGTTTCATCATAATATTTATCGAAAATTTGCATTAAAACGACCTTCGACGTCCTCGACTTACGTCTTTCAAAAAGAAAGGACATATTGAAAAAAAACATATATTTTAATATATTAAGTTTTATAAACACGTATTTAGAAGTTACCTTGTTCTACACACTTACAAATATTTGTACATAAGCACGTGTGCCAGCATATTAAATTGACTAATAATACCTAAAATGTTTTAAGATTAAAATATATAAATTTCTACGATATAGACACTGTCAAATACATGTACTTATGTATCTTCATAAGTGTCTATGCAGTGGCATTGAGTATGGAGAATAGAAAATTCACACATTTGAAATACTTAAATGTTATGTGTTAGCTAATATTTTGCACGTAAGAATTTGTATATTTTAGTAAATGTGCTAATTATAAAAAATGGCAAGATATGCTCGTTGCATGTAACTTAATATCTAACAAGTTTTCTAGGTTGTGTTTTTATTTTTAATATACTGTACAGTTTGTTATTTATTACACCTTATCGAATTAAAGGCTTTAGTATATGTAGGTTCTTTTGGAATTACAACAACATTATTTTTAACCGCTTGGCTCCACTAATACAATGAAGATTTTAACATATTAGTAACATAGAATTTCGTCCATTGTATTGGTTATTACCTAGATCCAGAAACACTAGATGTTAGGTTAGGTTGAAAAAGAGTGACACTAAAAAAAATCCAAACCTAGGAAAGGTATACACTTATGCCCAATTGACATGTTGTGCGCTCCAAATGAATAGAATAGTTGGAATAGAAAGAGGATAGAAGAGAAACAGAAGCAGCAACAGAGTCTCTGGCGGGAATCGAACCCGCAATCCCCAAACTAGCAGACCAACACACTACTGACTAGTCCACCTGGGTACTTAGACTAGATGTGATAAACAATTTTTTAACAAGATTATTTGTGTATAGAGTAATTTAAAAACTGGTTTTCGAAAAAAAAATCGAAAAACATCAATTTAAAAATTTAAGAAGTTAAGAAGTTTCTACAACGAAATCTTGTATATTTTCATAGTTAACGGTGAACAGGTTACAGGTCTAAAGCACTTTTATTTGATACCAATACTGGCTATTTGGTGGAAAAGAAAATAAAAAATATAAATTTTCGTTTGTAAATGTTAGGAAGAACACCGAAAAAGTTGTACTTTGATGCTTGTATATCAGTTTTTGTAAGTTTTTCTCAGAAATAATTTTTAAGACCACAACTTTTGATCTTAAGCGTTTCAAAAAATTATTTAGAAGCTGCAATAATTTGCTGTATTTAAAAGGAATATATTTTACCAAATAATTTTTTGCCTATAACTTTGCCGATTAGTGACCGATTTGTATAAAATTTTTCATCAATATCTTCAGAAGCATAGCATTTTTATAAATAGCCACAAGCCTCTCTATAAATTATTATAACAATACAAACAGAACACAATCTTCTCATACTATGAAGCAAAAGTTGCGCAATTCTCGAGTGTGTGAGTGGTAGAAGCAATTTTAAAAGCTATGGAAATAAAAGTTGCTCATGTGGACAAGAACATTTTCCATTAAAAATTGGTTGAGTTTTATATTACATACTTTATACGCTGAAACGAAGAGCATTTAAGCATATCGTATCCGGCAGTTGAGCTTAAAATATTTTTTTTGTAAAAAATGATGTTATAAAAACAGGAGTACTAGTGGGTTTTAGCTTATATCTGAGTAATTTATAAGACGACTTTATTACTTTCAATACTAACAGTTACAAGAACGTAACTGACAATTATATAGTGTAACTGTGAACAAAACTTTTTTAGGAAATCGATAATTTGAACTTTTGAATAAAATTTTTTTCCAAACATTTTGCGCTGATATATTTGTCGGTAATTGAAATATTAAAGATTTTTTGTGATTTTTGCTGAAGGTACATAATTTATATTGACGTAACAAATTTTTCAAGCAATTTTAAAAGAACTGTAAAATCTGATTTTGTTTCGGTAGAAAACAGAAGTAATTGTGTTGTTTTGCTCATATCTCTGCTTGTGATAAACCTATATAACTGATTTTCAATAGCAATTTTCTCGAAAGCATATCTGATAAATCGATAACATATAAAAGCCTGAAGTATACGTGGGGGCTTCAAAACGGTGATTTCAACATACACACTGACCGATAAACTTAGCTCAAACAATTGCTGTATCTAAAAGGATTTTGAATAAATATTCTTTACTGGGTCTAAAATTATTATTGTGGAAACTACAAACGAAATGTTAAACTTCATAACTCTCGTTTTAAGGCTATAAAACAGTCTGGTTTTTCGAATTATTTTGAAACTGCTTTAATAGCTCTATCTGATTGATAGTTATTTAAACACCTTTTAATGATAGAGGAGAACTGCAATTGATAAAAATTTTTTTCTTGCCTTAGATTTTATAACGATTTTGTCATGTTTCCATATCATTAGCAATGTATTCTTAACAATTATTATGGCTTAAAGATTTGTAACATTAACAGAAATCTTATGGACAACTTGTTGCTTAAGTTGAAAAAGTCAGTTGATCAAATATTTGTTATCTATGTATATCGTTCCAGTTGCTTTTACAGTTAAGTGCCGTAATAAACTTATTTATCTAAGATTAGTTTATCATGTCTCATTTTTTTTAATAACATCTTTTCCTTTTGAAGCTCAGGTGTTATGTTTTTATTTCTTTATTTTTTTTCAATTTAGTTTCATTTGTGTATCGTGTATAGTTTCCTTTTAGATTCTTGTCATATGGCAAAGAGGGTGGAGGCAGGAATAGACTATACAATTGTTGAGGGTAAATGCTGATGCCTATGAACAATACTACGAATTTGCTCACTCACACACGCGCTTATGAAAAAAATAAGAATATTTACTCATAAATATTAAATAAATTTTTCATAGCATATACATACTTATGTACATACTACCTACTGTGTTGTTTTTAGTGCTTTTCTTTTATTTACTATTTGTTTTGGTTAAATGTGTACTTTTAAGTATTTGGAAGCAGGTACGGGAGTATGCACGCATTTAGCTGCCAATTAACATTGGAATTTTTATTGGCTTACGTGTGCAAAACATGTTAATCATTCGAATTGGCCTTTTAATTTAATTTGTGACTTACACACAGTGACACAGAGTCACACATATTTATTTACCTGCTGGACATATACACAAATACACACTTAAATCAACAAACACTAATGGAAATAAACAGACCTAAATACACATAGAATTATGACATTCTTTTACTATTTTTCTATTCAAATACACATCTTTCGGTATGGCAAGGAATAAGTACTTAGCACGTGTGTATGTGTTAGATAGAAACGGAATATTGAAATCTAAACACTTAAGACCATCGACCACACATTCAATTTAATAAATTCCAAAAGATATTTGTTCTATACGTATTACGATTTATCTTAATATTATTATACGTGTACTAGAATTACCATATAAAATATAAAAAATGTGGTCAGCAAAATGCTCTAAAAGTAGTTAGGATTTTTTTTTTCAAAAGCACATATATAGCAAATGGTAATAAAGAATGAACAGTAAAGACCAAAATCACATTGTTTTATTAAGCAAAAAATAAATTAAACTATTTAAAAATAGGAAAATATGAACTAATAGTTTTTTTTTATTTTAAATTATATACTTTTATCAAACAATTCAAAAAAAACTTGAAGTTGAACATAGAACCAAACAGAACAGCCCGGCAAAATAATGAGTTGAAAGTACTAGAAAACAGTTCTTCACTATATACAACTCGGCATCTAAGCCCATTATTAAAACACGGCGATGTGATTGGAGGCAAGTACTTACCACCCTCTTTTACAAATAGGGACTTCTATAAGTACTTTTGCAATCGCTTATAAAAAGGTACTTAAATAAGTACTTACTTTTATAGCAATAAAAAGGTACTTGATTTTAATTACTTAAACAATCTATTAATATTATGGACTTGCAGAGGTTGATTATTCTGCGATACGTTAATTTAAATTTTTAAAATCGTTGAAAACCTATAAGTCATCACTTTGTTAATGAAATGCTTTGCCGCTATTGTCAGTCAATCAATATTACTCATATCCTAAACATGTTAAACTAAATTAGAATGATAAAAAGTTATGTATTTGAATGGCTTCTAGCAAATTTCGCAACAAGAAATTCTATTGTGAATGTATTTTAGCAAATGTCTGGAAATAAGTACTTACGTATCACATTATAAATCAAGTCATTACAAAAATACCTCTATGTAATAGTCATTGAAAAGTATGTTTTTAGTAAGAGCAAGTCATTACCTACACCGAAAAAAAAGATTGATCTAAAATTAAGTTTGGCATGAACTTAATTTTAGTTTATTGAATTTCCTAAAAATAAGTCCAAATTAACTAAAATATAAAAAATTTAACTTCATATGAAAAAAATTATACTTGATAAAAGTTTACGCAAAATTCTGACTAACTTAAAAACAGTCCATAAATGTCCTTAATTGTACATACTTAAATAGAGTAAAAAGTTCTTAAATAAATTAAAATTTTTCAGACCTACAGTAAAAATATCTTAATATTGAGTATTTTCATACTTAAAACAAGTAATAAGATTTTTGTATTAAATGTAAAAAATTTAGTTCATTGCTTTCTCATATCTAGTTAATGCTTTATTATAAACTTAAAAGAAGTATGTTTCATTCTTTACTTTAAGTACAAATTCACTTTCAATAAAGAAAATATATTTGATTATAGTACCATTTGCTTAATTCTAGTAAAGCGTATACTAGGTAAAATTTACTTGAATTAAAGAAAAATTTCATTGATATAGTATGATTAAAAAATAACATATGTATGTAAATATCAAAAATATGAGCAAATATATTGTATGTATGTATTAATGTTCATACATAAGTATGTATATGTATTTACTTCTGTCAATAGTTGTTGGTTAAATTTTAGTTAATTCGTACTTGTTTTAAATACAAAATGTTATTATTAAGTACAATATCTTTAAAATGTATATCAGGAATGGGAAGTGCAAATCAAAGCTAATGTTTAAGGTTAAAATTTATATGTTTTGAAAATTTCAATTGCTACTAAAAAATCTAAACTTGTATAATGGTATAGAATGCTTTAATAGCAAAAATATAAGCAATAATAAATTAAATGCTTAATGCATAAATTTTAATGCCCACCACCAATTTTGGGTACTTTTATAACAAAAAAAATTTTATATTGATATTAACAGAAATCGCTATGAAATAAACTCTTTAAATAAAATATATATTACTTTCTTTGTGCAACTTCTGTTTGCTATTATTTTTTTTTTTTTTTTTCTTAAATTTAGTCTTGCAATGTAAAATTAAGTATGTCTATATTACGAGTGAGCTTTCTAATTTCATTAACGGTAAATTACGTGAGAAGGGGACGTTGAAGTAGGCGTGTCAAAATAGTTTCTGCTGTTTTTATTTGTTTTTTATTTAGAATGATGTTTAGTAACGATCGTTATGCATTTTTTTGATGCATCAGTCTTTTCTTAAATTTCGACTAATTTTTAAAGTAGGTACGTGCTAGTATTAGAAAATATACAGATGGACATATTTTGCTATTGCTACTAGTGCAAATGCATATTATATTGCTTTTAAAGCAAAATTTTTTTTCTGTTCTTACATAAATTTACTACACGCAAAGAAAACCACGATAAAAAAGAAAAAAAAAAGAAAAGTCACGATAATCAAGCATTTGTTGGAATTGTATCATTTAATGTTTACTTTTCGTAAAAATTTCAAAACGGATATCATTTAAAAATAGTATGATTAAAAAAAAATAATTTGACAAAAATAACATTACATTCGAAAGCATTAAAAATTAAAAGTAATCATTAAATAATAACTGAGACAACAGTATGATTACAAATTAATCAAGCTATGATTTTTCTTTGCGTGTACTTGCTAACTTTCTTATACAATTTAAATTTATTAAATATTGTAATTTCGCAGTATTCTATATCAAAGTACCTTCATCCAAAATTTGTCAAAATCGAGTTTTTTTGAGTTAAATTTCAGTGAGGCAGAAATACAGATATAAAAATTTGTATTTTGTATTATAAAATGCAGATTTAATTTGGATTTTGTTAAAATTTCTGTAATAAGACAAATTATTCAAAACTTTTATCACTTTAAAACTATCAAAATGTTTCTTTTTGAATAATTAACCGGAAAGTTGCAACGCTGATACAAACTAATCTTTTGTTAAATTTACTACTTTAAGACTACTTTAGACGAATTAAATTATGAAAAATAATAGTCTCCATACAAATATATTAATTTTGACTATTTGTGGTCTGTAGACTGCCGTCGTCTATATATTTAATTCATATTAAAACAATTACATTGGTATTTACTTTTCCAGCCCCGATGTAAGCATTTTAGTTTTGATATACTTACATACATAAATAAATGAAAAATAGTAAAAAACGGAAAAAATTCAAAAAAAGCTAAAACTATAAATAAGAAATTGTGAAAAAAGTGCAAATAGTGAATTTAAAGAAGGTAAGTAAAAAATGAATTTAAAAAGTGTTATTTTAAGTTAATTTAGTGTAATTAGTTCAAATTGTTCTAGGTTTGTAAAAAAAAACCGAAGTCGGTGTAAAAAATTAGCCGGTAACGCCGCCAATTATTTCAAGAGCCAACGGCGTTTACAGAAAAAAATGGGTGGCGGCTAAAAGTTTAATTAATTTATCAAAAATTGTAAGTGTGTTTTATGTAGAACTCTTGGAAAAGTTTAATTCGTTTAGAAATTAATTTATTTATTTTCCTTTTAAAAATAATTTTAAAAAAATAGTTAATTTAAGCGATTTTCATCAAATTCGTTATATCGCTTTTTTACTACATTAGTGTCATACATCAAAAATTTTATATTTAAATCTCCTTTATATATAAAAATATTATTTCTCCTTTTTTTCAAATACGTGATTTTGTTAAAAGTTATTTAAAAAGTGAAATTTTGAAAATTTTTTGATTTTTTCAAGTTTAAAAATTAAAATAGTTGAGCTTCAGTAAATAACTTTGGTTTGCTTTTAATTGGATCTGTTTGCTGTAAGATTCAGAATTTACATTAGGCCATTGAATTATTGGTTTAAAGGATTGTAGATGCAGGTCAAAGCACAATTGCTCTTATCGATCCCCATTTATAATCTCGCAAGAGGATAAGCGAATACGCATTTTAATTAATTGTACAGCTTTCATTTATCAATATTTTGTTAAATGCGTTCGTTTATTTCAATGAGCCAATTTCACAAATGTGATTGGTAAATATATGGTAGCATATAACAGACCATAGCAAAGCTGGTTTTCCTTACCCCAAATTATTTTTCTGTATAGTAACCTCTAAGTACATAATTTTAAATTTCAAACTTGAAAAATATAAATTGTAAAATCGTTTTTAATTCTTCATAAAAGAGAATAAAAGATAAACATATTGCTGAAATAAATTCCATTTTATTTTAATATTATCAATATTAGTTGTAACATCCTAGCAGACACTATATTTTGCTAAATACTAAAAGTTTTAAACGTATTATATACGGTTTATTTTTCGTTTTCAGAGCTATAAACATTTATTTTAAAGTATTTTTTATTTTTTCAGATTTAAGAAAAGTTGTGTTCAACCAAAAACTTTATGCCTTGTTAAGCCAAGTTCCCGAAAACCTATTGAATGTACCCGAAGAAGAACATTTATCAAAACATGTATTTATAATTTAAAAAAATATAAAAAATATAAAAAAGTAAACAATTTGTACTATTTAAGGCCAAAACCACTCTTTTAACTTAAAACAATTAATTTTACCAACTAAAAAATAAGATATGTAATATGTATGTATATTTAAAAAACTATTAAAATCTATTTAATCTGTTAATAAATAAAAAAGTAACAAAAATTAAAAGTCTTTATTAAAGGTGTATGTAGTGAAAGAAAGTTAGATTTTACTAAGAATTAGTTCACTGCTATTTCATTGAGAAAAAATAGTTCTTCATATAAGAAAAGTTTTACCTAAATATGGAAATAACTTCTTTTATTTATTTACTTTAAGTTGATATTTGTACTCAAATATAATACTACTTTCTTAAAAATAACACAAAATATACTCAAATTAAGTTAACGTCTTATACTAAATTTCAAGAATTTGTTGACAGTTTCAAATAATACTTCATAATATTAAGTACAACCATGTACTTAAATTAAAGAAATTTTTAATGAATAATAATCACAAAAACTTAATTTAAAAAAAATTTTACTTGAAATAAGTTAAATATTTTTTAAAAATAATAAAAACAACTTTATTTAAGTTAAAATCGTTCGTAAAAACAAGTTAATTAACTATATAATGCCCCATACTCATACATTTTTAACTTAATATTAGAAAATTTTATTAAGTTTGTGTAAAAAAAATGGTTAGTTGTAGCAAAAAATTTACTTATTCCTTAGAAGTGTGGATAAGTAAAAAGTATAATTTAACTTCATCGTAGTAAAAATTTACTAATTTCAAGTTAATTATAGAAAATTATTTATACTATAATTTAGGAAAAATATAAACTTCGTTTAAGTTTTATTTTACTTGGAGCCAAATCATTACCGAATTTCTTTAATTTTAGTAAAATTTACTTAAATTCAGTAAACTTTTTTTTGAGTGTAGTCTTTGCTAGGAGAGCTTTTCAAATATTTAAAACATAAAGACCTTAAAACAATAGAAAATTAATATGTAAAATTAATAAATCGTTTCTTATCTCATCCTTGCTTATTTCTACTAACAACTTTAATTTTTGATAGTGATCCAGAAGAACTGACTTTTTGGTGTGCTTTATCTGCTGGTGGAATCATTGTTCCGTACGTCCTTAAAAACGATGCTGGCATGATGTGCAGGAACTGTGGTTTCAGCAAGTCGCAACATATCACACATATCAGTAATGCCACAATTGAGTTATCAAAGGAAACGTTTGGTAACCACATAACATCACGTGTGAGATCCGTGAATTGGCCCCAAAATCGTGCGATTAAGCGCGAGTCTATGACGATAAGCCCGATACGATTGACTACTTATTGACCACAAAAAGTTGATTTCAACAAACAAACGGACAGACGGACATTACTCAATCGACTCCCCTATTCATAAGCTTTCAGATAAATAATATATGAGATCCCAAATGAATATTGTACAAATCACATAGGGAAAAACCCTTGGCCCAACAAGTGAAGGGTTTAAAAAACAAGAAGATTTTGCTATAGAGTTACTCAAGTTTGGACACATGTAGCTAAGGCGAAATGTAAAATTTTTGATGAGAAAATACCAGTCTAGAAGATTAACTCATTTTCTCTCTGTTGTGCAGGTTGCAGGTGAATATGAATAGTAGTTTAAAAGTTATGCATTTATTTACAATCGACAGAAAATACTCTTTATAATAGATTGATGGTAAACCCACAATTGTAAAACATACGCCCCGTTATGTGTTTACTTGTGTCATGTTTAGTTTAGATTTTACAACTTTGCTTTTATTTCACCGATTTGGCTTTTTATTTGTAAAGTTTTATTTGTTTTAATTTTATAATTTAAAGTTTTTTTTTTTTTTTGTAAAACCATCAACATTTTTATTAAGTAGATCTCTGCACAATAGTGTTTTTCTTGTTCTTGTCCATAACGTTTTATAGACTTTGACCAGTCTTTAACTTTGTGATCAAATTTTATATAAATCCGATTTTAACATTTTGTTATATTGTTTTTAATACACAAACATCAAACGGAAACAATTTTTATAAATTTCATTTAAAGTTTTCCCTCAAAGAGACTGAGCTAAATTGGTTTAATAAGCCACTAGACCAAGATGACACAATGTTGGTGGTGGAGGTTAGACAAAATAACTATTTTATTTCAAATAAATCTAATGAAACATGATTAAATTTCAAAACTCAAATTACATCAACAATAAAAGGCCACAAATCAAATTTAAGTAAAAACTAACAACTTTTAAGGTTAAGAGCTGTGTGCGTAAAAACGTTTTTATTTGATTTTTGTTTAAAATCCGTGAAAAAACCAAAGTTCGTTTAAATTTAAGCTGTTGTAATAAATGTGGTTGGTGGTAGACATTAAGACAACTGAAGTTTCATAAAAATTCATTATTTTAATGACTTTTTTTGTTGTTGTGCTTATTTAACTTATGTCTTATATTACACATTTAAGACAGCCTTGTATATCCTTCTTAACGTCATATACTTTTTGTTATTAAAAACAAAATAAAATGCTGATTTTTTATGCATATATTTGCCTGAACACTCATTCAAACGCTTATTTTGAACACGCACATTTCAATTTGTTGCGGATTCTAAAAACAACTTGCCTTCGTTTTTTACACCCTTCACACAGTGAAAAAGGGTATATATAGGTTTGTCATTCCGTGTGAAATTTCTACAATTTTGATTTCCGACCCCATAAAGTATATATTTTTTGAAAGCTTATGAATAGGGGAGTCGATTAAGCCCTGTCAGTCTGTCAGTCTGTCCGTCTGACCGTCTGTCCGTGTGTATGTTGAAATCAACTTTTTGAAGCCCCCCGACATCGCTTGGACTCGGGTGAGGTATTACAATATCAGAAATATTCGGGAGTAGATCGGTATTGAAAATCAGAAACATCGGTACATAAACAACTGAGATATGAGCAAAAACCCACGACCACCTCGATTTTTTTTTCACAAAAACAACATTACAACAACAACATACATACATACAAAAGTGTATACTGCTTAGAGAAAACGTGGCATTGAATCCCAGCTGAGCCAAAAAAATTTTTTTTTTAATTTTTTTTTTTAATTTTTTTTTTTAATTTTTATTTTTTAATTAATATATTATTTATATTTTTATTATTATTTTTTTGTTAATTTTTTTTTTAAATATTTTTTTTTTATTTTTTTTTTGTTTCATATTTATTATATATATTTTAATTATTTTAAAAAAATTTTTTTTTTAATTTTTTTTTAAATTTTTTTTTTAATTTTTTTTTTTAAATTTTTTTTTTAATTTTTTTTTATTTTTTTTTAACATACATACATAAATTTATAATTTTACAATGTGGATGTTTTTATATATGTATGGTTTTTATATGTTTGTACGTATATCATATGGAATGGTGATACAAACTACTGTTATTGCATGACTACACGGTGTGAAGGGTATATAAGATTCGGCACGGCCGAATATAGCGCTCTTACTTGTTTTTTTATGTGTGTTAAAATCAAGGAATATTTGCAACCATAATTTTATTCGCGTTGTTTTACTAGACATACAGCTGTGTGCGTGTCAGTTTAACTGTGCGTGTATTTTTGATAAGATTTTAATTTCTCATCGTATGTCTAGTAATATTGCCTACTTTTAACTAATAGTATTAAAAAGTACGAAGGTGGGTACCCTAATAAAAGCTCTAAGCTTGTGCCCGCGACTTCGTCTGCGTAGTTATAGGGCTAAAAGGAAGACTTAGTATTAACCTAGATTGTTATTTATATGTTTGTCAAATTTATCCAAACATTCACATCTATTATACCTATTAGTAGGATTATTTATTTGAAAATTTGAATTTGAAAATAATGAATAATGAATTTGAAAAGCCAAAACTTGCAAGAAATATAAAAATTTTACAAAGCAAACAACCCGTTTAGGCTGTGATGATGAGTTTGCCAACGACTTCTGGTCTGGTTATGTGTTAATCTGGGTTATTATCTATCTATGTGACGAATTTCATTTAGTTCCGTTTCAGCCACATTCGAGCGGTTAATAAAACGTTTGTAAATAAAATAGTACGTGATCCTGAAATAAAGCTCGCACACTTAACCAAAAGCAAAAAAACTAGCGACAAGAAACTTGGACAATGGGGTCGTCTTCTGATAGATTTTTGCAAATTTTAAACAAAAGGGGCAAAAAAAGGGTAAAATCGGTAGCCTTATGTCTGCTTAACTAAAAGTGATACAGTAGTACTTTTTCCGTAGCCTATGTAACTATCAAATACAAAAACCTAGTAGAAAATTTTAATTTCGTTAGTTACTCCGCAAAAAATATTTATATTATTTTAGCACTTTTTCTAAATTCTCATTTTTAAGGGGTAAAAATTTTCCCTCTTTTTGAAACTTAAAAAAATAGTTTTTTCTTATATTATACATTAAGAAATGAATTGATTATTACTACTGTCCTAACAGAATATGAACAAATATTTTGGCGAAATTCTTGGAAACTTCAAGGGTGACAAAAAAGGTAAAGTGAGATAATATGCATAGTTCCTAATTACAGGGCCTATTTCGAGAAAATTTTTAGTCATTATATAATTTTTTAAAACTTGAAGCACATCATAATGGGATGGAAAGGTGAAAGTACGGGGAAACACTTTTGGTACTTTTTATAACAGCATAATTCCAAATTACAGGTCTAATTCGCATAAAAATTTTAGACATAATGTAATTTTTTTAAACTTTTAAACACATTCATAAGAGAATGGAAAGGAGAAAATACGGGGAAACAATTTAGTACTTTTTATAACACCTTTGTTTTTTTTTGTTGAAAAAATACTAGTTTTTTTAAACTTGAAATAATATCTCTTAAAATATGTTATTATTAAATAGATATGTATAAATATTGAACTTGGAATTCGTACATTGAAGGTACTTTCCTCTTATTTATGGTACTTTTTGCATTTCTTACGCTTATAAATCTAGAATTTCTATATTAGGTACCATTGAGAATGAAAATTGTGTGGGCGCAAAAAAGGTACTTTTTAGCATTATTATGATACTTTTTGTACTATTTATGTTGTAAAGCTTCAATTTTGAATTTTAAAACCATTGTTTCGGCGTAATATTGAAAATATTATCGGCGACCGTAAAGGTACTTTTTCGTATTTTTATGGTACTTTTTGTATATTTTATATTTTAGAATATATAAGTAAATAATTCTGAAATTAGATACTATTATTCCAAGTTCAGTTTAAAGTTATGCAGAAAGACAAGAGGTTACTTATTATACCCTTCAACTGTGGTGTACAAGGGTATATAGAGCTTTGTCATTCCGTTTGTAATTTCTACAATTTTGATTTCCAACCCCATAAAGTATATATTTTCTGAAAGCTTATGAATATAGGTGTCGATTAAGCCCTGACCGTCTGTCCGTGTGTTGGTTTAAATCAACTTTTAGAAGCAACTATATGTTCCTCAGTTCTGAGTATGGCATCAATCTTTTGGAAATATCCAGGAATGAATCGCTATTGAAATTCAGCATAATCGCCCCATACGTAAAAGTAAACGTGGCATCGAATTCCAGCTGAGCCAAAAATAAATTTTTTTTCTTTTTTTTATATTATTTATATTTTTATTATTTATTTTTTTTTTATATAATTTTTTTTTTAATTTTTTTTACATTTTGTATTACAGCGCCATCTAGTGTCAGTTTTAGATAATTGCAATTGTATACTTTAAAGTAGCACCATCATTGTCAACTGTTGCCAACACAAAAAAAAATGTTACATATGTATGTTTGTATGTGTGCTCTATACGAATATTAATCACACAAAAACACCCAAACTCTTTCAACTGTGTTAAATACCTGAATGCGACTGACAATGTTGTTGTACTTAGTCTGTTTAAAGTTATCTCTTCCGTTTCCTGTTTGCTAAATGTTTAATGTTTAGTTAACAAAGCTGAGGACGTAAATAGACAAACTCATTCTCATTTGAACAGACTAAAAAATATACACATGCAATATTTTATGTTTTTTTTTTCTTGTAAATACAAAATACTATTAGTAATTCCATGACGCCGTGTTTTATTTTCCTTATTTTGTGTGTAAAGATATTAGTGAACACATTTTTTCACATTTTCCCAAGGTTTTTTGTTCTTACTTTTATACGAGACGAGTATACAAGTGTCAGTCGTTCCTATAAGGAGCATAAGGCCGTATTATGTGTGACCTAAAGCGCGGATCCATGAAGTAGAAAAAAGGATATTTCAACCCCCAAAAGCAAGTTTTTTGTTTTGATAGGTAATAGTGTCAACAGCCATAAAACGAAAAATTAACACTCGTCCCCCCCAAAGAGCGCAAACACGATCCGCTCCTGTACGGCTTAAATATTCAAAATATGATGAGAAGCATTATGTTATTTTTTTCTGCACTCTCTAAAAAGTTTCTATTTAACTAAAAACTTGTTTGCATTTTCATAGTTTTCAATAGAAACAAACTTTTGTTGTTGTTGCTGAAAGTTGGTTAAAGTTGTTATTTGCTATTCTTGTTTTACCTTAGGAAACATATCGTTAGATACGATCCAATTTGTTCTTTTATTTAAAAAAAGTTAGTGTAAAGTGGTTGTTGTCTGGTCTTTTTACCTTTACAGTATGAAAAATATTAACTTTATATTATCCTTGTTATGGTGTAAACAAAAAACAATTTCGATGAAATGCCATTAGAACTTGAATACATTTTAAATGTAATTTTGCAAAATGTTTTAGTTTAACGACTTTCTATCTTAGACTGAAGAAGGTTTTAGAGAAGAAAAAATAAATGTGTTTAGTTTAGTAATTCCTCTGCGACAAATTCTAGTTTGTAATAAATAAAAAACAATTAAAAATTATAAATTAAAAAATTAACACCCATTTTGAGATAAAATAATAAAAAATTGGCGTGTTGTTATTTCCTAAATATTATATTCTTAGATACCCTTTATTCAGATTTCAATAATTTAGAAGTATTTTTTAATATTTTTTTCCTTCTTTTACATATTTTTTTCATTCTAGATAATAATTTTAATAAGAGGCATTATTATAATTCGCATAGGGTATTGAAAATTCAACTTAGTTCAATATAAAATTTAATATTATTTTTGTTATCTATTTTGTAACACACATTTCATTATTTGTTTTTTTTTCTCAAAACTTTATTTAATCTCTCTTTTGTTATACAACCTGCATAAAATGTGATAATATCTAAAAATACTTTTATATTACAATGGGATAAGATAAATTGTTAAAACATATTTGTAAGAATTCGTGTGAAATTCATATATTTTTTTTTTCATTAATTTTCAACTCAGTGTGAATTTAATTTCTTGCGGGTAAAGTAATTTTTATAGAAAACAAATACACGCAAAGAAAAAACATGGTTGTGTCAATCATAATCTTAGAGCAACATACTATGATTGAATTGTGAGGTTTTAATTTATTTTATTATACCCTTCACACAGTGAAAAAGGGTATATATAGGTTTGTCATTCCGTGAGAAATTTCTATAATTTTCATTTCCGACCCCATAAAGTATATATTTTCTGAAAGCTTATGAATAGGGGAGTCGATTAAGCTCTGTCAGTCTGTCCGTCTGTCCGTCTGACCGTCTGTCCGTCTGACCGTCTGTCCGTGTGTATGTTGAAATCAATTTTTTGAAGCCGCCCAACATCGCATGGACCCGGGTGAGGTATTAAAATATCAAAAATATTTGAGAGTAGATCGGTATTGAAAATCAGAAACATCAGTACATAAACAACTGAGATATGAGCAAAAACCCACGGCCACCTCGTTTTTTTTAACACAAAAACAACATACAACAACAACATACATACATACAAACGTGGTATACTGGTAAGAGTAAACGTGGCATCGAACACCTGCTGAGCCCAAAACAGTTTTTATTTTTTTTTTTATTTTATATATTATTTATATTTTTAATATTTTTTAAATTTTTTCTAAATTTTTTTTTTATAATTAGTTTATACTAGCCAAATCCGGCGCGCGTTGCTACGACCCTTAATGAATTAAAATGCATTCTGAATTTTAATTGAATATCATGTTCAAAAACCTAAAAATTATAACTTTTTTTAATGGGCGTAGCACTGCCCACTATTCTTATCACAAAACTGTATAATCATAAGAGCTCAATATGTGTGCAAAGTTTCACAAAAATCGGTGAAGTGCACTTTTCTAATCACGAAATTGTAAAGTCATGACAGCTCAATATGTGTGCAACGTTTCAGAATAATCGGTCCAGTTCAAGTACCTCAAAATTATAATTTTTTTATGGGCGTGGCCCTGCCCACTTTTCTAATCACAAAATTATATAGTCATGACAGCTCATTACGTGTGCAAAGTTTCAGAAAAATCGGTGGAGTTAAAGTAGCTGAAAATGATAACTTTTTTTTATGGGAGCGACACTGCCCACTTTTCTAAGCAAGAAATTGTATAGTCATGACAGCTCAATATGTGTGCAAAGTTTCAGAAAAATCGGTCGAGTGAAAGTGGCTAAAACTGATAACTAATTTTGTATGGGCGTGGCCCGCCCACTTTTTGCCACCCATAAACACTCCCTGGAATGTGTACAACAACTTACCAAAGTTTGAGCCCGATCTGTTTTACAGTTGCGGAGTCTATAGCTAACACACACACACACAGAGTTTCACTTTTATATATATAGATATAGATTTATTTATATTTTTATTACTAGCCAAACCCGGCGCGCCTTGCTACGCCCCTTAATGAATCGAAATGCATTCTGAATTTAAATTGAATATCAAGTACAAAAACCTAAAAATTATAATTTTTTATAAGCGTGGCATTGCCCACTTTTCTATTCACGAAATTGTAAAGTCATAACAGCTCAATATGTGTGCAAAGTTTCAGAAGAATCGGACCAGTGCAAGTACCTTAAAATTATAATTGTTTTTATGGGCGTGGCCCTTCCCACTTTTCTAATCACAAAATTGTAAACTAATAACAGCTCAATATGTGTGCAAAGTTTCAGAATAATCGGTCCAGTGCAAGTACCTCAAAATCATACATTTTTTTATGGGCGTGGCACTGCCCACTTTTTTAATCACGAAATTGTAAAGTCATAACAGGTCAATATGTGTGCAAAGTTTCAAAAAAATCGGTCTGGTGCAAGTACCTCAAAATTATAACCTTTTTTTTATGGGCGTGGCCCTGCCCACTTTTCTAATAACGAAAATATATGGTTATGACAGCTTAGTATGTGTGCAAAGTTTCAGAAAAATCGGTCCAGTGCAAGTACCTCAAAATTAAAACTTTTTTAGGGGCGTGGCCCCACCCACTTTTCTTATCTAGAAATTATTTAGTCATGACAGCTCGATATGTGTGCAAAGTCTTAGAAAAATCGGTCAAGTGCAAGTAGCTAAAACTGATGACTAATTTTTATGGGCGTGGCCCCGCCCACTTTTTTCCACCCATAAACACTCCCTGGTATGTGTACAACAACTTACCAAAGTTTGAGCCCGATCGGTTTTACAGTTTCGGAGTCTATAGCTAACACACACACACACACACACACACACAGAGTTTCACTTTTATATTTTTACTAGCCAAACCCGGCGCGCGTTGCTACGCCCCTTAATGAATTGAAATGCATTCTGAATTTTAATTGAATATCAAGTGAAAAAACCTAAAAATTATAATTTTTTATGGGCGTGGCATTGCCCACTTTTCTAGTCACGAAATTGTAAAGTCATAACAGCTCAATATGTGTGCAAAGTTTCAGAAGAATCGGACCAGTGCAAGTACCTCAAAATTAAAATTGGTTTTATGGGCGTGGCCCTGCCCACTTTTCTTATCACGAAATTGTAAAGTCATAACAGCTCAATATGTGTGCAAAGTCTCAGAATAATCGGTCCAGTGCAAGTACTTCAAAATTATAACTTTTTTTTAATGGGCGTGGCACTGCCCACTTTTCTAATCACGAAATTATTAAGTCATGACAGCTCAATATGTGTGCAAAGTTTCAGAAAAATCAGTCTGGTCAAGTACCTCAAAATAATAGCCTTTTTTTATGGGCGTGGCCCCGCCCACTTTTTTAATCACAAAATTATAAAGTCACGACAGCTTAATATGTGTGCAAAGTTTCAGAAAAATCGGTCCAGTGCAAGTACCTCAAAATCATACCTTTTTTTATGGGCGTGGCACTGCCCACTTTTTTAATCACGAAATTGTAAAGTCATAACAGGTCAATATGTGTGCAAAGTTTCAAAAAAATCGGTCTGGTGCAAGTACCTCAAAATTATAACCTTTTTTTTAGGGGCGTGGCCCCGCCCAATTTTCTTATCACGAAATTATTTAGTCATGACAGCTCGATATGTGTGCAAAGTTTCAAAAAAATCGGTCAAGTGCAAGTAGCTAAAACTGATAACTAATTTTTTATGGGCGTGGCCCCGCCCACATTTTTTCATCCATAAACACTCCCCGGTATGTGTACAACAACTTTCCAAAGTTTGAGCCCGATCGGTTTTACAGTTTCAGAGTCTATAGCTAACACACACACACACACACACACACACACAGAGTTTCACTTTTATATATATAGATTATTATACCCGCCACCAAAAAAATGGTGGGGGTATATTCATTTTGTCATTCCGTTTGTAACACATCGAAATATCCATTTTAGACCCCATAAAGTATATATATTCTGAATCGGGGTTTGATTTTATGACGATCTAGCTATGTCCGTCCGTCTGTCCGTCTGTTGAAAGCACGATAGAGGTCGCACCGAAAAAGCTAGGGGGCTCAAATTTTGCCAGAATCTTTCTTATAGACAAGGTTTGTTTGGTATTGAAAATGGGCTAAATCGGAATATTAGGAAGAGAGTTATAGCTCGAAAAGCAAGAGTAGGTCGAAAAAACCGTGTCCTTCGAACATCGAATAAAATGGAATTGTGTCCAAACGCCTTAACGTAGACTCATGAAACTTCGAATATATATTTCCTGGGTAAGGACAATATTTTTCCCAGAAAATTGTATAAATCTATGAATTAGGAAAAGAGTTATAGATAAAAATGTACGAAAATTTATACCGCACAGTGTATATTTCAAATTTAATTTTCAAATTTTGCAAACATGGTTTTTTGGTCAAAGTCTTCATTATAACGGAAAATAGATGTGCCACGCACACTTTTTTCTTTAAATTTTTATAAAAATATATTAGTCATATATATTAGCATTTATTCATCTTACACTGCGCCATTTATTGTATTGTAGCTAAATATAAGATAAAGATGATAAGATAGATGACTCTACTAGCAACTACTAGATGGCATGCTAATGACTTATGCTTATGTTCTCCTGAAGTTATGCTCTATTAAAAATGGGAATTTAGGAAAATTTTTACCTAAGTCAAAGAAAATTATCTCAACATTATAAACAATTTATTTTCATGTACTAATGGCTAACAAATTTTAAAATTATACAAAACTTATTTCGTTTGAAAATCTTTTAAAAGCAAAATGTTATAGAAGTTTAAAAATCAAAATCTTACTAATAAATTTCCCGTTTTAGAAAAATGCAGAGAATGTATATTTTAAATCACCCTGTGGCCCTTAAAATTTAACCTTAAATTCACTTTCTTCCTCTTAAATTCATGTAAATTCTCTATGAATAAAGATTTTGGAATACTAAAGGACTATATTGAAATATCTAAGTTATGTTTATTAGCAGAAACTTTATTGACACGCGTATTTTAACGGCCACTTTCATTGAAAGACTAAATTTACGAAAACATTTTACTAGCATACCGAAGTTATAATGGGTGGTTTAATTTTAAGGGACTATGTTGATTTTGAATAAAATTATTATGAAATTATTATCATTTATTTTTATAATGATAATATTTGTATGCTTCAATTATGTATGGAACAAAATATCGGCCAAATGGCCCCCCAACCTAGGCGGCACACTTCGATCCGATAGTCCATATTTTCAATGACACTGTTGATGCTCAATTGTTGGGCACGATGATGAGTCGAGGTTGCTTGCTCTTTTGCCACGTTATCGTGAAAAACAGCAATGTTTCCCATTCAACGAACTAAGATGGCATTCACAGATGTTTTCACATTTCATACAGACCTGCTTTGCAGACATTTAAATATTTTTTACAATTCTCACGATTGTGGACGAATTCGAACGATTATGTTGACCAAAAGAATCACGAAGTGCACGAATGCATTTTGATTTGAACGCCCATTTTTATAAAAATCTTTAATATTTCAAAGCGTTGCTCGATTGCGTATCTTTCCACGGATCAAATTGAGTAAGTTTGAGATTGGGAAATGTCAAATGAAATACAAGAAAAAAGTTGAAGTTTAGATGTGGTTCACCTTAAACATGGGCCCTTCAAATTTAACCACCCTCTGCAAAGAAAGTGATACATATTTTATTATAAAGAGATTATTCCATAATGATTAACAAAAAAATAAATATTGTGCTTTGAATGTACACAAAATTGGTGGTGGGTATAAAAGATTCGGCACAGCCGAATTTAGTGCTCTTACTTGTTTTTTTTTTATTTTTTTTTATGTTTTATTTTTTTTAACTTTTATTTTTTTTTTAATTTTTTTTTTGTTTTATATTTATTATATATATTTTAATTACACTAGTATACAAATTTTGATTTTGAAAAATTATTTTTTAGGGTAAGTACATTTTTTTATTTATGTTTACATACTGCATACAAAAATGACAATTATATTTTAAAATTAGTTACAATTTCTTAAAAAAAGTTTTTTTTAAAAATAATAGAAACTACACCGTTTTTCTATTCGTTGGTAGAATTGCGACGTGGTTTCTTCGCTACCCTATTGTAGAGTGCTTCTGGAGCATCTCAATAGATAGTCCAGCAATAATCCGCTAATATTGAAACGTTCCACTTGCCCTGATATCGTTTTTCCATGTTTGCGATGTCCTGGTGGAAGTGCTCCCCGTGGCGAAAATTTTCCCAGGTTTTTTTTTTCTTTACCTTCCAAAATAGAGTCGAAGCGTTCATCTTTAAATAAATTTCTTATTTGGGGACCAACGAATATACCCTCTTTGATCTTAGCCTCACTTAATCTTGGAAATTTCTGGCGAAGGTATTGAAAAGCACACATTTTCGAGACATTTTGCAATAAAATAGTATTATACTTTTTACTTTTAACACTCTTATCGTTAAATTATAAAGAAAAGAGCACAAAAAAGCAATATTTTGGATATTTGATACCAACTAACTGCGTATATATCAACACTATGATGTTAAATGTGGGTACTTTCGTTAAATTCGAAACATATCAGGGATCGCAAAAACTAAAACTAATAAATAAATTTTACTTATCAATTCGTATTTTGCATGGACAGAGAAGCAAAAATTAGTTAAAATTATTTCGGATACTTTTTCTTGTATACTAGTGTTATTTAATTTACTAAATTATTTGGGATATGCTCCCATAATTCTTCAATTATATTTATTTGGTTGTTGGGTTTATTAAGCTGGTTTATATGCATTTCACTGGTGCTTATGCCAGATCATCAGTAAATTCTCATTTTGTTAATGAGAATTTAAAAATATAAAAATTTTAAACTTTTTCAAGAATTTGGGTAAAGGTTTACTGATGATTTGGCATAAGCACCAGTGAAATGCATATAAACCAGCTTAAACCCAACAACCAAATAAATATATTTTAAATATTATACCCTTCACACAGTGAAAAAGGGTATATATAGGTTTGTCATTCCGTGTGAAATTTCTACAATTTTGATTTCCGCCCCATAAAGTATATATTTTCTGAAAGCTTATGAATAGGGGAGTCCGTCTGTCCGTCTGACCGTCTGTCCGTGTGTATGTTGAAATCAACTTTTTGAAGCCCCCCGACATCGCTTGGACTCGGGTGAGGTATTAAAATATCAGAAATATTCGGGAGTAGATCGGTATTGAAAATCAAAAACAACGGTACATAAACAACTGAGATATGAGCAAAAACCCACGATCACCTCGATTTTTTTTCACAAAAACAACATTACAACAACAACATACATACATACAAACGTGTATACTGGTTAGAGAAAACGTGCATCTAATCCCAGCTGAGGCAAAAAAAAATTTTTTATTTGTTTTTATATTTTTTTTTTATTTTTTTTTTTATTTTTTATTTAATATATTATTTATATTTTTATTATTATTTATTTTTTAATTTTTTTTTCAAATATTTTTTTTTTGTTTTCTATTTATTATATATATTTTAATTATTTTTTAAAATTTTTTTTTTCAATTTTTTTTTATAATTTTTTTTTTTAATTTTTTTTTTAAATTTTTTTTTAATTTTTTTTTAATTTTTTTTTTAACATACATACGTAAATTTATAATTTTACAATGGGATGTTTTTATATATGTATGTTTTTTATATGTATGTACGTATGTATATCATATGGACTAGTGATACAAACTACTGTTATTGCATGATTACACGTTGTGAAGGGTATATAAGATTCGGAATGGTCGAATATAGCACTCTTACTTGTTTTTATAAACATTTTTGAAATTTCTGAATTTTTGAATCTTAAATTTTTAACCACGGTTGCATTGATCTTGGTTGAGATAGAAAATATATCTCTGATATATCCTTAAAGTACTTTTAAATTTTTCTAAACAAAATTTATCAGAGAAACCAGATGTAATAAATTTATTGTGTTGTAGATTTTTGTTTGGCTTTAGGTCATAAAAATTCAATTTTTTTGTTTTATTTTTAAGAAACAACTGTTGTTAAAGCTGTCTTTACACCAACTCATTTCTCATCTGAGTTGAGCTATTAAACATTAGTTCAAAGCTTTCCTAGTATCAAAAACTTTAAAATTTATTAGATTTGTCGTAATTAAACTTGTGGGAAGCTATTCTAATTAAAACAAAAATTTAAGATTATAAGTCTGGACGTCAGTTGTTAAACTCAGATGAGAGCTCAGATAGTGTAACGACAGCTTAAGTAACTTATTAATAAATAAGATTGTTTTTCAACTCGATGATGATCTACGAAATATGTCGAAATATTGGAATAAAATACATAAAGAAATAAATTTTTTTTTTTTTAATAAAACAACAAATTTAATTTTTATGACCTGAAGGCAAATAAAAGTCTACAAAAAAATATATGTATGTATAAAAAACAAAAAACATAAATAATTTTTTTTTTATAAAATTATTTAGTTTGAAAAAAAGAACTTGATAATTCAATAAATAGTAAGAATTAAGCTATCGAAGTAGTGGATATTTTGCTAGTATAAAATAAATGAATTCTGAAATATGTAAAATAAATTATACAAATTGCTAGTATGAAATTAATATCATTCTGATTGGACTGTGGGACAATCACATCTAAAAAAAAGATTTTTTCCGTAAAACGACAAATTACCAGGCAGATTTTAAAATGTTTTAGTCATTTAAAAGACAAATCGTCTATGAAAATTTGACCAACTGAGAATACACATACATGTACATGTACATTTAAAAAAAAAATTATAATTATGTTGTTCTTTTGTATGAACATTTTATATACAAATATGTTTTTTACTTTTTATTGTGTTCTTAATATTATTATTAATTCTGTTCTGGTGTTATACCTTCTACAAAGTATAAAAATCGGTGTAACACATTGGATTTTCTATTCCGTTTGCAATACATTGAGTATTTTAATTAGGACCGTTGCCTCTCCAGAAGTATGGTTGTTCACAAACCCTGGATCAAATTAAATTCCAAGTGCAATTATAGAAATACAAATAGGTTTAGACATTTGCTTATAAAATATTACCAAATTTAATTTCTTGTGACGTTTTCATACAACTTTATTAACTAGTTTTGCCTACTCTAATATGTAAAATTTAATTATTTAATTATATATCTTTTTTTTTGTTTTTTTTTTTAAATATTATGTCTATTTCACTATTATATGTATTTACTTTGATTATTATTTTTTTTTTCTTTTTTTTATGAAATAACTTTTCTGATCCTAATACTGTAAAATATAAGATAATTTGTCTTGTTGTATTAGGAAGCCAAATAATAAAATAAATAAAATAAATAAATAAATAAATACTGTTATTAATTATGTAAACATACGTTCGAGTTTTCTTTTGAGCTTTTCGAATAAGATATATTTGTTTATGTTTTAGATCTGTGTAATTCTTCATTGTCGTGCTCGTTTATAGAATAAAACTTGGAGGATCTTTATTTAAAAAAAAATTTGTACAAAAAAAAAATTTTTTTTTTCACAAATTTTATTAATGTGGAAGATAAAATTCAGCGAAAACATTTATTAGTTGTATATCAACGATAAGCTGTGTTACAACATATAAGTATCTACTGAAATCATTACATGCTAGAACAACATTTTACCGTTAGCTCTCTTAATGATGAGGTGTATATATATAAATGTATAATATAGCATTACTAGCTAACCCGGCAAACGTTGTTTTGCCATATAAATAAATTTCTAAGAAATATTTTAATAGTTCAATAAAAGTAACTAACTTTCTTGGAGTACATTAAAAAAAACTTAAGCCGTACGTTTTCTACGGTACACAGATGTATCTTAGTTTAAAATTAATTCGAAGTCGTTACGTTATTTTGGTGAGACATAAATTGACCCTTGGGGTGAGTCACCCTTTATATTAAGGAGTATTAAAAGTATTTGTTGACCGATTCTTAAAGGTTTACTTCTGCACTGGCTAAACTAAAATTGTGTACAATTTGAATGAAAATACTAAAAACTATATCGATGCAAGTACATAATTAAAAAAGTGAGCGTTAAAGTAGGCGTGATAAAAAAGTATCCTATTATTCATACCAGAGTCTTAGTTATACTATGTCAAGAAGATCTGTCGAGCAGTATGGCCTACCTGTGGGGGCTTGAAAAAAGGTGTGGCGTTGAAAAATATGATATGAAAAATAGATGTTGACTGATTCTCAGACCCACCCGATATGCACATAAAATTTCATAAAAATTAATCGAGCTGTTTCGGAGGGGTTTAATCACAGACACCATAACACGAGGTTTTTTTATATTAGATTAGCTAACAAATTGTATGGCATTTAATATTTAAAAAGTTGCCATATGGATTCCGCAACAGCACTTATGATTTCGATTAATTTTTTTATTAGATTAAGCAATTTTTCGAGCACACCCGGTTGTATTTCTTCAAAAGTGCTTCAAATGTTGGCTTAATATGATTCAGTGTTGCTGTGTTATTATAGACCAGAGATTTTACGTACCTCCACAAAAAGAAGTGTAAACATGTCAAGTCACAAAGATGGCCAACTAAAAGTTACATTTCTTTATAAAGGGTGTTTTTTTAAGCCCGATAGAACTTGAAATTGTAAAAAATAACACAAAAAATTAAATTGTAATCAAAATTTTTTTTTTATTCGAAAGATCAATACGTGACATTAACATTTGAAAATGATTTCGGGCATATGAGCACCGCGGCTGTTCTTGACGAAGCGCATTCTGGACGTCCAATTTTGGGCCACTTTTTCGAGCACTGCTGGCCGTATGTCACGAATAACACGAACAATGCTGGCCTCCAAGGCGTCAATTGTTGCTGGTTTATCAGCATAAACCAGTGACTTCACGTAGCCCCACAGGAAATAATCGAGATGTGTCAAATCGCACGACCTTGGAGGCCAATTGACAGGTCCATTTCTCGAAATCAACTTATCGCCAAATTTTGATTTCAATAAGTCGATGGTTGCGTTCGCCGTATGGCACGTAGCGCCATCCTGTTGAAACCACATCTCCTCCGGATCAATGTCATCCATATTTTCAAACAAAAAATCATTGATCATGGTGCGGTAACGATCTCCATTGACCGTAACGCGAGCTCCGGCCTCATTTTTGAAGAAATAAGGTCCGATGATGCCACCAGCGTGAAAACCGCACCAAACGGTGCATTTTTCTGGATGTAATGGAGTCTGTAGGGTCTCTTGTGGATTGGTCTCGCTCCATATGCGGCAATTTTGCTTATTAACAAACCCGTTAAGCCAAAAATGCGCCTCATCGCTGAACACAATTTTGCGATAAAATTGGACGTCCAGAATGCGCTTCGTCAAGAACAGCCGCGGTGCCCATATGCCCGAAATCATTTTCAAATGTTAATGTCACGTATTGATCTTTCGAATAAAAAAAAAATTTTGATTACAATTTAATTTTTTGTGTTATTTTTTACAATTTCAAGTTCTATCGGGCTTAAAAAAACACCCTTTATAATTCGGTGACCAACGTTTGGTTTAACAAAGTGATGGTTGCACGCGCTGCATGGTAGGTTGCGCAGAGCCATTTCTCCTCCAAATAATTTACACTGGAGTAAAAAAATCACGAATCATTTGCCTGCATCATTAGCGGTAATGTTGGCACCAGTTTCAAATTTTTGGGTTGTAGTGGAGTCTAAAGTTCCTCATAAGGATAATGCTCTCTTTAAATATGACATTTTTGCGTGTTTACATACACCTTAAGCTAAAAATGAGCCTCGTCGCTAAAGATGATTTGACGTAAAAAATCTGGTTAATTCTCAGATGGAATTTAAAATGAGTTTGAAATGTATTTTCTTCAAATTTTTTATACAAAATTTTCTTAAAATAGATTTAAAAAGTCATATTATATTTTATGAATATAAGCCTCATTCCTTTTAATTAGACGCTGACTAAAACACACTATTTGAAATAATGTTTAAAAAATACTGTCAAATTTTGCATACATCTCTTGATTGTATTATTTCAAAAAATTTAAACTAGATCTTGGCGGCGGGTATGTAGCATTCGGTGACGCCGAATGTAATATTGTTTATTGATGTTTTTATTACAAACACTGCAAAAAATTAATTAAATGTTTGCTAGCTGGCAAGCAGACAAGAACAAGTAATGTTAACAACCACAGATTTAATATCAAAATTCATTAAAAAAAAAAATTATGTACATTTCAACATTATAAACATTTTTATTGTATTTTGAATTTTTTTATTTCGCCAGTCACAAAGTGTCGCTGTGTGCGTGTGACAGCAAAAGTAAAATTTATGTTGTTAAATGTTTAAATGTAAAAATTGTATATAAAGTTCTTTTTTTAATTTTATTGCCGGTTTTTTGCTTTTCTTAATAATTAATAAATTTTGGACAAAGAATATTTCTTAACCTTTAGAACAAAGAAATTTAGATGATTCATAATTTCTTTGGTGTAGAGGACATACATTTAAAATTAAACTCTGTATGGGAACAATAATAAAAAAGTTGTAAGCAATGGAATTAAATAAGAAAAAAAAATTTTTTTGGTTTAGGAGAGTACGACGTAATGTTGGGCGACTAATTTTTGTTGTTGCGGGCAGAAAGAGACACAACATCAAACTAAACAAATAATGGTATTTGACTGTTTAACAGTTAAATTTGAATTAATCCGTGGAGAACGAAAATGTTTACAAAAGGAAATTGGTAGTGTTCTGCATCGGTTACCTTAGCTGTAGGTAAAAGAGCGTGAACTAATACAATGCTACTAGTACAGCAAGCTCTAGTGCAAACTGGGTTAGAGTTTTTATAGAAAAATACTAGTGCTGATGAGACTAATGCTTTAAGTAGTGTAAGAGCATCACTTGTAGGTTAATAGAATATTTCTATGACGAACAATGATTCGGGCGTTTGAGGTTAAATATAGTTTTCGCAGTTAAGATTTATTAATTATAATCTTTAGCACCCAATCCAAGGGTACTACAAGCAGTACATGTATACGCCTACAACTAATGGTACTAGTGATTTCCCAAGCAGATTCAATACTAATTTGATCATTTAGATAGTATGAGGAAGTTTACAGTTGAGAAATAGTACTGCTGATTTTTATACTAGTATAATAGTAGTTAGACGCTGTTCCATTTTCTGCAAAGTCTTTTTTTGCATCTAATCTAAAAGGCATAACTTAAAAAATTCAAAATTGACTTTTTATCATAGAAGTGTTTATTTTAAAATACACTTTTATTTAATTAGAATAATACAGTTTTGACTGTTTTTATGTGAATTAAGCAATTCGATTATTATTTAGATTAAGCAAAACAAAGAAAATTAACCTCAAGTTGTGTCATTAGCAGGAACACCGCAAATATGCTCTAAAAAATATTTGATGTGCTTGAAAAACTAAAATTTCCCACCTAAAATCCTTCTTGAATCGCTTATTTAGTACTTATTTAACGGCTTCTAACAGCGCTTATAGAATGCATTATTTATATATTGGATATCTTACGTCGTAAGACTCTATTTTGCAAATCAGGCGTGAGTCAGAAAAAACTTATGCGCACTTATTCTTTGTCCATTCAAATATTATTTATTTAATGACGTAAGCTTTTATCTTTTCAAAGTCATTCCTTGTCAACTGTTATTTCGGTCAAAATGGGCAGCTCAACAAGTACGTGAAAAAATAATTAAATCTTAAAAAAAAAATCCAATAAGGAATTTCAGAAAAACAGCAAAATATCTAAAGGTTTATCGTTACACTGTTTCAAACGTTATCAAACAGTATAAGGGAGACTTAAACATTGAAAGAAAATCTAGATCAGGAAGAAAAAAAGTCGTAACAGATATTGTTCAGGCAAAAGAAGTGGGAAAACTTTTTCGAAGAGCACCAAACACTTTTATCCAATAAGCCACGTCATATTAAATATTCTGGGACCAAATTACGGTATTCAAACGTGATCGAAAGTTGAAAATTCTTATAAGAATCTCTATACCTAAAGCACAGCGAACTCGATCGTTCGAGTAAAATTTGGATCGATATTGAATGCCGTAATTTGGCCCCTGATTCTTTTGTGCGCAGAGTTGAAACTGATGCTGGTTTCAAGTCATTTAAAGTTCAGAAAGTTCCAGATCCTAATGCGGTAAATAAATTAGGAGCAAAAGAAAAAGCAAAAATAAATTTGAGTCAAAATTTATAAAAAATACACCTTGGGCCGAATTACGGCATTTGAACGTGATCGAAGTTTGAAAATTCTTATTAGATTCTCTATACCTAAAGCACATCAAACTCGATCGTTCGAGTAAAATTTCGATCGTGATCGAATGCCGTAATTCGGCCCCTGTTGTGTTGTGGAAAATGAAACTTATGTACTGGCAGACTTTTTTGACGTCGTAATATTCAAGAACAGTACGGGACAAAAAATAAACAAATTTTCCCAAAAAGTTTTTTGTTTGGCAAGTCATTTGCAGTTGTGTCAAAAAGAGCCAATCATTTGTTACATTCGGCACTATAAACACTGAAATATATGTTACGGAAAGTCTACAAAAACGACTCGCCCCGACAGAACAGAGTGTCTTCATATTTCTAGCCTGATCTACCATTAAGCGACTATGACAAAAGGCACTTGAATGGTATGCAAACAGGAATATAAATATTGTACAACGAAAAGCAAATCCACACAAATGTTCACAACTTCAAACTGTGGAAAGGTATTAGATTCCAGTAAAAAAAAAATAAAAAATAACAGGAAAATTTCTCAAAACGTATTCGATTTTAAGCGTAACTGGACCTCGTCCAAAGATCGAGCGAAAGCTTCTATAAAATCTTTATATGTGTGTGATACGTCCACTTTTACGTCGACCAACTAAAATGTAACTTGTAAGCAATTTTCAAGTTTAACAGAACATTATACAAAAGAATACAATTTTCTTCATTTACAGTTTCAGTTACAACACAATTTTATGATTAAAAAGGTGAGAACTGCCACCCCCATAAACATTTTTCACTAACTAATATTCAATCGATTATTAAGAAACTTTGCACACATAGCGAATTTAGGGTGTGTGCCACGCCCACATCTAGTATATATTATTTTGAAACTGCCCTCAGGTAACGAAATTTAATGACAATTTAAATAATCATAATGTTTGCATTAAAATACTATATTCGGCTGTGCCAATTTTGTGTGTTTTCATAACAAAAATATATTGGACCAATTCAAAGTGGTTGCATATCAGTCATATTTGTACTATTTCATATTATTTTATGCATGCATAAAATTTTTGTTAGTAATTTCCATACCAAAAAAATAATATGACTTTACACATTTGTTTCCTATGTATAGGAAATTGTTTATGTTATACTTTTAACCAGACTGTCTCTTAGAGAGAATTTCATCGCTTCTCACCTCTCAGAGAGAATATTTTCTATTTTCTTCTTTCCGTATACATACAATTTTTGACAGCGTCATCTCTTTGTCTTCTTTCTTGTATTAAATACATAATTTGTTAACAAAAGGTGTTCAAAGTCACTAGTCATATTAATATGAATTATATGACATAGTACAATATGAGAGTCTACTTTGAATTGGCCCATTATTTTGTTATTAACAGTAATTACTACGGGTTAATCTCTTTACACTTAAATACTTGTTACTTTCTTTGTGTAATTTCGATCTGTTATTAAATTATTTTCTTAAATTTATTTTTATACCCTTCACCTGTGGTGCACAAGGGTATATATAGCTTTGTCATTCCGTTTGTAATTTCTACAATTTTCATTTCCGACCCCATAAAGTATATATTTTCTGAAAGCTTATGAATAGAGGAGTCGATTAAGCCCTGACCGTCTGTCCGTCTGCCCGTCTGTCCGTGTGTTGGTTGAAAACAACTTTTAGAAGCAACTATATGTTCCTCAGATCTGTATATGGTATCAATCTCTTGGAAATATCCAGGAATGAATCGCTATTGAAATTCAGCACAATCGCCCCATAACTTTCTGAGATATGAGCAAAAAACCACGACCACCTCGTTTTTTTTTCACAATTACAACAACAACATACATACATAGATACATGTAAAAAACATACCAAACAAAAAAAATTACAAAAAAAAAAATATTAAAAATAAGAAAAAAATAATAAAAAAACTACAAAAAAAAAATTTTAAAAAAATTTAAAAAAAAATTTTTTAAAAATTTTTCTAAAAAAATTTTTTAAAAAAATTAAAAAAAAAAAAAAAAAAAATAATAAAATATAAATAATATATTAAATAAAATAAAATAAAATTTTTTTGGCTCAGCTGGGATTCGATGCCACATTTATTCTAACGTGTACGTATGCACGTATTTTATATGGGATGAATGGTGATACAAACAATTGTTATTGCATGACTACACGTTGTGAAGGGTATATAAGATTCGGCACGGCCGAATATAGCACTGTTACTTGTTAAATTTATAGTTAAAGAAGAACTGAACAAAAATGTTTTAAAAGCAAATCGAACTTAAACACCCTCAAAAAAATTATGAGAATAATCAGCTAAAAATGCAATTTAATCAAATTACATCAAAAAACTGTCCAACAAAATTTTTATTTAAGTTAACAGTTAACGAGAAAATTCATTCAAATAGAAACAAATTTACTTGCACAAACTTTTAGAAACAACCAGGGGCCAAATTAAAGCATTCGATCAAGCTCAAAATTGTACGCTATGCTTTAGGTATAGGAATCTAATAAGAATTTTAAATTTCGATCACGTTCGAATGCCGTAATTTGCCCCCAGTTTATTTGTCAACATAAACAAAAACAAACAAATAATAACGTTATTTTGTTATTTTTGTCCCTTTTCGACCGCCATCGGTTCCTAGTGATTTCATTGCTACTAAGCGACATCCCTTCCTTCATTGAGTACCATATTGGACTAAAATATGATTTTATATTACCAACAATCACAGTCGCATAGTCTTTCATAATCGCCGGGTCCCCCATAGTATTCACACTTAAAGTGTGCCAACCTATAATCCTCAGTATACGGTTATCTAAGTCTTCCTAACCTTTTTAGTACGACGAGCAGGATTCTCCTATACCACATCATGTATCCATGCCCTCATTGTTCACAAATATACAGGGTGGGCCAAAAGAAAAAAAGGGGTGTAAAAGTTTAACAACTTTTTGGTTTATTAATTTTTTTTTATTTTTTCTTTTAGATTATATAATATACAAAAGGGAAATTTTTTTACACTTAGTACGAAAAATGATGTCTCTTAAATGACCACCGTTTTCAACTTCGCACTGATGGGCTCTTTTTAGAGCATTTTCCATAAAACATCTTTCAAAACTTGTGGCTGTAGCGTTCGAATTTCTGCAACAATGTTATCCTTGAGTTCAAGGATTGTCTCTGGCTTATTCACATACACTCGCCCCTTCAAATAACCCCAAAGAAAATAGTCGGGTGCTGTCAAATCTGGCCATCGCGCTAGCCAAATAATTTCCAAATTTCTGGAAATTATTCGCCCTCCAAAAATTTTGACCTAAAAGTACCATTGTGTCTCGGGCAGTATGGGTAGTGACTCCGTCCTGCTTAAACCACATACCAGGTCTGTTTTCAAGAGCAGGGCGTAAACAATTTTCTATCATAAACCGATACCTCTCTCCATTTACGGTTACAGCACTTCCATCTTCATTCTCGAAGAAGTAAGGCCCAATGACATTTTCAGATGTGATCCCACACTATACTGTACACCTGATGGGGTGCAATTCGCGTTGATGAATGGCTCTTGGATTTTGATAACCCCAGAACCTACAGTTCTGCTTATTAACAAAGCCATTCAAATGAAAATGAGCTTCATAACTCATAATAAAATTTTTAATAAAGTTGATTTCATTTCTGGCCAACTCTTGAAATTTAACTGCAAAATTTAGACGTTACCGATGATCTGCGGGTTTAATTTCTTGCACCAATTGCACCTTATATGGGTATAACTGTAAATCTTTTTTTAAAATGCGCCGTAGTGACGTACGAGACATTCCTAGCTGAGCAGAACGCCTTCTGGCAGATGTTTCTGGTGCTTCGTTAACACTTTGCTGTACTCGTTCAATATTTTCCGCAGTGCGACTTAAACGTGGTCTACCGGTTCGAGGCAAATCTGTTACGCTGCCATGTTGGTGATGACGATCAACTAAGCAACGAATCATTGCTTCAGAGGGCGAAATTCTGACGTTAAAATGTCGACGATATGCTCTTTGCGTTAAAATAATTTATCTCTGGTTTGAAGAATAAAATTCCATTGTTCTGGTTCTCTGTTCAGTTGTGAACCTCTCCATTATAAATTTTCCAAGTGTTGTCTATATAATCTGAAAGAAAAAATAAAAAAAAATTAATAAACGAAAAAGTTATTAAACTTTTACACCTCTTGGTTTCTTTTGGCCCACCCTGTATATGAGCATGTGATATAGCCTCTCGACCATCTTCCCTCGACTCATGCACTTCATTGGCATCTGAGTATCTCCACTACCTCTTTATGTACGAGGTCCACGATTCTCCTATCCCCAGTCAGAGGTGTTGGTTACATCTCTATTGTACGAACTAGCAATAACACCAAGGTGTGAAAACTCCACTAAGCTCCCGAGAAGATTGTTACACGACAGTATATAAGTAGGTTTGTCTTTCTACAATATTCGCTTCCGACCCCAATAAGTATATATTTTCTGAGAGCTTATGAATAAAGGAGTCAATTAAGCATTATCCGTCTGTCCGTGTGGATGTTGAAATCAACTTTTTGAACCTTGTTGATATTAGAATAATAGCTGCATAACTTTTTTAAATATGAGAAAATAACCAATACTGCCTCTGTTTTTTCGTTTATCTTTATAGCAAAAATTAAAACTCTAGCCCTAGAACAATTTATAGACACAGTTGTTACTATTTATAAATTTGATATGCCTTTATAAATATCCATGCAAAATTTTATACAAATTGGTCACTAATCGGCAAAGTTATGGGCAAAAAGTATTTGAGAAATTATATATTTTTTTTAAATATATCACCTTTTTTTAAACTTCTAAACAAATTTTGACCACGCTTAAGATACAAATCAAATCAGTTTAAAACCAACAGAGATATAAACACCAAAGTACAACTGCTTCGGTATTTTTTTCCATACAACAGAGAGTGCTAATATGTATATCAAATAAAAGGGCTTGATTATTAAAATACAGTTAGCTATGAAAAGAATAAAATCCAAAATTATTACAAAAGTGATAAATCCAATATGGCGTCTGCAACAAAATGGCGGAACAAATTTTTTTAAACATAACAATATCGGTATCATATGAAAGGGCTTGACAAGTAGAATACAGTTAACTTTGTGAAAATTCAAAATCAAAGATGGCGTTGGAAATAATACAAAATATGGCATACATGAGATTTATTATTTAGGCTTAGCTACGATGTGGTGCATATGACGGTAAAGGGTATTATCAGATTCGGCACTGCGCCCTTACTTGTTTTGGCTTCAGTTGTTTTTAATAAATTATTATTAACATCAGCACTCTCTATTGGTATTTTAATTAAAGTAATAACAATGAAAATATAACAGTCAAGTATAAGTAGCTCTCTTATTTGTTTTTTTTTATTGTCTTTTTGACCTTAATCTTTTAAATGTTTCTTTTTTAGAATTTTTTCTAGCCTGTTGAAAATGCAAATTTAATATTACTTATTCAAATAGTTAATTTATAAGAAAATCCACTTTGTTCTATTGATAGATTAAGTAGTTAGAATATTTACAAAATTTACATAATTTTAATATTTCTACAAGTAAATGTTATGTTATATAAAATTGTTTAGCTTTAATTTTAATGCAGCCTAAGGAAATATATATTTGGTAATTTAATCCGTACATAATTAAGCTAATTGTTGTAATATACATAATTACCCACATAAGTATATTAGGCTGTACGAATGTAGGGGTTGCTATTTACGGTTTTCGTTATACATTCGGTATTGAAAGTCAGATATTAAAGTGTAATATAACGATCTTTTGTCTAGAGGGGACTAAAATGATTAAATTAATTTTAAACATAGATCTCGCAATACTTTCTTAGCAAAATTTTTAATATTTTTTGCAAGTTTTTATTTTCTGGTATCACCCTTGAGTGATAGAAACTTTGATTAAAAGGGTAAATAAAATAACGGGTTACTGAGTTCAATGGCTTTTAGAGCAAAACATTGGACTCCTTAAGAAAAACCATTGATAACATAACTAATAGTCCAATTATTTATATTGAAGATATAACGAAAAATGAGGTTTTTTTCTGGCTAAATAAATTAAATTTCTCTATTTGTGATAATGAACGAATAAACAAAAATTGTTCTATTCCAACACTAGCAGAGTGGAATTTAATTTTAAAACCAGCAACAATATCCATCATCACCACTATTTAATCAATTAACTGAACTCAAGCCAGAAATAAATAAATAAATATTGGCCTTAGAAACATTAAAGTTCATAAAAAAAATTTATTTATAACGAAAAATTTTAAAATTTCCTTTTAAAAATACTTTATTTTCAAAGGTATGCGGCGAACTCTTCTTTTGCTTGTGCTGTCAAATGGTCTAATGTACATACATACACCCGATTGCGAACGTCTTTATGATTCATTGTGACAAGTACCGACAATGTTAAGTCATCGATGAAAAACTGTGATTTTTCTTTAGCGTGAAATACGAAGTTTTAATTAAAAAGTAAATGTCCAAACATTCATAGATGACTTAGGTTGATTCTATCTCGTATGGCTCCTTGTATTAATGAGCTGTACCAGACAATATGTTATGGACTGAAAATGACAGAAAATGTTGCTGGGCTTCATCTTTCATAATTATGAAGACCCTTTAAATATATTGTCATGCACAGCTCCCTTTTCAACTTTCATAAGTATAGCGACCCTTAATGATATTGTCGTGCATAGCTCCCTTTGTTTGTGTCATTGTCACGTCGATTCTTCAATGAAATATTTATTTACGATAATTTCGTGCAAATTTCGACTTGATACAGTGGCAATGATTCGTTGATGAAAATATCATTCTGACGATATCTACCAAATTCGACATCGGGCAATATTTATATAAGTGTGTTTGTTAAATACCCAATTGGTCATATCTTCAAGACATTTTTAACGATAGTTACAAGACTTGGTTAAATCGTAGAAGAAATACTGGGGACAGCTCAACTAAGCCGTTGACGACAATTTCAAACAAATTGTCATGGAATCGCACAAGAAATGCTCTTATCCTCCCGTCGAAAACTGTATAAGCGTCTATATCGACACTTAGTTGCTGACAACTAATTTTGATTTGTATTTTTGTTACATAGATATTTATATAAATATAATTACTAAGATCTACCCTATTCTGTTGTCTATAGTCAATTTAATACATAACATGTAACGTTAACATTAACTTGTTTTTATACCCTTTACCTGAGGTGTAAAGGGGTCAGGCTTATGGTTACAGTATAATTCAAGCAACATTACAAATTGCTTCAATAACCTACTTTCGACTAATAATAATAATAGGACTTAGTTAATAGGACTTGTAGCATATGGATTTCAAAACATGGCCTAAAAGATAATAATTCGAAGACGTTATAACTTCTTGTGGAATACACTGTTGGCGTTTACGATCCCTGACTGTTTGCAATAAAACCTAAATTCTCTTGAGTGTAAAGACCTCGCTACATTATTTTTCAGTTGAAGCCTCTAAGATCTTCAAAAGAAAGCAGTAGTCGATTTTGTTTTTCCAACAGACAATTTTATGTTCAAGAGGAAATGATTGCAGGGCTCCAGAAGAAAATTAAATTAAGAAACGAAAATGATAAAGCACTAGAAGATCTATCTGTTCGGCCTAAGATAACACCTGTAGTAAATTTAAATGCAACATATAACTAATGGACTAGTCAGATAAAGTAAAATTATATGAATCTACACTTACGCGTAAACTTAAAATCAGAAATTAAGAACGAAGTTTTTTGAAGAGCACATGCAAGTGCCAAAGTGGCCATGTTATGGACGGTCCATAGAGAGATTAGAGAAAAAAGTAACAGGGAATTCTGCAAAAATTTACACCAGGGTTGCAAAAGTTGGTACAATTGTACTATTTGTGGTACAATTTAAACCTCAAAAGTACAATGGTACACCAATTACCCATTTAGTACAATTTACTAACTTTCTCAGTTTATGTTTTTTTATAGAATTTCCCTAGTTATTGTCTTGATTGATTTACGATGGCAACTCATTTTTGCTATCATTTCTTTGTGATTAATTGTTTGCATTCATCTGTTTATTTTCAAACAACTTTTAGACTTTTTATGTTATTTATTTTGGGCCATATTCATAAAAAATTTTTTGGGTTTATTAAAGGCTTATTTGACAGATGTTGTAAAGAAATTTGTCAAATAAGCCTTCAATAAACCTAAAATATTTTTTATGAATACGGCCCTTTATGTTTAAATATGTACATATATTTTAGTGCAGTTTCTTTTTTTTAAAGATATACTTTTAAAGTATAAATGAATTTTTATGTACAATTTTATGTTATGTTTATGTTTTTTTCTGGCTTTTATATCAAATAAAAAAAAATTTTTTAAATAAAATTTTTTGGTACAATTGGGGTCGAAAAAGTACAATTTTATGAGCTTCTTGGTACAATTTTGATGTTCTCATTTTGCAACCCTGATTTACACTCATGAGAAACGGGACGAATTCATTAATACTCAGAAACAGCGTTGCCAACTTTGATATTTCAAAAACCACATAAACCTCAAAAAAAGGCACTGAGTATTTTTTTTTTTATTCTATATATTTCAATAAGGTTATAAACCTTCTTACAAAAGTATAATTGTTTTTCATTTAAATTCATTTCCACATAAACTTAATATACGATATATATTCCAATAAAATTGTTTTATATATTCAATACACCCGATCGGCTTGAAACTTTACTAACATATTCAGTTCACTTGGCAACATAATATCAAAATTTTATAAATTCATAAACCATACAAGATATCAAGAAATGTGTATCGAAATAAAATAAATTAAATAACATAAAATTCACTCATTACTTCTTTTGAATGGTTGGTGCAAAACAAGAATATGCTGGCGATCTTTCATAACAGACACATTGCGTACTATCATTTCTTATCCTTCTCATAATTAACAATTTTAATACAAAAATTGTTTAAAATTAAAAAAAAATTAGATTTAGTATTTTGTGTCACCGATGAAAAAAGAAAAGCACTAAAATTTAAAAAAAATGCACCGAGCAGAAACTCGAAAATGTTCGCAACAAAAATTGTAAAAAGCACTAAAAACAGTGCTAAAATGACCGAGTTGACAACGCTGCTCAGAAAATAAATCGAACATGTGTAGGAATAAATCAAAGTAAGATTCAATGAATATTGTTGGTTAAAACTTTTTAATTTATTTCAATGATTTTATTAGATTTTAATAATAAAAAAATACATAAATAATATGGTTTAAGTTCATCTAGCAATTTTTTTTTTGCGTTTCTGACAAATTTTCCAGAAACTTCAATATAAATTTTAAACAAATAAAACAAAACACATCAAACGGCATGTCTAAGTACCCCTCATTTACCAAAAACACAAAAATTTGTTTCTCAAAATCAACTCGTCCTATCCAAACAAAATAGCCATTGTTTCTTTGGCTGTAAGGCAAGTGGCACCGTACTGTTGGAACCACATATCGTTCAGGATCATGTCGCGGCAGCGAACACCATTCACTGTAACTGCTTGGTCGACCTCATTTTCAAAGAAGTACGAACCGAAGACGCCGGCAGAACATAAATCTCACCAAACCGTCACTTTTTGTGGATGCATCGGAAACAATCACTCATGGATTCTGATTTTCCCAAATGCAATTCTGTTTGTTAAAGAATCCACGGAGGTGAAATATGCCTCATCACTGAAGATGATATTCTTTGTAATGCACGAAATGCATTTTCATTTGAGCGCCCATTTCTGTAAAGAGCCTCAAATCCTTAAGGTCAAAACAAAGCAATCTTAAAGCAAAATAGCGTCTAACATTAAATCTTAAGTCTAGGCTAAGTTGAGATGTTGTTACTGTACCAATCTATATAAAAGTGAATGGCAATAGCATTTTTACTTGTTAACGTTTCTTTTTGTATACACTCGAACAAAAGACCTTATCGCCCAAACACTTTAATAGACGACAATACACAACTATGTCATTGAATTTGTCATTAATGGAATGTGATACAAGATTTCCATTATATTATCATTAGCGAACAGTGCAGTGAACAATTTCGTGTATAAAAAATTTAAACAATTCTTGAAAGAAATCGTTAAAGACAACGTCGTCTACGACGATTTTCCAACTGGGTATGTTTTTGTTTGTTCTATACACACGCACCCAGTTTTCCAATAATATTGATGTGTTATATACAATTCTCAAGAAAAAATTTCCAACATTACAATTTTAGTATTTTTTCTGGCTTAATTTGTTTATTTATTTATGGGTAATTTAATACTTATGTGTAAATTGGCATAATTTCCCACATTCTTGTCATCCATTACTTTTTAATTTCTATGAAGTACATCTTACAAAGACACTAGGCAATAATACTTACAACTATCAACTTACAACTATCTATTCTAATCGCACCTACTTGCATAAGTATATTATTATTGCAAAATAGATAAGCCGATTAAATTTAGATTCACATTAATACAAGAAAATAAGTTTATGTTTAAATTATATGAATAACAAATTCATATCTATATATATAAAAGTGAAACTCTGTGTGTGTGTGTGTTAGCTATAGACTCCGAAACTGTAAAACCGATCGGACTCAAACTTTGGAAAGTTGTCGTACACATTCCAGGGAGTGTTTATGGGTGGCAAAAAGTGGGCGGGGCCACGCCCATACAAAATTAGTTATCAATTTAAGCTACTTGCACATGACCGATTTTTCTGAAACTTTGCACACATATCGAGCTGTCATGACTTAATAATTTCGTGATAATAAAAGTGGGCGGGGCCACGCCCATACAAAAGTTTTAATTTTGAGGTACTTGCACTGGACCGATTTTTCTAAAACTTTGCACACATATTGAGCTGTCATGACTTTACACTTTCGTGATAAGAAAAGTGGGCAGTGCCACGCCCATAACAAAAAATTATCATTTTCAGCTACTTGCACTAGCTCGATTTTTCTAAAGCTGTGCACACACATATTGAGCTGTCATGACTATATAATTTCGTGATTAAAAAAGTGGGCAGGGCCACGCCCATAAAAAAAAGTTATAATTTTTAGGTTCTTGCACTGTGTCGATTTTTCTGAAACTTTGCACGCATATTGAGCTGTCATGACTTTACACTTTCGTGATTAGAAAAGTGGGCAGGGCCACGCCCATAAAAAAAAGTTATAATTTTTAGGTTCTTGCACTGTACCGATTTTTCTGAAACTTTGCACGCATATTGAGCTGTCATGACTTTACACTTTCGTGATAAGAAAAGTGGGCAGTGCCACGCCCATAACAAAAAATTATCATTTTCAGCTATTTCAACTTCACCGTGGGCAGGGTCACGCCCATAAAAAAACTATAATTTTGAGGTACTTGCACTGGACTGATTTTTGTGAAACTTTGCACACATATTGAATTGTCATGCCTAACAATTTCTTGATTTGAAAAGTGGGCAGGGCTGCGCCCATTTAAAAAAGTTATGATTTTAAGGTACTTTCACTGGACCGATTATTCTGAAACTTTCCACACTTATTGAGCTGTCATGACTATACAGTTTCGTAATCAGAAAAGTGGGCAGTGCCACGCTCATAAAAAAAAGTTATAGTTTTTAGCCTTGCACTTGATATTCGATTAAAATTCAGAATGCGATTAAAATTTATGAAGGAGCTACATATAAAGGAAAAGCTGATGGACATAGTTTTGGGAGATGAGGAAGAAATATTTGAAGAATATTTGCTACCAAATCTGTATTTAGGATATAAATTCAAAACGTTATTAAAAAAGAATAAAGAAAAAAATATAACATCTTCTGAAAAAGAAGACACAATCAGAAAAATATGTTTACATTTTTTAAAACCGCTTGTAAATGAACTTAAATATCGGCTTCCCAAAAATATTTTGATATTCAAACAAATTTCAACATTTTCAATAGATTATATCCTTAAACAAATTAAGGCAACTATAACTTGTATGTTAGAAGATATGAAATGGAAAAAATCCAAAATCAGTGGAGCTATATAACTGAACAAATCTGGCATACCAATATGGATACTACGGAATTCTGGACTCATGAAAACCACTTTAAAAATTCAATTAATGAAAATCCTTTAAAGGAATTATCGGATTTTGTGCTGCCTCTTTTGGTTTTACCATTTTCAAACGCTGAAATGGAGCATTTATTTAGTTTAACGGGCTTAAGAAAAAGCAAACTTAGAACAAAAATTAACACACAACTTTTATGTTCTGTTTTAAGTATAAGGGAAAGAGTAAAACTAAATAACGTATGTTGCTTTTACATCAATATATCGGACGATGTTTTGCTTAAAATTGGTTCATCTGAAAAATACTAAAAAGAATTGGTATGTGAAGAAAATTATATGATTGAACTTGATAACATGTAGTAATTTGAGTAATTGATGACACTTTTTTTGTGTAAATATAATATTAATAAAATTGAATTTAATTGAACAAAATATGTATGTATATAAATATGTTGCAAATTATTATATTAAAAAAGTATACTATTTTTAATGTTTTAAAAAAACAAAATTTCAAAATCCTACCACTTTTCTTTTTGAACTGTAGAACATTTTAGCACTTTTTTTCCGAGGTTTTGCACTTTTTCTCCATCATCTTATGGCAACACTGATTGTATAAGATCAAAATAAATACATTTTAATGGTACGTCTACTTGATTAAATGTATAAGAATATAAGAGAAAGAATAGAAAAGGAAGAGAAAAAAAGAGTCTCTGGCTGGAAAACTTAACCTGCAATCCCCAGACTTGCAGACAAGCACACTACCTGACTAGTTTACCCGGATATCCTATGTATTTATATACATATTTGTAATCTGCACTCCATTCTAATACGTGTATAGAATGCAAGCATATAAGGTGAAAAGAAAGCGATGTTTTATAAGTTAATGATATTTGTTACATGAATTATTTAGGATATTTTGTATAAATTGCCAATTTTTTTGAAGCACAACATTTGTGAAAAAATTGTTTACATGAAGGGAATCATAAAGAATGCATTCCCTTGGACTATTGACTTAGAAATCATGAAAAACGTTATTTACTTTAAACCAGTGCAAAAATGTTTCACTGGGAGTTATAGTTAAAATGACTGCTTAAATAAAAAATATTAAAAAAAACTGATAAAAATAACTTAAAAATACATGTCAGCATCAATATTTCGTAATTACTATATTTATTTCAATGTGGTAAAAAATCTAAAAAAAAAATTACATTAATTTTCCACTTATTGCACAAAATAATCAATTTTTAGTTAAAAGTGTTGGCATATGATCATAAATAAAACAGAAGTTTTTTGCAAAAACAGTTTTCTAATGTAACAAAAAGTATATAGAACTGAATACTGTATGGAAAGACCAAAGCGAAATCATTTTTATTTTTTTATCATGCATCATTCCTACTTATCTCTTAAGCAGCCCAACGTTAACAAGAGAAGCAATCGCTTTTTAACGGTCAAAAATTTAAATTCCCATACATGTATGAAGCAAATCAAAATTTAGTAGCGGCAACACCAAGGCGAATCCATACGGGTGAAATTATCAGCCCAGCTGATGGGAAAGCATAATGTCAAAATTTGTTGAATTCGCCTTGATTTTATTTATTTATGCAGGGATGGAAAATAAGATATTGTACCAAATTTATGTATATTTGTTGCTTTTGCACCATTTATAATGTGTTTCACAACTATATATATTCAATTTTTCATCAAATTTTGGTTAAATTAAACGTATCATAATAACTTTTCCATCTCTGATATATGTTTTGGCCTTTACAGAAATCAATTTGCTTTGTTGAATCAATTCGCCGTTGCATATACCTTCATGAATATGCCTTGAGTGCAACGAACTTCAATACATATTAAACATAATAAAATTTTATTAAGAAACGGATATATATTTTTAAAACAAATTATTAATGACGCAAAAGCAACAAATATACATCAATTTAGTAAATTTATTATCAAACAAGTACACTTAAGTTAATTGTTCAATACGGAAGCCAAAATCACATTTTCCTTCCCTGCATTAATAATTAAAATCAAGGCAAATTCAACCAATTTTGATAAAAAGTTTTCCCATCAGCTGGGAAAAAATTTTTTTTTAACTATCTTCAGTTAAATATAGCAAATTTATCTTAATGGACTTTATTTAAAAACACCAGTGAAAATTACTGCATTGACACTCTTGTTTTGCTTTTGCAGATAATTTTAAATCTTTTTTCTATGCACAAAGAATTAAAAAAAATTATATAATGCCATGTTTTGCACTTTATTTCTAATATTTCTTTATAGAACTTTCAATAAGTTTTTTTTCAACGAAATTTTTTCAAAACTTTAGATAATTTCTAAATTTATGCAAAACTATTACAAGTGAAAATACCATAGAAAGGTCCAAAAACTAGATTTCATAATAATTGCAATAAAAAAATTATTCACAAAAAAAACTATTACGAAATTGCAGAGGTAGCAGAAAATCACTGTTTACATGATGTTCTTCACACTTTCCACTGCAATAAAAATGACAAGAACAAAAAACATCAACAAAGGGCTTACATGTGCTTTAACTACTTAATAAAATAATTCATAATAAGTAGTGTCAGTTTTAATCCGACTTACCATTAATATATTTTCTCTTGTTGCTGTTGTAATTTAACGCCCGACTACAACTATGCAAAGACAACCTGTCATCGACATTATATCTATGTATGTAGTCACTTACTCCCAAATGATGTCAATGGCAGAGACAATTAAATAAAAAAGCAAGTAAGGGTGTTATATTCGGCCGTACCGAATCCTTTATACCCTTCACAATGTGTAGTCATGCAAAAACAATTGTTTCTATCACCATTTATCTCATATGAAATACGAACATACATATATAAAAACATCCCATTATAAAATTATAAATTTACGTATGTATGTTTAAAAAAATTTAAAAAAAAGAAAAAAACAATAAATAAAAATAAATAAAAATTAAAATAATAATAAAAAAAATAAAAAAAAAAATTAAAAAAAATAATATTAAAAAATTATAAAAATATATAAAAATATATAATATATCAAATAAAAAATAAATTTTTTTTTTTTTGTTCAGCTGGGATTTGATGCGACGTTTACTCTAACCCAGTATACCACGTTTGTATGTATGTATGTTGTTGTGAAAAAAACGAGGTGGTCGTGATTTTTTGCTCATATCTTAGTTGTTTATGTACCGATGTTTCTGATTTTCAATACCGATCCACTCCCAAATATTTCTGATATTTTAATACCTCACGCGGGTAGAGGAGATGTCGGGTGGCTTCAAACAGTTGATTTCAACATACGCACGAAAAGACGAACAGAAGGATAGACTGACAATGCTTAACCGACTCCCCATAAGCTTAGAAAATATATACTTTATGTGGTCGGAAATGAAAATTGTAGAAATTTCATACGGAATGACAAACCTATATATACCCTTTTTCACTTTTGTGTGAAGGGTATAAAAACTATTCTTTTAATTTTTTACTTTCCTACTGTTTTACAACAGCATTTAATACACATTGACCATCAAATGGGAGCAAAACAATTTCAAAACCAACCAAATGAACAACAAAAATGCACTTTAAATTAATTCAATACTTGAAACAAAAAGTTTTGCTATTTGATTATAAATAACAAAATATTTTTACCATCACATTAAACTTTGCTGGCTCGTTCTTTATAATCTATAATTTCTTAAAAGCTCTTATGCCACACTCCACTTTAATGGTGATATATTATAGACCTCAATTAAATATAGAATTATTTTTTAATTTTTTTAAACAATTTAAGTTTTCTGGCATTTAGCAATTTTCTTTTCATCCGCTTTGCTAGTTGTAGTCAATTATTTCCTTTTCCGTTTGTTAACACTTTAACAGGTAACTCGCACACAGATATACTAATAGTAATGCACTAGCACAAAATGTTCTTTTATTATTTTTTTGTTCTATAGTAATTCTTTTAATTTTTTTATTTCAATAAAATTTTTTAATATATGAAAACATTAAATATCGTTTGAAAAAAATATTTTTTTTTTCTTTTAAACACTTCGAATTATAGAATTTAAACAATCCGTTCTTTAGGCCGTCTAAACGCGTACTAAACAATCTACTTCCTATTAACAACCGGCAAAGATGCCACAACTTGTGGTACGTTTGGCGCGTTAAATTGTTCTAATGTAAATTGTCAGAACATAAGCAATAGCAACATCTCGTGAAGTTAACTGGTGGTCGCGAATGTTGCTGCAACATTTCTAAGGCAATGTGCGCATGCTGACGAAATTTTGGCGCCAAATTTGTTTGCCAATCTGTGAGTATGGGAACATATACAGAAATGTAAGTGGGGTAATGTTACGGCAATAAAACTAGGTCAAGTTTAATAAAGTTTATGTGTTGTACCGGCAATTGTTTTCTTGGGTTTTATTGTGAATGATTTTTGTAAACAGCTATAAACTGTTGCTTCATGTAATCATTTCTTTCAATGTTTGCAATGATATCTCTGCAATGAAACATACACCCAAACATATTAAGGAATAAAATTAATATTAAGAGCACATGTATGGCATTTATATTTATACCCTTCACCTGTGGTGCACAAGGGTATATATAGCTTTGTCATTCCGTTTGTAATTTCTACAATTTTCATTTTCGACCCCATAAAGTATATATTTTCTAAAAGCTTATGAATAGAGGAGTCGATTAAGCACTGACCGTCTGTCCGTCTGTCCGTTTGCCCCTCTGTCCGTGTGTTGGTTAAAATCAACTTTTAGAAGCAACCATATGTTCCTCAGATCTGTATATAGTATCAATCTTTTGGAAATATTCGGGAATTAATCGCTATTGAAATTCAGCACAATCGATTCACAACTTTCTGAGATATGAGCAAATAAACACGATCACCTCGTTTTTTTCACAATTACAACAACAACATACATACATACATACATAAATGTAAAACACATACCCAAAAAAAAAATATTAAAAAATAAAAAAAAATAATAAAAAAAAAACTACAAAAAAAAATTAAAAAAAAATTTTTTTTAAAAAAATTTTTTTAAAAAATTAAAAAAAAATAAAAAAAAAAACAAGTAACAGTGCTATATTCTGCCGTGCCGAATCTTATATACCCTTCACAACGTGTAGTCATGCAATAACAACTGTTTGTATCACCATTCATCCCATATAAAATACGTGCATACGTACACGTTAGAATAAATGTGGCATCGAATCCCAGCTGAGCCAAAAAAATTTTTTTTATTTTATTCAGTAAATGAATATCTGAGTAGTTAAGTAGTTAATAATTCTGTGGCTTGGAGCTAAAAGGGCCAATGTCAAAATATTTATTTTTGAGAAAACCTGAATTGAACTTTAACTTTTATAGATGCTTTCATAGTGACATTGGCCAGCATTTTATTTATGAAGCTGTTCTGGGTTAAGTATGACTTTAGCTGTTTTACCAAAATGAAATAGAGCAAGAAAACAAATCTAATGCAATGCTTAACTCAAAAAAGCAAAAAGTGACCTTGGCCCTTTTAGCTCCAAGCCACAAAATTATGGATATACTTCCATTGCTTTTGTTTTGTTTGTTTTTTTACCTGTTAAACTTTTTTTTTTCATTCAGCGCCATCTAATGTTATCAGCTATTTTTAATTATTTTAAAATTTTAGTACCAAATTTAGTACACCGAAAACAAGGTTGTTTTTCATAAAATCTACTTAAAACCAAAGCAAAAAAGGTTTTAAAATAGCTTCAATGAAATTATTTTGTATGAGAAAACCAGGGGCCAAATTACAGCATTCGATCGAAATTTTACTCGAACGATAGAGTTCGCTGTGCTTTAGGCATAGAGATTTGTCTCCTGTGTGCAAATTACGGCATTCTTATTATAATCTAATATACTTAAAGCACAGCGAACACGATCGTTCGAGTAAAATTTCGATGGTGATCGAATGCCGTAATTCGGCACCAGGTTTAAATGATTGATTTTAACGTTAAAATCGAATTTAGTATTGAAACCTTCTATAAGAAACAAATTAAATTTCAATTCGTTTAAATAAAGAAATTTTGAACTTTTTGTCTCTTTTTTGTAATCCCATACAGAAACAATATTTTTTTCACTCTCTTTTATTACTTCAACCCTTTCTCGATAACTTAAAATGTAATGGTATTCAATAGTTAACCGGAATATGTATCCCAAATAAAATTGTTGTTAATTATTAGTTTCACCTGTATGTAATAATTTTGCTGATTAATGAATTGCACTAAAAGCTTAATGACAAAAAAAAGTATATCACAAATTTTTTATCACACCAACATGTATAATATTGGCAATAATGATCTGAGTTTTAAATGTTTTTTTTTTTTTTTTGCAAATTAAACTACCTTAACAGCTTAAATTCTTAACTATTTTTTTCTTTAAATGCTTATTTAAAATAACCCCAACACTTATCCTCCAATACATAAATCCTAAACGTTAATTCATCAAAATCAGTCATTTATTACAAAATACTTTTTTATTTTCATTTATAACGATACAAATTTATTATAGAAAACAACACTTATTACAAAACTAATATGAAATGCAAAAAATGAAAGTGATAAAATAATTGAACCAAAATTCAAAATCAAGGTTAAAAATAAATACAACCAAAATAGATGAGCAGTTTTAAAGGTTGTGTGTCAGATAATTATATGGTGTTTAAGTAAGTTAACCTAAAAACAAACACTTAAATAGACAAAGTAACAACAGAAAATATTTATTGTTGGCAATTAATGTTTCACGATTGCATTTAGACTACGCGTTGATACACCATTTCAAATACACAATGGATTTATTTTGAACAAAAAATGTTAATGGTGTTTTCAGCTCACGTATACCAGGTTGATTATACAATGGCTCTGTACAAAAACTCCTATTTAACCTATATTATCATATGGAAGGCTGGCTCTTCAATTGAATAACAACTAAAGGCTGGGGCACAATGAATCCGTCAAACTTCAACTTTTTCAACTGACAACTAAGTTAAAATACATGTTTTTTTAGAGCTAGTTTACACGTAGGGACATGTCCCTGCGACTCTGCTTGCGTTGGCTTGAATTTTCTTTTGGTGTCCCTTCTAAAACCTTCTTGCGTTTACATGAAGGGATTTTGTTGCAGGAACAAAGCGACCTTTTGTAGTTAAATTAACTAATTCTTTTTATCCCTTCATTCGTAAGAAGGGCTGCCATACATATACAATTTATGATTGGTCAACAGTAGCAGTGGCAATACAAGTATTTAAAAAAGCAAAATTAAATAAATTTCAAGAAACATAATGGCTGATCTTTCTAAAAAAGAAATTATTGAATAAATTTTAAAATAAACATAGAGATATTATTTTATTTATTATAAATATTAATATCTTTTCGTCTTAATCATTTTACACAAACTGACAAACATAGAAAAAATATTGAGCATATTAAAAATAACTACTACGAATAAGAATTTACATTGAAACTATAAAAACGTTCAAGTATTTCTAACAAAATTGTTGACCTAACTGAACTGGCTGTTGAAGCATTAGATCTAGATGATGCTGAAAATATATAAATAATTTTTAATTTGCTAGAACGCTATAAAAATGCAAATAGTTAACCGAATAAAAGAAGACGAAAGGAGTGGGTAAAACCATGGAGGTTAGAGCAAGAGTTACGCGGCTTATGTTATTTCTAATAAATGAGCTTTCATTGGATATTCCATATTTTTTTTTGGCAAATTCCATTCAATATCAGTCTGGCAGCACCGGTCATACATAACATGACAAGAATACAAGAGAACGAAAGATGTAAAAGAGAAATGTCAAATTTGTCCCCTCAAATTCACAAAACGTGCGACAATTGCTACCCCGTACTAAACACCGCACCCCTCACCAACAATCTCGTGTCGCAGGGGACATGTCCCTTCATGTAAACACGCTTATGAGTGTTGTCACATTCAGTACGTCTCCTTCAACGCAAAGTACGATAGTTGACCAAATTTTAACTTTTGACGTACGTCGAGTAATTTGACAACTACCATATGGTTGTGCGCAAAAAGCGAAGTTAACCGGCTTAAAGCAGCCGCCGTACTTTTTTGTGATGCATGAGCCGCCACGAAAGCATGTAGTTTTTGTCGGTTCAAAACTCTTTTTTATATATCGATTGTATGAATTTGAAGCTAGATTGACATTTTCTTTTTTTTTATTTTACTTATTAATTTTTTGTTATTGTGAAGATAAATAAAAAAATTATATAAATATTGTTGGCCTTCAGCCGCCGCTGTTTGTTCGTGATTAGTCGCAGCAAACGACAATTAACCTTGACTGATTATGATCCGTCAACACAAAGCGCTGATTGTGCCAACCCGTCTCCGTCAATACGTTGATGTCAGTTGAAGTTTGACGGACGACGGATTAATTGCACCCCAGCCTTAATGGTCTCAACCAGTCTTCTTCTTCTTCTGGCATATATATTTTATTTATTTTTCCTTGAGTTTTTAGGCTACTCTTCTAGCCAATATCCCTATAGCTAAATTTTCAAATACTTAGTAACGTTTTGAACTAATCATATAACTAGTTGTAACAAGACTTCAGCATTGACTAATAATAAACAAACTAACTATCGCAAAATTATAAAATACTTTGTTTTTCAATTCTTGTTAATATAAATTTAATGTTGAAAATAGTGTGTTGGTACAGTGGTTAGAGTGTTAAACGACAAAACCAACATACCAGGCAAGAAAACTTGTATATTAGTTGCTACTTAAAGCTTAAATTAGACGGGCCATATCCATAACCATACAAAACAGCTGTTTGAACAAAACTTATGGGCAATATTTAATTATAGGTGAGTGTCGTCATAACCAAAGAAACCAATTTTCTTATGACTATGGCATAATGGTTATGACAAGCATCTTCAGTAAGCATGAGGTGAGTACACTTAGTCACCACTCTCTAAAAATTACATTTATGTAACAAAACAAAAGCTAGAAGGAACTAGTTTACTGCTAACCACACACTGTTACTTAATATGCAGTGTATATCTTCTCCCCCTGTATTTAACACGGCAATTTAAGCATCAAGCACTATGAAATTGAATGAATGTTTCAACCGAGATTCGAACCAGTGTATGTTGGTTTTTTCAAGTTTTACGCTCTAACCACCGCAAACAAAGTTCCCTTTAATATTGCTATTTAAGCTTGCGAAAAAAGTACTCTTAAATTTTGGGATGGTGAGTTTATTTTCAGTGTGTGCGTGTGAGATCTATCACGTTTACCATCGTCTCGCTACAATTTCTTATATGACTGTTCCAAAATGTAACTAGTTAAGAATTTAGCTACAGGGCCAATATGCGTTCCATCGCACGTACACCAAAACAGTTACACGATCGTTACGCTAAGGCAATGCAAGTGTGAGACACGAAATTCTCGATGACAAAAAAATATCAAGTAAAATGCTATATTTTTCTGAAACCACAACTCAGGTCTGTTTTCAAGAGCAGGATGTTGAAAGAGTTTTGTCATAAACCAATGCCGCCGAATGATCGAATGATATTGATTTTTATGTAATACTTAGCCATTGTACACCGCATGGGGTTCAATTGGCGTTGATGAATGGCTCTTGGATTTAAAGGAACCCTGATTGCTTTTTAATAAAGCCATTCAAAAGAATATGAGTTTCATCATCAATAATTATATTTTAAAAATTAACTGCAAAAGTAAGAGGTTGCCGACGATCTGGGGGTTTGAATTTTTTCACCAATTGCAACTTATACGCAAATCATAATAAATTGTTTTTAAAATACGGCGTAGTCATGTGCGAAGCATTTACAGCTGATCAGCACGGCTTCTGGTGTTTCATTAACACTTTGCTCTACACGTTCAATATATTCCTCGGTGCAAAATAAACGTGGTCTACCGGTTCGTCTTAAATCACCTACGGTGCCATGTTGGTGGTAAAGACAAACTAAACAACACAATTGCGACAAACGACGAATTTTTCGCCGCGAATATTCGTCGTCAAAAATAAAAAACATTTGTGTATATGAGAATGCTTACAATTAAGTCGTTGGTCGAAATTCGCTATACGCGGCGAACACTGCATTAGATTTATTTCTATTTCTTACGCCGGCGAACGACGAACAAATTGGTACAAGGTGACCATTTTTATTATATTTGGTTTTACTTTTCAACGTTTTTAGAAAATAAAGTTAGTTTGTACTTTAAAAATTGTTTTTTTATTTCTTATTTTTAAACATTTAAAATAAATATGAATAGTTGTTTTTATTTGTGTTTTTGCAAATGTTTAAGTTTTTTTATTATCCTTTTTTTAATATGGTCAAACTATTAGCTGTTATACAAAAACAAAATTTTAATTATTGTTTACTGCACGTACCCACCACATTCTCTGTAAACGTTTACTTATACGTAAAAAGTTTATCTCATAACAGAAATTATTTTGATTATTTTGTTGAGTTTTACAAAAATTTGAATTCGTTGATTATTTTTGTTATTTCTTTGCACACACAGTAAACAACCTTATTAACTATAATAAAAGTTACATTTTGTCGTTCTAGTGCTTCATACGACAATTTTACACAACGAAATTTTACCGACGAATGCGTCATGTAGGGCGAAATTCGTCGTTCGTTGCAGTTGTGCGCTTAGCATAAAATTGTTAACGATATGCTCTTGGCGTTAAAGTAATTACTTGCTCGTTTGTTCAGTTTGCGTATCTCCATTATTAATTCTCCAAAAGTAATAATTTAAAAAAAGAAAACAAAATGTATAAATGAAAAAGTGATTAATTTTTTTTAACTACATGATGACTTTTGGCCCACCATCTGTGTTTCGCATATTCTCTATTTTTGTAGAAAAAAAATTTTTTTCGAGAAACTTTTTAAATACATATATAGGATTGATATAGTAAATCGCCATTTTTATTTAACATGGTAAACAGTGTAAGTCGTACAGAAGCGCTAACGATTCAATCAAAAAAACTATTATTAACTGTGTGCAACACGAAAAATCTGGTCGGAGGTATGGTTAATGATGACAGCTTGTTAACATGCCGTTAAAACAAATGGCCAACAAACATACTTGAAAAACTTTTAAACATCTGATACGAGTACCAACTAACAATACAATAGCTAAAGTTGTTCTTTTTGAACATTTTAATATTATTAAAAATGAAGAACAAGAAAAATAAATCAAAATAATGATGTCAATATATTTGATACTCTACAATCCCCATTTTTTTAAATCTTTGGATTCTTTATCATAACGACTTATTGACAGTATATCGTCATAATCTACTGGTATTTTTTGATTACGTAAAATTAAAGACTTGGAACACAGAACTTGTTTTGTTGTATTTTTGGCCACAAAAAAAGTTATAATGGTGTACTGTCATCACTCCAGAATGTAAACACTTGTCTCAAACTACTGCCAACAGTTTGTACTACATACCATTTAATTAATGACTACGTTGTAACTTGATGTGTAAGTAGATACCTACGCCCTAAATGTGCCTCTGGACGAGATGTAAGTATATATTAAATGACTTGTCAATCTTTCCACTACACACTTGATGCCTGTCGTGTGAAACTGTTGAGACAATGACTGTATTGTATACATATTGATAGTCTTAGGTAAAAAGGTTCTAACTCAAATTATTGTTACTTTACGGAAGAAGACAAAAACGTAATAGAAACTGCTTTATCCTGGTGCAATTTCTTTTGTAAAAATTTTTGTTAAACTGTTATTTTAATACTTTTGCATTACAAATTTCGTAAAAAAATAACAGTTAAGGCCTTCCTATCTATGACCATCGATATGTAAAAGTCATTTGACAAATTTTTTAGTTAGAGCGTGTTTTATTTATATCTGACGACATTTTAATAATTTTATAGCAGAAAACAAATTCTTTAAGTAAAATTGTTAATCGCAGTATGAGCATTTTTACACAAAGATTTCAAAAGAAAATAAAAGAAAAAGTATTTTTCAAAAGCCGCTTGATAGAATAACAAGTAAGAGCGCTATATTCGGCCGTGCCAAATCTTATATACCCTTCACAACGTGTAGTCATGCAATAACAGTAGTTTGTGTCACCATTCATCCCATATGAAATATGTACATAAATATAAAAACATACATATATAAAAACATCCCATTGTAAAATTATAAATTCACGTATGTATGTTAAAAAAACAAAAATAAAAAAAAATAAAAAAAAAATTTTAAAAAAAATTTTAAAAAAAATTTAAAAAAAATATTAAAAAAAAAAATTAAAAAAAAATTAAAAAGAAATTATTATATATAATATATATAAAACAAAAAAAATAAAAAAAATATAAATAATATATTAAATAAAAAATTAAAAAAAAAATATAAAAAAATAAAAAAAAAATTTTTTGGCTCAGCTGGGATTCGATGCCACGTTTTCTCTAACCAGTATACACGTTTGTATGTATGTATGTTGTTGTTGTAATGTTGTTTATGTGAAAAAAATCGAGGTGGTCGTGGGTTTTTGCTCATATCTCAGTTGTTTATGTACCAATGTTTCTGAATTTCAATACCGATCTACTCCTGATACAATACCGATCTACTTCTACTATTTCTGATATTTTAATGCCTTACCCGGGTCCAACCTATGTCGGGGGGCTTCAAAAAGTTGATTTCAACATACACACGGTCAGACGGACAGACTGACAGAGCTTAATCGACTCCCCTATTCATAAGCTTTCAGAAAATATATACTTTATGGGGTCGGAAATGAAAATTGTAGAAATTTCACACGGAATGACAAACCTATAAATATATACCCTTTTTCACTGTGTGAAGGGTATAAAAACAAATAGCATTTCACTAACAATTTACAGCCTGGACGCACATTAAATCTGATATT